>JASXTE010000003.1:48162473-49362473 GCA_030280995.1 Hemileia vastatrix | reverse complement strand
GCCATTTGATAAAGAGTTATGATAAGATCGGATAGTTGATTAAAAGATTCATCTTTTACACCATTGAATAACCCCCCTCAAAATCCCCCCAAACTCCCCCCCTTTACCCCTCTTTATATGTCCCAAACCCCCCCCTTCCCCGCTGTAGCAGAAGCTGTGACCACGCTAGAATACTGTTTCCTTTGATACCCTAAATCTCTATGAAGCAAAACTTTATCAACTTCTCTCACACATAAATGATTCTTCAACCACTCTGGATCCTTTCGAATTTCTTGTCGACTTTGAGGTTGTCTTTCGTGAATAAAAAGCGTATACCTTTCAATAATCAGCTTTGACAGTTCATTGGTTTTAGGTTCTGAAGATCCTGATATGTTATAAGTTTCTTTGATGAGTTTGCTCAGACAAGATGAACCTAAAGACTATATATATGACAATATACATACAACATAAGAAAAAATCAGAGAATTATTATTATTATTTTTAATTACAGGTCAAATAGAATGTCCAGGAGAACGAGATAACCCAATCCATCATAAAAGACAAGCTTCCATTTCTTCAATGCCAAATGTATTATTTTCAAGTTGATGAAAGATATCATCATAAGAAATTTCACAAATGAGGCCACAATCTTGAAGCTTTAGTAACAAGAGTGATGCTGAGCTAACCAAGTTGTGTGGAACCAAAGGAATACGTTATGGTAAGGTAAACTCTTACAGTCGCCTTGCTGTAAGCAGAATCCGGAGGAGATATGTGGATTTAGCTGAAAACCCCGTCCTTCCAATAAAAATAACAAAATGGGAATTCTAAATCACTAAGCTAACCAATCTACTTGAATCTGATTGATAAAAATAATGAAACTCTAAAATAATTAACGCTTATTGAGATTTAAAGAAAGTGGCTGTTGAGAAAGAAATACTGATAACAACAATTAAGGTGTACCAGTGAAAGATCTGTAAAGATTGACTTTTATGGTTTTATAATAATTTGAATTTTTATGAGACAGCAATAATCAAGTCCCAGCGACGAAGACCTTTCTAAAGATACCCTGTTTGAAGTGTTATTTTAATTGTTGAGTAGTATTCCTAAAATGTTATATATAAAAATATAAAGTTATAAGGGTATTACAAATTTATTTAATTTGTTGAGTAATAAAAAATGAGTCCGTGGTGGTTAAAGATTAAGCTGTATGATGTGTCCCCCCCCTCAATTTCGAGTTTGAGAAGTGCTTAAGTATTCCTAGTCACGTGCCTAAGTTTTCCCCTCCAGAGCTCTTCCAGATTCAATCCGGAGCCCGTACGGAGTCGAAGCGGAGTCCGAACGGAGTCGAAACGGAGTCCGAACGGACTTCCGTACTCAATTAGAACCTTAAAACTATAATAAAAAATCTAGAAAAATTACACATAATAGAGCTACTTCCCCTTTACATACCAAACTAATTTTCGTAGTCTGCGCAGCTCTAATTACCCCGTGAAAATTCATCGAAGTTAAGTAATTTCTGAAAACGTAAATATTTCTATAAAACTTTAAAATTCATTTAAAAATATAAGAAAAATAGTAAAAATTCTGGGAAAATTTCCCAAGGTTCTTGAGTGACTCGACTTAATACTTATAAATTTTTCAGACCGTAAAAATATGTTTTCTCCTTAAAATAAATTGTTTTCGTGTAGGCATTCGCTCGTGACCAATTTCTTCATATTTAAAACTCAAATAAATTAAATAAAACCCTTTTATATATAAAAAAATAATAACTCCAATCTTGCACGCCGTAATAACTCCATTTACATATTTAGGTGCCGTACTAAACTTTAGGCTACCACATCCTCCCTCCAATCGAGAATGTCCCCATTCTTATAACTTTGCATAAGTGGTTGAGCAATTCCAAAAGAATTATCTTTTCTAATAAAATAATTTGATAAATTTGTTTTAGCTGGTCTTCTTTTAAATCTTTATAATAAAAAACGTTCTTTCTTCTTCTCTGGCTTGATATAACATAAAATAATATAAATCTTGTGATGATTCCACTACTGAGAGCAAGGTTTGAATCCCTTCAGACTCCCATATACCAGTCTTCCTTCTTGTCACAGCATTGAGAGAGTGGATCTTCCTATGAGCCGAATACTCCTGATTCCAACCTCATAGGGCCCCCCACTGAGCCGAATTCTATGATTCCAATCTCGCCATAAGGTCCTCCAAGCTTCACACCAAAAAAAAATGGCCTAACTATGAGGCACTAAAAAAAATCATTCCCTAAAATCCAACTACCATCCTAACTTCTGATTCCTTCATCACAATTTTCAAACTTTGCTATACAGCAAACCCATAAAATACTTTTGCCAGGCTTCCAATAATAATTTTAACTTTAGACCATGTTAAAGCGCCACAAATTTCACCTAATTAACCATTATGCTTTCCTTAGCATCATCACCACCTAAAATTTTAACCTCCTAAAGCTTATCAGCACCCAATTCCAGAAATAATTGAATAACCAGTTTAGAGTCTTAGTGGACAGTGATAAATTAAAAGATTGAATTGAGTTATCCAAACAAGATTGACATTCCAGTTTATAGTCTTGGTGGACCAAACATATAATCTATTGCCAGTTTATGGTCTTGGTGGACCAAAGATCGTTTAAGTGCATAAATATCTTGATATATTCCTAAGTAAGGCCTAGGCTTGACCAAAGATTGAATAAATTTGATAATCCAGTTTAATGTCATAGTGGACCAAACATTTGATCGACAAGTAATCCAGTATAAGGCCATAGTGGTCCAATGAATGTTGAATTATCCTGCAGATATTAATTTTCCAGTTTAAAGTCATAGTGGACTAAACAATGAATGAACTACCAGTTTAAAGTCATGGTGGACCAAACATTTAATCGATAAGAAATCCAGTTTAAGGTCATGGTGGACCCAACAGCTTGATAACAGTCCAGTTTAAGGTCTTGGTGGACCTAACATTTGATAACACTCCAGTTTAAGGTCTTGGTGGACCTAACATTTGATTGAAATAAAAAAAAATCCGTCTCCAAAAATATCCATAAAATCTTGAACATTCTTGAAATTCAGTTTAAAGTCTTGAAGGACTAACAGCTCCAATATAAAATCTTTAATGACAGTCTTGAAATTTAGCCAGTTTAAAGTCTTGGAGGACTAAAAGATCCAAAATATGTATAAAACCTTAAGGAAAGTCTTGAACAGTAGCCAGTTTAAAGTCTTGGAGGACTAACAGCTCCAAAATAGGTATAAAAAAACCTTAAAGAACGTCTTGAAAAGTAGCCAGTTTAAAGTCTTGGAGGACTAACAGATGTCTTGAAGTAAAATCCCATAGGTATTGAGTTCCCCTAGACCCTGTTTCCTGTCTAAACTATATGAATAAACTAAAAAGAATGATGACTGAAAAATAAAACTAAGAAATATAATAATAATTTTGATTTAATTAATTAATTTTTTAATTTTTAATTTTTTATTTTATTTTATTATTTTATTTTATTTTATTTTTTATTTTATTTTATTTTTATTATTTTTTATTATTTTTTTATTTTTTTTGATTTAAATTTAAAATAAAAGATTTTAGAAAAGATAGTTTTGAAATAAAAGTTAAAATTTAATTTTAAAGAAAGATAAAAAAAGTACTAAAAAAATTTTAAAATAAAATTTTAAAAGATGCCCCCCGGCCATTTGATGAGCCGTACCCTCGACATCATACCCACATCCAAGTGCAACTTGATGTGGTTACACAATTTTGAGAAATTGAAAAGAAAATAAAATAAATGAAAGTTTTTAGAAGATAATTTTTATAATGATGATCACTGGGTGGGCTCCCTCCAATTTATAAAAATGATTAGAGACCACCAGTGAGCATCACCTTTACAATAATTCATAATATATATTAAAGAAAAGAAATCACAATCTAACATAAAAAAAGTTAAAAACAAAAATAAAATAAAAAGAATCTTGAATCCGGCGTTGAGAGCGGTGTCTCTTGATTCGTTCCAGTTTATAGTCTTAGTGGACTTCCTATAATTAAAAGACAAAGCCAGGATTCAACCAGAAACAGGGAAAATTTTGGAAACGAACATTATGGGGTAATTGTGTATAGAGCAGCCAGCCCATCAATTACCCCCACACTTGCCAATATTAAATTAAGAAGGTTCCCCTGTGAACACTTCTTCCAATAAATTTTAAAAAATTTTCCAACACTATCTTCACCCATATTTTACGAATTTTAAGTTTTTTGAAAATTTCAAAGAAAGTCTTCTTGCATTTCGTTAAGTTTCATCATAGTTTCGTCGCCCATATGCAGTGTAACGATAGTAAAGTATTTTGATAAAAAAAGAAGATAGTTTATCCTCATTGCGGAGGTCGATAAGGTTTTTATAAACATCATAGTTTATCCTCATTGCGGAGGAATTCATAAAATTTCGTAGATATCATAGTTTATCCTCATTGCGGAGGTATAAAATTTGATAAATGTCATTAAAATTGTAGTTTATCCTCATTGCGGAGTTATAAATTTAATAAAAGTCATTAAAATTGTAGTTTATCCTCATTTCGGAGTTATAAATTTAATAAAAGTCATTAAAATTGTAGTTTATCCTCATTTCGGAGTTATAAAATTTGATAAATGTCATTAAAATTGTAGTTTATCCTCATTTCGGAGTTAGACTTCGGCACTCCTGGTGCCTCTAGGATAGAACTGTTTCACTTGATCGGCCGCTACCCTCTTCTTCAATAATACTCCATCCAACTCTTCTAACACATATGAACCGCCGGAAACTTGCTCCTTGATTTTATACGGTCCATTCCACCTATCTGCAAACATCTTTCCCCATTGACTCTCTAGACTTCTATTATACACCAAGACCATATCACCTGGGTTCAAAGGTTTCCTTAATCGATGTGCCAACCACTCATCCCAATATCTAACTGATTGATTTCGGATCTTCATCATCCGTGAATATGCCTTTTCTAAATATTCTTCTTTCTTTTCTAGCTGCATCATTCTTGCACACAATAATTCTTCAGTAGTTTTGACCGTGTCCCAGTCAACTCCAAGATATGATTCAGCTTCTAAATCAACCGGTAAAACTGCTTTCTGTCCAAAAACAAGTTCATATGGTGAAAATCCGGTCGTCCTTTTGGCAGTGATTCGATCAGCAAATAAAACTAAAGGTAAATAGTGCCTCCACTTTTCAGCACTTGTCCCACACATTTTAACTAAAGCATCCTTGATAACTTGATGCCCTCTTTCCACCATGCCTTCAGCTTCAGGATAATATGGGGTTGCTACCCTAACCTTTGATCCAACTTTCAATACGGCCTCTTTAAACTCTGTCCCAAATTCAGGACCTCCATCTACCGTCACCAACTTCATCACCCCATACCTATATACCCAATTATTCAAAAAAAATTCTGCCACATTTTTGGCAGTTAAATTAATAAGAGGCGCTGCCTCTACCCAACCAGATAAATCATCTCTGGCCACAATTAAATATTTATACCGTCCCTCTTTTATATGAACGGCATCTAAACTAACTCTTCCAAAGAGCGTATATTCACCGGTCGCGCGTCCAGGCTCTTTTGGCCTTAAATAACTTCGTCTTTGACATTCTTCGCATGACTGAACCCACTGTTTAACAGCCATCTTCATGCCAGGCCACCAAAATCGATCAGAAATTTTTCTAAACGTTTCTCCAACGCCTCTATGCCCGAGATCTTCATGCAGTGATTTCAAAACTAATTCTTGCCCCTTCTGTTGAGTTATAACTACTTGAGGATTTGGATACCTTCTCCTCATTAAACGTCGACCAGATAGGTAAAACGTAGATGACTTCCTCTTGATAGCCACCCATTCATCGTCTACACAATCTTCTGGTCTCTCTAAAGTCAACAAATATTTGACTAACAAAAAATAAAAACCAGTCTGACCCCAGACTTCATCTTGAAAATCGATTAATATAACATCAATAGGGACTTCTCTATCACCAATATCACCTGCACATGAATGAGCCAATAATCGTTGACCCCTAAATAAATCTTTAATTGAGCTATGTCGACGTTTTTCTTCTGAACCTTTGGATCCTTCGAAAACCGTATTTGAAAATACCTCTTTCTCTTTATCCACCCTTTTATTTAAATTCTCTAATTCTCCAACATATACACCATTCCTTAATTTACTACTATCCCACACTACCAATCCATCTTCCTCTACATACACCACATCTTCTTCTACCTCCTCTCTGCCGAATTTATCTACACCTTTTCCAACACCTTTATTAACATAAAAACTATTTTCCAGTTTATCCTCTTGGTGGAGGTCATCATCATCATAATCTAAACACAATAGTCCTGCCAGTTTAACCTCATGGGGGAGGTATGGAAAGTCTTCAGCTCCTTTAGTGCTGGCTTTGATAATAGGTATATCTTCATCAAACTCTTCTGAGTCTGAATCTTCTTCAGTGGGTGGTCTCCTTGATAAACCATCTGGCATAGTAAAAGTTTTGCCAGGCTTATGAACTAAATCAAACAAAAAATGTTGAATAAAAGCTACCCATCTCGTCATGGGTGCGTTTGGTAAACTTGGGGAATTAATCATCTGGATTAACGATTTCGCATCCACTTGCAACTCAAAATGTTGCCCCCACAAAATATTCTGAAGTTTCTTCAGTATTTTCTCCACACCACATAATTCCAATTTTGGTTGAGAATATCTTGATTCGACCTCAGTAAATACTACAGATTCATACCTAACTGGCCTGATGTAACCAGCTTTATCCATCTGAGACAAAACCGCCCCAGCTGCAACCTGACTTGAATCAACTGCTAAATAAATTCTGCCAGCATCTTTTCCATAATCCAACTTGTGCAGGACTAAATCCTTCCCTACAACCTCCTTCAACTTCACAAACGCCTTCTCACACTCTTCATCCCACTCCCAGTCTGCATCCTTTCTCGTTAACCGTCTCAATGGAGCTGCCAATGAAGAAAAGTCCTTGATAAACATTCTAACATATACGCAAACGCCTAAAAACCCTCTGACTTCGGTCGTATTCTTGGGTCTTGGCCAGGACTGAATTTTGTTAACTTTCTTCTTGGACATAATCCTACCCTCTCTACATACCACATGGCCTAATATTTCTAAGGCTGGCACACAACAGGAAAATTTTGAACCTGAAATAGTTAAACCAGCCTCTTCAATTCGAAACAAGATTCTTTCTAAAGTAATTGCAAACTCCCAAATGAATTTGCGTATCCCGGAATTCTCTTCCAACACCTGGTTATCATAGTCGGTTGTTGGTCCCTTAATTCCTCCATCATCTATAAAGATTCCAGCATATTGTGGAATTTCATCTTGAAGGATCCAAGCCATCTGAGCTTGATAAACTGCAACCGAATTTGTTGCTCCTTGAGGTAATCTTGTTAACTGTAAACGTCCAAGTGGCGTATCGAATGTAGTGAGAGGTCTTGAGTCCAGATGTAACTCTCTCTCATCATATCCACCCATAATATCTCCCAAACCATAACACACTCTCCCTGCAAACGCTTCAACAAACTCCTCAGCACTAGGTGGTATCCCAGCATCCTTTATTGTAACCCTATTTAATTCCCTAAGATCATGAACAACTCTAAGCTTGCCATTCGGTTTCTTGATACAAAATACCGGACTAGAATAACTTGACGTTGATTGCTCATACAGTCCAGTGCGTATCCGTTCTCTGACAACTTCGATATAAGCTTCTTTCAATGCAGCCGGAATAGGAATCGGTTTCTGCTGCCACAGTTCATGACATACCACAGGAATCTTGTAAGGCTCCCCATAGGAATGCTTCAACACACCCCTCTCCTCTTCTACAAAAGCAATGGCCTTCTCTCGCTTGACCATCACATCCAACAACAACTTCTTCTCTTCTCCAGACAACCAACCATCAGGTCCAAAATTAACAACACCCAGTCTCTCAAAAGTGATTCTTGACGTCTCAGAAAATTCAGGCGGATTCTTTACCAAGGGACTTTCATAAGGATCTCTTGATAACCTTGGTCTTCTCAAAGGTGGATTTAATTCAGCAGGTAGCGGTTCATTAATAGGTCGAACTTTATTTGCTACTTTCTTATATTTGGCTGCGTCCACATCTAAATAAACTTGAGGTAAAACATTTACTTTTGTATCGCCATTACATATTTCATCAAATGAATCTTCTTCATCGCCAGAATCGGAATAAGAAAAATTAGAAAAATATTTTATTTCATTTTTAAATTTTACCCTTTTCTCCTTTCCCTCGTCTAATTTATAAACAGATTTTCCAACACCTTTGCTTCCCTTATCCAACAGTAAATCACCCGTAAAGAAAGTCAGCAGTTTAACCTCTTGCTGGAGGACCGGAATTGAATTTTCACAAAAATTATTTTTTTGTGTTTTAATTATACTGAGATTTTTTATCGGATTTTGATAAGATTTTCGCAGTTTACCCTCTTGCTGGAGGTCCATAATAGAAGGAGATAATTGAAGTTTAACCTCTTGCTGGAGGTCCGGAATAACATTTTCACAAAAATTATTTTTTTGTGTTTTAATTATACTAAGATTTTTGATTGGGTTTTGATAAGATTTTCGCAGTTTACCCTCTTGCTGGAGGTCCAAAATAGAAGGAGATAATTGCAGTTTAACCTCTTGCTGGAGGTCCAAAAACATACCCTTCCGATTTTTATCCAACCTGATTTGGCCCATTTTGCCTTTTTTACCATTTTTAAATTTAATAGAAAAACAGGGTAAATCCAATAAACATATAGTAAAGTCCAAAACATATTTGCACTCCAAAGTAATATTAACAGAAAATAATTGAGAGTCCACTTGAATTATCTCCAAGTGAGCTGACCTATTGCAATCCGGGATCTCATCCTGAGGAGAGATTACAACATTAGAGTGATCAGCCCCTGCTACCCCAAAAAATGAGGGCTTTCATCCCTTCCCAACAAACATAATTCACCAGAAGCCGTCCGTTTAATATGCCGCTTCTTGGTGCAAACACAACACTGGCACAGAGTAGTAATCCCTGGCCGTGTTTCCCAACCTTCATCTCCAGGAGGTGCTAACCGCATATGTAACCTCCGCATATCTTCACCAGTGATCTCCAAACTAATCCCCATGCCAGCTTGATACCCTATCCTGGCCTCAAAATCCATCAAAAAAGGACCACCAAGAACAGTTTTGACTGCTCCTCTGGCCACATAAAAGTGAACCTTACCAACAGATCCACCAATGCCTAACCTGACATGCTCAGCTGTACCCATCAGCTCTGTTGCATGCCCTCCAATGCCTCTGAGGTTTCCCCCAGTTCCACTTTTAATTGGCAAGCCTATACTTGTCGCTTGCTCCAATCACTACGCAATATAGGGGGTGGACTTGCTAGCAAGTCCCCAACCTGAACTCAGGCACAACTCAGATGGAACTCAGACTGAACTCATACTGAACTCATATTGAACTCTACTTGAAGACCCACCTAAAACTGTTCTGCTGAGTGGTGTTTATCCCTGATTGTATGGTTCCTTTGTCAATAGCTCAATGTGTGTTCAATCTGTGGTGAACTTGAGTCCAAGGTTGCGGACTTGCTAACAAGTCCGCCCCCCATATTGCGTGGTGAATGAAATTAAATTAATTTGAGACCCTGAATCGACCAAGGCCTTTACTTCTTTACCATTAAGAGTTACCACCAGGTAACCCAGGGGAGCGGAAAAATGCGTATCTACATCTTCACCAAACTTTTCAGCATTTTCACAAATATATTCCACCTCTCCAGTGGAAACCCGACGCCTCGTCAAATGCTTCTTTTGCTTTTCAGCAAGCGCCGGACTAATCGTAAATAACTCCCCTAAAGATAAGGGAATCTGCAGTTGATTCACCCTATTCAAAACTGCGTCCATCGCATTAGCTTGACCAGAAACTACTGGCCGCTCATACTGGACCTTTGATTTAACAACCTTGGCCCTGGGTACCTCTTGAGGTCCAACCGAGCCATCTTCACCCCCCATTATAACATCTTCACTTTCTATAACCCTAACTCCGTCACCAACTTCTTGCACTAATCCTGATCCATCGCTAGTCCTTCTTACTCCCTCCATTGGGATGGGACCGCTAAAACTTGGTCTGGGTAGAGACTCCAACGGTACGTCCTCCTCAGAATCCGAATCATCCTCTGGCATAGGCTCACCATTTAAATCAAACTTGCCATAACTAGGGGGCCCCATATCAGCAATCCCCTTCTGCATTTTATATAATTCGTCCTTAGAGAAAGGGTTCAATTTGTTGGCAGCAGTTTGAGCGCTAGAATTCTTGTCCTTAGAGTAAGGGTTCACTTTGTTATTGGCCTTGCCAGGATTAGCCCTCAATTGGCTCTGAATGCTACTTTTTGCCTTAGTAGCAGCTGCTCTTCTAGAAGCATTAACATCGTATTCGCCAGCCATACAGCTACCCTCCACCTGAGCAACCGTCGCCAGCTCTAAACCTCCAAAAGAAGTAGAAAATGTCGCTTTACTGACCTCTTTCTCCTTGCCCTTGTCAGCTTTACCACCATTACCATTACCATTTTTGCCACTCTTGGCATTAACATCTTCATCCGTCACCTCTTCAAATCTGGCTCTCCTTTCAGCCGTTAAACTTCTTCTGACCAAATCAGAAGGAGACTGTCCATCACTGGGCTTGATGAACGAACCATCAGGAAATTTATAAACTTTACCATCAAATAAAACTCGCCCAGCATCCATATCCTTATCAAGAGCAAAACAAACTGTTGCTCTGTGCCCTCTCCTATTACAATAGGAGCACACCTTTGGCTCATCATAGCCACCTCTATAATTACTACCACCATTCCCAACATTTCTCCCATTGCCTGGGAAGCAATTACCGTTGTTATTGCCATTATAATTTCGATGTTCATAACCTCTGGACTGATAAGAAGTCGACGTCAACAAAGAAGCGATTGGGGCCTTATTGGCCTTCTGTGTCTCTTGAACAAATATTTTTAACTGTTTAGTTAAATCCGCCAAATGATCGACCATCTTATTATCCACATTACCCTCAACTTTAGCAGCAGGTAATCCCATTTGTGCCTTCTTGGCCTCCTGGGCTTTGACCATAATATCATTATTTTCGGCCAAAACTTCGCTAACCTTGCTAACATATTGAGTGCAGGACTCTTGATATTTGTCCAATGCCAATAACTTTAAATGGGCTTGAATGTTGTCCTTGATAACCTCCAGAGCCGGCAGTTTCTGCTCACCATTAGGCAGTTCCTTCATCAAATCTTTTCTTGAAAGATCCTTCAAGACGTCCATTCGAATATCCCTGCTGCATGCTGTCCAAAACAAATCTTTTGCTTGGTTCTCATGCACTAACTCGTCCACCAGTATGAGATATTCCACAACTTCATCAAACTGAACACACAGCTTTTTGAAGTCTGCCATAGAAGAAACACCACCTTTTGCTTGCCAGTCTCCAACAATTTTATTGAGGTCCATCATAGTAAACCTAACACCCCATCTATCAACCATAGCTTTAGAAAGCTTAACCCAATCCTTGTCCTTGAATGCCTGCATAGCAATAACCTCTTTTTCCACCTCCCTATCAGCAATAAAAAACCTAACTTGCTTCACCATATCCACATGGGAAGCACCATCAACAGCAGCAGCAGCTTCATACCTGCTAATGAACCATTTAACCTCCTCCCCATCAAACTTTGGGCCATCCCAAGAAACAATTCTAACTGAGGGAGTAAGAGGGTTAGAAAATCCAGAAGCAACAGCAGAAGAAGACATCCCAATAAGTAATGAAAAGTGTTAACAATCGATAAAATAACAAGCCTCTTGCAGGCCAATAACAAAATCCAATTAGAGTTCCAGAGAATAAGCCTCTTGCAGGCTAAGAAATTCCTAGATCCAAGTAAGTCTTTAAAGAAAGCTAGAGAAATCGAACCCCACGTTGGGCGCCAACTATGGTAAGGTAAACTCTTACAGTCGCCTTGCTGTAAGCAGAATCCGGAGGAGATATGTGGATTTAGCTGAAAACCCCGTCCTTCCAATAAAAATAACAAAATGGGAATTCTAAATCACTAAGCTAACCAATCTACTTGAATCTGATTGATAATAATAATGAAACTCTAAAATAATTAACGCTTATTGAGATTTAAAGAAAGTGGCTGTTGAGAAAGAAATACTGATAACAACAATTAAGGTGTACCAGTGAAAGATCTGTAAAGATTGACTTTTATGTTTTTATAATAATTTGAATTTTTATGAGACAGCAATAATCAAGTCCCAGCGACGAAGACCTTTCTAAAGATACCCTGTTTGAAGTGTTATTTTAATTGTTGAGTAGTATTCCTAAAATGTTATATATAAAAATATAAAGTTATAAGGGTATTACAAATTTATATAATTTGTTGAGTAATAAAAAATGAGTCCGTGGTGGTTAAAGATTAAGCTGTATGATGTGTCCCCCCCCTCAATTTCGAGTTTGAGAAGTGCTTAAGTATTCCTAGTCACGTGCCTAAGTTTTCCCCTCCAGAGCTCTTCCAGAGTCAATCCGGAGCCCGTACGGAGTCCGTACGGAGCCGAAGCGGAGTCCGAACGGAGTCCGTACGGAGTCGAAGCGGAGTCCGAACGGAGTCAAAACGGAGTCCGAACGGACTTCCGTACTCAATTAGAACCTTAAAACTATAATAAAAAATCTAGAAAAATTACACATAATAGAGCTACTTCCCCTTTACATACCAAACTAATTTTCGTAGTCTGCGCAGCTCTAATTACCCCGTGAAAATTCATCAAAGTTAAGTAATTTTTGAAAACGTAAATATTTCTATAAAACTTTAAAATTCATTTAAAAATATAAGAAAAATAGTAAAAATTCTGGGAAAATTTCCCAAGGTTCTTGAGTGACTCGACTTAATACTTATAAATTTTTCAGACCGTAAAAATATGTTTTCTCCTTAAAATAAATTGTTTTCGTGTAGGCATTCGCTCGTGACCAATTTCTTCATATTTAAAACTCAAATAAATTAAATAAAACCCTTTTATATATAAAAAAATAATAACTCCAATCTTGCATGCCGTAATAACTCCATTTACATATTTAGGTGCCGTACTAAACTTTAGGCTACCACAACGTTTCATAAACCCATTCAATTCAGGGTTAGGGATGCAAACTCGAGAACAACGAAGAGGTCCTTGGGTGGAAGCAATAGTCAAAGCTAGCCGGTATGCATTGAAAAAAGAATGCTCAATACATTAGGATACAGAAGATGCAGGAGTAGAAGATTTAAAAGTAAAAAATTGCATTGCATGAAGACATGGGGCAAGTAAAGCTGAATCATCTGGGGATTTCCATAAGGAATGAATTTGTTTCATCTCGGCTTCATAAGCAACTCTAGAAAGAATTCCAGCTACAATTAAAATTTCACTATTCCATTCAGCAATGAATTTGGATTGTAAGTCCAAACTTTCTCATTCAATGGTAGGTATAAAACTCGCAGCAATTGATCCCATGAAACCTGTAGTCTATACATTATAAAATTCCACGTGCTTAATGTATAGTGTTTTGTATATGTATATACCATAGATAAAGAAAAAAGAAAAAATACCTGATGAGTGGGAAATCCAATAAAAATCCTACCCAAAGAAAGCAACCCATCAAAAAGGGTCCTTGGATCCTTTGCCAAAGGGGACTTGTTCAAATTGGGAAATAGTTGATCATGATTATTCCAAATGAGTGAATATTTTGTAAACTTTGGAGGTGGTTTTTTTTTGCTCATTTGAGTTAATCCAAAAAATCTGAGGTAACTTGGACTCTGACAGTAGCTGTGACAACACAAAGGCTAAGAGTTGATGTTAGTGACTTGAGAGGATCTTGGATTACTGTTTCAGAGACTGGTTTAGGAGTCGCACTTGCTTGAGAAGAAGAAGAAAAGGTAAAAGCAGATAACATTTTTGCAGCAAAAGAAGAGGTAGTAGATGCAGTGGCTTTGATAGTGCTTTTGACACTAATTGGAGTAGCAGATTGTAAAATCCATTGTTTGACATCAATGTTGATTTGGAGTTTACCACTAGGGAACTTAACAAATGGAAGATCAGGAAACAATTTGATATTCTCATGATATGTTTCTCCAGGCTCTTTCATTCCATGTCTAGTTGGATTACAAGATTTCCCTTGAAACAGCGCAATAATGTCACCTTGCTGTTTAGTTGACAGACCAGACCAGTCCCTAGAGAGAATAGATATCACTTTTTCTGAAAAAATAGGAGACACAAAGATGTTGGATTCTACATCTGTTTGAGTAGTAGAACTAGTGGAGTTTGTTGGAAGGCTAAAAATATGCTTGAGCCAGTCAATCATAGAAATTCAGTAAAGCCAAAGATGTTGGATAAATCAATGGATCAAAAAGATTTGGTAAGTGCAAAGGGTAAAGTGTGTGGAGGTATGGGCACATCAGTGGGAATAGTTTTAAGATTGAGAAATGATTTACAATGAGATAAATGAATGAGTTGGTCTTCTATATTATCCTGGGAGAGCTGTGGTGAGTTCATGCATATGAAAGCAGCTTGAAGAAGTCGAGTAATCAGATTAGGAGAATATCCAGGAGAACAAGATAACCCAATCCACCATAAAAGACAAGCTTCCATTTCTTCAATGCCAAATGTATTATTTTCAAGTTCATGAAAGATATTGTCAAGAGAAATTTTACGAATGAGGCCACAATCTTGAGGCTTTAGTAAAAAGAGTAATGCTGAGCAAACCATTGTTGGTGGAAGGGTTATGTGATGAGGAAAGTGGGAATTCACTGCCAAATGTGCAGTTGGGGTGTGTAGATAGAAAAAAAACTTAAGTGTTTGCCACCAAAATTAAGTAGCATAGAGTGAGGAAAGACTTAAGGATGGCATCAGCATTTATGAGTCATGTGACTTTCTTGAAAATCCATCATGGATGAGATGAGTTTGGGATCAGGAATTAGGAATGGAAATTGGGGTATAAGAGGCGGGATAATGCATTATTGTCATTCCTTATCCACTAGGCCTTTATCAAGATTTTTACCACACCTGGGAGGGAGTCGCAAAAGATATTTGGTGCACCTCCAAACTTTTTTTTATGAATCATTGATGATTAGAAGTTATTTCTGAAACTTGTATTTTATTTTTTTCAAAGTTTCTATTTTAATGCCAAATTCTCTGATTGTTTTATTTACAAGAACATAGTGGATTGAAAGCAACTTCAAAGCCAAATCAATATATTGTTCTTGTTGATGAGGGAAATTGCTATATATATATTTTCTAATAATATATAAAAATAAAAATAAGTGTGAGTTGAAAATAAAATTAAATATATGTAATACTTGTAAGACATTATGTAAATAATAATTAAAAAAAAGAAAATTGAGTCAAAAGGGATGGAACAGACCAGTATATATATTATTTCTGGGCCTCCTAGCAAGCTCAAAGTGTAGTCTGAAAAGCCATTTGTTGCTTGCCTGCAAGAAAGAAAAAAAAAGAAAAAAAAGGGCAAGAGGAGAATGGAGAGAAATATCTTATCAGTAATTAATCGGAAGAGCCATTTGGTGGTTGCCTGCAAGAATGAAAAATGAGGGAAAAAATAAATAGTAAGTAATTTCTCTCCTCTTGCCTAGTTTGTTTTTTTCTTTCTTGTAGGCATGCACCAAATGGCTCATCCAATTAATTTACTGGTAAGTTATTTCCCTCATCTCTCCTCTTCCCCTTTTTTTCCCTTTTTTTCTTTCTTTCAGGTGAGCAGCAAATGGCTCTTCTGACTACATTTTTGCCTCACATACTCCACATGGTAACCCAAAAGCCCTTGCAGCAAATGGCTCTTCCAACTAATTACTGGTAAGTAATTTTACTCCTCTCCATTCAATTAATAAATATATTTAGTTTTATTTTTGACTCACACTTCTTTTTATTATTACTGCTCTTTCATATTTATTTTGACTCACTTTTATTTTTCATTAAATCATTATATATATATTAAAATTCACAAAAAAAACAATAATTAACAAACTAAATCAAGAGTTACTCTTTTCATTCAATCTCCTTTTCATATCCTCCTTCATTTTTTGTAAAAGCTTCAAGTTTTCTTCAGTACAACAATTATTTTCTTTAAGAAGTAGAAGTTGTTTCATATCATTACCTCTCATTTCACTTGGATTTTTCTCTTTGTCCAGTTGGAGGTGCTCTTTTTAAATTGAAAGTTTCTCTTTTGTAAGTAGAATTTTGTCAGCCTAGATATCACTAGAACTGAGTATTTCTTATACTTAAAATAAGATAAACTTATGTAAATTAAGCTTATATCTTTAAAATAAGGTTAAAATAATAATATATATGATTATATTACATATATATATAATTATTACTCTATTATATAAATTATTGTAGTTTAAATAGCTTATCCATAGCCTAATAATACTTATCAAGGTGTTAATGGAATTATTATATACTTATCTTAAGTGATATGAAGTAATTATTGACATACATAAGCTTATATGTATACATAAATCTCATATTCAGTGAAATATGTAGTATATTATGTATTTCTAGGTATATAAGTGGGTTTTAGCCTCTTAATAGCCTATAACCTTTGTTTTTCTGCTTATTTTAGGTCATATGGAGGTATCCAGTGGACTAACAATGCCTATAGAAGCATAAAAATCTATTTCAGGCACATACACTCAGTCTGGACAACTTAATCTGCTTCCTTGGATGGATATTCACGGATCTATGGGTTGGGAGGTCATTGCTGGGTTTATATGGATGCTTAAGGATGTTATTGAGGGCTTGTAAATTTCTTTTGTTTCCTTTATATGCTTTGGGCCTCATTATATTATCTTTGGATGAGTTATTTTACCTGTTTCTTTATGGTATCCGCTTTTATCTGGATTTTCTATTTATGGTATAGGTCTGTGTTATCCTTAATTGTGATGGAGGGTCCTTACTGGAGGTCTGGGTGTTGAATCTTCTTGAAGTGGATGCCATGTGGAGGTGATGGGCCCTCACAGTTCTTTAATTTCCTGGGATAGAAGTGACATCATCTGGATTGAAGGTCTGTGCACTCCAGTGGATTTTGGTATAAGTAAGGGAGGATTTTGATGGTTATTAGACATCATTCACTTACTAAAATTCAAAAAAAAATTATAAAACAGTTATTATTATTTAGAAATATATTATAAAGCCATTATAAATTGATATTATCTTTATATAATCTATAGCTATATTATATTTATCTATTTTCCAACACTAGCACACATTTAAATCCAAGTATTGTGAGATTTATATGAGTATAACTATTTTATTAGTCCTCCCCTGAGGTTTAATCACTAAATGATTTATCAATAAGTAGTAGGACCATAAATAAATACTAGATACACTGTTAATTGGGGGTCTTTCCTTAATTTTTACTTATTATTTAGTATAAGCCTTGGGACGTGATTTTTACTTTAGTATAGCTCAAAAAAAACCAAATATTTGAGTCTGCTGAATATTAGTGGGTCATCATAACTCAGTGATTGCGGAAAAGAACTCTTAAAATAATTTTACTAATTTTTTATAATAAAAATTAGGTATTTACAGTAGTAACTGTACCCAATATAAACCCAATTTCACTTGGTATTTGGTCACCAATATAACACCCAATCAAATTGGTATTTGGTTAAAGCTTGGTGAGCTAATTATTCACCCTTATAAAGGTCTAGTTAAAATTATTATTTTATTTTTAACAGATTTTTTTGAATTTGTATTACATTTTATTTAAATAAATAAAGATTTAAATTCAGGGTAAGCTCCTGTGCTTTTTATTAGTAATAATATTGCTAATACTTTTAATCTACTAATTCCAATAGGTTTTACTTTCTGTAGACGTAATATATTGTTAATTTTATCAATATGATTTCTCCCCAGGACAATGTAAGTGAACAGCCTGCTTATAATACCAGGTCTAAAGCTAACAAAAACATTGCTCCAGGACATAACCATGGAGGGTCAGTCATACCCCCAGGCAGAGCAAATGAGCATAGAGGAAAAGGACGCCCTCTTAAAAAATATTACTATAAAAAGGCGTCTCCTCCTCTTCAGGATCAACTATCCCATCTGGAAAAATAGGTATTGAAGTTGGAGGAATCAAAATCCTTCATGCTCAAGGAGGTAGAGCAATTACAAAACAATTGCAAGGTAGGATTTCAGCAGATGTACAAACCATTGGAAGATCTAAAGGGAGACCAGCAAAGTCAGAAACCCCCTACCCCAGGAGGATCACATCACTCACAGGAGAAAATACTGGTAGACAAATGGAAGTGGGATTGGTTCCATCAACAATGGGCCAGTCACAACTGCAACAAAGGCGCAAAAAATCAGGGCTCACACAAATCCCATGGTAAGTAGATTACCCTCTCAGATTGAACAAAATACTGATAATTACAATGTAGGTTATATTATTGATGTCAAATCTGTGCAGAAAATAGAGAAGAACTTAAGAAATTTAGGTTTTAGTGTAGATACACCTGACTTGTCTTTTATCAATAACAACAGTAGTATTTATAATACAGTTAATCCTCAGTTGCCACCACTTACTAGTGAGATGAGAAATTCACAAGAGAGTGAAAGAATTGAGAAGGAAGACATGGAGTATTTTAATAATAATCCAACTGTCCATAGAATTGTTTCAGCATTGTGGAATAGAATGACTGATTGTGAGGAACAGACAGTTAAGCCCACAAGTGATACAATTTCATCCTTAACATTAAATATTTCTCAACTGGCAACACGTAATAAAGAATTAGAGAATGAAAATTTGTCTCTAACTCTTAAATATGATTCATTGAGTATTAAATATAATGAACTTTCAAACAAATTCTGTGAGTTGGAAAAATTGTATGAAACACATTTATTGAAAACTGAGTCAAGAACTAAGTTATCTTTTGCCCAGACAAATCAAAGTGTCTCTGAGCTGCTACAAAGATTAACTAAAGTTGAGATTGAAACTTCCAATCTACTAATGAACCAGGATAATCATAAGTATACTCAATATAATAATAATCCTTTCATTGGCAAAAGAGAATCTCATCCTTTCCCTTTACCACCACAATTAAAACCATCTGGTGGTAGTGTCAAATCTGAAAATTTAAGTCACAAATCCGTACAGGAGGAAATACAAGACCATTTATCAAGAGTAAATGAGTTGTTGAATTTACCTAAGATTAGTGAAATAAAATCCAATCAGAAGAATTGGCCTAAGATAGATCAGTACCCAACTTATGATGGGGAAGCCAGCTCTGATTGGCAACATTTTATCCAAAGAATTGACAACTTGAAATTCTCATATAAGTTACCAGATGAAGAAATAACATCAAAATTCATCTCTTTATTTAAGGATGTTGCTTTATTATGGTTTGAAGCTGTTTTGAATGAGGGTAAAGATTACTCTTGGGCTGAATGGAAACAACTAATTTTAAAACAATTTGGAGGTTCTAAATTCAGACTCACTCAGCAGAGACTTTATGAGAAAAATAGGTATAATCTATTGAATGGTGACAAAACTATGGTATTTTTAATGAATTTAAATAAAATATTAAAAGCCATTGAGCCTCATATGGATTTTAACTTATGGAAAGATAAGATAATATATAAATTACCTATATCTGTCAGAGAAATTGTTGTAGCTAGAACAATTAATGTTACTGAAAAATTCTGACTTTATTAATATTTGCAATGAAATATTACTAAACCATAAGTCTGAAGCAAGGTATTCCACTTATAAACAAAATTTTGAACCTGTGAAAAATCAGAATTCAAAAACACTTCAGGAAAAGCAGAAAAAACCTACTGCACCTGTAGTACCAAAAAAGTATGAGACAAATACTTGTTATAAGTGTAACAAACCTTGGGTTAAAGGTCACAAATGTGAGAAGAATATAAATATTGTTGAAAATAAACATGAATCTGAAATTGAAACACAAAAAAGTAAAGATTCAAGTGATTATGACAGTAATATCTCATATAGTGATGAAAATGAAGTCTGTATGTTGGAAGATGATTTGTCCATCTTTTACAATCCAATATTAAATATGGACTCAAATGAATCTTTAATGAATTTTGAGGATGCTGAAATCATTAAAGATATACAAGCTGATAACTTTAGAATGACACATATCACGGTTCCAGCTATCATTTCTGGTTAAAATGTTAATATAGTATTGGACACAGGAGCTGCTGGTTCTGTTTTTTCTACTGATACATTACAGAAAATTGATAGTGAATATAAGTCTAAGCTTGAACCCCTTTAAAGTAAAAATTGGAGAGGTTTTGGATCAGTACTACATACCATTGGTAGATACAAAGCTGCTGTTTTCTTTAAACACCAACATGGTTATGTAAGAATAACTTGTGACTTTGTAGTAATGGATAATACTAAATGTAGTAACTGTTTTATCATTGGAAATGATATTCTGACTAAGTTTGGTGTGAAATTAGACCCTGCTAATGACAATTTTACAATTGGCATAAATGGCAAAAGGAAATTTAAAATAAATTCTTTTAACACAGTCTTACACATTGAGTCAGTAACAAATATTCCATGCAAAGGAAGAGAATCCAATGAGATAGAACTTCTGGAAACAGAAATTTCAAAAGAATCATTTGGCACTCAGATAAGCAAAGCTGAGAAAAATAATATTTTGGACTTAATTAAAGCATTTCCAATGGCTTTTGCACATGGTACAAATAAACTTGGCCTTGTAAAAGATCATTAAATGAAGATTAGTTTAACCTGTGATATGGATAATATTCCTGCTAGTCTTAAAAAGAAACCATACCCTGCTTCACCGATGAAGAGGAAAGACATAGAGGATAATATTAAGATGTTATTAAAAATGAAAATTCTTGAAAAGGTTGAAACTACACCAAAATATTGTGTAATATCACCAGTGCCAATTTCTTATGAACAAGATAAAGCAAGACTGTGCAGTGATTATAGAGCATTAAATACATTTACAGTAGATGATATTTATCCCTTGCCAAGGATTGCCTCTATAAATGCTACTCTTAAAGGTGCTAAGTATATAAGTTTCTTAGATGGAAATAAAGGGTACCATCAAATTCCTGTTGAAAAGAATTCACAGGACTTTTTGTCTATAACAACACACATGGGAATTTATAAATATGTCAGGATGCCATTTGGACCAAAAAATGCTCCATCAGTATTTCAGAAGTTAATGGATATAAAATTCCATAATGAAATGATTGAGGGATGGTTAATGATATAAATTTATGACATAATAGTGTTCTCTAAGACTTATGATGAACATTTAATCCATTTAAAGAAGGTATTTCAAAAAATGGATGAAATAAAAATGACCCTTGCATTAAAAAAATGTAAAATTGGGTTTGAATCTTTAAAAGTGCTTGGTCATATTGTATATGGCTTACAAATATGTGTAGACAAGAATAAAGTGGCTGCAATAAAGAATATTGGCATTCTTCAAAAGGTAAAGTATGTACAATCTTTTCTTAGTATGTGTGGTTATTATAGACAATATATAAAAAACTAACAATTAATTGCTGCACCATTGACCACACTGATAAAGAAATCAGTAGCTTTCATTTTGAATAATGAAAGACAACAGGCTTTTGATAAGTTGAAAGAATGTTTAATGACAGCTCCTATCTTGGGATTACCAGATTTCCAATTGCCTTTTGTATTATATACAGATGCAAGTTTTATTGGTCTGGGTGCTGCTTTGCATCAAAAACAACTTATTAAAGGAAAAATGTCAGAAGTAGTAATTTGCTATATTTCACGTACTCTAAGAAGTAGTGAATTGAAATATGGTTCTACTCAACTTGAATGTTTGGCAGTAGTATGGGCCCTTTAGAAGCTACATTATTACCTTGAAGACCAAAAATTTGAGTTAATAACTGACTGTAGTTCAGTTAAGTCACTCTTAAACATGAAAAATTGTAATAGACACATGTTTAGATGGCAATTAGCTGTACAAGAATACAGAGGACGGATGACTATTACACATAGAGCAGGAACCTTACACTCTAATGTAGATCTGTTATCTAGAGTACCTCTGCCTAATAATGATGATAATCCTGCTTATGTTCCTAAATCAGAGATTATTACCATTTATGGCATTTATATTGTAGATCTTGAGGATGAATTTATGCAATCAATTCTTGATATGTATGCTTCAGATCCTGACTTGAGTAAACTCACTACAAAATTAAATGATCCATCTAATGCTTCAATGAATGTTTTAATAATAACATTACCAAATAATTATAAAGAGGCATTAGAAAAAGGAAAATTTTCAATTGAAGATGGTTTTATAAATTACAGGAAAAATTTAGTAATGTAATTGTAATTTCCCCTTCAATGAAGGAGTTAATGTTAAGTATATGTCATGATGATATATTGGCAGATCATTTTGACTACCATAAAACATTAACCAGAGTAAAAAACACAGCTTGGTGGATTAACATGTGTGAGGATGTTCAAAAATATGTTGAGACATGTGATTCTTGTCAAAAATCTAAATGATTAACAGGCAAAAGAGCTGGTTTATTACAACAAATTGAGCAACCAAAAGCTCCATGGGAAATTATTAACATGGACTTTGTAACAGGTTTGCCAACAGCAGGGCATAAGAGTTATAACTCCTGCTGGGTAATTGTAGATAGATTTAAAAAGATGTGTAAATTTATTCCTACCCACAAAGAGTTTTCTGCAAAGGACTTAGCTTTTTTATGGTGGACACAAATGTTAAATATAGCAGCTTTCCCCAAAGCAATAGTTTCTGACAGAGATCTTAAATTTACTTCTGAGTTCTGGACATCACTTATGGATGTTTCAGGGTGTCAATTAAAATTTTCTACAGCACAGCATCCACAAACTGATGGGCTAGCAGAAAGAATGATACAAACTTCAGAAGATATGATAAGAAGATATTGTGCTTTTGGTCTTAAATTTAAAGACAATGACAAATTCATGCATGATTGTGTAACCTTTATCTCAGTTTTAGAGCCATTTGAGTTATGGTTGGGTTATGTACCTAATACCCCTGCTAAAACTCTTAATAAATTACCTAGATTGGATATCCATCCAGGTACTAAATATTTTCTTCAGATGCAAGAATTATGCAGAAAACATGCTCAAGAATGTATAAATAAGGCGTTTGAGTATGAAAAGAAAAGATGGGATAAAGCCCATAAAGAACAAATGTTCAAAGAGGGTGATGAAGTCCTTATTTCTACGCTAAATTTCAATTTAAATGGTAATGTTAAATTGAAGGATCCATTAATTGGACCATTTGTAGTTAAAAAGATGGTTGGTAACAATGCTGTTGAGGTTATTCTATATGCACCATATGATATAAAACATCCAGTATTTCCTATTTCTCTTATAAAAACATACCATTCTAATGATACTGCTCTATTTCCAAGTAGATCAGAAAGGCATAAACAGCAACCTGAAGAAATAGTTGAAAAGGCAGAAATTGAAAAGATACTTAAAAAGAGACACCTTACTAAAGAAAAGGGAGTTGAGTATCTATTAAGATTTAAAAATAAATCAAGTGAATATGATCAGTGGATTCCAGAAAATGAAATCTCTGATCTTAAAAATCTCTTGAAAGAATTTAAATCAAAATAATACTTTTTATTCAGTATATGTAACATAGAAATTTAAAAAAATTATTTTCTATTCACTCCTTACTTTTAATTAAAATGTCATAACATTTTTTTATTGTTTTTTTTGGGTGAGGGAGTGTCAGCCTAGATATCCCTAGGACTGAGTATTTCTTATACTTAAAATAAGATAACCTTAAGTACATTAAGCTTATATCTTAAAAATAAGGTTAAAATAATAATATATATGATTATATTACATATATATATAATTATTACTCTATTATATAAATTATAGTAGTTTAAATAGCTTATCCATAGCCTAATAATACTTATTAAGGTGTTAATAGAGTCATAATATACTTATCTTAAGTGATATGAAGTAATTATTGACATACATAAGCTTATATGTATACATAAATCTCATATTCAGTGAAATATGCATTATATTATGTATATTTAGGTATATAAGTGGGTTTTAGCCTCTTAATAGCCTATAACCTTTGTTTTTCTGCTTATTTTAGGTCATATGGACGTATCCAGTGGACTCACAATTCCTACAGAAGCATAAACATCTATTTTAGGTGCATACACTCAGTCTGGACAACTTAATCTGCTTCCTTGGATGGATATTCACGGATTTATGGGTTGGGAGGTCATTTCTGGGTTAATATGGATGCTTGGGGATGTTATTGGGGCTTGGACATTTCATTTGTTTCCTTTATATGGTTTGGGTTTCATTATATTCTCTTTGGATGAGTTATTTTACCTGTTTCTTTATGGTATCCTTTTTTATTTGGATTTTCTATTTATGGTATAGGTCTGTGTTATCCTTAATTGTGATGGAGGGTCCTTACTGGAGGTCTGGGTGTTGAATCTGCTTGAAGTGGACGCCATGGGGGGTGATGGACCTCACAGTGCTGTATTTGCCGGGGATAGCAGTGAAATCATCTGGAATGAAAGTCTGTGCACTCCAGTGGATTTTGGTATAAGTAAGGGAGGATTTTGATGGTTATTAGACATCATTCACTTACTACAATTCAAACAAACATTATAACACAATTATTATTATTTAGAAATATATTATAAAGCCATTATAAATTGATATTATCTTTATATAAGCTATAACTATATTATATTTATCTATTTTCCACCACTAGCACACATTTAAATCCAAGTATTGTGAGTTTTATTTGGGTATAACTATTTTATTATTCTTCCCCTGAGGTTTAATCACTAAATCATTTATCAATAAGTAGTAGGACCATAAATAAATACTAGATAAACTGACAAATTTTCTGTTTGGTAAGCTCATTTTGTTTTTTTGTTAACTTCATTGCTGATAATCAATTTTCTACCATTTTACCCATTTGCAAAACCAGGTTAGTTTGTTCCTTGAGATTTCTTGCTTCACTAATACAAAGTCTTTTTGAAGATTTTATACCCAGAGGATGTGGAGAAAAGGCTGATTGTGGGGTGCCACTACATGTTTCCACTTCAATGTTGCTGCTTGCCTCTTCTACTCTATTGATATCACTTGAGTATGTGTTACTAGATTGAAGATCCTTACTTGTATCGAGTCTCCATTTAGGAACATGCCTAAGTTTTTTCCACGCAGTCAAGCTTGTAAAAGATGATTTAGTTTGTTCTTGATAAATAGAAAGTGCAAGCCTCATCCAGTCACTGGGTGAGCTTCCACTAGGTGGGTTTCTTTCAATTGAGTTATGGATAGCGCTGAACTTCAAGGTGGAGGTGTTAAGGGCTTGCCATCTAAGGTTGATTATTGAAAAATAATAAACAAATTTTAATAAAAATGTAAGTCTATAAATTAAATAAAACTTACTGGATTCTAATCTGTTCATGATATCTATATTGTGTCTTGCTATACTCATTAAAATGGCTTTTGATTTTCCTATAAAATGTCTCCCCAGATTGGTATGTAGAAAATTCCGGTTGCTGGCTAAAAAAAATCCAAGATATAGCAAGTTGTTCCTCCTCATGTTGAGACCAATTCAGTGACCGTTTTCTCTTATTTTCAAATTTGCTGGAGCTTTGAGGTGTAGACATAGTTTAGAAAGTACTATAATATAAAAAAAGTGATAATTTTGGTGTGATGTGATGATGAGAAGTGAGAAAAGTTATGTTTGGTAAGAAAATAGCAAGTAATGAAATGTTTGGTAAGAGTGAAGATTTAATGAATTGGAGGTAGTGAGGTGTCACAAGGTTGACCAAGTGAGATGAATTACTGAAAAAATGGCGGGGCAGAAAATGAGTTCCACTAATGATTCAATAATTTGTGGAAAGATCCATGATTTACTGAAAAAATTACTGATTTGACCCTTTACCAAAAGACTGAAAATAGATGAGTGTGGAATTTTAGCGGCTATTTTCTGTAAAATATGCATACCAAACAGGTTTACCAAAACAAGTGGAGATGCTCTGATTCTTTTGTAAACTGACTCGGAATCATTTGGCTCATTATAAGATTTAACATTCTATATTTCTTTTCATTTTCTTATTAATTTTTTGATGGTTCATTGCAAATAGGGAGGATATTTAAATTGAAATGGTTTAAATGACCATGTGGGGGGGATGTTATGTGTTTAGGCACCCTATGTACATAGTCATTTGTGTTATAGTCTGTAGTCGCGGCGTCCCCGGTCCTCCGGTTCTTTCCGGAGTTCTACAGGCTGACACCGTGCTACAAAAACATCCGCAGTATTTAAAATGACTCAAAAGTTGTATTCAGCCAATTCTTTAAAAGTCACGGAAATAACCACAGCCAATGATGGATTGCCTGTATATTCAGCAAGCAATTTGTCAGGGTTTTTCTGGAACACTCGCAATAACCTCAATTTGTTTGAAATTTATAACCAACTCAAATTTAATATTGTGCAAGCTGCCATGCTCAATGTTCGATGCGCAGGCTTCACACATGTTTTACACACAATAAGAATTGGTACCTGTTCCCTGCATTATTAGTAAATTTATTTCTGGAATGCGGCTCTGAACTGAAGCTATGAGTGAACCAATATCAGTCATAGTGTTCATCTATAAGTAGCTGAGCTTACTACTCATTTTGGAATCCCTTCAAACTTTCATTTTATCAGCTTTCTGTAAGTCTTATTATTGTTGCAAATGTAAAATTATTGATGTATAATTTCTTCTATATATTGTTAACCAATTCGTCTATTATGAATAGATTGGAGCGTTCGTGGTTTCATTCATTAGGTTCAAGGTGGTTTCACTGGTACTGGACAAAGGTTAAATGTTTTCATTGATTGTCCTCAATCACTGCGGTAAGCTGAAGTACAATTTTTGTAATACAGTTAAGATTTTCATAGTAACCAAGTCGGAGTCACTGGTAACTGCTTAAAATTTTTCAATCTGTTTGGCATTCATCAGTTGCCCATTTATTATGACCGCAGACTGACTTTTTCATTTTTACCCATGGCAGTAATTTACAGAAAATTATTATAACCTGTCATGTCTAAAGCTATCAGAATGATATTTTTATTTACCTTCTGTCACGTTGCTTGTACGGCGAGAACGATTAGAATCAACGAATGCGCAGTATCTACATATTCGGTAAAAGAGCTACTGAACGAAACTAGTGGTCCAGTAATAATAGAAAACGCTGGTGCTTTAGGTCACAAGATCACAAGCCTTCGTGATAATCGATTGCAAATTTACATAAACAGCCTAGTAAAAACTGCGGTTACACTGGCTCCGAGAAGGGAAATTTTTGTAAGTGCTCTTCAGGAAGAAACAAAGGTGGCCATACATGAAGTGGTAGGCGAACTCCTTCCGATAGAGACCATTCAAAACGCCTTCATACCTCGAAGTTTAAAGGAAAATATTTAAAATGTAATATCGATTAATGTTAGTAGCCAATAGTTAGTCTTTGAAACCTCTGGAGTGAAGATTCAAAAATTGTAAATGTTTTCAAATAATGAAATCAAGGCTTTGATTTTTCTTTGTTACTCTATAATTCTCATCACCTTTTAAAAACTAGATTAACAAGAAAATTTTGAATTAAGTACCCTGAAACGCTTCATTATGATCAATTTATAGCTCTAGATTAATCATATTATCTTGAAAATATAAAATAATAAGAGTTATCAAAGTTAGAAATCTGAAATTATGTAAAAGGTATCTTACAATACAAAAATAACACTAAGAAAACATCTTTATTATCAGTAAAAAGGTTTTTCACGGGAAAGAAATGCTATATATGAAAGAGCTAATTATTACTGCTTTAATAGAAAAGAGAGAATCGTTTTTTTTATATTTTTATATTTTTAAAGATGTGGCAGTTTCAATCTTTTAAGCAGAAAACAACCAGCCATAATAACTTCACCATTCGAAATCCAGTCCTTGAAAAAGAAAGATTTCAATCTCAAAATATGAAAAAACTAAAAAATAAAAAGAGAAAAAAAAATGAAAAAATATTTTGGATCACCAGGAGATTGATACTCCAACAGCAAAAATTATTGAAGAACGGTGACAGTTGCTAGATGCATGTTCACGTATCTTCCATGTGTGCTTCAGCATTATAACAAATGTAGACTGAGCATATTAGATTGTGATCAATATCAAGGGTGAATAGTTATAGTTAGCTATTATATATAGTGGATGACGGCTCTTGGTGGTCCTCATCCAATCTCTTATTCTTTTCTATTTGAATATCGATATTGATCAATTTATTCTTTTCTTTATTTCTTTTATTTATCTTATATTAACTTTGCCATCAAATTCCAAACGCGCTGCTCTTGCTCTTCAATCACTGGGGACAGGTATTGTTGGTACTTACTACTATGTCTATGACTATACTAATTACAACATAATGTATAGGTGATTGAGTACAACTAGTTACAACAGCAGCGAGGCTTATACTGACAGGCAAACTTATATTTAATAAATAAAAGGTACTTTATTATTGTCTATATTGTCTTAGTTTATATGATGTCATCCATGTTAGTATATACATAATATTCTAATTCATACTTATTATTATAATCTTTTTTGCATTACTTGTCCCGAAGTGGACTGATACTAACTGTATGTAGAAGAGAGAGAAGTGTATTGTGCTAGCGTGAGAAGTTGTAGTTATGGTATATATAGCTATCAAGTGTTCATCTATTACCATATCTTTTGTCTTCTTTTGCTCATCATCTCATCTCATCTCTCTACACGTACTCACTTGAATATACAGGTGTGTACCATTACTATCATAAGTTGATTTTTACATTTAATTGTTATTGTTATAGGTTAGCGCATTACTATCAGCGATTTCAGCTTCATCCACAGTGTTACTAGAGGAGAAGACTTACGCTAGATTAAAGGTGTGCTCTAACTGTAGTTTCCTATTGTTACTATTATATTCATACAGGTGTGCTTATCTTTGCAATTAAATATCTTTTGTCTTCTTTTGCTCATCATCTCATCTCATCTCTCTACACGTACTCACTTGAATATACAGGTTAGCGCATTACTATCAGCGATTTCAGCTTCATCCACAGTGTTACTAGAGGAGAAGACTTACGCTAGATTAAAGGTTAGCACAACACTGTTCTCTTGTGATCCATATTATTTACGAGTAGATCTCATATCATACAGGTTAGCGCATTACTATCAGCGATTTCAGCTTCATCCACAGTGTTACTAGAGGAGAAGACTTACGCTAGATTAAAGGTTAGCGCATTACTATCAGCGATTTCAGCTTCATCCACAGTGTTACTAGAGGAGAAGACTTACGCTAGATTAAAGGCTTTTATTATTCTTTCACATTATCAGTACCAGCTCACGTACTTAAGCACAAACAACAACTAGTAACACTAGTAACATGGACAACAATAGCATCCGTGAATTAATCTCTGCACTTGAAAACAAAAATGACACAAAACTCGGAAGTGACAATTACTTTACCTGGGCTGCTCACATGGAAGGTCTTCTCTTCGAAAATGAACTGTGGGAAGTAACCGAAAACGAGTTTATAATAACAACTACTGAAAAAGAAGATGGGACAACAATCACGTCTCCAAGTGCAAATGAGATCAAGAAGCGCCTTAAGACAAACATGAAAGCGTATTCAATGATTCTTCGACATCTTGACCATGAAAACACGATGCTAATTTGCGACAGTCCAGAGCTAAAAGGAGATCCATACAAAACATGGATGAAACTGAAAGAGAAACATGCTGAAGTAAATCAATTCACTAAAGCCGCTGCCTACAAATCATTAAATGATCTGACTTACACTACGGATCTCAAAACCTTTATTAACGATATCCGAAAAGTCCTACGAAATTTGAGAAATGCTAAAATCAGCTATGAAGGCGACACTGTAGCTACTCAAATAATTATGAAATTACCTGATCAATATCAAACCACAGCTCAAAATATCCTGGCTTCTGGAAAGGTAACCATGATGAATGTCCTGGCAGTACTCGAACAGACTAGCAAATTTCACAATCTTCAGGACAACCAATCGAACGAATCTAAGACTAGCAAAGCCCTTATTGCCGACTCAAGTAAAACTGAAACGTCGAAGTCCAGAGAAAGAAAACCGCGAAAGAAATGCACGTACTGTAATAAAACAGGACATCTTGAAAGCGAATGCTGGGAGAAGGTTGGAAAACCAAGCTGGGTCGAACAACGCGATCAATGGAAGAAAGAGATGGCTGAGAAGAATAAAAAAACTAATGAGTCAGCTATGATGGCGTACAATCAGTATGTTCTTATCTCTTCTATCGACAACAACACCAACCTGAAACCAATCCTTGATTCAGGAGCCACGTCAACGATGATTAGAAACCGAAAGTACTTCTGGACATATCAGAGTACTAAGTTCGATATTGTGACTGGAAATGAAAACACAGAATGTGTTGGAAAGGGAACTGTTAAATTGGTTGAAGGGAAAAATGTTGTGACTCTTAATGCACTACATGTACCTAAATTACCGTATGATCTTGTGGCAACTATTGAGTTTTGGAGAAAAAATTATCAAGTTGAATTTGCTAAGAATCCCGAAAGATGCATCATCAGTAATAAAAATCTTAAATTCAATGCAGATATCGAGAACAATCTTTGCAAAATGCGTGGAAACTTCAAACCAGCTGAGTCCGCACTGATTTGCTCTGTAAAAATGTGGCATGATAGACTGGGACATCCAAACTCGAAGTATACAAAGTCAACTGTTGGTGAGACGTTGGACGACAGTCAGTTCTTCTGTGAAATCTGCGAAATGACAAAAGCGAAGAAACTACCATTTCAAGGACATTTTCCAACACCAAAGAAACCTCTGGAAGTGATCCACACCGATCTTAGTGGCAGAATCAATCCACCAACCAACAGTGGCTATGAGTACTATATGAAGATCACAGATGGATTAACTTCAACTCGTGCAGTATACCTGTTAAAAAACAAAGATGAGGCACTATCTAAATTAACGGAATTTAAGACAAAATATGAAAATATCTGTGAATCAAAAATTAAGACTATTGTAACAGATGGAGGAGGAGAATACTGCTCGAATAAATTTGAAACATACCTTAAAGACAATGGTATTTTCCATCAAATCACTGCGCCTTATACACCTGAGCAGAACCCAATCAGCGAGCGAGGAAATCGAATCACCACCGAGAAAGCTCGAGCGATGCTGTTCCAATCAGGGCTACCACTTAGCTATTGGGGAGAAGCAGTAATAACAGCAGTATATTTGGAAAATCTGATAGTTAGTAAGGCTGCAAATATGATATCACCATATGAAGCACTTACCGGCAGAAAACCAAAAATAACACATCTACACCCGTTTGGATGCCTAGCTATTGCCAATATTCCAAAACAACAGAGGAAAAATAAGTTTGCTCCGACAGGCACCAGATGTGTTCTACTTGGGTATTCTGAAGGAAACAACAACTATAAGTTGATGGAAATTCAAACAAAAAGAATAATCTTCACTCACAACGCCACATTCAATGAGTCAGTGTTTCCTATGAAAGATTGCAACAGCCCAAAAGAAATGTTCAATATCGTCACCATAAGTCACACAACAGAGACACCAACAAATCAAAATGTTGAAGATGATGAGGAATTTCATGATGCAGTAGAGGAACAAATAGAAGAACAGTCAGCAGATACTGAAAATCCAGTAACCAGACGACTAATCTTACGCCTTGGTCCACCGCCACCTGAAAATCAATCAGATCAGTATTCTGGACCCACCCTGAGATCTCATACCAGGAAGGTGATAAATGAACTTGAAGGTACCCACAATGCTTTAATAAACTTTGTCGAACAACAAAACACAGATCCTGACAATTACAGAAAGGCAATCAGTGGGTCTCAAAGGTCACACTGGATAAGTGCAATTAAAGAAGAACTTGACTCACTTCATGAAAATCACGTGTGGTGTATCGTCCCTGCTAATCATCAAAAAACAATACCTACCCGTTGGATCTTCAAAACAAAGTATGATGAAAATGGAGTCCTTAACAAATTTAAAGCAAGACTGGTTATCAAAGGCTATCTACAAAGACATGGAATAGACTTCAACGAAACGTTTGCACCTACCGGGAGACTGGCAACCCTTCGAACGATCTTTGCGCTTGCTGCTATTGAAGGATTACCGATGCATCAACTTGATATAAAGACTGCATTCCTAAACAGTAATCTTGACGAAGACATCTTTATTCAACCTCCAGAAGGTTTTACTGAGTGGTTGGATAGATCAAACTTGAACTGTAAAAAGGAGATAGAGCAATTAAATGGTGGTAGCAGAGTTTTAAAATTAAAAAAAGCACTCTACGGTTTAAAGCAGGCACCTAGAGCCTGGTATCAGGAGGTATCTAAGTGGTTCCATAAACATAAGTTTAAAACCAGCAATAGCGATCCCTGTTTATTTATTAGAAAAGATTCAAATGATGACTATTTATATGTGTTTATTTGGGTGGATGACATGGCTATCATTGGACACGGGGCTCATCAATTTCATGCTGAATTATCGAAGGATTTCAAGGTACATGACTTCACAAAAGCAACTTATCTACTGGGTATACAAATTACTCGACTAAATAGTACTTCTGTTCAACTACACCAAAGTCAGTACATAGCAGATCTATTAGAAACCTTCGGTATGACAGACTGCAAAATTAATCCTACTCCAATGCAATCAAATATCCAGCTGTTACCCTCTGATGATGACCAATACGCTCAGTTTCTGAAAACAGGAAATGACTATCGAAGTATCATTGGAAGTATTGGCTATCTAGCACAATGTACTCGACCGGATATCACCCATGCTGTCAACTATTTATCTCAGTTCCTCATAAAACCAAATCAGTCTCACTGGCAAGCGGCACTCCGAATTCTAAGATATCTCAAGGGTACAGCCAATGTTGGCCTACTGTACTCACGAGACTTCAAAACATTAATACCCACGAAAATCAATATTAGCAATCAAGCACCTACAGGTTTCAGTGATGCGGATTGGGCTGGATGTAATCTAACACGTAGATCAACTAATGGGTATGCCTTTCTGCTCGGTGGAGGTGCTATTTCTTGGAAGAGCAAAAAGCAAAACACTGTTTCCACATCAGCCACTGAATCTGAGTATAAGGGATATCTTGATGCAGGATTAGAAGGAGTATGGTTGCGAAAACTGCTAAGTGAACTAGGGTATGAAAACAATCAAGGAACGTTACTTTATGGAGATAATCAAGGAGCAATAGCATTGTCAAAGAATCCCGTAGCTCACAAACGAACAAAACATATTGAAGTACATTTCAACTGGGTCAGGGAAAAAGTACTTGATGGCGAATTAAATCTCAAATACTGCTCTACGCACGACATGGTTGCAGACATCATGACAAAAGCACTGGATCGTACAAAATTTGAAAAATTTAGAACAGATCTAGGCCTGAATGAATGTCGACGCACTATTGGTTCAAGTAATGAGGTGGAGTGTTAGTATATACATAATATTCTAATTCATACTTATTATTATAATCTTTTTTGCATTACTTGTCCCGAAGTGGACTGATACTAACTGTATGTAGAAGAGAGAGAAGTGTATTGTGCTAGCGTGAGAAGTTGTAGTTATGGTATATATAGCTATCAAGTGTTCATCTATTACCATATCTTTTGTCTTCTTTTGCTCATCATCTCATCTCATCTCTCTACACGTACTCACTTGAATATACAGGTGTGTACCATTACTATCATAAGTTGATTTTTACATTTAATTGTTATTGTTATAGGTTAGCGCATTACTATCAGCGATTTCAGCTTCATCCACAGTGTTACTAGAGGAGAAGACTTACGCTAGATTAAAGGTGTGCTCTAACTGTAGTTTCCTATTGTTACTATTATATTCATACAGGTGTGCTTATCTTTGCAATTAAATATCTTTTGTCTTCTTTTGCTCATCATCTCATCTCATCTCTCTACACGTACTCACTTGAATATACAGGTTAGCGCATTACTATCAGCGATTTCAGCTTCATCCACAGTGTTACTAGAGGAGAAGACTTACGCTAGATTAAAGGTTAGCACAACACTGTTCTCTTGTGATCCATATTATTTACGAGTAGATCTCATATCATACAGGTTAGCGCATTACTATCAGCGATTTCAGCTTCATCCACAGTGTTACTAGAGGAGAAGACTTACGCTAGATTAAAGGTTAGCGCATTACTATCAGCGATTTCAGCTTCATCCACAGTGTTACTAGAGGAGAAGACTTACGCTAGATTAAAGGCTTTTATTATTCTTTCAATCCAATCTCTTATTCTTTTCTATTCGAATATCAATATTGATCAATTTATTCTTTTCTTTATTTCTTTTATTTATCTTATATTAACTTTGCCATCAAATTCCAAACGCGCTGCTCTTGCTCTTCAATCACTGGGGACAGGTGATTGAGTACAACTAGTTACAACAGCAGCGAGGCTTATACTGACAGGCAAACTTATATTTAATAAATAAAAGGTGATTGAGTACAACTAGTTACAACAGCAGCGAGGCTTATACTGACAGGCAAACTTATATTTAATAAATAAAAGGTGTCTTCAATAGATTAAAAGTCTGAAGACTTTAGATGAGCTCAACTAGTGAATCTACACCTAGTTCGCCTTCTGCTGCTACCGACGATACTACTTCAACCTTTCGACAAACTGCTGATACTCAAACACCATCTAATCCTACTGGTCCCTATAGGTATTCAACCATGTCTGACCAGTCAAATGACAAGATGTTAAGGGTACCGGTTCTCACCTCCGGTAATGTGTCTTTGTGGAAATCAATGATAGAATTCTACTTTGATTCGCATGACTTAACTCATCATCTCACCTGTGCTTCAAAACCTGACGATGCTAATGCAGATGATTGGCGTAAAGGAGAGTCTAAATCTCGACTGATTCTCATCAATGCTGTCAGCTCGAGGGATTCCTTGCTAATCTCTAAGGCAAAATCTACTTATATTGCCTACCAAAAAATATTATCAGATTATGGTGAAGGCAATGCTTCTACTGTTTCCGACTTGCTGGATCAGCTTGTTTATCTAAAATGGGATGGTATCTCTTCACTACGAGAACATCTGGGAAAATTTGAAGAAATCGAGAATTTGCTAAAAGATAGTGCTTCTAGTGACCCTGATCTGGCAATATCCTCAAAGATTGTTGCTATTATTCTTGTCAAGAGTGTGCAACATGAATCGATGCTTGGGATTACACAAGGACTCTTTCAGAATTTTAAAAATCTCACTCTTGAGCAAATTTACGATAGCTTGAAATCTGAGGCGAATAGACGATCTCGTAGTATTGAATCTGCTGAAGGAGCTAATGCTTTGAAAGCTCAACCCAAAAAGAAAAAACCTCCACGTTCCTCTTCCCCTGATAAGAAGGACAAGAAGAATCTTAAGTGTCACCTTGGTCACACGGGCCATAGCGATGAAAATTGCATCACTCAACTGAGAGAAGAGTTAAAAAAATTAAAAAACTTATCTTCCTTAAAAAACGACAAAGCAAAATTAGCTGAGGACACATCTGAATCAGTCTCTTAAGTCACTGAACAAGAACATGAGGAATCAGCATATCTTGCTGGTCTCAAGAACGCTAGTATTTGTTTTGTTCTGGATTCTGGGGCAACATCGCACATGGTTCAAAATAAACAGGCACTTTCTAATGTGAAAAAACTTATCAATCCTGTTAAAATTGATACTGCAGGCACTCAGACCTTGACGGCCAATTATTCGGGTGATCTCTTCATAAATTCGCAACTCACACTACATGATGTACTTGTTGTAAATAATATCTCAGCAAATCTTATTTCTGTCAACAAGTTAAATCATTTGGGCTATAGTATCAACTTTAAACAAAATGAGACAACTGTATACAATTCGACTGGACAGCTGATTGCAAGGCTTGCTCGAAAAGAACAGAAACATAATCTTTGGTACGTCAACAATTGGGCTTTTCTCACCAACATTAAAAGGCTGACTCTGTACCAATGGCATCAGCGCCTAGGTCACCTAAATACTAAATCTACGAGAAGTTTCTTGATTGCTAAGGGTCTAGATTTTATTGATGAGAAATATGAATGTGTGACGTGTTCAAAGGGAAAGATAGTAAAAACACCCTTTTTATCTTCTTTTCCAAAGGCTTCTGTACCGTTATTCCGAATACATTCAGATGTTATTGGTCCAATTGATCCTGCTACAGTCACTGGTCATAGATATATTTTGACTTTTATAGATGATTGTACTCGTTTTTCTTCTATCTTTCTTATGAAATGCAAGTCCGAAGTATTCTCCAATTTTTTGAAATATCAGGCGGATGTTGAAAACAAACTTGAGAGAAAAATCAAATTTTTGAAGTGTGATAGAGGGGGAGAATATGGCAGTGGTGTATTTATCACTCATTTAGAGAAATGTGGGATTACTCGCGAACAGGCTCCCGCCAGAACACCTCAGCATAATTCTGTTGCTGAGCGTTTCAATAAAACGTTAATTGAAAAAGTTTGTACGGTAATGATTTATTCTTCCTGCCCAACTCAGCTTTGGGGAGAATGTGTCATGAGTTGTAATTTTCTCCTAAATCATCTTCCACATTCGAAACTCAAGTCGCAAACGCCACCGGATGTTCTCAATCAACATATATTGGTTGAGGGTAATCACTCAGTCGATTATGATTTTATCAAACGATTCGGATCACTTGCGGTACGCTACATTGCAAAAGAAGATAGAAAGTTCAAACTTCAACCCCGTGGTTTTGAGTGCGCTCTAGTGGGGTATGAGGCTAATTCCAAGAGTTATCGACTTTATGATCAAAAATTAAAAAAAATTATTATTTCTCGAAATGTCAAGTTCTTTGAATCGCTTAATTATTTTGATAAGCAGCATGTGGCGATACATGTTCCTGATTACACCACATTGCCCCTCAGTATGAATCCTATCTCCTCATCTAATGATACTGCGCTCCTACCGATGTCAACATCGGTTTCTCCAAAACAGATCTCTGCCCCGAGTGAAGTTTTGGAATCTCCTGATGTTGCTTCAGAGATTAGGTCTTCTGGTGTTCCTCAACGTTTAATTCTGACCATGAGGAGACATACTCCTGATCCTGTGGAGGTCTCCATTGAACCTGAAACTAAGGAAGATTGCCCTGAAGGTTCAAGTCTTCATGAAGATTCTCCTATTCAGAGTAGACCTGTGAGACAAAGACGTCCTCCTGACTATTACGGTTTCCTTACCAGTTTTTCTCCGGATAATCCCACCTATAAACAAGCCTTGAATAGCCCAGAGGCCGAGTTATGGAAAGAGGCGATGGATAAGGAGTATGATTCTCTGTGTGAGCATCAAGTGGGTGAACTGATTACTAAAACCAAGGACATGAAAGTCATAGGGGGAACGTGGGTTCTATCAAAAAAGAGGGATGAGCTTGGTAGAGTGGTGAGGTATAAAGCAAGATGGGTTGCTTTAGGTAATCTTCAGAAAGAGGGTATAGATTATGGTGAAACATATGCTTCAGTAGGACGAACAGAGACTTTCAGACTGTTAATGTCACTTGCCTCTGCAAAGAACTGGCTTATTGCTCAATTTGATATTTCAACTGCATTTCTTCATGGTATTATGAAGGACAATGTTTATGTCTCTCAGGTCAAAGGGTATGAGCAGGGTGGCAAACATAAAGTCTGGAAACTTAAAAAATCACTGTATGGGACACGTCAAGCACCTAGACAGTGGAAAGAGAAATTCTTGGAGGTTATGACTGCCTTGAATTTTAGGGAAGCGGAAGGAGATGAATCATTGTTTCTCTATCAAAAAGATGACTTATTTATGTTTGTTCACCTCCATGTGGACGATGGTCTTGTTTTCTCAAATTCTGATACTGTTCTTCGCAAGTTCCATGCAGATCTACTTACTTATTTTAAAGTAAAGTGGAATGACTTTCCTACTTACCATCTTGGAATAAAAATCACGTATCTAGACAACTTCATTACTTTAACTCAAGAGTCTTATGTTGATGAACTGGCAAAGCGATTTAATGTCACTGATTGTAGAAAAGTTTCTACACCACTTCCTGTGGGTTGTGCATTAAATGATCCAACTCCAGAGGAAACTGAAGAAGGCTTGAATGATCCGTATCAAGAACTAATTGGTTCCTTAAATTATCTTGCAGTTTCCACCAGGCCGGACATTTGTCAGGCGCTTAACGCACTTTCGAAATATAATTCCAATCATTCACGCTATCATTGGTCTATAGTTTTGAAACTATTACAGTATGTGGTGTCAAACAAGTCTATTGGCCTGAAATATAAACGTAACTGCAACGAAATCATATTTAAATCCTACAGTGACTCTGATTATGCCAACTGCAAGAATACAAGATGCTCGATTACAGGCTATGTTATTCTTTTAAATGAAAGTCCTATCTCCTGGCGAAGCAGAAGGCAAAAGGTTGTTACATTGTCTGTGACTGAAGCAGAATACATTTCTATGAGTGATTGTGCAAAAACCTTGATTTGGTTTATGAAATTGTTCTTCTTGCTCAACATTGATATGAAGACTCCTCAAATACTTAGCAGTATCAATGCACCTGAGCTATTTTGTGATAACAGTGGTGCAATATTTCTTTCAAAAGAAGCCCAAATCAATGAGAGGTCGAAACACATTGATGTCAGGTTTCACTGGTTACGACAAAAAGTAAAATGAAATGAACTCAGTATTATCTATTGTCCAACGTTGGATATGTTAGCTGACATGTTTACCAAGCAACAACCTCGTATCCGTTTTGTCAATGATAAAAAGCGTCTAAATTTACTTATGCCTGAAGCAGGGGGGGTATTGAAGAACGGTGACAGTCGCTAGATGCATGTTCACGTATCTTCCATGTGTGCTTCAGCATTATAACAAATGTAGACTGAGCATATTAGATTGTGATCAATATCAAGGGTGAATAGTTATAGTTAGCTATTATATATAGTGGATGACGGCTCTTGGTGGTCCTCATCCAATCTCTTATTCTTTTCTATTTGAATATCGATATTGATCAATTTATTCTTTTCTTTATTTCTTTTATTTATCTTATATTAACTTTGCCATCAAATTCCAAACGCGCTGCTCTTGCTCTTCAATCACTGGGGACAGGTATTGTTGGTACTTACTACTATGTCTATGACTATACTAATTACAACATAATGTATAGGTGATTGAGTACAACTAGTTACAACAGCAGCGAGGCTTATACTGACAGGCAAACTTATATTTAATAAATAAAAGGTACTTTATTATTGTCTATATTGTCTTAGTTTATATGATGTCATCCAATCTCTTATTCTTTTCTATTCGAATATCAATATTGATCAATTTATTCTTTTCTTTATTTCTTTTATTTATCTTATATTAACTTTGCCATCAAATTCCAAACGCGCTGCTCTTGCTCTTCAATCACTGGGGACAGGTGATTGAGTACAACTAGTTACAACAGCAGCGAGGCTTATACTGACAGGCAAACTTATATTTAATAAATAAAAGGTGATTGAGTACAACTAGTTACAACAGCAGCGAGGCTTATACTGACAGGCAAACTTATATTTAATAAATAAAAGGTGTCTTCAATAAAAATTACTGCTTGCGTTTGGCCAGGCATGAAGAAACTAAAATCCTCCTGTATCTCATGGGGAAACTCATCCCATGCAAATCACAGTACAACTTGCATTTCATTAACATTTTTGGGGTAATGTATCTTTTGACTCTATGATTTGAGTACCTTCCAGATTTTTTTCTATTGTATTAAAGTCTTGAGATTGAAGAGGCCAATCATCAATCTTTTAAAAATTTACTGAATCTTGAAGGTTCTTAGGAATTTTCTACACATGCGCAGGGGCGCTATTTTCAATTAATACAAGTTGGTCCCTTGGATCAACTTTTATGAGCCATTGAAGAAGGATTGAAATATATTCATTAGTAATAAAATGTTTTCTGATTACTTCTTTAAGGGATGAATTATAAGAGGAGCTCATTTTGAGTTGAATAAAGCAGTCCAAAACATGATGGAGGTATGACAACTCTTAAAAGAAGGCTGAAGGTATGGATTAAGATATTTTTGATTTTTCGTGTGAGAGACAATTTGTAGTGTATATTTTTATCCAAATTCAAATCTGGACTCATCAGACTACAAATTTCTTATTCAATAACTTAAAGATCAGTGGTAATGATTTTGAGCATAGCAGAGATTTTTTGTCACACTGAGTTCAAGTACAGAGATGTGAATAGCTTGATTAGTCATATTTCTATGAGATTTAAACGGTCCAGTATGAGAAGTTTTGTAAAAATCAAATTAAGTATTTATTTATAACTCAATATAATGGTCTCAGTAATTAAATCTCACTTAATATAAATGGTATACAGCTTACAGTTGGTGGAAAAATAACTAAAATGATTAAAACACAATTTTAAAGAGCTTAACAGTACTAACAAATATGTATTGTAATTTTTAAGTTATATTATTAAAATGTAATATAAAATTTAGAAGAATAATAGTCCAAAAACCTCTTCCTTATACACCCATAATTCCCTAGTATCCATGTCAGCCTAAATATCCTTAGGACTGAGTATTTCTTATGCTTAAAATAAGATAACCTTAACTAGATTAAGCTTATATCTTAAAAATAAGGTTAAAATAATAATATATATTATTTTATTATATATATATATATAATTATTATTCTATTATATAATTTATAATAGTTTAAATAGCTTATCCATGGCCTAATAATACTTATTAAGGTGTTAATGGAGTCATAATATACTTATATTAAGTGATATGAAGTAATTATTGACATACATAAGCTTATATGTATACATAAATCTCATATTCAGTGAAATATGCAGTATATTATGTATATTTAGGTATATAAGTGGGTTTTAGCCCCTTAATAGCCTATAACCTTTGTTTTTCTGCTTATTTTAGGTCATATGGACGAAATCAGTGGACTCACAACGCCTACAGAAGCATAGACACCTATATCAGGCGCATACACCCAGTTTGGACAACTAAAATTACTTCCTTGGATGGTTATTCACGGATTTATGGGTTGGAAAGATGTTTTTGGGTTAATGTGGATGCTTGGGGATGTTATTGGGGGCTTGGACATTTAATTTGTTTCCTTTATATGCTTTTAGTTTCATTAAATCTCTTTTTGATCATTTATTTTACCTGTTTCTTTATGGTATCCGCTTTTATCTGGGTTTTCTATTTATGGTATGACTCTGTGTTATTATTAATAGTGATAGAGGGTCCTTACTGGAGGTCTGGGTGTTGAAACTGCTTGAAGTGGACGCCATGGGGAGGTGATGGGCCCTCACAGTGCTGTAATTTCCGGGGATAGCAGTGACATCATCTGGATTGAAGGTCTATGCACTCCAGTGGATTTGGGTATAAGTAAGAAGGGATTTTGACGGTTTATTATCATCATTCAATTACTACACTTCAAACAAACACTACAATACAATTATAAGCTTTCAGAAATATATTATAAAGCCCTTATAAATTGATATTATCTTTATAAAAGCTATAACTATATTTTATTCTTCTATTTTCCACCACTAGCACGCATTTAAATCCAAGTATTGTGAGTTTTATTTGAGTATAACTATTCTATTAGTCTTCCCCTGAGGTTTAATCACTAAATCATTTATTAATAAGTAGTAGGACCATAAAATAACACTATTATATCATACTTATATACTAGACTATACTGACAATTGGGGGTCTTTCCTTATATTTTACTTATTATTTAGTATAAGCCTTGGGACGTGATTTTTACCTTAGTACAGCTCAAAATTAACCAAATATTTGTGTCTGCTGCATATTAGTGGGTCATCATAACTCATTGATTGCGGAAAAGAACCCTTATAATAATTTTACTAATTTTTTACCATAAAAATTAGATATTTACAGTAGTAACTGTACCCAATATAAACCCAATTTCACTTGGTATTTGGACACCAATATAACACCCAATAAAATTGGTATTTGGCTAAAGCTTGGTAAGCTAATTATTCACCCTTATAGAGGTCTAGTTAAACTTATTATTATATATTTAACAGATTTTTTCAAATTTTTCTTATATTTTATTTAAATAAATAAAGATATAAATTCAGGGTAAGCTCCATTGCTTTTTTATTAGTAATATAATTGCTAATATTATTTGTCTACTAATTCCACAGAGTTTTTTCCTTTTGTAGACGTAAAATATTGTTATTTTGAACAATATGAGTGCTCCCCAGGACAGTGTAAGTGAACAGCCTGCTTATAATACCAGGTCTAAAGCTAACAAAAACTTTCCAGGACATCACCATGGAGGGACAACAGTACCCCCAGCCAGAAAGCATGAGTATAGAGGAAAAGGATGCCCTCTTAAAAAAGATAACTATATAAAGACGTCTCCTCCTCTTCAGGATCAACTGTCCCACCTGGCCAAACAGGTTCTGAAGTTGGAGGAATCAAAATCTCTCATGTTCAAAGAAGTAGAGCAGTTGCAAAACAATTGCAAGGTAGGATTTCAGCAGATGAATCAGGCAATGGCAGAATTAAAGGGAGGCCAGCCCAGTCAATCAAATCAGCAACCCCCTACCCAAGGAGGGTCCACTCACTCCCAGGAGAAAATCCTGGTAGACAAATGGAAATGGGACTGGTTTCACCAACAGTGGACAAGCCACAGTTTCAACAGGGATCCACCCCCTCATCTGACTTCCTCAGCTCACCCTTACAAGGGAAAAAAGCGCCAAAAATCAGGACTGGCAACCATCCCTTGGTAAGTAACTTACCCTCTCAGATTAGACATAATACTGATAATTACAATATAGGTAATTCTATTGATGTTAAATCTGTACAAAAAATAGAGGAGGATTTAAGAAATTTAGGTTTTAGAGTAGATACACCTGACTTGTCTTTTGTCCATAATAACAGTACTATATACAATGATAATACAGTTAATCCTCAGTTGCAACCACCTACTAGTGAGATGAGAAGTTCACAGGAGAGTGAGAGAATTGAAAAGGAGGACATGGAATATTTTAACAATAATCCAACTGTCCATAGAATTGTTTCAGCATTGTGGAATAGAATGACTGATTGTGAGGAACAGACAGTTAAGCTCACTAGTGATACAATTTCATCCTTGACATTGAACATTTCTCAATTAGCAACATGTAATAAAGAATTAGAGAAAGAACATTTGTCTCTAACTCTTAAATATGATTCATTGAGTAATAAATATAATGACCTTTCAAACAAATTTTGTGAGTTAGAAAAATTATATGTAACACATTTATTAAAAACTGAATCAAGAACAAAGTTATCTTTTGCACAGACAAATCAAAGTGTCTCTAAGCTGCTACAAAGATTAACTAAAGTTGAGATTGAAACTGCCAATCTACTGATGAACCAGGATAATCATAAGTATAATCAATATAATAATAATCCTTCCATTGGCAAAAGTGAATCTCATTCCTTCCCTGTACCACCACAATTAAAACCATCTGGTGGTAGTGTCAAATCTGAAAATGTAAGTCACAAATCCGTGCAGGAAGAAATACAAGACCATTTATCAAAAGTGAATGAGTTGTTGAATTTACCTAAGATTAGTGAGATAAAATCCAATCAGAAGAACTGGCCTAAAATAGATCAGTACCCAACTTATGATGGGGAAGCCAGCTCTGATTGGCAACATTTTATTCAAAGAATTGACAACTTGAAATTCTCATATAAGTTACCAGATGAAGAGATAACATCAAAATTAATTTCTTTATTTAAGGATGTTGCTTTATTATGGTTTGAAGCTGTCTTAAGTGAGGGTAGAGACTACTCTTGGGCTGAATGGAAACAACTTATTGAAAAACAATTTGGAGGTTCTAAATTCAGGCTTACTCAGCAGAGACTGTATGAGAAGACTAGGTATAATCCGTTGAATGGTGACAAACCTATGGTATTTTTAATGAATTTAAACAAAATATTAAAAGCCATTGAGCCTCATATGGATTTTAACTTATGGAAAGATAAGGTAATATACAAATTACCTATATCTGTCAGAGACATTGTTGTAGCTAGAACATTAAATGTTACTGAATATTCTGACTTTATTAATATTTGCAATGAAATATTATTAAACCATAAGTATGAATTAAGGTATTCCACTTATAAGCAAAATGTTGAACCTGTAAAAACTCAGAATTCAAAAACACTTCAGGAGAAGCAGAAAAAACCTACTGCATCTGTAGTACCTAAAAAATATGAAACAAATACTTGTTATAAGTGTAACAAACCTTGGGTCAAAGGTCACAAATGTGAGAAAAACATAAATATTGTTGAAAATCAATGTGAATCTGAAACTGAAACTGAAAAAAGTAAAGAATCAAGTGATTATGACAGCAATATCTCATATAGTGATGAAAATGAAGTCTTTATGTTGGAAGATGATTTGTCCATCTTTGAAAATCCAATATTAAATATGGACTCAAATGAATCTTTAATGAATTTTGAGGATGCTGAAATCATTAAGGATATACAAGCTGATAACTTTAGAATGACACCTATCACGGTTCCAGCTATCATTTCTGGTGAAAATGTTAATATAGTATTGGACACAGGAGCTGCTGGTTCAGTTGTTTCCACTAATACATTACAGAAAATTGATAGTGAATATAAGTTTAAGCTTGAACCACTTCAGAATAAAAATTGGAGAGGTTTTGGATCAGTACTACACCCCATTGGTAAATACAAAGCTGCTGTTTTCTTTAAACACCAACATGGTTATGTAAGGGTAACTTGTGACTTTGTAGTAATGGATAATACAAATTGTAGTAACTGTTTTATCATTGGAAATGATATTCTGACTAAATTTGGTGTAAAATTAGACCCTGCTAATAACAATTTTACAATTGGCATGAATGGTAAAAGGAAATTTAAAATAAATTCTTTTAACACAGTCTTACACATTGAGTCAGTAACAAATTCCCCGTCTAAAGGAAGAGAATCCAATGAGATGGAACTTCTGGAAACAGAAATTTCAAAAGCATCATTTGGCACTCAGATAAGTGAAACTGAGAAAGATAATATTTTGGAATTAATTAAAACTTTTCCAATGGCTTTTGCACATGGTACAAATGAACTTGGCCTTGTAAAAGAACATGAAATGAAAATTAGTTTAACCTGTGATATGGATAATATTCCTGCTAGTCTTAAAAAGAAACCATACCCTGCTTCACCAATGAAGAGGAAAGACATAGAGGATAATATTAAGATGTTATTAAAAATGAACATTCTTGAGAAGGTTGAAACTACACCAAAATATTGTGTAATATCATCAGTGCTGATTTCTTATGAACAAGATAAAGCAAGACTGTGCGGTGATTATAGAGCATTAAATACATTTACAGTAGATGATATTTATCCCTTGCCAAGGATTGCCTCTATACATGCTACCCTTAAAGGTGCTAAATATATAAGTTGCCTAGATGGAAATAAAGGGTACCATCAAATTCCTGTTGAAAAGAATTCACAGAACTTTTTGTTGATAATAACACACATGGGAATTTATAAGTATGTCAGAATGCCATTTGGACCAAAAAATGCTCCATCAGTATTTCAAAAGTTAATGGATATAACATTCCATAATGAAATGATTGAGGGATGGTTAATAGTATACATTGATGACATCATAGTGTTCTCTAAAACTTTTGATGAACACTTAATCCATTTAAGGAAAGTATTTCAGAAAATGGATGAAATAAAAATGACCCTTGCATTGAAAAAATGTAAATTTGGGTTTGAATCTTTAAAAGTGCTTGGTCATATTGTATCTGGCTTACAAATATGTGTAGACCAAAATAAAGTGGCTGCAATAAAGAATATTGGCATTCCTCAAAATGTGAAGGATGTACAATCTTTTCTTGGAATGTGTGGTTATTATAGACAATATATAAAAAACTACCAATCAATTGCTGCACCACTGACCACACTGATAAAGAAATCAGAAGCTTTCATTTGGAATAATGAAAGACAACAAGCTTTTAATAAGTTGAAAGAATGTTTAATGACAGCTCCTATCTTGGGATTACCAGATTTCCAATTACCTTTTGTATTATATACAGATGCAAGTTTTATTGGACTGGGTGCTGCTTTGCATCAAAAACAACTTATTGAAGGTAAAATGTCAGAAGTAGTAATCTGCTATATTTCACGTACTCTGAGAAGTGGTGAATTGAAATATGGTGCTACTCAACTTGAATGTTTGGCAGTAGTATGGGCTCTTGAAAAGCTACATTATTACCTTGAAGACCAAAAATTTGAGTTAATAACTGACTGTAGTGCAGTTAAGTCACTCTTAAACATGAAAACTCCTAATAGACACATGTTTAGATGGCAATTAGCTGTACAAGAATACAGAGGACGGATGACTATTACACATAGAGCAGGAACCCTGCACTCTAATGTAGATCTGTTATCTAGAGTACCTCTGCCTAATAATGATGATAATCCTGCTTATGTTCCTGAATCAGAGATTATTAACATTTATGGCATTTATATTGTAGATCTTGAGGATGAATTTATGCAATCAATTCTTGATAATTATAATTCAGATCCTGACTTAAATAAATTAACTACAATATTAAATGATCCATCTAATGCTTCAATGAATGTTTTAATAAAAACATTACCAAATAAGTATAAAGAGGCATTAGAGAAAGGAAAATTTTCCATTGAGGATGGTTTTATATATTACAGGAAAAAATTAAGTAATGTAATTGTAATTCCCCCTTCAATGAAGGAGTTAATTTTAAGTATATGTCATGATGATATATTAGCAGGTCATTTTGACTACCATAAAACATTAACCAGAGTAAAAAACACAGCTTGGTGGATTAACATGTCTGAGGATGTTCAGAAATATGTTGAAACATGTGATTCTTGTCAAAAATCTAAAAGATTAACAGGAAAAAGAGCTGGTTTATTACAACAAATTGAGCAACCAAAAGCTCCATGGGAAATCATTAACATGGACTTTGTAACAGGTTTGCCAATAGCAGGGCATAAGAGTTATAACTCCTGCTGGGTAATTGTAGATAGATTTACAAAGATATGTAAATTTATTCCTACCCACAAAGAGGTTTCTGCAAAGGACTTAGCTTTTTTATGGTGGACACAAATGTTAAATACAGCAGGTTTCCCCAAAGCAATAGTTTCTGACAGAGATCCTAAATTTACTTCTGAGTTCTGGACATCACTTATGGATGTTTCAGGGTGTCAATTAAAACTTTCTACAGCACACCATCCACAAACTGATGGGCTAGCAGAATAAATGATAAAAACCTTAAAAGATATGATAAGAAGATACTGTGCTTTTGGTCTTAATTTTAAAGACAATGACAAATTCACGCATGATTGGGTAACCCTTATCCCAGGTTTAGAATTTGCATATAATAGTACAGTACATTCTGTCACTGGCAAAAAGCCATTTGAGTTATGGTTGGGTTATGTACCTAATACCCCTGCTAAAACTCTTAATAAGTTACCTAGATTGGATATTCATCCAGGTACTAAATCTTTTCTTCAGATGCAGGAATTATGCAGAAAACATGCTCAAGAATGTATAAATAAGGCTTTTGAGTATGAAAAGAAAAGATGGGATAAAGCCCATAAAGAACAAATGTTCAAAGAGGGTGATGAAGTCCTTATTTCAACGCTACATTTCAATTTAAATGGTAATGTTAAATTGAAGGATCCATTCATTGGACCATTTGTAGTTAAAAGGATGGTTGGTAATAATGCTGTTGAGGTTATTCTATATGCACCTTATGATAGAAAACATCCAGTATTTCCTATTTCTCTTATAAAACCATACCATTCTAATGATACTGCTCTCTTTCCAAGAAGATCAGGAAGGCATAAACAACAACCTGAAGAAATAGTGGAAAATGCAGAAATTGAAAAGATACTTAAAAAGAGACACCTTACTAAAGAAAAGGGAGTTGAGTATCTATTAAGATTTAAAAATAAATCAAGTGAATATGACCAGTGGATTCCAGAAAATGAAATCTCTGATCTTAAAAATCTCTTGAAAAAATTTAAATGTAAATAATACTGTTCATTCAGTATATGTATTATAAAAATTATTTTTTTTATTTTATTATTTCATTCCTTAATTTTAATTAAAATGTCTTAACATTTTTTTTATTGTTTTTTTTGGGGTGAGGGAGTGTAAGCCTAAATATCCTTAGGACTGAGTATTTCTTATGCTTAAAATAAGATAACCTTAACTAGATTAAGCTTATATCTTAAAAATAAGGTTAAAATAATAATATATATTATTTTATTATATATATATATAATTATTATTCTATTATATAATTTATAATAGTTTAAATAGCTTATCCATGGCCTAATAATACTTATTAAGGTGTTAATGGAGTCATAATATACTTATCTTAAGTGATATGAAGTAATTATTGACATACATAAGCTTATATGTATACATAAATCTCATATTCAGTGAAATATGCAGTATATTATGTATATTTAGGTATATAAGTGGGTTTTAGCCCCTTAATAGCCTATAACCTTTGTTTTTCTGCTTATTTTAGGTCATATGGACAAAATCAGTGGACTCACAACGCCTACAGAAGCATAGACACCTATATCAGGCGCATACACCCAGTTTGGACAACTAAAATTACTTCCTTGGATGGTTATTCACGGATTTATGGGTTGGAAAGATGTTTTTGGGTTAATGTGGATGCTTGGGGATGTTATTGGGGGCTTGGACATTTAATTTGTTTCCTTTATATGCTTTTAGTTTCATTAAATCTCTTTTTGATCATTTATTTTACCTGTTTCTTTATGGTATCCGCTTTTATCTGGGTTTTCTATTTATGGTATGACTCTGTGTTATTATTAATAGTGATAGAGGGTCCTTACTGGAGGTCTGGGTGTTGAAACTGCTTGAAGTGGACGCCATGGGGAGGTGATGGGCCCTCACAGTGCTGTAATTTCCGGGGATAGCAGTGACATCATCTGGATTGAAGGTCTGTGCACTCCAGTGGATTTGGGTATAAGTAAGAAGGGATTTTGACGGTTTATTATCATCATTCAATTACTACACTTCAAAAAAACACTACAATACAATTATTAGCTTTCAGAAATATATTATAAAGCCCTTATAAATTGATATTATCTTTATAAAAGCTATAACTATATTTTATTCTTCTATTTTCCACCACTAGCACGCATTTAAATCCAAGTATTGTGAGTTTTATTTGAGTATAACTATTCTATTAGTCTTCCCCTGAGGTTTAATCACTAAATCATTTATTAATAAGTAGTAGGACCATAAAATAACACTATTATATCATACTTATATACTAGACTATACTGACAAATTTCATAATTTAATTCTGCGGCTATGAGTTTGCGTGACTCAAAAGCAACAGGATGAAACAAATTTGTTTCAGGATTTAATTGGGAGATGACCCCTGCAATAGCATAATCGCTTGCATCTGTCTCAACTATTGTCGAGGCAGAAGGATCATAATGTCGAAGAATTGGGGCTGTGGTGAACGCCGTTTTTAGTGCTTCAAATTCCTTTCGTGCTGTAGAAGTAAAAACAAAAGGAATATCTTTTCTAAGAAGAGAAGTAAGATTGGAAATAGTTTTAGAGTAATCTTTAATAAATCTTCTATAGAAGTTTTCAAAACCCAAAAATCCTTGGAGTGATTTAATGTTTTTTGGCTCAGGCCATTCCAGGACTTTCTGGACTTTTTTGTCATCCATGACTAAACCGTCAGTGGACAACGTAAAGCCCAAAAAATCAATTGATTTGAGGTGGAATTCGCATTTATTATGCTTGGCGTAGAGACCATGATCTCGAAGATGATTTAGGACCTGTCAAACATGATGAATATGTTCATCCAGTGTTTTTGAGAATATTAAAATATCATCTAAATAGACAACTACAAATTGTTCAACAACATCTTGAAAGATATCATTTACAAAAGTTTGAAAAGTTGAAGGTGCGTTACATAATCCAAAAGGCATAACTAAATATTCAAAACTACCAAATCTAGTGCGCATTGCAGTCAGTGGTTCATGACCTTCCGCAATGCGAATAAGATTGTAAGCATCTCTAAGATCAATTTTAGAAAAGAAATTAGCACCATTGAAAAGGGTAAGAAGTAATGACATAGGAGGAACAGGATATGCATTCTTCTTAGTGACTGTGTTGAGCTTTCTATAGTCAACACACAACCTAAGACTACTGTCTTTCTTTTTTACAAAGAGGACAGGGGAGCCGGTTGGAGATTTACTGGCTCTGATGAAACCTTTGGCTACATTCTCTGCAATGTAGTCTCGAAGAACTTGAGATTCGTTCTTCGATAAAGAATAGACAGGACCTGCCGGAGAAACTGGGCCTATTAACTCTATTTGATGGTTGTAGGGTCAATGAGGTGGTAACTTATCGGCCTTGTGGATTGAGAAAACATCGAGGAAATCGTGGTAGATTTCCGGTAGAGTTGATTTGATGGCTTCAACTTTTATTTGGTTGTCCTCTTCATCTTCGAGAGAATCTGTCGAGGGAATACCTGTATTGAGAGAGCAGAATTCAATTACTTCGAGGCAATTTAAATCATCTTCGAGTGAAGTCATCGAGCTAGAAGGGTTAGCCAATTGCTCATTTAAAGAAGGATCAGATGCTTGCAAGTCATCTGGCAGAGACTTGTCCTCTAGCAGGACGTTGTCAGGCGGGTTGTTTATTTCCCTATTGACCTGCATTGAAGAATCAGAAATATACTTAGAGCGTGGGGTGATCAATCCCCTAGTCCAATCAATTTCGGGATTCCAATGCTTTAAAAATTCATGGCCAAGAATGGTATCGTCCATCCTTGGGGCGTCCAAGACTGATAATTCCCACTCGAAGGGGGGAAAGTTCGGAAAGTTGAAAACCCATAAAACTTTCTTACTTACCCAATATTTGGGTTCCTCTGATTCGACCAAATAGATGGGAGTTCGATTGATATCTGTAAATGTTAGTTGAAGCTTCTCGGCAAAAGATAAACTAACAAAAGAAATTGAAGCTCCAGAGTCTATAAGACAACTGAAGGGGATATCCTCCTTAAAAAGAATGAATCTCAAGCGGTTTAAGGCAACTCCAGTCCTTAAGACATGGAGGTTCTGTGCACTGGGAGAGATAAGATAGTTTGCTTTGCACACAAGTAAACTATCTACTAGTTTTTTGACTTCAAACTAGTACCTTCTCTTTCCTTCAACTTTACACAGTCTTCCAACTTGTGCTTACCCCCACAATACATACATAACCCATTATCTGCTCGTCTCTTCCTCTCAGCTTCTTTAAGTTCCCCTTTAGGATCCAGTACTTTGCTGATATCGCCTGGGGTCGAGCCTTTTGGTCGAGTTTTATCCTTTCCCTTATTGGGTTTGGATTGAGTCGAGGAGGATTGATTTGGTCATGGGTGTGAAGAAGGTCCCGATTTAAAATTTAGGCCTTTAGATTTGTTGGCATATCGACGATGTTGAAGTTGTCCTTGATAAACGCCGTCAAGTTCGAGGGTTCAATCCATTAAGTCCGTTAAAGTAGTCATCTTCTGACCGTGAAGATTTAATTGATCTAGAATCCTCGAAGGAAGTCCTTTCTTGAAATGATACTTAAGGGCAGCATCATTCCATCCTACTCAAGTTTGAAGTGCTCTGAAGTTCGAGATATATTCAGAAGCTTTACCATTATCAGTCATGCGAAGAAAATCAAGTTCAATTTCCGCGTTGTCCGTTTCATTAGGGTCCCCAAACAACGTAAAAAGTTGGTCCTCGAACTTTTCCCAATTATTGATAAGTAAGTGGGTTTCTGTCGAAGAAAGCATGAGTAGATAAGGCTCGAACCATCTTGCTGCTTTCCCGGCTAGGAATGAAGAAGCGTAAACAACCTTTGATCGGTCGCTGTTAAAGGTTCGAGGGTCATTATGGAACAGTAGCTTGCAGGTTTGCAAGAAGGGTCGCAATCTGTCGGGGTGATCTCCGTCGAATTTGTCAGGAGATTTCATAGAAGGAGTTTTGAGCTTAGATCCCTCTGAAGACGTTGGATTTGAAAGGGTTTTCATGAAAAGTCTCATGAAATCCTCCAGAGAGTTAGATGGTCCTGGTTCTGAGGATTGGCCAGAAGGGTGATTGGCAGGGGCGGATGGTGCCTCATGCATTGTATCCTCTCCTTCTTCTTCATCACTAGAATCCTCAAAATCTTGTGGAATGTCTTCTACAGATTGAACTGAATGTTGCCGTTCCCTAAGGTCGAGTGGTTCCAAAGAGTGAGTGCGAGAAACAGACCTTGTGGCTGTTGGCCTGCCTCTAGCTCGAGCTCTAGTAGTAGCGCCCGTAGGAAGAGTGCGTTGAACAGGTGCCATTTAAAATTTTAGAAACACCTAAAAGGACGTAGTAGTGCAAAGAATGAGAACTACGGATAATTAAATTATACTGTCACTGGACGACCTACGCACAAGGTCGAGGATGTTCCTGAAAGTGAGATGAGGGATTTTAGAAACTTCTTCGAAGCACAGAGGAATGATTCGAGGAAATGATTCGAAGGTGACTCGAAGTAATAGCTATAGGTTCGAGGTTTGTTCGAGAAGAATTATAAACTAGTTCCAAGGTAATAATAATTCTTAAAATCTCACGAAGGGTTGGAAACTCAATAATCAAAGATTTAGGATTTAGAAATGAATATTGAGAAGGTAAAAGAAAGATACAATGACAATGATTTAACTTTTAAGGATTTACCACTATTAATGTAAATACGATATTATAATTTAATTCTAAGGAATATCAAACCAAATACCCAACTCCTTTTATATCCTTTGTTCCTCCTCGCATTGACCTCCCTTCCATCGCAGCATTCCCATTCCATTGACCATTACTAACATACACTTAGACCCTCTCCACTAAATATCCGTCCATGCTCAATTTACCCCTTTTTATTAATTAACAAAACTTTAATGAAAAAACTACTACTATACTATTTCGTTGATCCTAGCGCTGTGCGTCGCTTATTGAAAAGGACTAAGGTACCCTATTGGGAGATTGACTAATTTAGATTTAGAGTTTAGGCTAGCGCAGTTAAATAGTAAGTACACAAAGGAAAATCGCAGTTGCTATGGAGAATTGCTTTCTGCGCTTTGAGTATAGATTTAGGACTCGATATTATTGATTTATTGAGTTAATTTCGCCTCGAGTGTCACGTGGCGCGTGACATTATTGTGCAATGATTAAGAAAAATGTCATTTTCATTTCCATAGAGTAAATTTATCCCATCTGACTGCATGCAACCAAAAGTGTCCAGCACAAGTTTGGCCAAACTTATGCTGGACACTTTTATGATGGTGAGTATCTAGGGTGCAGGTCTTCTTCAGTTCATCAGGTATTCCTTATAAACAAATCCACTTGTATATGATCTTTCTGTGTCATTCATATTTATCATTTGATTTATTGTTTTTCACCATTATAATATTAATGTTATTAGTATTGAAAAAATTTGTAAGCCAAATGCATACTGGGAGATGCTACATCTTTAATAATCTTATTAAATAAAAGTAAAAGAAATATGAAAATTATTAGTTTTACAATAAATAAATTGATATTTCAAAGCAAAAACAGGAATAAAAAAGTAAAATAAAAGTGATTAAATATGAAATTAAACATTCAAATAAAATTTCTGCCATCAAAGATAATTTGAGTTTTCAGACCAAATTTGCACCACCAGTTCTAGATTTAGAATATGTTTTCTTTTTTTTAAATTAATAAAAGTGTCCACCTGATGTTTTCCAAAAAATCAGGAGGATAGTGTAGCAGTATAAAGCTACTTCTTGTGCAATGATTGAGCCAAAATTCATTTTAACTTCCATTGAGTAAATTTATCCCATCTGACTGCATGCAACCAAAAGTGTCCAGCACAAGCTCAGCTGAAATTGTGCTGGACACTTTTATGATGGAGAGTAGGTAGGGTGCAAGTATTCTTCAGTTAATCTTTTATTCATTTTAAAAATGTCTATGGGTATTTGATCTTTCAGTGCTATCCATATTTATTATTTGATTATTTTTTAGTCACCATTATATTATTAATGTTTTTAGTATAGCAAAAACATGTGTAATGAATGTACACTGGATGATTTTACAACTTTAATAATATAATATAATAAATATAAAAAAATGTGAAAGTTATCAGTTTTACCAAAATAAAATTGATATTTAAAAGCTAATGGATAAATAAAAAGGTAAGATTAAAATTAAAGAGATCAAACATGAAATAAAGATATTAAGTATAATTTCTGCTATCATGAGCCAGTAGAGGCTTCAGAAAAAATGGGCACCATCATAGATTAACATGGATCAAATTTACTTTTTACCAAAGGAAAAAATTGTCTACCTTAGGTTTGGACAAACTTCCAGGGGACAATTTGTCTAAATAAAACTACTTTCAGTGCAATGATGGAGTGATAATTCAGTCTCATTTCCATAAAAAGAATTGATTGCGTCTGACGGCATGCAACCAAAAGTGTCCAGCACAAGTTTGGCCAAACTTGTGCTGGACACTTTTATCATGAAGAGTAGCCAGGGTGCAAGTCATTTTTAATCATCTGAAATTTCTTATAAACATTTCCACTGTTATTAAATCTTTGTGCCTCACTCATATTTATCAATTGATTAATTTTTTGTCACCATTATATTATTAATATTATCAGTATAGCAAAAAATTGTGTGCCAAATGAATACTGGGTGATGTTACACCTTTTATAATATTATTAAATAAAGGTAAAAAAATATGAAAATGATTTATTTTACAAAAAATAAACTTCTATCCAAAAGCAATATGAGAGGAATAAAGTAAAAAAAAAGAAATCAAAGATAAAAATTATAATCCAAGTTAAATTCCTGCCATAAACAGAAAAAAGAGATGTTGAATTAAATTAGAACAATCAGGGCTAAACTTGCACTAAATTTTCTTTTTTGTAAAAATAAAAAAAAAATCCACTTGAGCTTTACCAAAACTTCAGCATGAAAATTTTGCCAAATCAAACTACTTCTAGTGTAATTTTATATCAAAAATTTATCTTCATTTCCATAGAGAGAATTGCTCCCATCTGACTGCACCTGACCATAAGTGTCCAGCACAAGTTCAGCCGAACTTGTGCTGGACACTTTTATAATGGAGAGAAGCTAGGGTAGAATTTTTCTTCAGTTCATCTAGTATTTCTTACAAACATGTCTACTGGTATTTTATCTTTGTTCCTCACTCATTAATATCATTTGATTAATTTTTGGTCGCCATTATATTATTAATTTTATAAGTATAGAAAAAACTCATGTGCCAAATGCATACCAGGTGATGTTATGCCATTTATAATATTATTATATAAATGTATAAAAATATGAAAATAGTTTATTTTAAAAATTATTAATTGATATCCAAAAGCAATATTAGGAATAAAAAATTAAGTTAAAGGGATCAAATATGAAAAAAGAAATCCAAGTAATATTCCTACTATCAAAGGCCAGTAGAGGTGTTGAAGCAAATGAGAGCCATCAGGGATAAATTGTACTAAATTGACTTTTTTTCAAAGATAAAAAATTGTGCACCTGTGGTTTGGATGAAATCTAGGTAGAAAATTTGGCGATGTATAACTACTTCTAGTGAAGTTTTTTATCCAAAAAATTTTTTTCATTGCCATAGCAAGAATTGATCTCATATGACTGCAACTGACCAAAAGTGTCCAGCACAAGTTCAGCCAAACTTGTGCTGGACACTTTTTTGATGGTGAGTATCTAGGATGCAGCTCTTCTTCAGTGCAACTGGTATTTGTTTAAAACATATCCACTGGTATTTGATCTTTCTGTTTTATTAATATTTTATCATTTGATCAATTTTTTGTTACCATTATATTATTATTTTTATTAGTATAGCAAAAAAACATGTGCCAAATGCTTACAGGGTGATGTTAAACCTTTAATAATTCTATTAAATACAGGTAAAAAATTATGAAAATAATTTGTTTTACATAAAATTAATTTATATCTAAAAGAAAAAAAAGGGATAAAAAGAAATAGGTTGAATAATAGGGATTTTATATGAAATTCAAAATTCAAACTAAATGCCTACTTTCAAGGCTCAGAAGAGGTGTTGGATAAAATGGGCATCATCAGGAATAAAATTTTACTTAATTTGATTTTTTGAAAAACTAAATGAAGTTTTCAACTGATTTTTTTCCAATATTTAGTTGGACACTTTATCTATATCAAATTACTTCTAGTACCATGATTGACCAAATTAAATCCTCATTTCAATATGCAGAATTGATCCCATATGGCTGGACTAGGCCAAAGGTGTCAACCACAAGTTTGAGAATTCTTCTGGTGGACACTTTTATGATGGACAGTAGTAGGGTGCAAGTCTTCTTTAGCTAATCTAGTATTCCTCATAAACATTTCCAACTTATTTTTGGCCAAAAATCAGGTGGAAAGTTTTTCCATATAAAATTACTTCTAATGCCATGATTGACTAAATATTGATTCTCATTGCCATATAGAGAGTTGATCCCATATGACTGGATCTGGAAAAAGTGTCACCACAATTTTTGATAAACTTAAGTTTGAAAATTTTATGATGGAAAGTAATTGCAAGTCTTCTTCATTTCATCAAGTAATCCTCATAAAAATTTCCACCTGTATTTTGGCCAAACTTCAGGTGGAAACTTTGGCCATATTAAATTAATTCTAGTTCGATGTTGATAAAAAACTGATACTTATTGCCATATATAGATATTAAACCCATCAGACTGTGCCTTTCTATAGTGTCTACCTGAATTATGGCTAACCCTCAGTTGGACACTTTTATGATGCAGAGCAGCTAGGGCAAAAGTATTCTTCATTTAATTTGGTATTCATAATAAATTTATCCTCCTGAAGTTTATCCTAACTTGAGGTGGACAATTTCGGAAAGCACCAGTTAGTCACTATCCATCAAAAAAGTGTTCACCAAAATTTTGGCTAAACTTGTGGCAGACCCCTTTGATCAGCCATAGTCAGATGAGATCAACTCTTTAGATGGGAATGAGGATGATGTTTTGGTCAATCATGGAAATAGAAGTAGTTTGATGTGGCCAAATTACCCCCCTGAAGGTCAGACAAACCTCAGAAGGATACTTTTTAGCAGGTAGTAACTGAGAAAAATCCATTTATCAGAAGGAAAATTTTTTATTGGATAGATGCCAAGGTTTCATACTTGTGTATTATGGTCAGTATTAATTTTGAAAGTGTCTGTCCAAGCAACTTCATTGCCCATCATGACTCATTTTGTTTTAAATGTTTCAAACTGCGTGATACAGTATTAAGGTGTCACATAGTATAATTAAGTTCTATTACGTGCCCTCCTATGATGCCTAAATTTATAATTTAATATCTTACATAATAATTTTTTTATATAAATTCATCAATATTTTATTTTATTATCAAATTTAATAGAGCAAGTATCCTGAATTATTATATATGCATAAGCTTAGGTTAGATCAATTTGTGCTCAATTTGTGCTCATCAGAGGACCAAAATCAAGTTCTGGAGGATCAACTTGTGCATAATTTGGAATCAGTTGATATTCTGTCTATAATCAATCTGAGAATAAATGTAAATCTAACTCTAATTTACTTATGTTTTTAAAGTATTCATAAACCTGGCATATTTAAGGGACACTTTAAATTTCAAGAGAGGGGATTGCTAGCAATTCACCCCTAGATTTCCCATGGTTATTATTGACTTGCAGCCAGTATCAAACTGGCTGCAAGTCTTTTTTTAAAGCAACCAAAGTTTCTTGTAGCGACTTTGGTTGCAAACTGTTTTTTGCATCTCCCAGCCAGATAACACTGGCTGGGAGGTTTTAACCAGAAATTTGAGCAGCTGATGTTGCTTTAAGCAACATTGGCTACTATAAAAAATAAACTACCAGCTATGTTCTCCAGGCTGGATTTAATTATTAAGAAATGATATGAGAGTTGAGATATTAAAATTTTCCCTACTTATTTACCTGCCATTAGGCATTAATTTTTTTCAGGGTGAATGTATATGTGCATAATAAAAAATTAAATCTAGAAAAAGTGGTATTGGATATTTTTAAATTCCAAAACATATATACCCAGTTTTAACAAGTTCAAAATATCAAAATACTGATTTTGTGTGCATATTTTTTTGCAGAAATATATGCTTGGTTGTTAACACTTTTGTAGCCAAATTTCAACTTAGTGGCAACAAAAATAATAAGTGATAAAAATGTGTCTATATTAGCTGAAGGTAAGTTTTCCTACCTTATGTGAACAAATGATATGGATAAGTGGATTAAATATAAAAAATAAGTGAAAATAATTATTAATTGCATCCATTGTGGTGATCCAAACCTGGGTAGGCCTTTGGACTGCATATTTGGGGGTATTTGGTATGTAGGGTGTTTTTGGGGTTATTGTCAGGATGAGGTCAAGTACAAAGATGTGAACTAGCTTAAATGATCAGTTTTCTAGAAGATTTTAATGTTCCTATATGAATACTGTAGTATAAATCCAACAAGTAGTAAAATATAATCACAAATAAAGGTCTCAGTAATATAATTCTCACTATTTTTATATATGGCTTACAATCTTTGTAGTTGGTAGAAAAATAGATTTAATAATTCAGATACTATTCAAAAAGTCTTATAAAAGTACTAATTGATATGTATTGTAATTTATTTGGTTTTATTGGTAAATTGTAAAGGATAAAGAATGAGGAAACAAGACCCAAAATCCTCCTCCTTTTATACACACTGAATTCCCCAATCACCACAGAAAATTTGGGGGGGTATTGCTAGCAATACCCCTCATTTAAAAATGTTGGGAAGTGGTTGGAAAGCTGTTGGAAGGTTGTTGGGAGTTCATTGTGAAACCAGATTTAAATTAATTGGACAAAGATTTGGTAATCAGTTAGACCTAGGTTCAACCAAACTCAATCACAGGTTTCTTGGAGCTTGGTGATTACTTTGATTTTGAGCTGAGCACAGATTGAGCAAAGCTTGAACATATCACTTAACATATCATATTATTCACTTTCCCATCTTGTGGAAAGCAAAATTTGATATTCGTTCTAAGAATATCTACATATATTTTCTTTCCAAGTTGGTAACAGAAGGTTAAACTGTAGTATCTCAATTATTACACTAGACTACATAGATATTTGATAAAACATACAATTCAAATAAATTTTAATATTATTGAGATCACCATAAGTGTCTGTCCAAAGACTTACAAAAAGTATGTTAGTATCAAGACATCGTTCTAGGTAGTAGTTTCAATTTGGATATTGAACTGACATCTAAAGCATTTTACTATTAGACAGAAACATAAATAAGTGTAATAAGAGTGAAATTATTCTATTTTGTGATTATAATGTAACAATAAAGCACATTTTTATTGAGAAAATTTTTCTTCCTCCACAAACCAAAATTTACTCTATAGGCTTAAGATTTATTTTTAAGCCATATTATTCATTTCAGTTATCATTGATTTACTTCCAATATTTATTAAAAAGATAATAATAATACATGTGAAAGAATTATGAGCTTAGCATAGCATATGCTAAAAAGTTATTTTGTTGTTTTATTCAAAACTGATTCTTCATTTTTTGCTTCAATTCATCTTTTAACAACCACTATCTTCAGATACTATTCTTACTTAATATGTCAAGTCTCAGATGTGTTGGACAGTTCTCAATAACAATCCATCAAATTTATATGAATGTAATTTCAAGATTTCAAAACTCACCAACCCCCACGATTCTACAGCGAGGCCATTCAAATGTTCATATTTTTGGACTATTTGAAGAAAGAAAACCAACCCTTGTCGGTAATCTTTCTCAAGTGCAGAGTCAGCACATTGGACCACTATTGGGTGACATTGGCTCTGGATCTCACCATTTTAACCAAAGAAGTGCCTTGAATCCTATGAAGCCTTTCTATTTTCATGCTTACTTGGTTCCAGTTTTTGGTAATCAGTATCAACTTTGGGGATGCCTCTTTTCTTCAAGTACACTAATCAGTCTTGCTAAAGAAGCATTTTCTTCTGCACAAATCGATTTATGTCCAATCCTGAACTACAACTCCACTATCTTTTTTAATATCCCGCATGTAATTTTTGAAGGCTCTTTCCAAATATCTCAGAGTAATCAAGATTGGAAAGCTGATCAACTTATCCGAGGAATCAAAACAGTTCTCAAAACACATCAACTTCAAGCAATAAATTTTATGATTGACAATGAACGAATGTTAAAGGAAAAGTTGGATATCATGTGGAGGCACCAGGACAACCATTGGCTTAGAACTGGATTTGATGACTATAAAGATCAGTTTCCTAACAATCAATTAACGCCTGAAAGAAACGGGTCAATACTTGCTGATGATATGGGTTTGGGAAAGACACTTTCAACTCTTTCTCTTATAAGTGCAACTCAAGGTGAAGCAAGACAATTCCAGGTATCAGAAAATCAAGAAGGTATTAATCGGAGTTCAGCCACACTGATTATATGCCCCCTGGCAACACTATTGAATTGGATCAATGAAATAAGTGTGCACTTTGAAGATATTACGCTTCCTTTCAAGGTTCTTTATGGGAAGGATTGTCAAAATACTAATGTCAATGAGCTACAGGACACTGCTATTGTTTTAACGACCTATGAAATAGCTAGCCCAATGATGTCAAAAAATCAAAGCCAAAAAAAGATACCGGTGACTCAAATGCTTTTTTGGTATAGAGTTGTTTTAGATGAAGCTCAGTTAGTGCCCATTTCTATATCTAAAACTTAAAACTTAATTTTTATAATCAATTTTTATAAATATTCTTTTAGTTACATTAAAAATCCTTACTCGCAGAGGGCTCAAACAATATTTGACTTGGAATCCCAACACCGACTATGCTTGACTGGAACTCCACTTCAGAACAGGCCCACTGACCTTCAAAGTCTCATATTTTTCTTAGAATCGAAAAGTGGCAAGAAGACTGGTTATGGAAGAATTTCCTTTTTCCAGGTTTGCAAAAAGGAAAGGCTAATTCTATTAAATCAATCAATCACTTAATGAAAGTCATAAGCCTACGTAGAACAAAGGATGCAATTTTGTCTCTTCCAAAAAAGATTCAAAGGGGGATATCGGTTCAATTAGGAGATCAATGGAGGTCTAAACTTGATGTGCTTCAAGAAGGATTCACTGAGCGATATGGGCCCTCCAGAAGCACTGACTTCCCTTGGGACTCATCTGAGTTTCTAAGAGAGCTGATGATTTTAAGAAAATTCTGCAACCATCCAATCTACGAAAATCTGGATGAAACTCCAACTTTTGATTTCACCTGGCAGCATTCCGCAAAGATTTGTCATCTTATAGGCCACTTAAAAAACTTTTTGTCTGTTGAAAGGGGTATAAATTTTCCAAAAGCTGTTATATTCTCCAACTTTGCAGACTTTTTGCAGATGTAAGTGATTCTATAATGAATTGTTTTACAAAATTGTGTTGGCTTATTAAAAACAATTTTCTAATATTTCAAAATAGAATAAAAATGGCTTTAGATGACCACAATATTAGGTATACCCAGCTTACGGGTGAACTCAGCAGGACAAAGCGAGACAAAAATATGCATGAATTCCATTTTAATAAAAATTGCCAAGTTTTGGTTGGAACGATTCAGGCTGCAGGAGTGGGTATAGATCTCAGGTGTGCTCAAAATGTATATATAATGGTGAGCTCAATGTCTTTTATTTCATATTAAGAACAAAAATATTAAATTTTTTATATGTTCAATGTTGAAATAGGAGCCAAATTGGAATCCAGCAGTTGAGCAACAGGCTGTTGATCGGCTGTATAGAATGGGGCAGCAAAATGAAGTAAATGTTTTGAATTATTTTGTACAAGGAAGTATAGAATTCAGCATGTATAAGATTCAAAGGAAAAAAATGGAGCTAACAATGTAAGCCAAATTTCATTTCTATAAATTTTAATGATAATAGTAATCATTAAAATTATGTTTTTGTTTTCAAGGCTAAGTGTCCCAAACAGTGGAAATGAGGAGTATGAGTGTGCAAACCTATTATTAAGGGAGTTTGTCAATCACTCACATTAGAGGAAGAAAGAATTTCAAGGAGAGCAGGTAAATTTATGGGATTTTGAGGATTTAAAAGTCTGAGTTGTTGAGGATTTAGAGATGCAAGATATAAGGGAGAATAACAGTCATTCGGCAAACCCCGGGGGACATGAGAAGGATTAAGGTTAGGGGATAATGTTGAAACCAAACTGATTCTTTTGTACAAGGCCAAGTCCTTTAGCACACTTCCAGAGTAGGTTGAATTATCTCGAATATCAAAGTGTTGTTGGTCAAGATATTGTGCAACTTTAGAAAAATCTTCAGACCTCCATTGCATTAAGATACGTCTTAACGATCCATCATTATCAATTTCGGTGTCTGAACAACACTTGATGTTTGTGAAAAGGTTGTGATAAGTTTCACAATGTGGAAGTTGTTTAAGAAGTTTAGTTCTGTTAACTGAATTCTAAGAATCTTTGATATTTTAAATAAAGGTCATAAATAAAAACGGTTGAAAAAAAAGGGATTTTCATACTTTTTTTTTTATTCTATATTTATGCTTTCTCACTTTGATTATTTCTTGAGAGCTATGAGAATCCTTCCCAAGTCTTAATCTATCAGCATGACCTAAAAACCAATGGTGAAGAACTCCTATTTGATTTGAGAAGCTAATTTGAGTTGAGTCAATTGGATATGCAATCAAATTATTGGTTTTTAAGGCATTGTCCCAGTGTTTAATGAGAATATTTGCCAAGAACTGGTTCCATTTGTCAAACCAATCTAGGTTCCAAGCAAAAGTTGATCCTGGGAAACCACACATGCGAAGGTGCTCAATAAAAGATTCACGGAAAATTGGTGGAAACTTTTCCGAAACCGCTGAATTTGATTCTGGATGAGGTAGCTCAAAGGCAATGTTGCATGAATTCATGTCGAATGATGAAAATCTGTCTAATTGCTCTTCAGTAGGGTTTTGTTTCCATCCATTTGATTCTGGTGACATATCCAAAAGTGAACGACAAAAATTGTGTATAGATCTACAAAAGTGAGAATTGAATGGAGGCAAAGTCTCATTAAAAATTCTATTAAGTGTTCTTGTGTTTGTGGGCAGGTTTCCATGAGGAAAGTAAGAGCTACTAGGGTTCATAAATAATTAGATTAAGAAAGTGTTCAATTAAATTAAACAAAGAGGAAGGATAAATTGTTGAGCTCCAAAACTTTATGATCAAAGTTGATTTAAGGAGAAATATCACAAAAATTAAGAATAAGAAATATTTCAACTTTATGGAATTATAATATGCATAAATTATATTTTTATATGCAACTTGAACTCAAAAGGAATGGTATAAAATAAAGAGAATGATTATGTGATAAAAGCAGACTCATTTAAGAAATGGATTTTTTTTCTTTTCAAAAAATTCTTCCACAAAAATAATTTGTTAAATGTGAGGCTATGTTCATTTTTTGATTACCAAAAAATTATTTTTGGTCCAATATGATAGTAATAAATATTCTATTGAGTAATTTTTTTCAACCTGAATAAATAGACTAGAGTGTCACTTCATCACATTTATGTATGAAAAGTTATACAAGGTTTCAGCTTTTATGTAATTCTTTAAGGTTTACACTTTTGTAGCATCTATTATTTGAGTATTTTTGATTTTTTCTTTATAGAAAATTCTACCTAGTACAGACCAATTTTCAAATTGAAAGAAATATGTTTGTGATTGTTTTCTACAAAATATTAACCTTATTTTTGGGTTTAACTTTGATTTTTGGGGTAATTTTTTAAATAATTATGTTAAAAATATGGATTACTTTTCTTATAGTCCATAACTAAGAATTTTTATCAAAATCAAATAATTATAGGGTAGTAAGGCATTTGATAGAAAAATAATTAAGATGCTTGTGCGTACAACAGAATTTTTTCTATGATAGAAAATATTCTGATAAACATGCATGCATTGTTGTACAAATGCAGAGAGTATACAGAATACAAATAAAGTAGACTGCATAACTTTAAATTAATATATAATTTATCCGATTAAAAATTAAACATTTAAACTTAAATAATTTCAACACATATTCCATCATATTCTTTTGATAAAAAAATGTAGCTTATATTAGCTAGTGCCTTTCAAAAAAAGGAATACCTTCAATCGGTAACTTTGAATAGCTAACTTATTCCTACAATTATCACAATTACAATGCCTCCATTTTTTCATGTATGTCAATGTCAAGATCTTGGATGTGTCAATAGAAAGTATCAAACTTCTTCTGGGTCCTTTGAAGTTGGTATGGCTTTCAAAAGCTCTAATTCTTATGGAAAACATCAAGAGGAAAGAAATAGGAAGGCCCAGATGGTAATTTCTTCCAACAATCCACTTAACATTGGAAGTTCCCGCTCCACAGAAACAGTAAGTTGTATATCTATAGTTCAATGTGAGAATTAAAGTCTTTATGATGTTTCAATGATTTATTACATAGGGGCAGTTTCTATTGGGGGCAGAAGTATCTTCAACAGTCTCTAGAAACTCAAATCTTGGGGAACGGTATAGCCAAATAATTATGTGGCAGGCAGCAAAGCTTTCTCTGATTCATCATTTGAGCAAAGAAGGTTGTACTCAATTTTTTGATGAAGAAATTAAGAAGCTCAAACTTCTAGGTGATAGTGGAATACTGGATTCTGATAGCATTGTCCGCCTGGTCCCACGCTCGATAGATACAGTTTTTAGTCGATTAAAGCTCAATCAATCATTTTTCACTAAAACATGCTGTCCTAAATGCTTTGCTCTTTATGAGTATAACTCTGAATCTAAACCATCTATACTATGTTGCAATCAACCGTTTCTTTCATCATCAAAGCGCTATTTAAAAATGTTTGGAGCAGGACAAATTGCAGTTAAATGTGATGAAAGGCTGTATTTGATGGAGGAACATCAAGAACATGTAAAATACTTATCTCTTAAAACATTTCATCACCATTCTTTTATAGACTGGCTTAAGGAAAAGATCAAACTGTTCAAATTTGAGCTTCTGATTGAGAAGAAAACCCCTGTGGCAGAACGTGTAGAGTATGATTTGATGAAGGATGTTTGTGATGGTTCAATTTGTAAAAATTTCCCATAACCACTCCAGCTCTGGATAGCAATGATGATGAATATACGATAACTTCAGGCAACTTAATGTTTACTTTATATGTTGACTGGTTTAGGCCTGGTGGAAATAGGATTGGAGGTCATCAGAAGTCTGTAGGCAATATTATGATGGTGTGTATGAACCTACCTCAAGAAGATAGATACAAAATGGAAAATCTTTTTTTGTATGCTATTATACCCGGACCAACAGAACCCACAAGTGAACAGCTTAATCACCTTCTAAAACCACTGGTTAATGATCTACAAACTCTATGGGATGATATATTGATTGAAAAGACACATCTTTATCCACGAGGCCGGAAATTAAGAGTTGCATTGTTCTCTTTGATAGGTGACATTCCTGCAATACGAAAATTGGCTGGCTTTTCGAGTCACTCTGCAAAAATGTTCTCCTCTTTCTGTAATATCTCTAAAGATGAAATTAGTGAAAAGAATGTGGGAAATTTTTCATTACGGAATCATGAGGATCATATGTGCTGGGCAACAAAGTGGAAAAATTCTAAGTCACATTGGGAGCGTGTATCAATTGTTCAAAATCATGGGGTACGATGGAGTGAGCTGAATAACCTTGAATATTGGCGTCCAACTGAATATTGCTCAATTGATGTTATGCATTCACATATGCTTGGCAACCTAAAAGATCACAGTCTAAGCTATTTTCAAATCCAAAATGCAGCAAAAGATCTAGAAAGAAAGCTGGAAAAGGATAAAAATTGGCATGTAAGAGAAGAAGATGATGATTTCTTTTCTGATACTTCACTGCACAAACATTCGAAAAAACGTAGAAGTAGCTTAAGCACCACGAATAATGATGATGATGATACAGGACACACGAGACAGCACAAGCGGCAAAGACGTACGAGTTCAAGACAGTCATCAAGTCATCATGGACTAGATAATGAAGGATTGGGAACAAATCGATCAAGAAGCCAGAGTAGGTCATCCAGCTCCAAATTTATTCCTCCATATAGAGATGTGGCCTCAATACAGTCTCACAGCAGTGACAGTAGGAATTCATTGTATAACTTAAGGCAAAGAAGCATTAGCATATCACAGAGTGAAGGATCTCCCTCATCAAATGAGACAGCTAGAGATGAAGAAAATAAAAGGAAAGGTAAGGAGAAAGAAAATGAAGGTAGTAGTAATCCACGAATCACAGCAGCAGAGCTACAGGTTGTATGGAAGATGATTGATCAAGTAAGAAGACCTTCCTGGCTAACACGAGTTCCAAAATCAGTAGGATCTAAAAAGGCAGGATCCCTCAAGGCAGCAGAATGGCACATGCTGTATACTCTCTACTTCCCTTTGTCACTTATACCCCTTTGGTTTGAAAAATTAAAAGAATCTGAATCTTCAGCTTCCTCAGCTGATAAACCAAGAGAATATTATCTTCTCAAGTCACTTGTAACATTATGCTCGATAACCAATTTTTTGACATTAAAAAATATACAGACTAATGAGCTTAAAGATCTAGATCAATTTCTGTTAGAGTATTGTGAGTGCCTTGAAGAGGGTTGGAAGAATATTAATGCAAAGCCAAATCTGCATATCACTCAACATTATCCTGAAATGATAAAGCGTCTTGGTCCACCATCAGGTACAGCTACTTGGTCTGGAGAGCGGGTGAATCATATATTATCTGAAATTCCAAACAATCACCATCCACGTATGTAATGTTTGTAAGCAATAATTTAAAAACTCAGCTGTGCTAATTTATTAATATTTACCACAGGAGAGATACCGCTAACAATGCTCAAACATTGGTATCAGAAGTCTAGGGTATTAGATCTTGGTGAAGCTGAAGATAATGATCAATGTGAGACTAAAAAAATCCATATTGATCTCGATAAACAAAACAAATGGATCCATCTAAGTATGGCATTATTTACAAAATGGGTAAGGGCACGAATGGGAAAAGAAACTTCAAGACGGGCTTTGACACCATCAGAGAAAAGTGGGGATTGGGTAGTTGAAAATGTAGCAAGCATATTGATACATGGAAAGAGGTTTACTAGTTACCATCGACACATTGCTAATTCAACAATTGAATTCTACTATGGAAAAGATAGCCAGTTTGGGCAAATTGATGATCTTTTCGGATCAAAGGAAGAGATTGATCAAATATATTTAATAGTAAGTCCTTTCAAAGAGCTCCCTCCAGAAGAAACATCAAAGGATCCCTATGAGCTTTTCCCACAAGTGCATTGTCGGTTAGTAAGAGTAGCCAAAGCAACTCAAATTGTGATTAAGAAAGATGCAATAATTGGACATGCAGCTACTGTCGAGCACAAAAAAGGAATGTTTGGAATCAAAGACGAGGTTGTCACTGCCATTGGACTGCAGACAGTAGTGAGTGAAAAAATTAATCAAATTTATTTTCTGTTGACTAACATCTTTGTGTTAATTTGGGATTGGGGAAATTTGTAGGATTGGTGATATTTGTAAATGGTGAAAGAAATAATTCAATGCATCCAACTTACCTTATCATAAATCAGTGAACAATTACTTTGGTTGCTTTTATTGCGAGAGAACCCATGCTTTCAATGAGTCATTTTTATCTTAAATGTAAGAATGAAAGAAATAAAATCATGATAATGAGAAATATGATAAAATTTTTACTTAATGAATGATCTTCTTGCTCATTCATCTACTATAAATAGTTTGACCTTCCAACTTTAGCTGATAGCTATATATTATTCACTTTATTTTTTGACAAGAGAACATACACGTTTACAAGACTATATACATAGTATCTTTTTTTACTTTAGCTTTGATAGGTATAAATTTTAACAACTGATTATTTTTATTTTATTTTATTTTATTACAGTTCATTATGGATGATAATTTTGAAGGGATGTCTGTTGACCCAACCGATTCTGATTGTTTTCCGCGTCAACATACTAATACTGAAAATACTCCTCCACCTCCAGATGCATCTCAATCTGTACCACCTAATCCTAACCCACCACCTAATCCCAATCCAGGCCAAGAGTCTCATTCAGAACGGAGAAATTTTAATCCCAATCATCCTTCTGCTTCTGAAAGTGCTAATCAGCAAGCTGATCAGCTAGGAAGAGATTGGGCTAGTGAAGTATTGAGGGAATTTTTCGGAGACCAATCATCATCTGCTCAGCCTAACCAAGGAGCAAGCACAAGTGGAGCAGGTAAGTCAAATTTGTAGTGTATTCTTTTATTGAAAAATAACCAATTTAATTAACTTATTTGAATTGTTAGTGAATCCCTCAATCATTATGGGTATCAGTGATTACCACAGACTCAATTCAGCAGAGTCTCATGAGCAAGAACGGGGGTTAAGGGCTGTAAGAGGCTTAGTTAGAAGGAATGATGTTCCCAGGAGCTCAGACAGTCTAAATAGAAATATTTACCACTTTCTGAAGTATTGTCTTGGGGGACCAACACAAATATCAAAATATCCTGCGAGCCCAACACCTTTGGAGATTGAAAATTGGAAAGATTGGAGCCAATTCAAACTAAAAACCATTCAAACTGTCCTAACCCAAGTCCAATCTTCTAACCATGCCAATTCTGCAGCTGATCGACAATTTCTGATAACCAATTCTATAGCCTTCTTGCGATCCAAAATTCGACTACCCAAATTTTTTCCAGCACCTGAGCCTCGAGGACTAAAAGGAGGAGCACCGATCCCACTTTCTGTCAAAAGAAACTTAGAGCGTGAATTGCAAGAAAAAGGTTTTCGGAAATTCGCGTTTGATTGGACTTGCTGTGATTTTTCAGAATCAACTTGGAATCAAGTCATGGGAAGCATAGTATGTGACCACTGTACCAGATGTCTCACCACCTTGAATACAATCGATCAGTCAAAGCTTCAGTTCACTCAATGTGTTATTGACAAATGGGTAGTTAATAAGGGGAAGGAGATGATAAGGTTGTTTGGGCAAGAAGAGGAAAGGGTAGCAAGAGAAAAGATTGAAAAGAGGGCAAGGGCACAAGTAAAACGTTATCGGACCAAGGTAAGTTTTTTATTTTACTTTGCTTTTTGTTATTATGAAGCTGATTTAGTTGGAACTCAGATTGCTAGTGCACGCTACAAGTTAGCAAGAGATCTCTGCAGTGATGTGCCAGGTTTTGTTGTGCTTTTTCATGATACTAGGTGCATCTCTGATATCGAGGAAGGCCCAGCACCAGCCCCAACTGCACCTATCCGAGCTATTCCTGGATGGCGAAATCCTGAACTCAATGATTTGTTTAAAAAAATGGATAAGATGACAAAGGACTTAGCCCATACACCAGCTCAAAAAAAATCAGCATTAAAAACATATTCACGGTCATCAGAAAGGACAGTTGCACAAAATGGTATATTCAATGTTCCCAAATACCTCCCCAAGAATTGCTATTCAGCAACATTTTTGCAAGGATTATCTGTGAATGAACGTGAGTCACTTGGGGTTGGAGCTGATATTGATCTGGTAAAGATTCGGGAATCAATTAATAGAGCATCAACATCATCATAACTTAGGTATAACGGTGATCTTCTGTGTAATATAGCTATCTTATATTGAATTTTATGTATTCTGTTTTTTTTTTCAAAGCAGCTTGGTAAATTTTATAAAGTGATATTGAGAGAGAGTAACATTTTATTTAAGAAAAACAAATAATGTATGAGATATAAAAATGTATTTTCAACAAATTGATGGTCCATACCTCTTTATGTCACATTTATGTATCCATATTAATTTCAATCGAATTTAATGTTGACCAATACATAGTGAATACACGCTATGCCACTTATACTTGCCAGGCATTGCTACCATTAAATATGCCAGTATCAAAAATTAATTTCGATCGAAATTAATGAGCATGATAATCATGAATTTCTGGAGTCAACTGCTTATTTTTATGCATGGTGCCTTGCCAACATTAATTTCGATCGAAATTACTTTTGATACTGGCATATTGCATGGTGTCTATTCCTGGAAAGTGTAAGTGGCATAGTGTATATTCATTACGTATTGGTCAACATTAATTTCAATAGAATTTAATATTGACATTTTCATATTGAACCCAAACCAGCAAACGACCCAAAAAATTCTTCATAAAACTGCTCATTAATTTCGATCGAAATTAGTGAGCACCATATACATATTGAATGGTAGTTATATCTGGTGTGTGTAAGTTGTAAAGCTTGTGTTCAATGTTTATTGGTCAACATTAATTTTGATTGAAATTAATATTAATGTGTAAATGATATTTACATGCTCAATATGCATTGTAATGTGTTTACTTAAGAATAGAGTGCCCTACTTTTCATCTTACATAAACATGCTTGGTGGCATGTCAAATTCAATTTTTATTAAAATTAATGTTGACATGTTACCATGCATAACAGTAAGCAACTGACTGAATAAATTGATGATAATCATGAACCTTAATTTTGATCGAAATTAATGTTGCCAAGTGCAGATTGAAAAAAAGCTATGCCACTTACACTAGCCAGGCATATCTACTATTTATTATGTATTGGTCAACATTAATTTTTATAGAAATTAATATGGATATGTAAATTTTATATTTACCCTCAACATGTATAGTAAATTTCAATACTTAAAAATACTTGCCGTCCTTTACATGTCATGCAAAAAAGCATTATATCATTTCAACATTAATTTTGATCAAAATTAATGTTGGCATGCCATTATGCATTGAAACAACTAACTGACTGAAAAAGTTCATGATCAAAATGCTCATTAATTTTGATCAAAATTAATGTTGACCAATACATATTGAATATAAGTAATCTCTGCTTACTCAGACCAGATATAACTACCATTCAATATGTATATGGTCAGCCTTAATTTCGATCAAAATTAATGGGAAGTTTTATGAAGAATCTTCTGGGTTGTTTTCTGGCTTGGGTTCAATATGCAAATGTCAACATTAAATTCGATCGAAATTAATGTTGACCAATACATAATGAATACACACTATGCCACTTACACTTTCCAGGCATATATACATGCAATATTCCAGTATCAAAAGTAATTTCGATTAAAATTAATGTTGGCAAGGCACCATGCATAAAAATAAGCAGTTGACTCCAGAAATTCATGATTATCATGCTCATTAATTTCGATTGAAATTAATTTTTGATACTGGCATATTTAATGGTAGCTATGCCTGGCAAGTGTAAGTGGCATAGCATGTATTCATTATGTATTAGTCAACATTAATTTCGATCGAAATTAATATGGACATGGACTATGCATAAAATTCCTATAAGTATAGGTAAGCTAAGCAGTTAGATAAACTGGTTTGATCAAGTACACCATATAAAAATTGATGTTTTAATGCCTTGGTTAATTTCGATCAAAATTAATTTTAAGCCATGCATGTTGAATTTTATCTATGTCTGTGTAGTCCATGTGAAATGGCTTGTATTCAATATGCAGGGGTCTATATTAATTTCGATCAAAATTATGAGGTTCATTGCCTCATAAATTTGATGGTTTCTGTCAGTGTTTCATGCATGGTGCCATATGATACTTGTTGATTCCTATCAAAATTAATTTCAACACCAATATATTGAATACAAACCATGGCACTTACAGTACTTGGTAATAGCTAAAATTCAATATGCTAGTCTCAAAATTAATTTCGATAGAAATTAATCAGGATCCATGAAGTTTATCAATAGTGTATGAGTTAAGTTTCAAGTCATATGTTTCATCATTTTCTTGCACCCATTTCTAGGTTATTGTCACCGGACGACCTACGCACAAGGTCGAGGATGTTCCTGTAAGTGAGATGAGGGATTTTAGAAACTTCTTCGAAGCACAGAGGAATGATTCGAGGAAATGATTCGAAGGTCACTCGAAGTAATAGCTATAGGTTCGAGGTTCGATCGAGAAGAATTATAAACTAGTTCCAAGGTAATAATAATTCTTAAAATCTCACGAAGGGTTGGAAACTCAATAATCAAAGATTTAGGATTTAGAAATGAATATTTGAGAAGGTAAAAGAAAGATACAATAACAATGATTTAACTTTTAAGGATTTACCACTATTAATGTAAATACAATTTTATAATTTAATTCTAAGGAATATCGAACCAAATACCCAACTCCTTTTATATCCTTTGTTCCTCCTCGCATTGACCTCCCTTCCATCGCAGCATTCCCATTCCATTGACCATTACTAACATACACTTAGACCCTCTCTACTAAATATCCGTTCATGCTCAATTTGCCCCTTTTAATTAATTAACAAAACTTTAATGGAAAAAAACTACATTTATACTATTTTGTTGATCCTAGCGCTGTGCGTCGCTTATTGAAAAGGACTAAGGTACCCTATTGGGAGATTGACTAATTTAGATTTAGAGTTTTAGGCTAGCGCAGTTAAATAGCAGTACACAAAGGAAAATTGCAGTTGCTATGGAGAAATGCTTTCTGTGCTTCGAGTATAGATTTATGACTCGATATTATTGATTTATTGATTTAATTTCGCTTCGAGTGTCACGTGGCGCGTGACAGTTATCTCAACAATTTTTTTCAAGTTTTATTATATTAATCAAAACTGTGGTAAGTTGTGAAAAATTAGCTAATCCAAATCTCAAATTTAATATTAATATTTTAATAATTTTGAATGTTGCTTAAGGTATATCATTGGGTGATTCATAATAATATTTTATCAACTTAGTAGTCCTATAACTTTTGAAAAGTAACAATATTGGTATAGTTAGGGACAACAATGCAATATCTTGTGCAGACTAAGATATATTGCAAAATAAAACTACTCAATTTTTTTTTTTCCCTTAGTTGTATCCAAGTTTATCAAAGGTTTGGTCACGGTGCCCACACCCTAGCCTGACACTCCTCCTGTCACTTAAAAAACAAATTCTTATCTTAAATTCTAATGTTACCAATTTTATATTTATAATTCATTTCTTGTTTGATGAGGCATATCAGTATATATGTGAATCTCGCATTGTCATCTGAAAGTAAATTTAACAAATATTCATAAAGGATTATCCTTTTTTTTTCATATAATATACTAATTAAGTGTATCTCCATTTTTTAGGAGTAAATTCTAATTTAAAAAATTTTGTATTCACCCGTGGCAATTTGCATATGGGATATACATTTGTTATTATTTGTTTTTCACACTAAAAGTCCCCAAAGAATTACTAGTATTTTCTGTTAGCTACATCAAATTTCGCTTCAATATAAACAGATTGTGATTTAGCATGTTACTCAGTTTACCCCACTATGAATAATACATGTTAAAAAAAGCTGAAATAATATAAAATCCCCCTCTTTATGTTTTCTGTTTCTTTCATCCTCACTTTAATTTTAATCTTATTCAATTTTTTATCCTATTAAATTATCAACTTCAATTTTCTAGAATAGAGTTTCTTATAATTATTCATCATATTACATCATAATTTTTTGATATCAAATACTTTTTTTTAATATTCATTAATCAATATGTCTAGTATACAAAATCCTACACCTCCACTTTGTATGTATATCATGTTCCTCTCTCTTAATTTATATATTTCACTTATGTTCTATATCTTTTTTTTTCAAAAATTTGATTTTCCAGCACCCAAATGTGTTTCATCCCACTCTCTGATTGATACTCGCTTTGAAGCTTTTGAGCTTGCACCATGTCTGCCAGATGGCATGGAACCTAACCCTCCTGTACTTAGCAATGAGAGGCAGGAAATAACAAGAGTTCAGTATCGCAACTTACTTGAATTGGCTAGAGATAAAACAGAAGAGCTTGTCAAGATCCTTAACAATAATCCTTCTCCTTCATATTTATCTAACCCTTGTAATGACTTACTCCAATATGTGAAAAGCCTTGAAAAATGTATGTTCATCACCTTTTTTGTCTCCTTTTAAATTAGTAGATAAGATTATTAATATTTTTTTTCTTCATATATATTTGTAGCTTATGAGGAGGGTATGATTCCTCCTGATGAAATCATTGTCATTAGGGATGATGATGAGACAGATGAACCATCAGATTTTACTCATGCTTCAACTTCTAAAGAAAATCTTGAAACACCTGTTACCCGCTCCAAGAAAAAGAGATTATCCCAAGGCTCCTCTTTTTTTCGATGTATTAAACCGGCTTCTGCTAATGAATTTTCTGATGTATCAAATAATAAATCTCAAAAAAAAAGCAAAGGTTTTGATAATGAGTATATCCTTGTTTCCTTTTTTTTTATTGTTATTCTTTTATCTTTAAAATTCTATCATATATATCTTTTATTGCTTACATATTGTACTTTTTATCTTTCTTTTGATATTTTGTACCAGAAACTCACCTGCTGTAGATTGTTCCATCCATAAACGCCCTCTCCCTGATGAAGATGATGAAAAGAGCAATGAAAATAGCGATGATCAACTGTCAGAATATGAAGCTATGCTTGTTCATCAAAAAAAGCAAAGTTTAAAATCTTCTTCAAGACATGTTGATATGTTTGATAAAGATGATGATTCAAACAGCTCATCACCAAATTCCTTCATTTCTAAGAAGCAATACCCATCACCTCCTAAATTACCTACTTTGACCTCTTTGAAAGCTTCTCTACCAATGAAATCAACTCCAATAAAGATATCGAAAAAACCTCTAACTTATTCACCCTCAGTTCTAAAAGAATCTGATTTGCAGGAAGAATTCTGTAAAATTCATAATTTTTATAAAGGTAGAATCAGCACGGCAAAGGTCCTCAGGTCGTGGTTGGAAATTGTTACTCTCCTCGAATTACGCTCTTCTACTTCTTCCCAAGAACCCATGTCAAATATTCCAATGTTTACTTTTCATTGGGAAAAATCTTGTGGAGAAGATTGGCTTTCAAAACTTACTGAGTTATGTAAGTTACCATAATTTTTAGACTTGACTTTTGTTCTTTTACTTATTTTTTTTTCCTTTTGTAGCAAATATTTTTTTAGAGATTGATAGCTCACAGCTATGGGTACTCGATAATATTGATTTCAAAAAAATGGAAGATTTATGTGATCCTGATGGTTTAAATACTGAAATTCTTTCCTCAACAAAGAAAACGGATCACCCTGAATCCAATCTTATCCGAATGCTCATGAGATTAATGATCCCAAGTGACCACTGCCGTTCTTCATGGGTATCTCTTATATCATCTTCACTTTATCTGACCGCACATGAATTCAGCCAGCTTCCATCACATCAAAACATTAACTCAGATTGTCCAATTGAACGTGGTCTTCAGCTTCTAGCTCACCTTTCAAATCTGAAGAGTCCAATTTCTGATGGCTTAGAAGTTGGTCCCACTGCACTTCAAACCCGTGATATATCAATGTCAACTCTTCTTCAAATCAGCAATATTATCATTGATATAATTATGTCGATTATCATTCTTAAATCAAAATATTGTGCTGCAACAATATCAAGTGGCAAGACTAGTGAAGCTCAACAATCAAGTGAGAAAAACGAAAATACTGAACTGACTATAATGAGAGAGAAAAAAAAGGCTGCACTAAACAAAATAAATTCTGAATACTCCCACCACCGATATCAATCTTTCACATTCTATATAATCGATGGTGTAAGTGGTTTATTTCTGAGCTCTCAAGATCATAGATTGGCTTCAGCAGCTGATTGCTTGGAGGTAATATCAGAAGTTAAGTTTCTTAATTTACATGAAAAAAAAAATCATTTGATGGAAGAAATAATTTGGAAAAATTTAAATAACTATATTTTAACATTAATAAAACCTTTTATAGGCAAGTGTGATCCATTTCCTTTAAAATTAGATACCCCAAGTCCTCCTGGAATCGCTAGGGCTATTTCTGCAGATTTTCTTAATCATTGGAGCTCCATTCAGCCAGTATCACCTTTTTTTGCTAAACATAGCCTTTCAATAAATTAATATTCCAACATTTAAATAGATAAAGTTCTGTCTATATGATATATCTTGTATAATTCATGTTATTTTCCTTCAAATACGTCAAAAATGTGACCATCTTTGAAATTTATTAAGTAACCTTTGACATGATTTTCTAAATTAATTATTAAAAAAAATTATTGTAAGTCCAGCAATAACAAAGATTTTAAAATCTACTTATATGATTTCAAATACTTGTATTAAATTCTTAAATATTTTATTGTTTATATAAAAATATGATAACTGCTCTAGTTTTGTTACTTTACCTTTAATATTATATAATCTATTAATTATTACAAATATTTTCGTTGATTGTAACATTTTTAATCAGAAGTAGAACAATTTAAATAATTAAATGAGTACATTCTTAAAAAAATACAATTTAATCTATTATTGATTCAAAATTCTTTCTTCAACTCTTTATTATTAACTTTTTTATTAATAAGCCTGTTTGACCTAAAATACTATTCAGTTAATTTGGTAGCATTAAAAGCACTTTTTTATGGCTAATATATTTCAAATTCTTTAATATAGTTTTTTTTATTTTAGAACCTTTGCTACCAATTTAATAAAAATGGCATTTAAAGATTTCACAACTTATATATTTCCTCAAAAGTAAATCAAATTTTTTTATAATATTATGAAAAAAAATTATTTTATTTCACAAATAAAAAAAATAGATAATACTATAATTATCAAAACTGAAAATGTTACAGCTACTCCCAGTATTTATCATGTTTAAATTTGCATTAAGTTGTGTATATATAATATAAATTTTTAATATTTATATATCTAGATTTTTTAGATTTGTCTTAACATTAGATAAATAATACTTTGCTGATTCTATTTCTTCCTCTATTAAGTCATCTCTTTTCAAAAAAACTCTCAAAGCACTAATAAAATATTCTAACCTAAATTTTTCTTTTTTAATTTCTAAGTATTCTGAAATATCAATATCAAAAACATTAAGCTTTTCTATAGCATGAAAAAGTCTAGTGCTGATTTGAATAGAAGAACCTATCCTAGTGAAGCCAGGAATTTCATGACATCTTTAGGTAAAATGCCTTAGTTGATTGGCAGGCCATAATGTCACTGTTATTCCATTAGTTGCTTCAAAGTTGATTTTACTTCGAATTTCGGGAAACATAAGTTCTCCACCTATTTGTCGTGGTTGGGTCTTATCATACTTCATATGAATGGTGTTTTTTTCTGTATCTTTAGGAAAAAATATTCCTAAAGTATACTCACTTGCATCCTTATCAATATGAACCTCATTAGAGAACCCATTACCATTCCCTCCAGATGTCCAAGTTAAATTACTAGAAAACGGTACACCCTCTTCTTCACTAGAAACTTTTGAAAATCCAGGAATACCAAGTTTTGCGCAAAGATTAGTTGCCTCATTGTACTTTACATATGATATTTTTTTAAAAAAATATTCAAAGTACATTGCAATCCTCTTCATTCGTTTTTTATATTCATCCGTTTTTACAATATCATCAGTGTATTCATCTGCAAGGAAAAGCATTCAAAAATTCAGTATTTAAATTAAAAAAAGTGATACTTACGAATATGTAAAGATTTCTTTCTATCTAAAATAAAGCCACCACCAAACATTTTTCCAAAACCACCAGCTCTTTGATGATAACCATTATTTTTAATTTCATGTTCGCAGTAAGAACGATCCTTAATGCATCGCACCGTAGCTTCTAACATATCTAGTTCTTTGAGCTCATGAATTTCAAAAGTCTGCACAAGAACATTAGGTATTAAGACACCTTTTGGTTTATAAATACTACATCCAGGAAAAAAATTGTAATAATTATTGCAATCTGTCATATTATTTGCATAAGATCGTGCATAGAAATGTGGCTTCTTCCCGTTTGTATCCATTCCAAGAGCGTTTACAGGTTTCATTCCAGTAGCAATGTCTTTCGCCCACCTATTGTTAGAGTTCTTCCCTGGCCGTTTTTTTTTTTCAAATCGTTACTCATTGATGGTTCAATCCTAAGAGAATTCAATTTTGATTTAAAATAGAAAAAAATCAAAAATTAGAAAATAGTAACATAATTTCAATTATCAGTCAATGATACCTTTAACTTTATCATATCTTCAATATTAGAAATACAAAAGTTAGCATATCTACATATTAGTAAATTTATATACTTTTTCTTTATTTCAAATATTAAGAAAGCGTTTCAAAGGTATACTTTATTAAATTATACATATAAAGAGTATAGCTTTATCCTGTATGCATTCAGCAAGTACGAGATTTGGCTCTACACTTAATATTAATAATATAATGAAAGTATAACTCCAATACACTAGTAATATTAAAAAATTTACGGAATTATGATATCCACATATATAAAATGAAAAATCTTGCTCTGATCAATATATTGACTTAGAAAGTTATACTTCAATAAATTATTAATTTTTAAATTGTAGCATTGTCCTGTATGCTTTCAGCAAGTACGAGACTTTGAAACAACTTAAAAATCAATAAATTAAAGGTAAAGTACAAACAATATAATTATTATTATGAAAAGCAAAACATTATCCTGTATGCTTTCAGCAAGTAGGAGATGATGTTTTACTTTTCATATTAATAATATAATGGTTGAGAAAGTATTAAAGAAATATAGAAAAATGATAAGCAAAACATGAACTTACATGTCTATAAAATCTTCTTCCATTTGTAGCTTATTGATCAAAATTAATTATAAAGTTTATTTTATAATCACTGTTTTAAAAAATAAATGGTTAGATAAATAAATTGAACATTTTTGATAAGGAATAAAGAAAAGTAAATTGACAAACAAATAAAAAAACTTTAAGTTAACTGAAAAAGAATTATTTTATAATGAATCAAAAGGGTACAGTAAAAGATACCATAAAAATAAATTCAGAATTAGAATCATTAGATTAACTTGTTAAAAGTGTAAAAAAGTGTAACAAACCAAAATGATATGAAATGCAATAGCAAGAAAAATTTGCTTACCGGTAATCAGATAAGGTCAAGAAAATAGTACCAATAATTCAAAATGATAAAGCAAAAATATGATTGATAATTTTTGAAAAAGGTAAGTGAGAAAGAGAAAGGAAAAATAAATTGGGTGGCAAACAGATGTATATATCATGAATTTTCACTGATCACATTTTCAAAAAAATGCAGCTCTCCAAGTCATATGATAAACTTCATCTAAATTCCAAGAATGATGTTGCCAAGGCACTGTACACAGCATGATCATTTTTTCCTATGCATATACTAATTTCAGCTAGAATTTACTTGGCTGCATGTTGTACAGATGCACATTTGTGGAACACTGAATTTCACATCTAAAAAAAATTGACGCCACATAATTCTAGCTACCATGTTTCACGTAGCTAAAAAACATACACTCATCACATTTAAATTTATATTGCGCCAAAATTAATTCATTTTTGAATTTTTTTAAAGGGAACTATAATGTGCACCACCTATTTCTAAAATATGAACCTCCGCACCATATTAAATTGGGAGACTTTTAATTATGCAATTTTTTTGCCGTGACCTTTTTCCTGATCTTACTTGGTTCAAAATATTGAAACATGGCCAATGTTGATGAGAGAAACATTTGATTTTGTTTCTATGTGTAACAATGGAAGGCTGTTTCTTACTGGCTGAAGAGTGTTGTATATTTTATTTGAACAAATTTTTATTTTTTTATGTATTTTATTTAAAAAATTTACTTTTTATTGCAGCCAGATTTATACTGGCTGCTTTTTAGAAACCTTAATTTATGACCCAAGCCTTTGAAATTGGCTTGGGTCCCTTACATTGCAATTTAGTACTTCCAGCCAGGTTTCCCCTGGCTGGAAGTGTATCTTTCAAGCAATCGAAGTTGCTAAAAGCAACTTCGATTGCTTGCTGTAATGTTTGCCACCCTCCCAGCTAATTTACTAGGCTGGGAGGTGGCCAAAGAAGTGTTCAACGCGCGTTGCACAATCGCTACCATATCTCATGCAGCTGATATCAAGTCAGCTGCATGAGATATGCGCATTACTTGCAGCAGCGATGCGTGTTGCATGTGCTGCATGTAGTGCATTGCACAGCCAGTTTTTTTCTGGCTGTGCAATGCACACAGAGAAACCAAAGTCCCTGCAAGAGACTTTGGTCTCTAAAATGGAAGCGACTTTCCCTACCAGTTGCAATCTGTTGGGAAAGTGAGAGAAACGTTAGACCAAAGTTGTTTGAAAGCAACTTCGGTCTTAAAAACATTAAAAATCATAAAAAAAAAATGAGAAATGTAGAAAAAAATTAAAAATTAAAAATTAAAATGTGAGTATAAGAAAAAAAATAAGTGCTAGTGATACCAAAAATCCAAGCCAATTTCATTTGGCTTGGTTATTTAATAATTATTTTTTAATACATTAAATTTAAAATTCAAACACCATAAAATATATGAATTTTTTTTATATGGATATTATAAATTTAATCTACCTCTTTCTCATAATTATATTTATAATTTTGTTTTTCTAATTTTTGACATTTAAGTTTATTTTTTGGAAATACAAAATAAAACTTTCAACTAAATTTTTTAGTAAGGTAAAATAAATTATAAATTTGACATTTTGTAATTGAATAATGAAAAAAAATTTAAATTTATTTAAAAAATATTTTTGTTAGAAGAATACAAATATTTTAAGGGTAGAAATATGGTGCAAATTGTAAGTAAAAAAAATTATATTTTTTTTTGTGAGGGGTTATTTCTATTTTTAAAAATATTTTTCAAAAACATTCATTAAATACTGAATTAAATTACTTTGAAACTCAAATTTTTTGTAAAATAATTAAAAATTAAATAATAATATTGTTGTATTTGATATAAAATTTGAATTGGTAATATTAATGTCTCTTTAAGTAAATTTGAAAATCATTTAAAAAGACCATGTTGATAAGTACTTCATTTTTGATATACAATGGTTATATATATATCTTATATATATTTCTTGAGTGTTATTTTTATATACATTCAATAAAATTTGTAATATAAAATGCCATTTAATAATTAATTAATGTTCAACTTGATTATAACAACTTCATATTTAATACCAGCCACTAGTATTTACTTTTAAATTTAAAACTCCAATATAATATGAGAGTTTCCTTATTTTGTCTGTATGTAATTAACAACAATAACAGACCATAAATGAGTGGGTAATTAATTAAAATAAATAGTTGAAGAATAACCTATAAGAAATGATAAGTTTATCAAAAAGAGTACATTAAAAAAATATACTTTTGAATTTTTTTTTGATATAATTTGGGTAGTTAAATGAAAATTTAAATTATCAGACATCAAAATGGATAAAATCTAAAAGTGGTGTTTATATAATAAGCCTCATATAAAAAAAAGGATAAAAAATCTACTATGTAACTAAATTATTAAATATTAAGGTATTATTAAAATTATTGAAAAACTTATTTTACAGTTATAATGAAATCTAAATGTGAAAATAATGGTGGGATAATAGTAAGACTATGTGGAAACACTTTAATTTATACATACTTTCAACTATGTTCAGATAAAAAAATTGTTAAAATTGTATAATAAAATCTAGTTAATAGTGATGCAATTTTATTTAGATCAAGAATAAATTTTTCTGAGGAAAAACTAATTAAATTGAGATATGGCCATCTCCTTTCAAGAGATAGAATAATAATAAAAATTTAAAAAATTATAATAAGTATTCTTAATCACCATTTTTGAAAAGTCTCTAGTAAAATTCATTATAATATATCATTCATTGATTACATTATATGGAGTTTCATCTTGAAGTAGTGATGTGCAGCTTTGAACTTATGTTATGAAAAACAAAAAAGTTAAAAAATATATAGTTATACTAATGAAAAAGCCAAAAATAAAAATACTATTATAAATTAAAAAAATAAAACTACATAAATTTTATTCTGCTCTAATGATGGAAGGGTACTATGTATGAATTTCCACATGTTAAATCCAAACCTGCTTTAAGGCTAGTTTACAGGTAGAGCTATTAAGTTTCCTTAAATTCTAAAAATAACTTATGCATTTTACTAATTATTTTTTTCTTGTTTTCTTTCCAAAGTTGTTAGAGTTGCTTAATTAATACTGTTATCTTGATTGTAAGATATATAATTTTTTTTGAATACATGATTTATTGTTTCAAAAATTATATTATAAATTTAAATCATTTATTTCATTTTCTAAAGCTTCATTGTCAAAGACACAACTCCATTTTCTATTACTTAACAAATATATAAAATGTGATAGTAAAATTTGAGGAATTTTCTTTTTGAGAGGGTCAAACTATATTGTGAAGATTTTTATCTAGAAATTCTTGTACTCTAAAACCAAATAATTTTCTCCCTTAAGTAAGCCATTTCAAAAATATGAGAATATAAACAAGAATTTTAACTTATCTTATTTTTATTTTCTTTACTGAAAGTTTTAGTTCAATCCCTTTTTTTATATGACATTAGTATAAAAACATGGTTAAATGCTACTATATAATTAATTTTTATTATATATATATATATATATATATATATATATATATGAAATATTTAGAAGGTCATCCTTTTTTATTTAATTGAATAAATGGCTCAATTATAATACCCAACACTTATTAATGTTTCCCAAACTTAATAACAAATTTCTCATATGAAATATTAGCTTCTAATATAAGAAGTTTATCAATAGATGATATTCAACATGTGATTTTACTTTTTAGATTCAGCTAAAATTAAACAAAAGGAGAAATCATGCATATGTGTATAAATGGTAACCATATGTTACTTAGAGGATTGTGAAATTCACTCATCAGAATGGTTTAAGTATTAAAATAAATTGAGGTCATTATTTTCTAGTATTTGAAACTAATTAGGAAATTATTCTAAAAATATATTTTAATGTGTATCATGTTTAAAAAGTTGGAAATATGATTTTTGAAAATTGTGAGTTTCTTATGAGATACCAAGCTTTAGTTTACATTGTTTCAAGTAGAATAGAATTTTAGTATTAGAAATTGAAAGCAATGTACCATTATCAGATTTTAACTGTGTTCTACTTATAGAATGATTACATAACATTAAACATTATTTAAATCAAAAAGGTTTAAAAGATATTTAGAATTTTACCAAATTTCACCATTTATTAATCTTTGATTTGAAAATAAACTATGATGTACACTCACTAGAAATAAGCAATCCCAATTTTAACATAATTTATCAATCCAAAAATAATGAGTCAATTAACATGAAAATATATATTATTTCAAAACCAATTTTCTAGATTTAAAATATGATGCTTTAATGAAAAATTATTACAAAACTTTAATGCAATGAAGTCTCTTAAAAAATTCAAAAATAGAATATCAAAACAAGTAATTTCTGCAAAAAAACTACTAACTATTGTAGATAAAGCATAAAAATAAGTCATATTTTTAAAAAAAATGATCTAACAATATTTATTTTTGTTAAAAAAATCAAAACATTGTTAAGTTTGCTTGTTATAATAATGTTAAAATCCACTAAACATTATCTAAAGGTGGTAAAATATGTTAAAAATATGTTGAATTTTATGAGATAAAAATCAACAATTTTGTATCATTTCCTGTTGTGCTATGACTTTATTCAACCCTTTTTATCTGATTCTTCCAGTATTACTTTGCTATGATCACTAGTTTTCAAGTAAAAATTTACAAATGTTCATTATACTTGATAATATGAAAAATAACTCAAACTTTTATAACTACAAAATAAGATTTTGTAACTCCTTCTTTCAATCAATATTTGAAGAAATTTTTAGTTTATTTGAGTAATGATTTTAAGAATAACAAAAAATTTAAAATTCACAAGGAATTATTTCCAGAGACTATAATTATTTACTTGTGTAATGCATGAGCTACTTATCAATGATGTAAAACATCAGAAAAGTAAGTTATAGTTATAAATCTACAGATTATACTGTTTCTGGTATATATATCTTCAATAAATCTTTTAAACTTATCTTAGCCTACATACCACACAATAGAAAATCATTATATTAAAAAAGGAAAAAATTCTATGATAATATCATAAAGAATGATAACCATGGATTAATATTCAATAAAAATGGTTAATAATATTTTAAGAGAACCTAAATCAGTATTCTTTCATCAAAATATATCCTTTTTGTCTTTGTAATTTATTCCAAACAAATTTTTTGAAAGTTGAATCTATATATCTAATGCCAAAACCACTATTAAGTTCCCTCTTAGACTTTTTAAGAAATTATATATATATATATATATATATATATAAATATATTATTTATCAAAAATTGAAATAAAGAATAAAAACATAATTTTATTTACCTTTAATTATTTAAATATAGAGTATTTTCAGAAAGCATTGTGGTTACTTGTGAAGGTTAGAAGATTTGAAGTTGGATTTATGAGTTTTTAGAAGGGCAAATATTGTAAAATTATTTCATAAATATTTATTTCATAGTTTCAAATGTTGAAATCTACAAACTAATGGGATTTAAAATTATATTGAGATTTAAAATCTGTTTTCTACTCAAGTAAAATAAAATAAAATGATGATATCAAAATTGAAATTAAGTTTAAACTTTTGATATGCTCTATCTTCAATTTTATTGATAGTGCATCAAAAATTTAATAATATTTTTTTCCTTCATCACTTTTTACGTAAAAGATAGTTTTATCATTTTATGAATTAAAGATTGCTTATATAAATTTAACATCTATGTCAACTGTTTATGACTATTAATCTATATAATAAATTTTTTAGAAGAAAAAATAACATCAGTATATACTGACTTTGAAATTATTCAATTTAAAATAGTTTACAGGTAGATAATGAAGGGTGATTTCATTTTTGAATATGAATTATAGAAGTCTTATTTTGTCAATTTTAATTCTTTTTGAGCTTAAATGTATCCACCACAACTTATGTAAGAATAAAAATTATTTTTATTGAAATTTACATGAGAAAGTATGCCTATTATTCAAAATCAAACTTGCTCTAATGGTGTTTTTCAATCATTATTTCCATTCATAACAATAAAAAACATTTCAATTTGCTGATGTTTTAGTTTTTGATATCCCCAAGTTTATATCTCAGGTGTACTATTCACAAAATTATTAAAAATATAATTTTCGAAATACATGATAAACTTGAAAGTGAGGGGGCATTAAATTTTTAAAAATGAATTCTAAATTCAGGATGGATAGTATTTTTTCTATTTTCACAAATGAACAATTTTTTGATTCAATTAATCCAGAAAGAAAATTTTGCTGTAAGCATATTATATTATATTTATTATGATTTTAAATACTATATTTTCAAGATTTGTGTTTAATATTTCCTGTGAAAGTTAATGTTAATGTGAATTTAAAGTAAGCTTGAAGAAATTTAATCAATAGGCATATTGGATATTTAAAATAATATTTTGCTCCAATCTTGAATCATCCTGGGCTAAAAAATATCCCAAATAAGGTTTTTGTGGGTCAATTTGGATTTAAGTAGGATTAAGTGAGGTTTAATAAAGGACAGATAAAAGGCTAAATTCATTACTAGTGACTTTTTTCTAAAAATAGTTATAAAATATGTATCATTCTGGAATCAAGCTTCAATAAAGTTGAATTGAAACAGAGATAATTTCTAGCAGCACAACACCATATTTACAAAGGTGTAAAATACCTCGAATATTACTCATAATATAGGAAGGCAAGGAATCTACAAAATTCACATTTCAAACGAGGATTTATATTTTGAATTTGAAATTGAGAAATGGAATATTATTTTCCAATTTAAATATCTATTAGTCATTTTACCAAAAGTTTTCAGTAATCAGATTGAATTTTGATGGTATTTTGTTGTAGATTAATCATTTTGATGAGCCATTTACTCAAAATTACTGGTTTCGTTTCTAATATTCCATGTGAAATTCATTACGAATCTTTTTGAAAGTGAATAGTTGACATATTGGATATGCAAAAGCTTATGTTAGATCAAAGTGAGATCAAAGGGAGTTCAACTGATGATCAAATTAGGATTTTACAAGATCAAACGGTGATCAATGTAGGTTCATCTTGAGCACAATTTGTGACAAATCTCTGACTAAATGTAAGGCCAAACAATTTCCTACATGGTGATGATGTGTGCATAATTCAAGCATAGATTTGTGGCTCAACGGAGTTCAAGCAAGGGGTATTGCTAGCAATACCCCCCCCATTTTTTCTGTGGTGAATGATTCCCTTGATGTACCATCAAATACACAGTTAATGACGCCTCAAAACAACTAATAGATCTGCCTATCAATATCCCTAGTAACCCATGACATAATTGGACAAATAACAACCTTCAAAATCCTGTAATAATAAGGGAAATCCATCAAAATTAAAGAAAAAGACAAAAAGAGAGTATATGGTATAAAAAAATAATATAAAAGACTAAAGGAGACTTTTTAAGGTTAATAATAGCTTAATAATAAGGGGGATTAACTGTAGAAATTGAGGTGCTAATCCTGACAGTATACTACGTGAAATTCCCATCCAAAAATAACCAATATTGACAGAGAAACCACCCAAAAACTCAAAAAAGAGCATGAGATGTGGGGTAACTACATGCAGTCCTTAGCACGCGCTTGCACGGATAAATCCTTGACTAAAATTAGGCAAATTTAAGCGTGGTGATGAAATAAGACCCCAAGAATGAGGTTATTAATGAAATTAGTGCATATAAACAGGGTCAATGGATTATTAATTAAGCTAGGACACTAAATAAGCGCCTGTTGCCTATTTTAGTGTGTTTCCCCACAGTGGGGGTAGAATGTGGAGTAATTATAGTGTGAAAAAGCTAACTTTGCTAAAAATGAAGCTATTCACACGGGAAAAAAGCAGGAAGTATGTGGCCAGTACACAGAAGCCATTTCTGGCATAAAAAACAACAAATTTGAAAGGTGTTATTTTTATACATTTAAATAGCCAAATCAATAGTCCTAAATGAGAAAAATTGTTCTGTCAAAGCGCATTTTTGATATTCTCAAATTTATAGCGCATATAGTCAACTTTTAGGTGAAATAAAGCGCATTTCTTGTTTTTTGCATAAAACAGAGAAAATAACAGCTTTAAGTGTACTTAAAAATTATATAGTCTTATAATTAAGGTTCTTAAGATTACCCTAACAGATTCAAGCTTAATATTAAGTACATAAGACTTATAAAAGATGGATATATGCATGTATATAAGATGTTATAATGGCATATTTTGTATATTATCACAATTTTACTTTAATATACTGTTTGTGTACTCTTAAATATTATTCCCATTTATAGTTCATGTGTTTAAAATAACTTATAAGTAGTTTTTACTCAGTACTGGGGATATACAGGCTGACAGTTATGGTGTTATTAGTGGATTTTTTCATCTTTAGTTGATAGTTAGTAGTGTTTATGGAGGCTTAAGCTAGGGTCACTTATTTTTTCTCAGCTTAATGTTCTTTCTTTTCTCTTCATTTTGGTATCCCTTATGGGTGGTTACCTTGTTTTATAGGGTAGTTATGGTGTTGTTATTGGTTTTTATCAGATGTTTATTGCTTAGTGATGCTTATGTAGGCTTAAGCTAGGGTCACTTATTATTTCTCAGCTTATTTTCCTTGATTTTCTTTTCATTTTGGTATGTCTTATGTGTGTTTATCTTCTTTATTAGTGAAGTTATGGGTTTTTAGGGTTTTTAGGAGTTTTATGGGTTGTATGGGTGTTTTAAGACCTAGAAGCGGTCTACCTGCCCTCATGCAGCCCGCCCGCTCCTAAGCGGAGCCACCTCCAAGCGGCCTGCACGCCTGGGCGCTGGGGAAGCACTAAAATGCTCTTTTATGCATGAAAAAGGCTGGGAAAGCTGGATTTTGGGCAGGAAATTGGTCAGGGTGGTCTGTGCACTGGCGGTATGATGCGTGTGTGGGAAGAGTTTTAGGAGAATCATCTTATCTCTTTACTCATCACCTCTCTGTTCCTCACTGTCTCATTGGCTTTTGTTTTGTTGGAATATATTACTGTTTATTTCAACTCTTTCTAGTAGTCTGTCTGGGACTATTATCTTCACTTTTAAAGAGGTCAAGAGTGTTTAATTAGAGGGTCTAGCAAACAGATCTCCAATTTTCTGCAACAGGTAAATCTCACTCATTTTTCTAAAGGAACAGAGGATTTTCTCTCTGGTTTTTCTCCAACTCCCTTGGTCAAGGCCTATAGCTAGTACTATAGGATTGTCTACATTTCTGGCGCCCAACATGGGGTCAAATCTGTTGGCTTTTTGGAATCTCTGTTGATCTAGGCTTCTCCCTTTGGTGGACCTCCTTTGGTGGATTTTGGATTTGGTGCTATATCTCTTTGTGGTTGGTCTAGGGGTCTTCTTTTCTGTTGGTTTTGGTCCCTCCTAGGTCTCTAAGGCTATTGGGGGGGACTTTGGCTATCTTTGGTGGAGATTGGAGGCTGTAACTTGGAATTGCTAGGATGGTTATGATTCAGTTGAGGGATGGTTCAAGGTTTTTGGGGGAGGATGAAAAGGGGTTTTTGACTAGGTTTGAGGTTGCTGCTGAGATTGATGGGGCCTCACTGTTGGATATGGTCAGGAAAGTAATATTTCTCATCGGTAACAGGGAGGTGGAGAAAGAAGTTTCTAATATGGCAGGATATAGGAGCCAGGACTGGAAGAAGTTGAAGATTGAAATGCTTAGAAGGTGGCCTACTTCTTCCTCAATGGTGGATCTTCATGGGATTTCTAGGAAGTGGGAACTGAAAGGTGGTGTAACTTCTCTTTCTTAGTATGGGGAATTTATGAAGGATTTTGGGGAGGCTCTGGAGTATCTGGTATATAATGATATATTACCACATGAAGATGGGGCCAAGTATGTATTTTAGAGTGCCTTGGGTAGGAATGTAAAGGTGGAGGTTATGGAGATTCTTTTCAAGGCTGACTTGATGAAGACTGTTCCAAATGGGGAAATAGGATTCCTGGTATGGCTATTCTGAAGGAGGTTATTTTGAGATATTTGGATGGTATGATGGATAGGGATGTGGAATTTGGAGAGGAAATCCTGTTGGATGGAGAGGTTCAGGAGACTGTGGTGGAAAATTTAATTTCCGGGGAGGTGTTGGAGCCATCAATTTTGGAAGATGGGGACTCTGATGATGTTTGTGAAACTGATTTTTCTCTTCCAAAGGATGCCATAAGATCTCAGGAATGTGCTTCACTGGATGTTTTGGAAATGTACACACTAGAGGATCAGTTTATTTCATCAAGGTTGGGTAAATTATGTGGTAGGAGGACTTGTCTGGTCATGAAGAAGGATTTTGGGATATTACGAAAGAATCTGTGGTGGATGAATGGTATTTGAGGGATGATTATTTTTCTTTCTCAAGTTCAGATAATGGCTTATTGGAGGAGGATGTATCAGTTGAATTTTTGGATGGAAAGAAAGATTCTGTCTTGGATCTTTTTCTAATAGAGGAAGATTATTTTCAGGTGGTTCCCTCAAGATCAGAAGGTCTCTTCTTGGAGGAGGATTTTTATTTTGATGTTATGGATGTTATTCTGGAGGATTTTGCAGATTCAAAGCAAGATTTCTATACTGAAGAGGAAAATTGTGATGTCTTGGATGTCACTGGTATGGAGGTTGATTTAAAAGTTGTGGTGGAGGTTCCTGATATTTCACAGGATGGAGAATTTATTGATTCTGGTTATGTGAACTATGGTAGACTCAGTGTATGGAGGAGGATGGAAGATTTGTTTGGAGGTCTGATGTTGGGATATCAGAATTGGAAGAGGAGCTTAGGCGGTTCAAGCCCTAGGGGCAAACTTATTGGTTTAAACCTTGGGATTTCAAGAATCTGATTCTTCCAAAATGATGATAAACTACATAATTTGTTTTTGTTTTGCTTAATTTGGCCTCTATGTATTTGGTCAGAATTTTTTGTTTTGTCCAATTCTTATCAGTTTCTCTGGTTCTAGTCTCTATATAAAAAAGGAAGGCCAGGCTGCTTCAGAGAGCACCTCCAACTTTGGGCGGCCCGCCCATAATAAAAAAAATAAAATAAAAAAATCTAAGTATAATGAAGATGGAAGAAAAGAAAAATTCAATTGAAGATGGGTATTTTATTTAAAAGAAAATGAAGATAAATATGAAGATTATTGGTTTTATTTCAGCTCCAGAAAGAGGTTAAACTGCAAAATTTTATTTCTAAAATGGATTTTTTTGGCTTTAAAGAATTTTAATGGTTTTTTTAATGGTTTTGGTTTTTTATGGGAGAAGATTTGTGTTGGAAAATCCTTTTTGTTAGAAGGTACCCAGGGGTGGGGCTTCTAGATTTTATTTTGGCAAGTGTGGGGGTGACTGATGGGCTGACTGCTCTATCAAAAGTTACCCCAGATTGTCTGTTTCCAACCCCTTTTCTTAATTTTGTTGAATTCTAGTATTGGTTTTTTTTCTTTAACAGGTTTTTAGTCCAGCCTGACTTTAAACTGGAAATTCTTTTGGTATTCAAGTGCTGGACCCCTCATGTTTATTGGTTTCGTTTAATTTTGTTGGATGTTGTGTTTTTGTTAGAATGTACCCAGGGGGGTCTTCTAGATTTTATTTTGGCAAGTGTGGGGGTAACTGATGAGCTGGCTGCTCTGTAGAACAGTTACCCCAGAATGTCTGTTTCAAGCCTTTGGTTTTTTTCTAGTTGAATTCTAGTGTTGTTTTTTTTGTGATTCAGGTTTTTAGTCCTCTATGACTTTAAACTGGATTGCCTTGGATGTCTTTTGGTGCTTTTGGATTGGTGGCGGATCACTGGTGGTCTCCCATCATTTTTACTTATTGGAGGGAGCCCACCCAGTGATCTCTTCTGTTGACCTGGAGCTGGCTTTGCTATATGGTTCTAGGGTGTTGGATGTGAAAGTGATGGATTCAAGATAATTTTCTTTTTTTTCTCTTTTTTTTCTTTTAATTTTTTTATGGAGGCTATGTTTGTTCAAAGGCTCAAGATAGGGCTCTGGCAATGTTTTTGGTAGAAGAGGAGGAGTCAAAATATAAAAAAAATTAGGTGTGACCACATCAAGGTGCACTTGGATGTGGGTAAGGTATCAGAGGATCAGCTCATCAATTGGCTGGGGGATACCATTTTATTTTGTTTTATTTGTTAAAGGAGGTTAAATGTTTTGGATTTGATGGTTTTTGGTTTTGGGATTTATGGGATATATCTTCAAGATTTTTTTCTGGAATGTCCTTCAAGACTTTCAACTGATCTATAATTATGGGCTCAATATTTTTTTGATGGTAAGTCCCCCAAGACTATAAACTGAGGAATGGGAGGCAGTGTGATGTGGAAGCTTAAAGGCAGAATTATCCAAGGGAAACTTATGAATTTTGTAAAGGAAATTTGGAGGTGACTGATGGGCTGGAAGCTCTATATACAGTTACCCCAGAAAGTTAGTTACTTCTTTAAATCTTTTTCTGGTTGATCTCTGGTTCTGGGTTCTGTGATTCAGGTTTTTGCAGTCCCCCAAGACTATAAACTGAGGATTTTTGGAGTCCCCCAAGACTATAAACTGAGGGCTGTTAGTCCCCCAAGACTTTAAACTGAGGGCTTTTAGTCCCCCAAGACTTTAAACTGAGGGTTGTGAGTCCCCCAAGACTATAATATGAGGAAATATTTATGCTGGTAGAAGGTTATAGTCTGGAAGACTTGTCAACTGGATATCACTTTTCATTGTTGGAAGCTGGTACAGCCAGGTTTGGAATTCAGGAGCAGAAGAAAGAGATTCTTTTCACAGAGATAGATTTAATTTAAAGGTATGGTGCAAGAGAAGTTTTAAAGAAGAAGCTTGGATCGCTGGTTCAGAAGTTCACTTAGGATGGAATAGGATCTGGTGGAAGAGAGAAATGGGCTGTTTGTAAAGATTCTGGATAGTTGTTCAAGAATGGTTGTTGGTGAAGGAAGAATGGGGACATTCTTGATTTGAGGGAGAATTTGGTGATCCAAACCTGGGTAGGCGTTTCGACTGCATATTTGGGGGTATTTGGTATGTAGGGTGTTATTGGGTTTATGGTGTTATTAGTGGATTTTTTCATCTTTAGGTGATAGTTAGTAGTGTTTATGGAGGCTTAAGCTAGGGTCACTTATTATTTCTCAGCTTAATGTTCTTTTTTTTTCTCTTCATTTTGGTATCCTTTATGGGTGGTTACCTTGTTTTATAGGGTAGTTATGGTGTTGTTATTGGTTTTTATCAGATTTTTATTGCTTAGTGGTGCTTATGTAGGCTTAAGCTAGGGTCACTTATTATGTCTAAGCTTATTTTCCTTGATTTTCTTTTCATTTTGGTATTTCTTATGTGTGTTTATCTTGTTTATTAGTGAAGTTTTGGGTTTTTAGGGGTTTTGGGGGTTTTATGGGTTGTATGGGTATTTTAAGACCTAGAAGCGGCCCGCCTGCTCCTAAGTGGAGCTGCCTCCAAGCGTCCTGCACGCCTGGGCGCTGGGGAAGCGCTAAAATGCACTTTTATGCATGAAAAAGGCTGAGAAAGCTGGATTTTGGGCAGCAAATTGGTCAAGGTGGTCTGTGCACTGGCGGTATGATGCGTGTGTGGGAAGAGTTTTAGGGGAATCATCTTATCTCTTTACTCATCGCCTCTCTGTTCCTCACTGTCTCACTGGCTTTTTTTGTTTGAATATATTACTGTTCATTTCAACTCTTTCTAGTAGTCTGTCTGGGACTATTATCTTCACTTTTAAAGAGGTCAAGAGTGTTTAATTAGAGGGTTTAGCAAACAGATATCCAATTCGCTGCAACAGGTAAGTCTCACTTATTTTTCTAAAGGGACAGGGGATTTTCACTCTGGTTTTTCTCCAACTCCCTTGGTCAAGGCCTATAGCTAGTACTATAGGATTGTCTACACCGTGTGAAACAATCCAAGGCTTTGGTTTCTCAAATTATACATCATAAAAACCCTATAAAAATAAGCTGTAAAAACAATATGTAAGTTTTAATTAAAAGCAAGTGAAAATACTTTTTCATCATTTGTACAATATATTTCTGTGTAAAAACCTGTTGCATATACACCTTATGCTAGTCACTGCATGCCATGCAACCGGCTTCAGTAATTTGCGTGTTTCTATACGCATAACTGTAAGCAAATTTTCATCCAAGTGGAAAATTTTCTACTTCTCTCCTTCCACTTACAAGAGACAGGTTATTAAAATAATTAGCTTTCCATCTGTTTCACTTAAGATTTTTTTATTTTGGTTTGACCCTTATACTTGTTTCTTAAGTAAAAGTATTAATTTCACTTTAAATATATGTTCAGCTTTTAGAGAATCCATTTTTTTCAATCATTAGGTTTGCCACCAAAGTAACTTATTTACAGATTACTAACTTGTATTGTTGGTCTTTTACTCTCCTTGTAAATCTCTTTAAAAAATAAATAAATAGAGCTGATGATTGTTTTTAACTCTTGGCAGCTTGATCACTAACTTGTCATAGTATAATTAAAAAGCTAATTTTTGGTTAGCATCCAAGTTTTATATTGGTTTGTCTTTCTCTTTTCATTTTTTTCATTCAATAAAAATAATACTTATTTTTCTACAATAATCTATAACTAAAAATTTAAATCAACAGATTAATTGTCCATTTATTGATCAATCAACTTCTACCAAAGGATTTTTTTTAAATTTCAAGTAAGAATATCTTTTTTTTACTATTTCATTTTTAAAGTTTTTATTATTCTCAATCATTATATATTAAACAATAAAATAAAATAAAATATCATAGTATCCACATTTTTATGGGATCAATTTTTTGTACATATCAATAATTTATTGTATTGGCCTCCTGTAATTCTATTAATGGTAGAGGTATAGTTGATTCTTGTTTAAGGAGACTATACATTTTAAAATTATAAATTGTGGATATCTGGCGGTTTGATATATTATTGATATATGAAGAAAAATTAAATAAAGAATCAACATATACTTATTTATTATTGCTGTATTTATCGTAATAAATGGGCGTTGGATAAAAGCTTCACATTTAATTGTTTATGTTTAGGGTATAGTTGAATCTTGTGTGCCCAATGCATATGGCAGATTAATATACTTTTAAGAAATAAAATGAAGCTTTAATTCCAAATACTAGATTAATATTTTAAATGCAGCTAATACTCATGTTTTCTACATGCACGTTGGATATGATTTTTTATTTATTATTAAGAATATATAATGATTTTTTTTGAGGTGTTAATTTTAACAATTGCATTCTTTTGCACTTTTTTTTATTTATTTTTGAATTAAATTAATTTCTTATCCACTACACTGCAAGATGCAGGCTTCACAAAGTTTGTTTTTAAAGAAAAATCACCGCCTAGGGAAAAAATCAAACAACAAGCGTGCAAAAAACATCAAGAATGCATTACTTATTGTTGAAAATTATGGTATTGAGACAGATGAAAAGAGGGCAAAATATTTTTCTAGGAGTTTTTTAAAAAATTTAGTTAATCCAGAACGGTATTTTACTTCGAATTCTAGCTGTTATATTTTCTATCCAATCCGCTCCTCAATTCCAAGTGTTATAGTGAAAACATTTTCTATTGAAGATCTCATTTGATTAACAATTCTTGAAGCAACAATTCAATGCATAAAATACTTTTTGTATTGTGAAAATGGAGTTTTACAAAATACAGCTCATAAAAATGGTGGTGGATTTGGTAATATGTTTGTTGGTGGTCGGTGTTTAGATAGGAAAAAGTCTCTATTAATTTGTAAGTATTATATAGTTTTATTTATGAATAGTTTTAATCTATTATTATTTTAATTACTTTTATAGGTAAATATGCTTCTAAGCCCTTAGATTTGGCAGAGTATGATTGTTGCATGAAGTGAATAGAGTTATTCTTTAAATTTTTTTATCAAAATATATCTAATGTTTATTATCGAGAAGCAGTAAAACTCTGTCAAAAGCTTGGGATTCCTGGGTTTGGAGAAAATTTTGATGATCAAGAAATTGAACAATTTTCTGGCAATGTTACTTGGACAACAGGCTCAAATGGAAAGGCATTTTTGAATAGTCCTCACTGTGACTCAGACCATATTGAGTATACATTCGGACTTTTCATGCCTAAAGACACTGAGAAAAATTCTCTTCATCAATCTTATGACTCAAATAAACGACGTCAAAAAGGTGGAGAGCTTCATTTTCCTAAAATAGCTTGCAAAGTAGACATGGAGGCCACTAATGGCATCACAGCAATTCTATGGCCAGCAAACCTTCTTAATCATTTCACTTCACAATGTTATGAAATTGGTGGATTCACTCGCATTGGCTCTTCTATTCAAGTTAGTACAAGACTTTTTAATACATTTAAAAAACTCAAAGAGTTTGAAATAGATATTTCTGAGTACTTAAATATAATGAAGATTTAGAAAGATGTAATTTTCTTATCATGAAACTTTCTAAGTACAATGAAAAAGACTGATTTAACAAAAAAAAAGTTAGTGAACTACTATATATTTAATGTTACTAAAGATATTAAAAAATTTAATACAGAAAAAGATTCTGATATACATGTTAATAAAAAAAGGAAAAGACCATTAATTAGTGATAGGTAAAAATGTGATTGTATTGTACAGGTATAGTTTTAGTTTAGTGGTAGAATGATATATTTAAACACACGTCTATAAAAATTTTTTATGAAGCTGATGATTATGTATAATCTAGTGAAAAACCTAAAACAATAAAAGTATTAAAAAAAAAGGATGTAAAAATTGAAAAATCATATTACAATAAAAAATTATCATTGCTACATGTAAAATAAAATATAATATATTAAAATTAAAGAAACAAAATATAGCTTTGTAACTTGCTTAATTATTGCAAACGGAAACTAAAAATATACAATATTTTTAGTTTCCATCCTAAAAGGTCATATGCATCAATATAAATTTGATCTGTACTATTAATATTGTTTTTAAAAATATGAAAAATTTGCTAATTTTTGAAATAAGTTTTTTCTTATTAATAACTAAAGTAAAAACATGTATTATTCTATTCTTATTTAAGTAAAAAAAAATTAATGGACAATTAAATATTAATTTTTTTTTTGAGTCATTCATTATTTACTTTCATATCTAACTTGAATTAGTTTAGTGGCATTATTCAATCATAAATTTACTGAAATTTGTACACTACTGTGACTTATGATTTATTTATTTTTTGATAAATTGAATATTTTTCATCACATAATTATATTTAAGTAAAGCATATAACTTCAAAAATAGAAGTGAAATAAGCAATAAAAGGAAATGAGATATCTTGATAATGAAGAATCTTTCAATCAATTTAGATCTCCAATAAAAATTAATTCTAATTTTAAAATTTACCTTGTAGAAGAGGAATATTTAATTAATATGAATTTAAATTTCCTTGTATATCTTGACTTAGCCTTCATCATATATCTTTAATTAAGGTGCAGAATTTCAAAAGCTGAATTATATGATGATATTTCTATATATCTAATTGATTTATTTTTAAATTCATAAAACCAAGTATGTAAAATAGAAACTACTACATCATTCTTAAGTAAATTTTATTATATTATAATAAAATATTAATAATTATAAAAGGGCTTTTACTTTTGTCAGAGAGTGGACCTCAATATATTTTAAGATAAATATAACGCAATCAAATTGAAATTTGTTTTAAAGTGTTTGAATATTTATCCATTGAATTAATTTTAAGAGTTGTGGAAGAATATTTCTTTTTTCTTGAAGTTGAATGAATCTTTAAAACTGAGAAAAATATTGTAGATACATTTTTATTGAACTTGATCGATTAAGGTAGATGTAAGTAGAATTTGATTCATATGAAATTTTAGAAGAAAAATAACATTTCAATAACTTATTATTGACATTTAAGGATGAACAAGAAGGATGGCAATCTAAAAAGGGTTTGTTTTAATATTTATAGAAATAATATTTTTAAGTTATTAATAAGGAGTACCCTAGTTGCTTTCTTTTATTTTTTTGCTTTCATAGAAAGAGTTAAATATCTTTTTTTCCAAATTATTGAATGAAATTTGATATCTATACATGAATCTGTAAGTGTAAAAAATAATCAATATAAAATATGAATGAAAATACAGCAAGCTAAATTATAGATAATCAAAATGTAGAGTAAATATTGTTTTTCAAAATAATTGACACTCATAAAAAGATATTTTTTAAATTTAACTAGTTTTTCAAAGACACTTTAATATGATTTCATACCAATATGATGGCTTCTCATTATTTAAATGTTTAGATATTATTTTATCATGGTACATATATATGTTACTATTATTAAATGAATTGAAAATTATTTCCAGGAGTTTTCATAGAGAATACTTAGTATAATTAAGATAATCATGCACCTAGAAATTATAGAAATTAGATTAAGGAAAGTCTACTTAAGAAAAAGCTTTGATGAATTGTGAGCGAAAATCCATTACACTTAATATTTTTTACTTTTTAACATGCTGAAAAGAATCAATAGAAAACTGTTTCAATTTTTAGTAATAATCATCTTAAAATTTGGGACAAATGCTAAGATGTATTGCCATCTTAAAGAAATATATAGTGTTATGAGAAAAATGACTTATAATGTATTCTTAACTTTTTTTCAAATTTTTGATCCATCATGATTTTGAGTTATGATTATTGCAATAATATTTTCTGAATAGAAAAAAGGTTTAAGAAATTTATACAATAATATTTGTTGATAGTTTAAGCATCTTTATTCAGATTTGGTAATAAATCTCACATAAATAAATAATTTGAGTGACACAAAAATATGTAGCAATAGGATAAATATATATTTACATGAAGTAGGATTATGTATTAATTATGTCAACAATAGAGAAAAATGAAGAATTCGGCTTAATAAGATTCCAATAATCAAGAAAATCAGCTGCCATTGCTTTAGCAATATGGCTCATGGTGGGAGTATTAAAATTAAGTGTCATAGGCCCAGAATTATCTATTAAGGGTTTGCTAATATTAAAGATATAAAAATTAAGGTTTTTCCAGATTTTTTCACTGCCCGGATTATTATTATAACAGTATTTTCTAAGGAGGCCAAGTTGTGTTATGAATTCTAAACAGTCTGAAGCTGACACAAGCCGGTGTTCCTGTGAGGAAAGAATTAATCCACGAACACCATCAACCAAGTAAAAAGTAAATGATTGATATTTATGGTGTGCATATTCTTGATTCATCTTCTGAATTGAATCATTATGAAATTCATCAAATTGCTGCATATCTGTTGTTTTTTTTTATTCCTTGAACATTGTCGTTTCTTGCTTTCAGCTTGAGTTATATTTGCAGAAGCCTCTCTAGATTTTAAAATAATTATTGAAATCATGACGTCAATTATTATGTTTCTAAATTGGCACAGGGGAGTGATTGAAAAATTTGCAGCAATTAACTCTGATGTTGAGCTGTCGATCGTATTTGTAACTTTGCTTTTCAGATGTGTAAGGCGGGCTAGAATATATAGGGCATGTTAAATAGGACAAGCTAGATTGAAGTCGGATTCTTCAGCAGGAAGGGTAAAATCTTGAGAAGTAAGATAAAGAGATGATGCAACAAGGGATTCCCCAAAAAAATTCTTGTGAGCACTTGGGCTAACTAGTCTTGATAGCATGTGTATCATCAATGATTCAGGGTGATCAGTCTTCTTAAATGGAGAAATATTAATTGAGTTTGTTTTTTCAGAGTTACAAAAAGTTTCCAAATTTTTAAAGTTCAAATTATTGACCACCCAGATCTGCAAAGTGACAACATTAAGAAAATCCAAAGCTAAAAAAATAACAAAACAATTAGATATCATAAAATAAATTAACCAACTTCAAGTAAGTGATACATACAGAGTTCATTAATTTTTGTAAGCATTTCGTCATGAGCAGATTTCATCCATAGAAAATTGAATTTGTGTGAAATTTTGTGTGGCTTTTCAAGAGAAGCAGACAAACGGATTTCAAATAACTGATTGATTTCTGGCCATGCCCTAAGTACCTTTTGACCATTGATTCTACCTTCAAAAGATCAATGAATTTCAGCTATTTGCTTCTGTAATTTTGAGTTTCCAATCATTTTTGGAGTATAAGGAAGGGAGTTATTAGCAATTTTTATCAAATGATGATAGAGACTGTAGGATTTTGGGTATTTCAATTTTAGATTTTGAAGATACGGCAACTATAAGCTGTTTCTTTGAACTTGAAGTATTTTTGTGTGGCTGGCTAGGTAGATTGATTTCTTCATTGGGTTTTTCTCAACCTTATCAGCAGAAGTAGCTTCATCATCTTTTTGAGTTAGAGAAGCTTCATATTTTGAAACTTCATCATCATCATCTTCTTCTTCATTATAGCAAGATTCACTATTAGTTGACGCTTTGGAGTGATTGTCGTTTTTAGAGCTGGATTAAAAGATAAGAAAAGACAAGAAATAATAAATAAGAAAGTAAACAATTTGGAGATAGCTTTAAATACTAATATAAAGTTGATTGCTATATTACTCATGAAATAAATGACATACCCTTTTGACACATTTTGGCTAGTTTGTTTAGATTTTTGAGATGTTGAGTAAGAGGAATCCTTGGCAGGAGTAGTTTTAGTAGCACTGACAAAACTTGAGCTCCTAGAAAGTCTCATTCTTTTTGAACGTCGAAGAATAGTCTTATCTCCCCCTTGAGATGTTGATGCATAGCCTTCAGCTTCAGGTATTTCATTATCATCATCAGAGATGATGATAATGACATCATCAGGAGGAATGATACCTTTTTCATAAGCTTAATTTGAATAAGTTTTAAAGAAAAAGGGTCGATAATCTATCCTTCTGAGTTTAAAGAATTTAATAATATAATTACTTACATTTTTCTAGGTCATCAATGTATTCAAGCACATTGTTGTAGGCACTCGAAATATAAGATGGCAAAGGCTTCTCGCTGATTGTTGACAGTAGTTCTTCAGTTTTGCCTTTAGCAAATTCAAGTATCTTGCCATATTGAGATTGGGTAATTTCAGTCCTTTTGTTGGCAAGAGAAGGGGGGTTTGGAGACATGCCTAGAGGTGGTTGATTCTTTAGTTTGAAGGATTCAAATCAAGGATGCTGATGAGATTTTTTCAAATAACTACTTGGTGCTAATATATCAAATATATTAATGGAAAAGAAAAGCTAGTCTAAGAAGATATAAGAGATAAAAAAATAGATCTTACATAAAGGAGGTGTCTGTTTATCACAAGGCATTTTAATGACCTATTACTTGAATAAAATAAAAAATTCTTATATCTAGGTAATAAAGAGATAAAAAATATATATTACTATTTGTATTTTCAAGCTGTACTAACACAGATAAATGTGATAACCAAAAGATAATAGTAGTAAAATTGAGAGAAATAAACAAATTTAGAAATGTGGTACAAAACAAGAGGGTTTATATATTACCAGAAGCAGGTTTTTGATAGGGGTTCTTTTACAATGGCATCAAGCTAGCGAGCATATTTGAAAATAGTCTGATGATAATAATGGGGTTAATAGTAAAAGGGAAGTAACTAGACATAAACATTGGGGGCTTTAAAGTATGACAAACAAAGAAAATGTCCAATTTACAATTTGAAAATCACAAAGGGTAAATAGTTGAGAATGTAAGTTTAAAAAATTTAAATATTTAAATTAATTTTTAAATATCAACATCATGCAATATGACAAATGGATCTATTATTGGAAATTTTGGCATCTTTATGTGTTATAAAAAATAGGGGACAAAAACAAAGGAAAAAGATAATTTAAAAAAAGTGGATAAAAAAAGTTAACACTAAATAGTATTATATAAAATTATTAATAAAAATTAATTTTTTCTATGATAGGAGCTCATTTGCGCTGCTCTGACACCCCCTGGAACAAACCTAGTCTAAACTTAGCTAAAGTTAAATTTATATAATAAATCTGAAATAGAAACACATAAGAATCTTAGAATATGAATAAAGTATAAAATTATTTGAAATTATTGCCATATAAAATCCAATAACCAAGTACCAAAGTCACAATTTTTTAAAAGTATTTTACATATTTGTACAAGTTTACGTACTGTAAACATCATTCAATAGTAATTGATGAACATTTTCCACTGAGATAACTAACTTGAGAAAGAAAATAGATAAAGGATATTTGTTTCTTAATTGAGCTATTATTGAATAGAAACAGTCAAAAAAATTTAGCAGTATTAATCAGGGTATTTTTTACATTGATGTAAAGCTTGGTTGATAAAATAGTATAAACCTTTAAATCAGGACTAAAAAAATAATCAAATCAAAGAGGAATATTAGGAATAGGTGTTATAAAAATTATAACCAATATCTTAGAAATATTGAGGGAAATAAATTACTAGTAATAGCAAATAATTTGTACTCTTTTACCTTAAAATGGAAATATCAACTACTCATAATATACTCAAAATAACTAGCAATAGCTAAAGGTTTCCCTCTTTACCAAATGACAATGGTAAGGAATATGTAGACAATTGATTCCATCAAAATGTTTTGATTAAAGTGTCCAGCACAAGTTTGACCGAACTTGTGCTGGACACTTTTGTGAGGAAACCCTCACTTCTCTTAAAAAAACACCCACCTTACCAACTTCAAATTAGAAAAGTGTCCAGCATAAGTTCAGCAGAACTTGTTCTGGACACTTTGGTCATGGACAGTAACTTATTACTTCAAGGAAAGTAAATAAAAATAGGCTATAACATGAAGATATTTAATGGCATCTATTTTTTTTTTAGTAAAAGTGTCCAGCACAAGTTTGGCCGAGCTTGTGCTGGACACTTTTATGAGGAACACCTCACTTCTCTTAAAAAAACATGAACCTTATCAAATTCAAATTGGAAAAGTGTCCAGAACAAATCTTTCCAAACTTTTTCTGGACACTTTGGCCAAGACCAGTGACTAAAAATTGCAAGGAAAACTAAAAATCAATAGGCTATGAAAGGAAGTTAATTGATGCCATCAAATATCTTCATTTTCTAGCCTTATTTTATTTAATTTCCTTGAAGTAATAAGTTACTGTCCATTACCAAAGTGTCCAGAACATATTCAGCCGAACTTGTGCTGCACACTTTTATAAGGAACACCTCACTTCTCTTAAAAAACATGCACCTTGCCAACTTCAAATTGGAAAAGTGTCCAACATAAGTTTGGCCGAACTTGTGTTGGACACTTTGGCCAAGACCAGTGACTAAAAATTGCAAGGAAAACCAAAAAAAAATAGCCTATAAAATTAAGATAATTGATGGCATCAAATTTTTTTTTTGGTAAATATTTCCAGCATAATTTCAGCTGAACTTATTCCGGACACTGTTATAATTTGAATTTTGTAAGGTGCATGTTTTTGAAGAGAAGTGAGGTGTTCCTTATAAAAGTGTCCAGCACAAGTTCGACCCAACTTGTGCTGGACACTTTTACAAAAAAAAAATTGATGGCATCAAATATCTTCATTTTCTAGCCTAATTTTATTTAATTTCCTTTAAGTAATAGGTTACAGTCCATGACCAAAGTGTCCAGCACAAGTTCGGCCAAACTTGTGCTGGACAATTTTATGAGGAACACCTCACTTCTCTTAAAAAAACATATGCCTTACCAACTTCAAATTGGAAATGTGTCCAGCATAAGTTCGGCTGAACTTGTGCTGGACACCTTGGCCAAGACCAGTGACTAAAAATTTCAAGGAAAACCAAAGAAAATGGCCCATATAATTAAGATAATTGATGGAATAAAATTGTTTCTTGCTGAATATGTCCAGCACAAGTTCAGCCAAACTTATGCTGGACACTTTTATAATTTGAAGTTGGTAAGGTGTATTTTTTTTTAGAGAAGTGAGGTCTTCCTCATAAAAGTGTCCAGCACAAGTTTTGCCAAACTTGTGCTGGACACTTTAATTAAAAAAATAATAGATGCTATCAAATATCTTCATGTTATAGCCTAACTTTATTTAATTTCCTTGAATTAATAAGTTACTGTCCATGACAAAAGTGTCCAGCACAAGTTTGGCCGAACTTGTGCTGGACACTTTTATAAGGAAAACCTCACTTCTCTTAAAAAAACATGCACCTTACCAACTTCAAATTAGAAAATGTCCAGAATAAGTTTGGCCAAGCTTGTGCTGGACACTTTGGTCATGGACAGTAACTTATTACTTCAAGGAAATTAAATAATAATAGGCTATAACATGAAGATATTTGATGGCATCAATTTTTTTTTTGGTAAAAGTGTCCAGAACAAGTTTGGCCAAACTTGTGCTGGACACTTTCATGAGGAACACCTCACTTCTCTTAAAAAAACATAGAACTTACCAACTTCAAATTATATAAGTGTCCAGCATAACTTCGGCCAAACTTGTTCTGGACATATTTACCAAAAACAATTTGATGCCATCAATTATCTTAATTATATGGGCTATTTTTTTGGTTTTCCTTGCGCATTTTAGTCACTGGTGTTGGCCAAAGTGTCAAGCACAAGTTCGGCCAAACTTATGCTGGACATTTTTCCAATTTGAAGTTGGTAAGGTGCATGTTTTTTTAAGAGAAGTGAGGTTTTCCTTATAAAATTGTCCAGCATAAGTTTGGCCAAACTTGTGCTGGACACTTTGGTCATGGACAGTAACTTATTACTTCAAAGAAATTTAATAAAATTAGGCTATAACATGAAGATATTTGATGGCATCAATTTTTTTTTTTGGTAAAAGTGTCCAGCACAAGTTTGGCCGAACTTGTGCTGGACACTTTTATGAGGAACACCTCACTTTTCTTAAAAAAACATACACCTTACCAACTTCAAATTAGAAAGGTGTCCAGCATAAGTTCGACTTAATTTGTGCTGGACATATTTACCAAAAAACAATTTGATGCAATTAAATATCTTAATTATATGGACTATTTTTTTTTATTTTCCTTGAAATTTTTAGTCACTTGTCATGGCCAGAGTGTCCAGCACAAGTTTGGCCGAACTTATGCTGGACACTTTTCCAATTTGAAGTTGGTAAGGTGTATGTTGTTTTAAGAGAGTGAGGTGTTCATCATAAAAGTGTCCACCACAAGTTAGGCCAAACTTGTTCTGGACACTTTGGTCATGGACAGTAGCTTATTACTTCAAGGAAATTAAATAAAATTAGGCTAGAAAATTAAGATATTTGATGGAATCAATTTTTTTTTTTAGTAAAATTGTCCAGCACAAGTTTGGCCAAACTTGTGCTGGACACTTTTATGAGGAACACCTCACTTCTTTTAAAAAAACATGCACCTTACCAACTTCAAATTAGAAACGTGTCCAGAATAAGTTCGGCTGAACTTGTGCTGGACATATTTACCAAAAACAATTTGATTCCATCAATTATCTTAATTATATGGGCCATTATTTTGGTTTTCCTTGCAATTTTTAGTCACTGGTCTTGGCCAAAGTGTCCAGCACATGTTTGGCCGAACTTGTACTGCACACATAGCACAATACTTAAATTCTACTGAAGTATGTTTATCAATTACATGTTATTAAAGCCTCTTTTTTTAAGGCATGAAAACCAAATATAAATTGATGATTTTTTGTTTTTAATGATTAATAATTTTCAATTGTTGTTGCAATAAGTGAAGTTTAAAAAAAAAATTTCTTATTATACTTGTGAAAATGTATTCCCATCTGTTGAATGCTTTAATTTTTTGTATATATTTTGTTTATTAACTATGTTAATGTATTATTGAGTGCCTTTAATGATGTTTCTTTTTTTAGTGAGGGATGGTTTTCACTTTCATATATTTTTTCACGTGTGCATTTTTATACTAATCATTGGTGGCGTTTAGCCAATAAAAAATCAATTATAATTATTAAAAAACAGGTATTTTAAATTGAAATTCAGTGTCTAATTCTATTCTTGTTTTAGGCTTTTATTTGATCTTGTTGTAAGTATCTGAGAAGAGATTTAATTTAATTTATTTCTAGTTCATATATTGTGCATAAAAAAATTTCACATTTATTTAATCAAAACATTTATCATGTCTTAAAGTTTTACAAAAATATATATCTGTTATTCTATCCTCAATAATTTTATAATTGTTAATTCTTTTGCTCTCTTTTATCTTATACATCAATCGGAAATTTTTATAAGAAATAATAATAATGTTATATTTATAGAATGATTACTATCACTCTATATACATGGTTTCCAGTGGGGTAAAAAATTTAAGGTGCTGCTGCTCGATCTAGTGCTTCATTAACTTTGGAGAAATCTATATCTTCTCAAACCTCAAGTAACTCCCTCTCACTAACTGACAAATTTGATAAATATCCAGGTGAATAGCAGTTTTTTGGCAGAAATTTGGGCACACTCAAGATACTATCTGTTGAAGATGTCTTTTTAGTTGAGAGATCATAAAGTTTCTTCATTGAAGCCATTTCAACATTTGAATGGGCCGACTTTTTAGTCCATTTTATCTAAAATTTCATTGAGTTTTGGATTTCTCCATCCAGGAACTACTTTTTTAGGACAATTCTCTTTTGGATCAGGTGGGGATTCTTCTAAATCAGACATGAGACTTGTATCATGAAAAATTTCTACAAAGCCTGGCTGAAAAGCACTTTTTTCTTGCCATGTTGTAGCGTTTTTTTGAAATCAAAAATAAAATAAAATTAGTAATAGACTTTCTTTAGTTATTATGCTTTAAATAAATACCTTTGTTTTATAACGCTTTATCTGTGCTCTTGATCTCTTTTCCTTTCTACTTGCCTCAATCACCTCACTGTTTTGACCAGCCACCTTTCGAATCTCCTTTCCATTGTTGACCACACATTTCTTGACGATTATTGGTGTAAACCTGAGTTTTTCTGAATCAATATTTTTCAATGTTGAGAGCCACTTAGTACAATGGTCTGAAAGTACACTCCTCATTACTTGATTCCATAGTGACTCAGAAAAATTTTGACAGATCCATTCAAAAGCGAGTTGACAAAATTCTTTCTCTTGAAGCTCTTGTTCCAAATTTTGTTTTACAGAGATCGGTACAGCAGCTCCTCCCTTTAGTTCTCGGGGCTCAGGTGTTGAAATAAAAGTTGGTAGATGAATTTTGGAACGTAAGAATATAGCAGTATTTGTTAAAATAAATTGACGATCAGCAGCTGAAGTTGCCTGCAGTGCGTTTTGAATCGTTTTTAATGCTGTTTCAATCGTCAATAGCTTGTACTCATGCCAATTTTTCCAATCTGTAAGTTCTTCATTTATTGGGCCTTTAGGAAACTCAGATACATTAATGGGTCCACCAAGACAGAACTTCAAAAAGTGATAGATATTTTGGTTAATAGAATCTGATCTCCTTGGTACATCACACCTTGTAACTATGCTTCTAACCATTTGAAAGTTCTGGTCATTTTGAAGTGACTTAGCATCAAGTATTCTGCGCTGATCAGTAGCTTGAATTATAAGAGAGGGATTAACTGCAAATTTTTGAAAATAAAAATTGGTAAACCTATTTTAAAACATAAAAGCATGTTGAAAAAGTTTACTCACCAGGTCCACTGGTACTGGCTTCTGGGTTAGTAGAAGTGGATCCCCCGCCGCTTCCAAGAAACTTATTCAACAAAATACTAGCCCAATCATTACTTACACTTTCTGCTTGCTGTTGAAAATTACCAGGTGCAGATTGACCATCTGTATTTGTGATATTAGAAGAGCAATCAGTTGATCAAATTTGGAGATCTGATGAAGACTGAGGAGGAGGTTAGGGTTTACCTGGATTTTCACTAATTCTTTCAGGGGGAGCAGGACCCAATGGAGGCATTCTAGGATTTTGAGGGGGAGGATTATTTTGCCCTCCAACATTACTTGCTAATGGAGGATCAACCTGCATGGAATCACCAGTATTAGACATTCTGTGCTTTATAAAAAATAAAACAAAAATTATTAACTTTCAGAATATAGACAAGATAATATTAATGAAAAATTTGTTATACATTTTAATTGTGAGTTTAATGAATAAAATATTCAAGCAAAAAAATTAGTGGAAAACTCAGTTTTATTGGCTTAAAAAATATGGTCCTTAGATTTTTCAACCCTGGTTCTGAACTATTTACAATATTTTTCTAGTATAGGTAGACTTTGTATAGTACATTGAACTCATTTTAGTTGGAATTAAATTTACAATAAAATGTCACTCATTAATAGCAGGGTTTCTAAACCGTAAAGAATTCCCTTGTTATTGTTTGATTAAAAATTTAGGCAAAATCTAAAAAAGTTTTATTTATTAATCTTGCATCTAGCTGTTCCAAATATCTATTACAAACTTTCCAAATCCTCCAAATTCTTACCAATCCTAAATAACTTCAACCATATTAACAAAAATAAAATTTTCTTATTTTTTAATTTTTTACTTACTAGTGTCTGAAGTCCAACAGCAGTGATAACATCGTACTTTATTCCAAACATTCCCCTTTGGTGCTGTAAAGTGGCGGCATGTCCAATAATTGAATCTTGATTTATCACAATTGGTGTTGCTTTTTCTACTCTTACTAAACGGCAATGCACTTGTGGAAAGGCCTCATAGGGATCATTTTTTGTATCTTCTGCTATAAGCTCTTTAAATGGACTAACAATTAGATAGACTTTTTCATTATCGTCCTTTGAACTAAAAAGCTGATCAATATGCCCAAACTGACTATCTTTTCCAAAGTAGAATTCAATGGTAGAGTTCCCAGGAATCATGTCATGAGCTGTATAACGCTTTCTTTCAGCTTAAATATCCTTAGGACTGAGTATTTCTTATGCTTAAGATAAGATAACCTTAACTATATTAAGCTTATATCTTAAAAATATAGTTAAAATAATAATATATATTATCTTATTATATATATATATAATTATTATTCTATTATATAATTTATAATAGTTTAAATAGCTTATCCATGGCCTAATAATACTTATTAAGGTGGTAATGGAGTCATAATATACTTATCTTAAGTGATATGAAGTAATTATTGACATACATAAGCTTATATGTATACATAAATCTCATATTCAGTGAAATATGCAGTATATTATGTATATTTAGGTATATAAGTGGATTTTAGCCCTTTAATAGCCTATAACCTTTGTTTTTCTGCTTATTTTAGGTCATATGGACGAAATCAGTGGACTCACAACGCCTACAGAAGCATAGACACCTATATCAGGCGCATACACCCAGTTTGGACAACTAAAATTACTTCCTTGGATGGTTATTCACGGATTTATGGGTTGGAAGGATGTTTCTGGGTTAATGTGGATGCTTGGGGATGTTATTGGGGGCTTGGAAATTTTATTTTTTTCCTTTATATGCTTTTAGTTTCATTAAATCTCTTTTTGATTATTTATTTTACCTGTTTCTTTATGGTATCCGCTTTTATTTGGGTTTTCTATTTATGGTATGACTCTGCGTTATTATTAATAGTGATGGAGGGTCCTTACTGGAGGTCTGGGTGTTGAAACTGCTTGAAGTGGACTCCATGGGGAGGTGTTGAGCCCTCACAGTGCTGTAATTTCCGGGGATAGCAGTGACATCATCTGGATTGAAGGTCTGTGCACTCCAGTGGATTTGGGTATAAGTAAGGAGGGATTTTGACGGTTTATTATCGTCATTCAATTACTACACTTCAAACAACCACTACAATACAATTATTAGTATTCAGAAATATATTATAAAGCCCTTATAAATTGATATTATCTTTATATAAGCTATAAATATATTTTATTCTTCTATTTTCCACCACTAGCACACATTTAAATCCAAGTATTGTGAGTTTTATTTGAGCATAACTATTCTATTAGTCTTCCCCTGAGGTTTAATCACTAAATCATTTATTAATAAGTAGTAGGACCATAAAATAACACTACTATATCATACTTATATACTAAACTATACTGACAATTGGGGGTCTTTCCTTATATTTTACTTATTATTTAGTATAAGCCTTGGGACATGATTTTTACCTTAGTACAGCTCAATATTAACCAAATATTTGGGTCTGCTGCATATTAGTGGGTCATCATACCTCATTGATTGCGGAAAAGAAGCCTTAAAATAATTGTACTAATTTTTTTTATCATAAAAATTAGATATTTACAGTAGTAACTGTACCCAATATAAACCCAATTTCACTTGGTATTTGGACACCAATATAACACCCAATTAAATTGGTATTTGGCTAAAGGTTAGTAAGATAATTATTCACCCTTATAGAGGTCTAGTTAAACTTATTATTATATTTTTAACAGATTTTTTCGAGTTTTTCTTACATTTCATTTAAATAAATAAAGATATAAATTCAGGGTAAGCTCCATTGCTTTTTTATTAGTAATATAATTGCTAATATTATTTGTCTACTAATTCCATAGAGTTTTATCCTTTTGACGTAAAATATTGTCATTCTGAACAATATGAGTGCTCCCCAGGATAGTGTAAGTGAAAAGCCTGCTTATAATACCAGGTCTAAAGCTAACAAAAACTTTCCAGGACATCACCATGGAGGGACAACAGTACCCCCAGCCAGAAAGTATAAGTATAGAGGAAAAGGACGCCCTCTTAAAAAAGATAACTATAAAAAAGACGTCTCCTCCTCTTCAGGATCAACTGTCCCACCTGGCCAAACAGGTTCTGAAGTTGGAGGAATCAAAATCTCTCATGTTCAAAGAAGTAGAGCAGTTGCAAAACAATTGCAAGGTAGGGTTTCAGCAGATGAATCAGGCAATGGCAGAATTAAAGGGAGGCCAGCACAGTCAATCAAATCAGCAACCCCCTACCCAAGGAGGGTCCACTCACTCCCAGGAGAAAATCCTGGTAGACAAATGAAAATGGGACTGGTTTCACCAACAGTGGACAAGCCACAGTTGCAACAGGGATCCACCCCCTCATCTGACTTCCTTAGCTCACCCTTACAAGGGAAAAAAGTGCCAAAAATCAGGACTGGAAACCATCCCTTGGTAAGTAACTTACCCTCTCAGATTGGACATAATACTGATAATTACAATATAGGTAATTCTATTGATGTTAAATCTGTACAGAAAATAGAGGAGGATTTAAGAAATTTAGGTTTTAGAGTAGATACACCTGACTTGTCTTTTGTCCACAATAACAGTACTATTTACAATTATAATACAGTTAATCCTCAGTTGCAACCACCTACTAGTGAGATGAGAAGTTCACAGGAAAGTGAGAGAATTGAAAAGGAGGACATAGAATATTTTAACAATAATCCAACTGTCCATAGAATTGTTTCAGCATTGTGGAATAGAATGACTGATTGTGAGGAACAGACAGTTAAGCTCACTAGTGATACAATTTCATCCTTGACATTGAACATTTCTCAATTAGCAACACGTAATAAAGAATTAGAGAAAGAACACTTGTCTCTAACTCTTAAATATGATTCATTGAGTAATAAATATAATGACCTTACAAACAAGTTTTATGAGTTAGAAAAATTATATTAAACACATTTATTAAAAACTGAATCAAGAACAAAGTTATCTTTTGCCCAGACAAATCAAAGTGTCTCTGAGTTGCTACAAAGATTAACTAAAGTTGAGATTGAAACTGCCAATCTACTAATGAGCCAGGATATTCATAAGTATAATCAATATAATAATAATCCTTTCATTGGCAAAAGTGAATCTCTTTCCTTTCCTATACCACCACAATTAAAACCATCTGGTGGTAGTGTCAAATTTGAAAATGTAAGTCACAAATCCGTTCAGGAAGATATACAAGACCATTTATCAAAAATGAATGAGTTGTTGAATTTACCTAAGATTAGTGAGATAAAATCCAATCAGAAAAACTGGCCTAAGATAGATCAGTACCCAACTTATGATGGGGAAGCCAGCTCTGATTGGAAACATTTTATTCAAAGAATTGACAACTTGAAATTTTCATATAAGTTACCAGATGAAGAGATAACATCAAAATTAATTTCTTTATTTAAGGATGTTGCTTTATTATGGTTTGAAGCTGTCTTAAGTGAGGGTAGAGACTACTCTTGGGATGAATGGAAACAACTTATTGAAAAACAATTTGGAGGTTCTAAATTCAGGCTTACTCAGCAGAGACTGTATGAGAAGACTAGGTATAATCCATTGAATGGTGACAAACCTATGGTGTTTTTAATGAATTTAAACAAAATATTAAAAGCCATTGAGCCTCATATGGATTTTAACTTATGGAAAGATAAGATAATATACAAATTACCTATATCTGTCAGAGACATTGTTGTAGCTAGAACATTAAATGTTACTGAATATTCTGACTTTATTAATATTTGCAATGAAATATTATTAAACCATAAGTATGAATCAAGGTACTCCACTTATAAGCAAAATGTTGAACCTGTAAAAACTCAGAATTCAAAAACACTTCAGGAGAAGCAGAAAAAACCTACTGCACCTGTAGTTCCTAAAAAGTATGAAACAAATACTTGTTATAAGTGTAACAAACCTTGGGTCAAAGGTCACAAATGTGAGAAAAACATAAATATTGTTGAAAATCAACGTGAATCTGAAACTGAAACTGAAAAAAGTAAAGAATCAAGTGATTATGACAGCAATATCTCATATAGTGATGAAAATGAAGTCTGTATGTTGGAAGATGATTTGTCCATCTTTGAAAATCCAATATTAAATATGGACTCAAATGAATCTTTAATGAATTTTGAGGATGCTGAAATCATTAAGGATATACAAGCTGATAACTTTAGAATGACACCTATCACGGTTCCAGCTATCATTTCTGGTGAAAATGTTAATATAGTATTGGACACAGGAGCTGCTGGTTCAGTTGTTTCCACTAATACATTACAGAAAATTGATAGTGAATATAAGTTTAAGCTTGAACCACTTCAGAATAAAAATTGGAGAGGTTTTGGATCAGTACTACACCCCATTGGTAAATACAAAGCTTCTGTTTTCTTGAAACACCAACATGGTTATGTAAGGGTAACTTGTGACTTCGTAGTAATGGATAATACTAATTGTAGTAACTGTTTTATCATTGGAAATGATATTCTGACTAAATTTGGTGTAAAATTAGACCCTGCTAATAACAATTTTACAATTGGCATGAATGGTAAAAGTAAATTTAAAATAAATTCTTTTAACACAGTCTTACACATTGAGTCAGTAACAAATTCCCCATCTAAACAATGAGAATCCAATGAGATGGAACTTCTGGAAACAGAAATTTCAAAAGCATCATTTGGCACTCAGATAAGTGAAACTGAGAAAGATAATATTTTGAAATTAATAAAAGCTTTTCCAATGGCTTTTGCACATGGTACAAATGAACTTGGCCTTGTAAAAGATCATGAAATGAAGATTAGTTTAACCTGTGATATGGATAATATTCCTGCTAGTCTTAAAAAGAAACCATACCCTGCTTCACCAATGAAGAGGAAAGACATAGAGGATAATATTAAGATGTTATTAAAAATGAACATTCTTGAGAAGGTTGAAACTACACCAAAATATTGTGTAATATCACCAGTGCTAATTTCTTATGAACAAGATAAAGCAAGACTGTGCGGTGATTATAGAGCATTAAATACATTTACAGTAGATGATATTTATCCCTTGCCAAAGATTGCCTATATAAATGCTACCCTTAAAGGTGCTAAATATATAAGTTGCCTAGATGGAAATAAAGGGTACCATCAAAATTCTGTTGAAAAGAATTCACAGAACTTTTTGTTGATAACAACACACATGGGAATTTATAAGTATGTCAGAATGCCATTTCAACCAAAAAATGCTCCATCAGTATTTCAGAAGTTAATGGATATAACATTCCATAATGAAATGATGGAGGGATGGTTAATGGTATACATTAATGACATCATAGTGTTCTCTAAAACTTTTGATGAACACTTAATCCATTTAAGGAAAGTATTTCAGAAAATGGATGAAATAAAAATGACCCTTGCATTGAAAAAATGTAAATTTGGGTTTGAATCTTTAAAAGTGCTTGGTCATATTGTATCTGGCTTACAAATATGTGTAGACCAAAATAAAGTGGCTGCAATAAAGAATATTGGCATTCCTCAAAATGTGAAGGATGTACAATCTTTTCTTGGAATGTGTGGTTATTATAGACAATATATAAAAAACTACCAATCAATTGCTGCACCACTGACCACACTGATAAAGAAATCAGAAGCTTTCATTTGGAATAATGAAAGACAACAAGCTTTTAATAAGTTGAAAGAATGTTTAATGACAGCTCCTATCTTGGGATTACCAGATTTCCAATTACCTTTTGTATTATATACAGATGCAAGTTTTATTGGACTGGGTGCTGCTTTACATCAAAAACAACTTATTGAAGGTAAAATGTCAGAAGTAGTAATCTGCTACATTTCACGTACTCTGAGAAGTGGTGAATTGAAATATGGTGCTACTCAACTTGAATGTTTGGCAGTAGTATGGGCTCTTGAAAAGCTACATTATTACCTTGAAGACCAAAAATTTAAGTTAATAACTGACTGTAGTGCAGTTAAGTCACTCTTAAACATGAAAACTCCTAATAGACACATGTTTAGATGGCAATTAGCTGTACAAGAATACAGAGGCCGGATGACTATTACACATAGAGCAGGAACCTTGCTCTCTAATGTAGATCTGTTATCTAGAGTACCTCTGCCTAATAATGATGATAATCCTGCTTATGTTCCTGAGTCAGAGATTATTAACATTTATCACCACACAATATGGGGGGCGGACTTGCTAGCAATTCTGCAACCTTGGACCCAAACTCACCATAGATTGAACACACATTGAGCTATTGATAAAGGAACCATACAATCAGGGATGAACACCACTCAGCAGAACAGTTTTAGGTGGGTGTTCAAGTAGAGTTCAGTATGGGTTCAGTATGAGTTCAGTCTGAGTTCCATCTGAGTTCCATCTGAGTTCAGGTTGAGGACTTGCTAGCAAGTCCACCCCCTATATTGCGTAGTGTATGGAATTTATATTGTAGATCTTGAGGATGAATTTATGCAATCAATTCTTGATAATTATAATTCAGATCCTGACTTAAGTAAATTAACTACAATATTAAATGATCCATCTAATGCTTCAATGAATGTTTTAATAAAAACATTACCAATTCAGTATAAAGAGGCATTAGAGAAAGGAAAATTTTCCATTGAGGATGGTTTTATATATTACAGGAAAAAATTAAGTAATGTAATTGTAATTCCCCCTTCAACGAAGGAGTTAATGTTTAGTATATGTCATGATGATATATTTCCAGGTCATTTTGACTACCATAAAACATTAACCAGAGTAAAAAACACAGCTTGGTGGATTAACATGTCTGAGGATGTTCAGAAATATGTTGAAACATGTGATTCTTGTCAAAAATTTAAAAGATTAACAGGAAAAAGAGCTGGTTTATTACAACAAATTGAGCAACCAAAAGCTCCATGGGAAATAATTAACATGGACTTTGTAACAGGTTTGCCAATAGCAGGGCATAAGAGTTATAACTCCTGCTGGGTAATTGTAGATAGATTTACAAAGATGTGTAAATTTATTCCTACCCACAAAGAGGTTTCTGCAAAGGACTTAGCTTTTTTATGGTGGACACAAATGTTAAATACAGAAGGTTTCCCCAAAGCAATAGTTTCTGACAGAGATCCTAAATTTACTTCTGAGTTCTGGACGTCACTTATGGATGTTTCAGGGTGTCAATTAAAACTTTCTACAGCACACCATCCACAAACTGATGGGCTAGCAGAGAGAATGATACAAACCTTAGAAGATATGATAAGAAGATACTGTGCTTTTGGTCTTAATTTTAAAGACAATGACAAATTCACGCATGATTGGGTAACCCTTATCCCAGGTTTAGAATTTGCATATAATAGTACAGTACATTCTGTCACTGGCAAAAAGCCATTTGAGTTATGGCTGGGTTATGTACCTAATACCCCTGCTAAAACTCTTAATAAGTTACCTAGATTGGATATCCATCCAGGTACTAAATCTTTTCTTCAGATGCAGGAATTATGCAGAAAACATGCTCAAGAATGTATAAATAAGGCTTTTGAGTATGAAAAGAAAAGATGGGATAAAGCCCATAAAGAACAAATTTTCAAAGAGGGTGATGAAGTACTGATTTCAACGCTACATTTCAATTTAAATGGTAATGTTAAATTGAAGGATCCATTCATTGGACCATTTGTAGTTAAAAAGATGGTTGGTAATAATGCTGTTGAGCTTATTCTATATGCACCTTATGATAGAAAACATCCAGTATTTCCTATTTCTCTTATAAAACCATACCATTCTAATGATAATGCTCTATTTCCAAGAAGATCAGGAAGGCATAAACAGCAACCTGAAGAAATAGTGGAAAAGGCAGAAATTGAAAAGATACTTAAAAAGAGACACCTTACTAAAGAAAAGGGAGTTGAGTATCTATTAAGATTTAAAAATAAATCAAGTGAATATGACCAGTGGATTCCAGAAAATGAAATCTCTGATCTTAAAAATCTCTTGAAAAAATTTAAATCTAAATAATACTGTTCATTCAGTATATGTATTATAAAAATTATTTTTTTTATTTTATTATTTCACTCCTTAGTTTTAATTAAAATGTCTTAACATTTTTTTTTTGTTTTTTTTGGGGTGAGGGAGTGTCAGCCTAAATATCCTTAGGACTGAGTATTTCTTATGCTTAAAATAAGATAACCTTAACTAGATTAAGCTTATATCTTAAAAATATGGTTAAAATAATAATATATATTATTTTATTATATATATATATAATTATTATTCTATTATATAATTTATAATAGTTTAAATAGCTTATTCATGGCATAATAATACCTATTAAGGTGTTAATGGAGTCATAATATACTTATCTTAAGTGATATGAAGTAATTATTGACATACATAAGCTTATATGTATACATAAATCTCATATTCAGTGAAATATGCAGTATATTATGTATATTTAGGTATATAAGTGGGTTTCAGCCCCTTAATAGCCTATAACCTTTGTTTTTCTGCTTATTTTAGGTCATATGGACAAAATCAGTGGACTCACAACGCCTACAGAAGCATAGACACCTATATCAGGCGCATACACCCAGTTTGGACAACTAAAATTACTTCCTTGGATGGTTATTCACGGATTTATGGGTTGGAAGGATGTTTCTGGGTTAATGTGGATGCTTGGGGATGTTATTGGGGGCTTGGACATTTTATTTGTTTCCTTTATATGCTTTTATTTTCATTAAATCTCTTTTTGATTATTTATTTTACCTGTTTCTTTATGGTATCCGCTTTTATTTGGGTTTTCTATTTATGGTATGACTCTGTGTTATTATTAATAGTGATGGAGGGTCTTTACTGGAAGTCTGGGTGTTGAAACTGCTTGAAGTGGACGCCATGGGAAGGTGATGAGCCCTCACAGTGCTGTAATTTCTGGGGATAGCAGTGACATCATCTGGATTGAAGGTCTGTGCACTCCAGTGGATTTGGGTATAAGTAAGGAGGGATTTTGACGGTTTATTATCATCATTCAATTACTAAACTTCAAACAACCACTACAATACAATTATTAGTATTCAGAAATATATTATAAAGCCCTTATAAATTGATATTATCTTTATATAAGCTATAACTATATTTTATTCTTCTATTTTCCACCACTAGCACACATTTAAATCCAAGTATTGTGAGTTTTATTTGAGTATAAATATTCTATTAGTCTTCCCCTGAGTTTTAATCACTAAATCATTTATTAATAAGTAGTAGGACCATAAAATAACACTATTATATCATACTTATATACTAGACTATACTGACACTTTCCATGGACCAATATGCTTGCTATATTTTCAACTACCCAGTCTCCTACCTTTCTCTGATGGTTATAAAGACCGTTTAGATGTCTCTTTTCTTAAGCGTGTCCTTACTCATTTTGTAAATAATGCCTCAGTTAAATTGAAATGTCTTTTTTTTGTATCGTGCTCAATTTTTTTAATATTAGATCCATACTGAGCATCATCTTCAACTTCACCTAGTTCCAATACCCTAGACTTCCGATGCCAGTGCTTGAGCATGGTCCGTGGTATTTCTTCTATGTTCAATAAAAATAAATTAGCTCATTTGGATTTTTAAGCACCCAATTACCAAACTAAATACCTGGATGATGATTGTTTGAAATTTCTGATAATATACCATTAACTCTTTCAGAAGCCCAAGTTGCCATGCCTACGGGTGGACCAAAACGTTTAATCATTTCTTGAAAATGTTGAGTGAAATAAAGATTTGGCTTAAAGATGATATTTTTCCAACCTTCATCCAAGCAGTTATGATACTCCAATAAAAGTTGTTATAATTTATCAACTTCATTGGAAGACACATTTTTTAAAGTCAAAAAGTTGGTAATTGAACTTAAAGTGGTGAGTGATTTGAAATAATAATATTCTCTAGGTTTGTGGTCTGACATCACAGATGTCTTGGCTTGATTTAATTTTTCTACCCAAAGGGGGATAAGTGACAAAGGAAAGTAAAAAGTGTAAAGTACATGCCGCACCACAGCTTTGAGGGAACCTGACTTTTTAGATCCTACTTGTTTTGGCACTTGTGAAATCCAGGAAGGTTTTTTTGTTTTCTCAATCACATTCCACACTGTGTCTAGCTCAGTGGCTGACAATCGTGGATTTCTAGTTCTTTTGCTTTCTTTCTCTTTTCCCTTCTTTTTATCTTCCTTACTTCTAATAGTCTCAACGTATGAATTAGATCTTTCACTTTTGGATATACTAATACTTTTTTGCCTTAAGTTATAGGTTGAATTTGACTTCCACTTTCAGAAGCATGTTTGGAGCCAAACTCCAAGGTCTGAAAGTGATGTTCAGAACTTGATGACTTTTTCCAGCTGTTTGATCCTTTTGATTCAGCTCCTCCACTATCCATTCTAAGATATGTTTGTGACTGTCTCCTTGTACTTGTATATTGAAGTCTTTTATGCCATCCCACTCACTACGCAATATAGGGGGTGGACTTGCTAGCAAGTCCTCAACCTGAACTCAGATGGAACTCAGACTGAACTCATACTGAACCCATACTGAACTCTACTTGAACACCCACCTAAAACTGTTCTGCTGAGTGGTGTTCATCCCTGATTGTATGGTTCCTTTATCAATAGCTCAATGTGTGTTCAATCTATGGTGAGTTTGGGTCCAAGGTTGCAAACTTGCTAGCAAGTCCGCCCCCCATATTGTGTGGTGACTGGTTCAATATTATCTGCATCAGTGCTGATTAAGCTGCTTCTACGTTTTTTATATTGCTTATTTAGAAATATATCAGAACATGCATCATCATTGTCTCTTCTTACATGCCAATTTTTTTCCTTTGTCAGATTTTATTCTAGGTTGATTTTGGCATTTTTTATTAGATAAAAAGTTAGACTGTGATCTTTATGATTTCCAAGCATGTGTGAATGCATCAAGTCAATTGAGCAATATTCCGTAGGGTGCCAATATACAAGGTTATCCAGCTTGCTCCATCGAACCCCATGACTCTTAACAATAAATACCTGCTTCCAAAGTGACTAACACTTTTTCCACTTCTCTGCCCAGTGCATATGATCCTCATGAGTACGTAAGGAAAATTTTTCGACTTGATGCTCACCCATTTCATCTTTTGAAATATGACAGAGAGAGCAGAACTTAGTGGCTGAGTGACTTGCAAAACCAGAAATCTTTTGCATTGCTGGAATATCTCCTATTAAAGAGAATAATGCAGCCCTTATTTTTTGTCCTTGTAGATAGCGAGGTGTTTTTTCAATAAATATGCCATCCCATAGAGTCTTTAGTTCATTGACAAGAGGCTTAGAAGATGATTTATTTGTTCACTTTTTGGCTCATTTGGACCAGAAATAATAGCATACAAAAATAGATTTTCGGTTTTGTATCAATCTTCTGTAGGCAAGTTCATACACACCAACAAGATATTAACCACAGATTTCTGTTGACCTCCAATACAATCGCCACCCAGCCTAAACCAGTAAAAATATAAACTAAACATTAAATTACCTCATGTTTTTGTATATCCATCGACACTTCTATTTCAAGTTGTTGAAATATCTGGAAAATTTTTCAATACAAAACCATCATATACATCTTTCATGACATCCCTTTCCATGTTTTCTAGAAAATCATTTTTTTTCTCAATCAGTGTCTCCAATTTGATTAGATTAAGCTTTCCTGAAAGCCTTTCAACCAAACTGTTGTGATGAAATGTTTTACAAGGATGGTAGATTGCTTCTTCTTTTTTGTACTTAGCCAAATACAAACTTTCATCACAATTGGCAGTTTCTTCTCTCTTTCCAAAATCTTTCAAATTGCGCTTTGAGGATGAATAGAAGGTTGAGTACCAGATAATATTGATGGTTAGTGTTTGGGGATATACTCATAAAGAGCAAAGCACTTAGCACAGCATGTCTTGGTGACAAATAAGAGATTGAGTTGCAATTGACTAAAAACTGTCTCTATAGAAAGGGGAATCAGGCTGATGATTCTGCTAGCATCTAGTTTACCTACGTCACTAAGAAGTTTGAGTTTGTTGACTTCATCATGCAAAAATTCAGCACAACCTTCTTTGCTTAAATGATGGATAAAAGAATGTTTGGCTGATTTCCATATTATCTTTTGGATATAAAGCTCTTCCAAATTCAAAATGTTTGACCATGGTAGAGATTGAATTGTTTCAAAAACAGGCTTCCCCTAAGCAAAGAAAAAAAATAGGGAATAATTGAATCATAATTTCTCTTTATTTACAAAATATTTATGTCTTACAAGATCTTGGATGTTGGATGCTAAGTTAGGTGAAGCACTGGATGTACCAACCATCTGTGCTTTGCAATTTCTTTCCTCTTCATGTTTGGAGTATGACTGAGATGTTTTGAAAGCTACAACAACTTCAAAGCTTCCCAATGAGGTCTGATGCTTTCTTGATGAACATCCAAGCTCTTCACATTTACAAACGTGAAAAAATTGTGGCATTTTAAGACTTCTGGATATAAGAAATATGTTACTGGATGGTAGCAATTGAACAAACTATTTATTTATTGTAAATAACTTACTAAAATAAGCTAATTTTTACATCTCAAGAAGTTTATCAACAAGTTGGTTACCATGGATTTCTTTGAATTTTTGTTTCATGCAGATCAGCCATGCATTAAGTAGGTATCCATACTGTGCATCAGCAAAATGTTTCAGACTCGCTACATTTTACAATGTTGCATACATGTTTATCAAACAGCTTATCTTGCACAAAGAATAATACTATAAGAGAATACAAATTGATTGCATTTTTAAATATAGGAGAAACTATGATATAACTTGAATCAAAATAATACCATTTAATTTATAATAATAAAGTTATTTAAGTGTTGCCGTTTTTTTTTCTACAATCACCACACAATATGGGGGGCGGACTTGCTAGCAAGTCCGCAACCTTGGACCCAAACTCACCCCAGATTGAACACACATTGAGCTATTGACAAAGGAACCACACAATCAGGGATGAACACCACTCAGCAGAACAGTTTTAGGTGGGTGTTCAAGTAGAGTTCAGTATGGGTTTAATATGAGTTCAGTCTGAGTTCCATCTGAGTTCCATCTGAGTTCAGGTTGAGGACTTGCTAGCAAGTCCACCCCCTATATTGCGTAGTGAATCACCTGCATTAATAAAATTCAGCCAAGTAACAGAAAGGTTTTCACTAATAATCACTATAAGATATAAAAAAATTTATAATATTTATTTTTCACAATATAGAATTACAGTCTGAAAAATAAATATTTTTTCAACAAAATATATTATTTTAAAAATTTCAAATCTAAGAGGTCATCAAAGTAAAGCTTCCAGAATCCAAAAAACAGAATTTTTACATTAAGTTGCTTATTCCAAACTCTGAATAATTGGTATGGTTTCTGAGTAATCTTGGTAAATAAACCATATACATACTAATAAGGTGTTAATATAAATTTTTAAAATAGGTTTGTCAGCACAATCAACAAGCTCAAATAAGGTCATTATTTGCATTAAATTATTATCAAAATAAGTTGGAAAATCAAAATGATTCTGCATTATATTTTTATCCTTTTATCATGCAATAACTTTCTATTACAGCTGAGTTATTTCCTTTTGAATTAATTATGAACATACATAGATATCCATATTTTATAGAGAAAGATATTCATGAGAAAGCTCATCTGTCTTTTCACTCAACTCTTCATTATTAATTATTATCAAAACAAAAAATATATTATATTAGTGTTTTTGTTGCCATATCCTTTCGAAATTTTATATTTTTGTTCATTTTGCTTTTCATAACGTATATGATGAGCTCTAGTTGTTCTTATTTTCATCAGGGAAAAATACCTACTAATACCCGTGTACTTAATAAAAGATTCAATGAGATACTCCCTCAGTCAACTTCTCATTTTTGCAGGTCTATTTACAATTTCTGTTGTGTGCTTTTGAATATTTTACCTCAGTCTAATGAATGGAAGCTGAACCCCACCAAAGAACAACTACATAGGTTTTCATTGTTCAATATAAGCTCTCTCAACATAGATATTAATTTGACATATCCTGAACAAAATTACCATTGTAGACAATCCTATAGTACTAGCTATAGGCCTTGACCAAGGTAGTTGGAGAAAAACCAGAGAGAAAATCCCCTGTCCCTTTGGAAAAAAAAGTGAGATTTACCTGTTGCAGAAAATTGGAGATCTGTTTGTTAGACCCTCTAATTAAACACTCTTGACCTCTTTAAAAGTGAAGATAATATTCCTAGACAGACTTCCAGAAAGAGTTGAAATGAACAGTAATATATGCCAACAAAACACAAGCCAATGAGACAGTGAGGAACAGAGAGGCGATGATTAAAGAGATAAGATGATTCCCCTAAAAATCATCCCACACACGCATCATACAGCCAGTGCACAGACCACCCTGACCAATTCCCCAGCCAAAATACAGCTTTCCCAGCCTTTTTCATGCATAAAAGTGCATTTTAGCGCCTCCCCAGTGCCTAGGCGGCCAGGCCGCTTGGAGGCGGCTCCAATAAGCACCACTAAGAAATAAACATCCGATAAATACCAATAACAACACCATAACTACCCTATAAAGCAAGGTAACCACCCATAAGGGATACCAAAATGAAGAGAAAAGAAAGGACATTAAGCTGAGACATAATAAGTGACCCTAGCTTAAGCCTCCATAAACACTACTCAATATCACCTAAAGATGAAAAAAACCACTAATAACACCATAACCCCAATAACACCCTACATACCAAATACCTCCAAATATGCACTCCAAAGGCCTACCCAGGTTTGGATCACCACATCCTCCCTCCAATCAAGAATGTCCTCATTCTTCCTTCGCCAACAACCATGTTAAAAAACCTCTTCAGAATCTTTACAAACAGCCCATTTCTCTCTTCCACCAGATCTTATTCCATCATAAGTGAACTTCTGAGCCAGCAATCCAAGCTTCTTCTTTAAAACTTCTCTTGCACCATGCCTTTAAATTAAATCTATCTCTTTTAAAAGAATCTCTTTCTTCTGTTCCTGAATTCCAACTCTGGCTGTACCAGCCTCAACAATGAAAAGTGATATCCAATTGACAAGTCTTCCCAACTATAACCTTCTACCAGCATAAATATTTCCTCATATTATAGTCTTGGGGGACTCACAACCCTCAGTTTAAAGTCTTGGGGGACTAAAAGCCCTCAGTTTAAAGTCTTGGGGGACTAACAGCCCTCAGTTTATTGTCATGGGGGACTCCAAAAATCCTCAGTTTATAGTCTTGGGGGACTGAAAAAACCTGAATCACAGAACCCAGAACCAGAGATCAACCAGAAAAAGATTTAGAGAAGTAACTTACTTTCTGGGGTAACTGTATATAGAGCTGCCAGCCCATCAGTCACCCCCAAACTTTCCTTTACAAAATTCAGAAGTTCCCCCTTAGATCCTTCTGCCTTTAAACTTCCACATCACACTGCCTCCCATTCCTCAGTTTATAGTCTTGGGGGACTGAACCAACAACAATCCTCAGTTTAAAGTCTTGGGGGACTAACACACTGTTCAGTTTAAAGTCTTGACGGACTAATCTTGATAAAGTCTTGAAACCAGCCAGTTTAAAGTCTTGGAGAACTACTAGATCCACAGTAGTAAAATTAAATTCTTGAATAAATCTTTAACAACCAGCCAGTTTTAAGTCTTGGAGGACTAACAGCCCTCAGTTTAAAGTCTTGGGGGACTAACAGCCCTCAGTTTATAGTCTTGGGGGACTCCAAAAATCCTCAGTTTATAGTCTTGGGGGACTGAAAAAACCTTGAGCCCATAATTGAAAGATCAATTTAAAGTCTTGAAGGACTTTCCAAAAAACAAAATCTTGATGATATAGCCCATAAATAAAAGATCAGTTTAAAGTCTTGAAGGACATTCCAAAAAAAAAAAAATCTTGAAGATATATCCCACAAATCCCCAAACCAAAAACCATAAAAGCCAAAACATTTAACCTTCTTTAACAAATAAAACAAAATAAAATGGTATCCCCCAGCCAATTGATGATCTGATCCCCTGATACCTTACCCACATCCAAGTGCACATGGATGTGGTCACACCTAAAAAATTTATTTTTTATTTTGACTCCTCCTCTTCTACCAAAAACATTGCCAGAGCCCTATCTTGAGCCTTTGAACAAACATAGCCTCCATAAAAAATTAAAAGAAAAAAAAGAGAAAAAAAGAAAATAATCTTGAATCCACCACTTTCACAGCCAACACCCTAAAACCACATAGCAAAGCCAGCTCCAGGTCTACAGAAAAGATCACTGGGTGGGCTCCCTCCAATAAGTAAAAATGATGGGAGACCACCAGTTATCCGCCACCACTCCAAAAGCACCAAAAGACATCCAAGGCAATCCAGTTTAAAGTCATAGAGGACTAAAAACCTGAATCACAAAAAAACAACACTAGAATTCAACTAGAAAAAAACCAAAGGCTTGAAACAGACATTCTGGGGTAACTGTTCTACAAAGCAGCCAGCTCATCAGTTACCCCCACACTTGCCAAAATAAAATCTAGATGACCCCCCTGGGTACATTCTAACAAAAACACAACATCCAACAAAATTAAACGAAACCAATAAACATGAGGGGTCCAGCACTTGAATACCAAAAGAATTTCCAGTTTAAAGTCATGGTGGACTAAAAACCTGTTAAAGAAAAAAAACCAATACTAGAATTCAACAAAATTAAGAGAAGGGGTTGGAAACAGACAATCTGGGGTAACTGTTGATAGAGCAGCCAGCCCATCAGTCACCCCCACACTTGCCAAAATAAAATCTAGAAGCCCCACCCCTGGGTACCTTCTAACAAAAAGGATTTTCCAACACAAATCTTCTCCCATAAAAAACCAAAACCATTAAAAAAACCATTAAAATTCTTGAAAGCCAAAAAAAATCCAATTTAGAAATAAAAGTTTGCAGTTTAACCTCATGCTGGAGGTGAAATAATACCAATAATCTTCATTTTTATCTTCATTTTATTTTAAATAAAATATTGATCTTCACTTGAATTTTTCTTTTCTTCCATCTTCATTATACTAAGATTTTTTTTTTATATATTACAGGCGGGCTGGCCAACGTCAGAGGTGCCACCTGAAGCGGCCCGGCCTCCCTTTGTTATATGGAGACTTGAACCAGAGAGACTGAAAAGAATTGGACAAAACAACAAAAAAAAATCCTGAGCAAATACATAGAGGCCAAATTTAGCAAAATCAAAACAAATTAAGTAGTTAATCCTCATTTCGGAGGAATCAGATTCTTGAAATTCCAAGGTTGAAACCAATAAGTTTGCCCCTAGGGCTTGAACCCCCTAAGCTCCTCTTCCAATTCTGATATCCCAAAATCAGACCTCCAAACAAATGTTCCATCCTCCTCCATACACTGAGTCTTCCATATTTCACATTACCAGAATCAATAAATTCTTCACCCTGTGAAACATCTGGAACCTCCACCACATCTTTAAAATCAACCTCCATACCAGTGACATCCAAAACATCACAATTTTTCCTTTTCCTACAGGAATCTTGCTTAGAATCTGCAAAATCCTCCAGAATAACATCCATAACATCAAAATAAAAATCCTCCTCCAAGCAGAGACCTTCTGATCTTGAGGGAACCACCTGAAAATAATCTTCCTCTATTAGAAAAAGATCCAAGACAGAATCTTTCTGTCCATTCAAAAATTAAACTGATACATCCTCTTCAAATAAGCCATTATCTGAACTTCAGAAAGGAAAATAATCATCCCTCAACAACCATTCATCCACCACATATTCCTTCTCAATATCCCAAAATGCTTCTTCATGACCAGAAACGTCCTCCTTCCCACATAATTCACCCAACCTTGAGGAAATACACTGTTCCACCAGTGTGTAAATTTCCAAAACATCCAGTGAAGCACTTTCCTGAGATCCCATGGTATCCTTTGGAAAAGTAAAATTAGTTTCACAAACATCATCAGAGTACCCATCTTCTAAAATTGATGGCCCCAACACCTCCCCAGAAATTGATTTTTCCACCACTGTCTCCTGAACTTCTCCATCCAACAGGATATCCTCTCCAGATTCCACATCCCTATCCTTCAAACCATACAAATATTACAAAATTACCTCCTTCAGAATAGCCATACCAGGAATCCTATTTTCCCCATTTGGAAAAGTCTTCATCAAGTCAGCCTTGAAAATAATCTCCAAAACCTCCACCTTTACATTCCTACCCATGGCACTCCAAAATACATACTTGGCCCCATCTTCATGTGGTAATATATCATTATATACCAGATAATCCAGAGCCTCCCCAAAATCCTCCATAAATTCCCCATACTGAGAAAGAGAAGTTACACCACCTTTCAATTCCCACTTCCTAGCAATCCCATGAAGATCCAACATTGAGAAAGTAGTGGCCACCTTTTAACCATTTCAATCTTCAACTTTCCCCATCCCTGACTACTATATCCTGCCATGCCAGAAACTTCCTTCTCTACCTCTCTATTACCAAAAAAAAGATTACTTGCCTAACCATGTCCAACAGTGAGGCCCCATCAATCTGAGCAGCAACCTCAAACCTAGCCAAAAACCCCTTTGCATCCTCTCCCAAAAACCTTGAACCATCACAAGACTGAATCCTAACCATCCTAAGAATTCCAAGTTACAGCCTCCAATCTCCACCAAAGATAGCCTAAGTCCCCCCCAAGAGCCTTAGAGACCTAGGAGGGACCAAATCCAACAGACAAGAAAACCCCTAGACCAACCACAAAGAGATATAGAACCAAATCCAAAATCCACCAAAGGAGATCCACCAAAGAGAGAAGCCTAGATCAACAGAGATTCCAAAAAGCCAACAGATTTGTACCCCACGTTGGGCGCCAGAAATGTAGACAATCCTATAGTACTAGCTATAGGCCTTGACCAAGGTAGTTGGAGAAAAACCAGAGAGAAAATCCCCTGTCCCTTTGGAAAAACAAGTGAGATTTACCTGTTGCAGAAAATTGGAGATCTGTTTGTTAGACCCTCTAATTAAACACTCTTGACCTCTTTAAAAGTGAAGATAATAGTCCCAGACAGACTTCCAGAAAGTGTTGAAATGAACAGTAATATATGCCAACAAAACACAAGCCAATGAGACAGTGAGGAGCAGAGAGGCGATGATTAAAGAGATAAGATGATTCCCCTAAAAATCATCCCACACACGCATCATACAGCCAGTGCACAGACCACCCTGACCAATTCCCCAGCCAAAATCCAGCTTTCCCAGCCTTTTTCATGCATAAAAGTGCATTTTAGCGCCTCCCCAGTGCCTAGGCGGCCAGGCCGCTCGGAGTCGGCTCCACTTAGGGGCGGGCGGGCCGCTTCTAGGCCCTTAAAGACCCATAAAACCCATTGTCACCGGAAGACCTACACACAAGGTCAAGGATGTTCTTGAAAGTGAGATGAGGGATTTTAGAAACTTCTTCGAAGCACAGAGGAATGATTCGAGGAAATGATTCGAAGGTCACTCGAAGTAATAGCTATAGGTTCGAGGTTCGTTCGAGAAGAATTATAAACTAGTTTCAAAGGTAATAGTAATTCTTAAAATCTCACAAAGGGTTGGAAACTCAATAATCAAAGATTTAGGGTTTAGAAATGAATATTGAGAAAGTAAAAGAAAGATACAATAACAATGATTTAACTTTTAAGGATTTACCACTATTAATGTAAATACAATTTTATAATTTAATTCTAAGGAATATCGAACCAAATACCCAACTCCTTTTATATCCTTTGTTCCTCCTCGCATTGACCTCCCTTCCATCGCAGCATTCCCATTCCATTGACCATTACTAACATACACTTAGACCCTCTCCACTAAATATCCGTCCATGCTCAATTTACCCCTTTTTAATTAATTAACAAAACTTTAATGAAAAACTACTACTGTACTATTTCGTTGATCCTAGCGCTGTGCGTCGCTTATTGAAAAGGACTAAGGTACCCTATTGGGAGATTGACTAATTTAGATTTAGAGTTTAGGCTAGCGCAGTTAAATAGTAAGTACGCAAAGAAAAATCGCAGTTGCTATGGAGAATTGCTTTCTGTGCTTCGAGTATAGATTTAGGACTCGATATTATTGATTTAATGAGTTGATTTCGCCTCGAGTGTCACGTGGCGCGTGACACCCATTAAAACCCTAAAAAAATCCTAAAAACCCATAACTTCACTAATAAACAAGATAAACACACATAAGACATACCAAAATGAAAAGAAAATGAAGGAAAATAATCTGAGACATAATAAGTGACCCTAGCTTAAGCCTACATAAGCACCACTAAGAAATAAACATCCGATAAATACCAATAACAACACCATAACTACCCTATAAAGCAAGGTAACCACCCATAAGGGATACCAAAATGAAGAGAAAAGAAAAGAAATTAAGCTGAGACATAATAAGTGACCCTAGCTTAAGCCTCCATAAACACTACTAAATATCACCTAATGATGAAAAAAACCACTAATAACACAATAACCCCAATAACACCCTACATACCAAATACCTCCAAATATGCACTCCAAAGGCCTACCCAGGTTTGGATCACCACACCGTGTTTCTGAAAAAATCCCTGCTATATTCCACAATGCTTTTATCCACTTTCTTCATCAATGCTACTTTCCTGGAAAAACGTTTGCTTGGAATCTTGATTGGTTTCACGAGTGGGATCAAGTTTTAGCAAAAATTTTCATTAAGCACTAGGATAAAGCTTTGGAAAATTATTATTTGGTTTCTTATTCAATGGACTATACTCATATTTCCTACCTAAATCAAATGGGTGTTCTTCACCGCTGGTTTATAGGTTATGCTGATAAATTAAGACTTGGAAAAGATTCTGATAGTGTCCGTGAAGTAGTTAAAATAAGAAAGTAAGAACTAATATTTTTATCTTATTTTTTACACAAGCTTAATAAATTTGACAATCTTTTTCAGAATTCTTTTAACCGAACTCACCTTCTTAAACAACTTCCAAGTGGTGAAACCTATGAGAATCTTTTCAAAAACGTCAAATGTTGCTCAGACACCAAAATTGATGATGAAGGTTCTTTTAAGCGGATTTTATTGCCATGGAGATCTGAAGAATTCTCAAGACTTGCAAAAAATCTCAACCAGAAACACATTTAAATACGAGAAAATTCCTCTTATTCAGGAGAAATACTTAAGAACTGGGCATTATATGATAGATTGAATTTGGTATCCTCAATCAAGACTCACTTTAATTCTTTTCCAGTCCCCAGGGGTTTTCCAAGTGACTGCTCTTCTTCATTATATCTTGCTTCTCTTAATCCTCAACAATTAAGACTTCTTAATTTTCAAGCCCCAATAAACATTTCCTACATACTTGAACAATTTTCAAATTCTAATGTGAGTTATTGATGAGTTCCCTAATCAGTAATCTAGCAGACTCATATTCCTCGTTTCCAATGTTTGGGACACTTAACCTTAAAAAATTAGAACAGATATATATTTTTAGCTATGATGCAACTTTAAATAAAGAAAATTTTACATACATTGATAGCTCAATCTTTTTTCTTTGTATCTTATAAATGCTGAATTCAATACTTCTGCTTACAAAATACTTGAGTACATGAACTTTATTTTGTTGGCCCATTTTATACAGACAATCTACTGCTTGCTGTTCAACTGCTGGATTCCAATTAGGCTCCGGTTTTAATATTTTAAACAAATTCTCGCTTCAACCTTTTTTATTTCAATATAAGACTTTTTGACTTACCATTATATATACATTTTGTGCACACCTCAAGTCTATTCCAACTCCTGCAGCCTTGATTGTACCAAGCAAAACTTGACATCTTTCATCATTTTTGAATTTGTCCAGATTTTCATCCCTTTTTTCATGCTCAACTTTCTTACAAGCTCTGTGTAGCTAATTCCATGGTCATCTAAAGCCTTTTTTATACTGTTTCAATGGATAGAATATTGAAATGTTGTTTAAGCTAAAAATAAGTTATTGAGATGTGATGCGTTGACGAAGAACGCGGAAATCAAAAAACGATTTACCAAAACTAAGTTTTGGGTAGTTCTGAAGACGAAAGAGGTGGTCAAAGACATTTGGGATGTCTCGATCAAAGATGAACAATCGGTGGGGGAAAATGATAAGGAGTTAAACAACGAGATCTCAACCTGGGTAACCCAGGCCACGAGTTTGAAGCGAGGTGTCGAGGAAGAGGTCGACGAATTGGTGGAGGAGGATGAAGATGAAGTCCCTGTTCCAGGGCGGGCACCCAAGAAACGACAGGTGGTCATCGAGGACGATGAGGAAGCGAGAGAGGTAGAGGTCGAAGTGACGCCCAGGTTATTTCTAGAGCCTGACCCCATCTTCGAGGTAAGTTTTATTTGTTTGTTTTAAGGATGAAGTTACTGATGAGTTTATTTTTTGTTTTAGACATCGAATAACCTTGAAGAGCCGATTGCGGAGCCTGCGCCGGTTATACCAACTGAGGCAAACCCTCCAGCCACGGAAGTATTTGAAGAGCCCGAAGACACCCTGGACCAGGTGTGGTTGAAGAAACCTCGTCAAGGTCAACGAGTAAGGTTCGTGGAAGAACTATGTGGAGAGGTCAACACTATTATTGAAGCTGCTTCCTTCGACGTGGCAGAGGAGCTCTTGGAGATGGGAGAGGTGGTTCTGGTAGGAGAGGAGGAGGTATTTGAGAAATGCAGGAAGGAAATAAGGGTAGTTTTGGAGAAAATGAAAAGATTGGTTCGAGAGAAGTTAAAAGAAAAGATTTGAAATGAAAAGGAGATGTAAAGAAGTAGAGAAAAAAAAATTGTATTTTAGTTTTATTTTATTTTTATTTTATTTTATTATTAGTATTATTTTTTTATTGTAGGTGAATGTTGTTAATTTTATAAGATTTGAGAGAGAGAGAAAAAGAAGAGAAAAAAAGAAAAAAGAAGTTTTAAATAAAAAATTTTAGAATTTGAAAGAAGAATTTTAAAGAAAGAAAAAAGGTTGTTTTAATTGAAGTAAGTTTTAGTGTTTTTAAAAGGAAAATTTTTATGTAAGAAAGAGAGAGAAAAAGAAACGGTTTTGTGATTGAGATGAGTTTGTTAAATTGAGGATTTTAAAAAAATTTTTTTTTTTTTTTTTTTTTTTTTTAGAAATTTTAGTTGAAAAGAGAGGAAGAAGAAAGAAAAGAAAAAAAAACAGAATTTAGAATTTAAGAGAATTGAAAAGAAGATCTATTTGTTTCGAAGAATTATTATAGGGAGATTTAGAGGTTGAAGTTAAGTTCGAGGAAATGGTCGTGTCGTACAAGATTTGATGATTTGAAGGAAAGAAAGTTTTTAAAAGAGAGAATAAATTTTTGGAAGAGAAATTTTTGAAGAGAATTTTAAATTTAAGAAAAGAATGTATTTAAAGAATTGAAAAAGAAAAGAAAGAAAATATTTAGAGAGATTTATGAGTTTTTTATTTTATTTTATTATTTATGTTTATTCTATTTTATTTTATTTTATTTTATTTTATTTTATTTAATTTTATTTAATTTTATTTTATTTTATTTAATTTTAATTTTGATTTTATTTTATTTTATTGTATTGTATTTAATTTTAATTTGATTTTAATTTTAGTTGGTTTTGGAGGAAATTTTATAGAAGGAGAAGAAAGAAAAAGAAGAGAGAAAAAAGAAAACAAGGCTAAGAAATTTACGAGGTGTTTTAGATTTTAAAGAAAGAAAGAAAAGAAAAGAAAATTTTAAATAAAGAAATTTTAAGGTTTTGGTTTTAAAGGATATTTCGAATGAAAAGATTTTAGGAGTTCAGGAGCGTTAGAAACATTGATGGCTGGTTCCCAGGATGTTTTGTCTGAGTCATTGAGGAAGCCTTCCCATTCCACGAGGTATTGAAGTTTCCCCTTGCGTATTCTTGAATCAAGGATACGACTTACTTCCCACTCTAGATGATCTTCTACTTCGACCAGTTCCGGAGGGGGTTGGTTCTTGCCCGGGTATATTTCTCGAGCCAGTTCCAGGAGAGATACATGGAAAACAGGGTGAATCACCTGCCATTTAGGAGGTAACTTGAGTCGAAATGCAGTTTTAGAGACTTCAGAGTCGATTTGGAATGGTCCCAAGCGCTTTTCAGCCAGTTTCTTTGATGGTCTTGTTGTTCGAATGTTTCGTGCATCGAGCCATACTTTGTCGCCTGGTTTAAAGGAAGAGCAGATTGTCGATGTTTGTCGGCCTGTTCCTTGTATCTTCGAATCGCTGATTCCAAATTTGTTTTAAGTTCTTCTTGGAGTCGTGATATAGTTCGAAGATAATGTTCCGCAGGATGATTAGTTCCTACATGGATTGAGTTGAATCGAGGATGTTGTCCATAAATGGTTTCAAAGGGAGATTGTCGTGTCGAAGAATGAGTTAAGTTATTATAAGCAAATTCGGCCAATGGTAACCATGTGGTCCAATCGTCTTGTTGGTAACTGACATACATTCGAAGATATTGTTCGAGGATTTGGTTAACTCTTTCTGTTTGACCATCGGTTTCAGGGTGATAGGCCATGGAGAGATTCCTCGTGATATTGAGTTGTCAACACAGTTGGGTCCAAAATGTGGATACAAACAATGAGCCTCTATCTGAAATAATATCATTTGGTAAGCCGTGTTTAGAAAATACATATTCTAGAAACAATTTTGACAAATCTTCTGCTGTAGCAGTAGTAGTGGTTTTAATAAAAATAGACATTTTTGAAAATCTATCTACTATTACTAATATAGCATCAAAATCATTAGAAATAGGAAGTTGAGAAATGAAATCCATCAATAAAGATTCCCAAGGTTTAGAGGGAATAGGAAGTGGTTGAAGCAACCCATGCTTCCGGTGACGGGGAGCCTTATTCCTATTACATTCGTAACAAGCTTTTATATAGGCCTTGATTTCCCTGGTCATACCTGGCCAGAAGAAATCCCTCGCTATTAACTGGTAGGTTTTATCAACCCCAAAATGACCAGCTAATGGAGAATCATGTCGACTGTTGAAAATCCATAATTTTATCTCATTGTTGTCGGGTATGACTACTCTACCTTCGAAGACTAATAGACCTGATTCAATACTAAATCTTTTGGCCCCTTGCTTCAAGAGTATTTTGTCTTTTAACCCTAAACAATAATTGTCCTTTGACTGAGCTTCAAGGATGTTGGATCGTGGATTTTGAAAAGATTGAGTTGTCATCGAATTAAGTTGATGAGCCGTTAACATTGATTCGTTGAAGATTGATTGCACATTTGCTGGGTTCTTGTCAGCAAATGCGTCCCCCAGCTGTGGGTAAACGTCGTCCCGGCGTGACAAGATATCTGGGACAATGCAGTTTTTTCCTGGGCGATAGGAAATAGAGAAAGAAAATTCAGACAAAAATTCAGCCCACCTGGCTTGACGCCTGGTTAACACTTTAGAAGACATGAAGTATTTCAAAGCATTATGATCTGTTAAAATTTGAAAAGGACTATCTAGGCTGAGAAAAAAAGAACGCCATTTTTTAAGACAATGGATAATAGCTAAAAGCTCTTTGTCATGAATTTCATAATTTAATTCTGCGGCTATGAGTTTGCGTGACTCAAAAGAAACAGGATGAAACAAATTTGTTTCAGGATTTAATTGGGAGATGACCCCTGCAATAGCATAATTGCTCGCATCTGTCTCAACTATTGTCGAAGCAGAAGGATCAAAATGTCAAAGAATCGGGGCTGTGGTGAACGCCGTTTTTAGTGCTTCGAATTCCTTTTGTGCTGTAGAAGTAAAAACAAAAGGAATATCTTTTCTAAGAAGAGAAGTAAGATTGGAAATAGTTTTAGAGTAATCTTTAATAAATCTTCTATAGAAGTTTGCAAAACCCAAAAATCCTTGGAGTGATTTGATGTTTTTTGGCTCAGGCCATTCCAGGATTTTCTGGACTTTTTTGTCATCCATGACTAAACCGTCAGTGGACAACGTAAAACCCAAAAAATCAATTGGTTTGAGGTGGAATTCGCATTTACTATGCTTGGCGTAGAGACCATGATCTCAAAGACGATTTAGGACCTGTCGAACATGATGAATATGTTCATCCAGTGTTTTTGAGAATATTAAAATATCATCTAAATAGACGACTACAAATTGTTCAACAACATCTTGAAAGATATCATTAACAAAAGTTTGAAAAGTTGAAGGTGCGTTACATAATCCAAAAGGCATAACTAAATATTCAAAACTACCAAATCTAGTGCGCATTGCAGTCAGTGGTTCATGACCTTCCGCAATGCGAATAAGATTGTAAGTGCCTCTAAGATCAATTTTAGAAAAGAAATTAGCACCATTGAAAAGGGTAAGAAGTAATGACATAGGAGGAACAGGATATGCATTCTTCTTAGTGACTGTGTTGAGCTTTCTATAGTCAACACACAACCTAAGACTACCGTCTTTCTTTTTTACAAAGAGGACAGGGGAGCCGGTTGGAGATTTACTGGCTCTGATGAAACCTTTGGCTACATTCTCTGCAATGTAGTCTCGAAGAACTTGAGATTCGTCCTTCGATAAAGAATAGACAGGACCTGCTGGAGGTACTGGGCCTATTAACTCTATTTGATGGTTGTAGGGTCGATGAGGTGGTACCTTATCGGCCTTGCGGATTGAGAAAACATCGAGGAAATCGTGGTAGATTTCCGGTAGAGTTGATTTAATGGCTTCAACGTTGATTTGGTCGTCCTCTTCATCTTCGAGAGAATCTGTTGAGGGGATACCTGTATTGAGAGAGCAGAATTCGATTACTTCGAGGCAATTTAAATCCTCTTCGAGTGAAGTCATCGAGCTAGAAGGGTTAGCCAATTTCTCATTTAGAGAAGGATCAGATGCTTGCAAGTCATCTGGAAGAGACTTGTCCTCTAGCAGGACGTTGTCAGGCGGGTTGTTTAACTCCCTATTGACCTGCATTGAAGAATCAGAAATATACTTAGAGCGTGGGGTGATCAATCCCTTAGTCCAATCAATTTTGGGATTCCAATGCGTTAAAAATTCATGGCCAAGAATGGTATCGTCCATCCTTGGGGCGTCCAAGACTGATAATTCCCACTCGAAGGGGGGAAAGTTCGGAAAGTTGAAAACCCATAAAACTTTCTTACTTACCCAATATTTGGGTTCCTCTGATTCGACCAAATAGATGGGAGTTCGATTGATATCTGTAAATGTTAGTTGAAGCTTCTCGGCAAAAGATAAACTAACAAAAGAAATTGAAGCTCCAGAGTCTATAAGACAACTGAAGGGGATATCCTCCTTAAAAAGAATGAATCTCAAGCGGTTTAAGGCAACTCCAGTCCTTAAGACATGGAGGTTCTGTGCACTGGGAGAGATAAGATAGTTTGCTTTGCACACAAGTAAACTATCTACTATTTTTTTGACTTTGAACTAGTACCTTCTCTTTCCTTCAACTTTACACAGTCTTCCAACTTGTGCTTACCCCCACAATACATACATAACCCATTATCTGCTCGTCTCTTCCTCTCAGCTTCTTTAAGTTCCCCTTTAGGATCCAGTACTTTGCTGATATCGCCTGGGGTCGAGCCTTTTGGTCGAGGTTTATCCTTTCCCTTATTGGGTTTGGATTGAGTCGAGGAGGATTGATTTGGTCGTGGGTGTGTAGAAGGTCCCGATTTAAAATTTAGGCCTTGAGATTTGTTGGCATATCGACGATGTTGAAGTTGTCCTTGATAAACGCCGTCAAGTTCGAGGGTTCGATCCATTAAGTCCGTTAAAGTAGTTATCTTCTGACCGTGAAGATTTAATTGATCTAGAATCCTCGAAGGAAGTCCTTTCTTGAAATGATACTTAAGAGCAGCATCATTCCAACCTACTCGAGTTTGAAGTGCTCTGAAGTTCGAGATATATTCAGAAGCTTTACCATTATAACTCATGCGAAGAAAATCAAGTTCAATTTCCGTGTTGTCCGTTTCATTAGGGTCCCCAAAAAACGTAAAAAGTTGGTCCTCAAATTTTTCCCAATTATTGATAAGTAAGTGGGTTTCTGTCGAAGAAAGCATGAGTAGATAAGGTTCGAACCATCTTGCTGCTTTCCCGGCTAGGAATGAAGAAGCATAAACAACCTTTGATCGGTCTCTGTTAAAGGTTCGAGGGTCATTATGGAACAGTAGCTTGCAGGTTTGCAAGAAGGGTCGCAATCTGTCGGGGTGATCTCCGTCGAATTTGTCAGGAGATTTCATAGAAGGAGTTTTGAACTTAGATCCCTCTGAAGACGTTGGATTTGAAAGGGTTTTCATGAAAAGTCTCATAAAATCTTCCAGGGAGTTAGATGGTCCCAGTTCTGAGGATTGGCCAGAAGGGTGATTGGCAGGGGCGGATGGTGCCTTGTGCATTGTATCCTCTCCTTCTTCTTCATCACTAGAATCCTCAAAATCTTGTGTAATGTCTTCTACAGATTGAACTGAATGTTGCCGTTCCCTAAGGTCGAGTGGTTGCAAAGAGTGAGTGCGAGAAACAGACCTTGTGGCTGTTGGCCTGCCTTTAGCGCGAGCTCTAGTAGTAGCGCCCGTAGGAGGAGTGCGTTGAACAGGTGCCATTTAAAATTTTAGAAACACCTAAAAGGACGTAGTAGTGCAAAGAATGAGAACTACGGAGAATTAAATTATACTGTCACCGGACGACCTACGCACAAGGTCGAGGATGTTCCTGAAAGTGAGATGAGGGATTTTAGAAACTTCTTCGAAGCACAGAGGAATGATTCGAGGAAATGATTCGAAGGTCACTTGAAGTAATAGCTATAGGTTCGAGGTTTGTTCAAGAAGAATTATAAACTAGTTTCAAAGGTAATAGTAATTCTTAAAATCTCACGAAGGGTTGGAAACTCAATAATCAAAGATTTAGGGTTTAGAAATGAATATTGAGAAAGTAAAAGAAAGATACAATAACAATGATTTAACTTTTAAGGATTTACCACTATTAATGTAAATACAATTTTATAATTTAATTCTAAGGAATATCGAACCAAATACCCAACTCCTTTTATATCCTTTGTTCCTCCTCGCATTGACCTCCCTTCCATCGCAGCATTCCCATTCCATTGACCATTACTAACATACACTTAGACCCTCTCCACTAAATATCCGTCCATGCTCAATTTACCCCTTTTTAATTAATTAACAAAACTTTAATGAAAAACTACTACTGTACTATTTCGTTGATCCTAGCGCTGTGCGTCGCTTATTGAAAAGGACTAAGGTACCCTATTGGGAGATTGACTAATTTAGATTTAGAGTTTAGGCTAGCGCAGTTAAATAGTAAGTACGCAAAGAAAAATCGCAGTTGCTATGGAGAATTGCTTTCTGTGCTTCGAGTATAGATTTAGGACTCGATATTATTGATTTAATGAGTTGATTTCGCCTCGAGTGTCACGTGGCGCGTGACACCCATTAAAACCCTAAAAAAATCCTAAAAACCCATAACTTCACTAATAAACAAGATAAACACACATAAGACATACCAAAATGAAAAGAAAATGAAGGAAAATAATCTGAGACATAATAAGTGACCCTAGCTTAAGCCTACATAAGCACCACTAAGAAATAAACATCCGATAAATACCAATAACAACACCATAACTACCCTATAAAGCAAGGTAACCACCCATAAGGGATACCAAAATGAAGAGAAAAGAAAAGAAATTAAGCTGAGACATAATAAGTGACCCTAGCTTAAGCCTCCATAAACACTACTAAATATCACCTAATGATGAAAAAAACCACTAATAACACAATAACCCCAATAACACCCTACATACCAAATACCTCCAAATATGCACTCCAAAGGCCTACCCAGGTTTGGATCACCACACCGTGTTTCTGAAAAAATCCCTGCTATATTCCACAATGCTTTTATCCACTTTCTTCATCAATGCTACTTTCCTGGAAAAACGTTTGCTTGGAATCTTGATTGGTTTCACGAGTGGGATCAAGTTTTAGCAAAAATTTTCATTAAGCACTAGGATAAAGCTTTGGAAAATTATTATTTGGTTTCTTATTCAATGGACTATACTCATATTTCCTACCTAAATCAAATGGGTGTTCTTCACCGCTGGTTTATAGGTTATGCTGATAAATTAAGACTTGGAAAAGATTCTGATAGTGTCCGTGAAGTAGTTAAAATAAGAAAGTAAGAACTAATATTTTTATCTTATTTTTTACACAAGCTTAATAAATTTGACAATCTTTTTCAGAATTCTTTTAACCGAACTCACCTTCTTAAACAACTTCCAAGTGGTGAAACCTATGAGAATCTTTTCAAAAACGTCAAATGTTGCTCAGACACCAAAATTGATGATGAAGGTTCTTTTAAGCGGATTTTATTGCCATGGAGATCTGAAGAATTCTCAAGACTTGCAAAAAATCTCAACCAGAAACACATTTAAATACGAGAAAATTCCTCTTATTCAGGAGAAATACTTAAGAACTGGGCATTATATGATAGATTGAATTTGGTATCCTCAATCAAGACTCACTTTAATTCTTTTCCAGTCCCCAGGGGTTTTCCAAGTGACTGCTCTTCTTCATTATATCTTGCTTCTCTTAATCCTCAACAATTAAGACTTCTTAATTTTCAAGCCCCAATAAACATTTCCTACATACTTGAACAATTTTCAAATTCTAATGTGAGTTATTGATGAGTTCCCTAATCAGTAATCTAGCAGACTCATATTCCTCGTTTCCAATGTTTGGGACACTTAACCTTAAAAAATTAGAACAGATATATATTTTTAGCTATGATGCAACTTTAAATAAAGAAAATTTTACATACATTGATAGCTCAATCTTTTTTCTTTGTATCTTATAAATGCTGAATTCAATACTTCTGCTTACAAAATACTTGAGTACATGAACTTTATTTTGTTGGCCCATTTTATACAGACAATCTACTGCTTGCTGTTCAACTGCTGGATTCCAATTAGGCTCCGGTTTTAATATTTTAAACAAATTCTCGTTTCAACCTTTTTTATTTCAATATAAGACTTTTTGACTTACCATTATATATACATTTTGTGCACACCTCAAGTCTATTCCAACTCCTGCAGCCTTGATTGTACCAAGCAAAACTTGACATCTTTCATCATTTTTGAATTTGTCCAGATTTTCATCCCTTTTTTCATGCTCAACTTTCTTACAAGCTCTGTGTAGCTAATTCCATGGTCATCTAAAGCCTTTTTTATACTGTTTCAATGGATAGAATATTGAAATGTTGTTTAAGCTAAAAATAAGTTATTGAGATGTGATGCGTTGACGAAGAACGCGGAAATCAAAAAACGATTTACCAAAACTAAGTTTTGGGTAGTTCTGAAGACGAAAGAGGTGGTCAAAGACATTTGGGATGTCTCGATCAAAGATGAACAATCGGTGGGGGAAAATGATAAGGAGTTAAACAACGAGATCTCAACCTGGGTAACCCAGGCCACGAGTTTGAAGCGAGGTGTCGAGGAAGAGGTCGACGAATTGGTGGAGGAGGATGAAGATGAAGTCCCTGTTCCAGGGCGGGCACCCAAGAAACGACAGGTGGTCATCGAGGACGATGAGGAAGCGAGAGAGGTAGAGGTCGAAGTGACGCCCAGGTTATTTCTAGAGCCTGACCCCATCTTCGAGGTAAGTTTTATTTGTTTGTTTTAAGGATGAAGTTACTGATGAGTTTATTTTTTGTTTTAGACATCGAATAACCTTGAAGAGCCGATTGCGGAGCCTGCGCCGGTTATACCAACTGAGGCAAACCCTCCAGCCACGGAAGTATTTGAAGAGCCCGAAGACACCCTGGACCAGGTGTGGTTGAAGAAACCTCGTCAAGGTCAACGAGTAAGGTTCGTGGAAGAACTATGTGGAGAGGTCAACACTATTATTGAAGCTGCTTCCTTCGACGTGGCAGAGGAGCTCTTGGAGATGGGAGAGGTGGTTCCGGTAGGAGAGGAGGAGGTATTTGAGAAATGCAGGAAGGAAATAAGGGTAGTTTTGGAGAAAATGAAAAGATTGGTTCGAGAGAAGTTAAAAGAAAAGATTTGAAATGAAAAGGAGATGTAAAGAAGTAGAGAAAAAAAAATTGTATTTTAGTTTTATTTTATTTTTATTTTATTTTATTATTAGTATTATTTTTTTATTGTAGGTGAATGTTGTTAATTTTATAAGATTTGAGAGAGAGAGAAAAAGAAGAGAAAAAAAGAAAAAAGAAGTTTTAAATAAAAAATTTTAGAATTTGAAAGAAGAATTTTAAAGAAAGAAAAAAGGTTGTTTTAATTGAAGTAAGTTTTAGTGTTTTTAAAAGGAAAATTTTTATGTAAGAAAGAGAGAGAAAAAGAAACGGTTTTGTGATTGAGATGAGTTTGTTAAATTGAGGATTTTAAAAAAATTTTTTTTTTTTTTTTTTTTTTTTTTAGAAATTTTAGTTGAAAAGAGAGGAAGAAGAAAGAAAAGAAAAAAAAACAGAATTTAGAATTTAAGAGAATTGAAAAGAAGATCTATTTGTTTCGAAGAATTATTATAGGGAGATTTAGAGGTTGAAGTTAAGTTCGAGGAAATGGTCGTGTCGTACAAGATTTGATGATTTGAAGGAAAGAAAGTTTTTAAAAGAGAGAATAAATTTTTGGAAGAGAAATTTTTGAAGAGAATTTTAAATTTAAGAAAAGAATGTATTTAAAGAATTGAAAAAGAAAAGAAAGAAAATATTTAGAGAGATTTATGAGTTTTTTATTTTATTTTATTATTTATGTTTATTCTATTTTATTTTATTTTATTTTATTTTATTTTATTTAATTTTATTTAATTTTATTTTATTTTATTTAATTTTAATTTTGATTTTATTTTATTTTATTGTATTGTATTTAATTTTAATTTGATTTTAATTTTAGTTGGTTTTGGAGGAAATTTTATAGAAGGAGAAGAAAGAAAAAGAAGAGAGAAAAAAGAAAACAAGGCTAAGAAATTTACGAGGTGTTTTAGATTTTAAAGAAAGAAAGAAAAGAAAAGAAAATTTTAAATAAAGAAATTTTAAGGTTTTGGTTTTAAAGGATATTTCGAATGAAAAGATTTTAGGAGTTCAGGAGCGTTAGAAACATTGATGGCTGGTTCCCAGGATGTTTTGTCTGAGTCATTGAGGAAGCCTTCCCATTCCACGAGGTATTGAAGTTTCCCCTTGCGTATTCTTGAATCAAGGATACGACTTACTTCCCACTCTAGATGATCTTCTACTTCGACCAGTTCCGGAGGGGGTTGGTTCTTGCCCGGGTATATTTCTCGAGCCAGTTCCAGGAGAGATACATGGAAAACAGGGTGAATCACCTGCCATTTAGGAGGTAACTTGAGTCGAAATGCAGTTTTAGAGACTTCAGAGTCGATTTGGAATGGTCCCAAGCGCTTTTCAGCCAGTTTCTTTGATGGTCTTGTTGTTCGAATGTTTCGTGCATCGAGCCATACTTTGTCGCCTGGTTTAAAGGAAGAGCAGATTGTCGATGTTTGTCGGCCTGTTCCTTGTATCTTCGAATCGCTGATTCCAAATTTGTTTTAAGTTCTTCTTGGAGTCGTGATATAGTTCGAAGATAATGTTCCGCAGGATGATTAGTTCCTACATGGATTGAGTTGAATCGAGGATGTTGTCCATAAATGGTTTCAAAGGGAGATTGTCGTGTCGAAGAATGAGTTAAGTTATTATAAGCAAATTCGGCCAATGGTAACCATGTGGTCCAATCGTCTTGTTGGTAACTGACATACATTCGAAGATATTGTTCGAGGATTTGGTTAACTCTTTCTGTTTGACCATCGGTTTCAGGGTGATAGGCCATGGAGAGATTCCTCGTGATATTGAGTTGTCAACACAGTTGGGTCCAAAATGTGGATACAAACAATGAGCCTCTATCTGAAATAATATCATTTGGTAAGCCGTGTTTAGAAAATACATATTCTAGAAACAATTTTGACAAATCTTCTGCTGTAGCAGTAGTAGTGGTTTTAATAAAAATAGACATTTTTGAAAATCTATCTACTATTACTAATATAGCATCAAAATCATTAGAAATAGGAAGTTGAGAAATGAAATCCATCAATAAAGATTCCCAAGGTTTAGAGGGAATAGGAAGTGGTTGAAGCAACCCATGCTTCCGGTGACGGGGAGCCTTATTCCTATTACATTCGTAACAAGCTTTTATATAGGCCTTGATTTCCCTGGTCATACCTGGCCAGAAGAAATCCCTCGCTATTAACTGGTAGGTTTTATCAACCCCAAAATGACCAGCTAATGGAGAATCATGTCGACTGTTGAAAATCCATAATTTTATCTCATTGTTGTCGGGTATGACTACTCTACCTTCGAAGACTAATAGACCTGATTCAATACTAAATCTTTTGGCCCCTTGCTTCAAGAGTATTTTGTCTTTTAACCCTAAACAATAATTGTCCTTTGACTGAGCTTCAAGGATGTTGGATCGTGGATTTTGAAAAGATTGAGTTGTCATCGAATTAAGTTGATGAGCCGTTAACATTGATTCGTTGAAGATTGATTGCACATTTGCTGGGTTCTTGTCAGCAAATGCGTCCCCCAGCTGTGGGTAAACGTCGTCCCGGCGTGACAAGATATCTGGGACAATGCAGTTTTTTCCTGGGCGATAGGAAATAGAGAAAGAAAATTCAGACAAAAATTCAGCCCACCTGGCTTGACGCCTGGTTAACACTTTAGAAGACATGAAGTATTTCAAAGCATTATGATCTGTTAAAATTTGAAAAGGACTATCTAGGCTGAGAAAAAAAGAACGCCATTTTTTAAGACAATGGATAATAGCTAAAAGCTCTTTGTCATGAATTTCATAATTTAATTCTGCGGCTATGAGTTTGCGTGACTCAAAAGAAACAGGATGAAACAAATTTGTTTCAGGATTTAATTGGGAGATGACCCCTGCAATAGCATAATTGCTCGCATCTGTCTCAACTATTGTCGAAGCAGAAGGATCAAAATGTCAAAGAATCGGGGCTGTGGTGAACGCCGTTTTTAGTGCTTCGAATTCCTTTTGTGCTGTAGAAGTAAAAACAAAAGGAATATCTTTTCTAAGAAGAGAAGTAAGATTGGAAATAGTTTTAGAGTAATCTTTAATAAATCTTCTATAGAAGTTTGCAAAACCCAAAAATCCTTGGAGTGATTTGATGTTTTTTGGCTCAGGCCATTCCAGGATTTTCTGGACTTTTTTGTCATCCATGACTAAACCGTCAGTGGACAACGTAAAACCCAAAAAATCAATTGGTTTGAGGTGGAATTCGCATTTACTATGCTTGGCGTAGAGACCATGATCTCAAAGACGATTTAGGACCTGTCGAACATGATGAATATGTTCATCCAGTGTTTTTGAGAATATTAAAATATCATCTAAATAGACGACTACAAATTGTTCAACAACATCTTGAAAGATATCATTAACAAAAGTTTGAAAAGTTGAAGGTGCGTTACATAATCCAAAAGGCATAACTAAATATTCAAAACTACCAAATCTAGTGCGCATTGCAGTCAGTGGTTCATGACCTTCCGCAATGCGAATAAGATTGTAAGTGCCTCTAAGATCAATTTTAGAAAAGAAATTAGCACCATTGAAAAGGGTAAGAAGTAATGACATAGGAGGAACAGGATATGCATTCTTCTTAGTGACTGTGTTGAGCTTTCTATAGTCAACACACAACCTAAGACTACCGTCTTTCTTTTTTACAAAGAGGACAGGGGAGCCGGTTGGAGATTTACTGGCTCTGATGAAACCTTTGGCTACATTCTCTGCAATGTAGTCTCGAAGAACTTGAGATTCGTCCTTCGATAAAGAATAGACAGGACCTGCTGGAGGTACTGGGCCTATTAACTCTATTTGATGGTTGTAGGGTCGATGAGGTGGTACCTTATCGGCCTTGCGGATTGAGAAAACATCGAGGAAATCGTGGTAGATTTCCGGTAGAGTTGATTTAATGGCTTCAACGTTGATTTGGTCGTCCTCTTCATCTTCGAGAGAATCTGTTGAGGGGATACCTGTATTGAGAGAGCAGAATTCGATTACTTCGAGGCAATTTAAATCCTCTTCGAGTGAAGTCATCGAGCTAGAAGGGTTAGCCAATTTCTCATTTAGAGAAGGATCAGATGCTTGCAAGTCATCTGGAAGAGACTTGTCCTCTAGCAGGACGTTGTCAGGCGGGTTGTTTAACTCCCTATTGACCTGCATTGAAGAATCAGAAATATACTTAGAGCGTGGGGTGATCAATCCCTTAGTCCAATCAATTTTGGGATTCCAATGCGTTAAAAATTCATGGCCAAGAATGGTATCGTCCATCCTTGGGGCGTCCAAGACTGATAATTCCCACTCGAAGGGGGGAAAGTTCGGAAAGTTGAAAACCCATAAAACTTTCTTACTTACCCAATATTTGGGTTCCTCTGATTCGACCAAATAGATGGGAGTTCGATTGATATCTGTAAATGTTAGTTGAAGCTTCTCGGCAAAAGATAAACTAACAAAAGAAATTGAAGCTCCAGAGTCTATAAGACAACTGAAGGGGATATCCTCCTTAAAAAGAATGAATCTCAAGCGGTTTAAGGCAACTCCAGTCCTTAAGACATGGAGGTTCTGTGCACTGGGAGAGATAAGATAGTTTGCTTTGCACACAAGTAAACTATCTACTATTTTTTTGACTTTGAACTAGTACCTTCTCTTTCCTTCAACTTTACACAGTCTTCCAACTTGTGCTTACCCCCACAATACATACATAACCCATTATCTGCTCGTCTCTTCCTCTCAGCTTCTTTAAGTTCCCCTTTAGGATCCAGTACTTTGCTGATATCGCCTGGGGTCGAGCCTTTTGGTCGAGATTTATCCTTTCCCTTATTGGGTTTGGATTGAGTCGAGGAGGATTGATTTGGTCGTGGGTGTGTAGAAGGTCCCGATTTAAAATTTAGGCCTTGAGATTTGTTGGCATATCGACGATGTTGAAGTTGTCCTTGATAAACGCCGTCAAGTTCGAGGGTTCGATCCATTAAGTCCGTTAAAGTAGTTATCTTCTGACCGTGAAGATTTAATTGATCTAGAATCCTCGAAGGAAGTCCTTTCTTGAAATGATACTTAAGAGCAGCATCATTCCAACCTACTCGAGTTTGAAGTGCTCTGAAGTTCGAGATATATTCAGAAGCTTTACCATTATAACTCATGCGAAGAAAATCAAGTTCAATTTCCGTGTTGTCCGTTTCATTAGGGTCCCCAAAAAACGTAAAAAGTTGGTCCTCAAATTTTTCCCAATTATTGATAAGTAAGTGGGTTTCTGTCGAAGAAAGCATGAGTAGATAAGGTTCGAACCATCTTGCTGCTTTCCCGGCTAGGAATGAAGAAGCATAAACAACCTTTGATCGGTCTCTGTTAAAGGTTCGAGGGTCATTATGGAACAGTAGCTTGCAGGTTTGCAAGAAGGGTCGCAATCTGTCGGGGTGATCTCCGTCGAATTTGTCAGGAGATTTCATAGAAGGAGTTTTGAACTTAGATCCCTCTGAAGACGTTGGATTTGAAAGGGTTTTCATGAAAAGTCTCATAAAATCTTCCAGGGAGTTAGATGGTCCCAGTTCTGAGGATTGGCCAGAAGGGTGATTGGCAGGGGCGGATGGTGCCTTGTGCATTGTATCCTCTCCTTCTTCTTCATCACTAGAATCCTCAAAATCTTGTGTAATGTCTTCTACAGATTGAACTGAATGTTGCCGTTCCCTAAGGTCGAGTGGTTGCAAAGAGTGAGTGCGAGAAACAGACCTTGTGGCTGTTGGCCTGCCTTTAGCGCGAGCTCTAGTAGTAGCGCCCGTAGGAGGAGTGCGTTGAACAGGTGCCATTTAAAATTTTAGAAACACCTAAAAGGAAGTAGTAGTGCAAAGAATGAGAACTACGGAGAATTAAATTATACTGTCACCGGACGACCTACGCACAAGGTCGAGGATGTTCCTGAAAGTGAGATGAGGGATTTTAGAAACTTCTTCGAAGCACAGAGGAATGATTCGAGGAAATGATTCGAAGGTCACTTGAAGTAATAGCTATAGGTTCGAGGTTTGTTCAAGAAGAATTATAAACTAGTTTCAAAGGTAATAGTAATTCTTAAAATCTCACGAAGGGTTGGAAACTCAATAATCAAAGATTTAGGGTTTAGAAATGAATATTGAGAAAGTAAAAGAAAGATACAATAACAATGATTTAACTTTTAAGGATTTACCACTATTAATGTAAATACAATTTTATAATTTAATTCTAAGGAATATCGAACCAAATACCCAACTCCTTTTATATCCTTTGTTCCTCCTCGCATTGACCTCCCTTCCATCGCAGCATTCCCATTCCATTGACCATTACTAACATACACTTAGACCCTCTCCACTAAATATCCGTCCATGCTCAATTTACCCCTTTTTAATTAATTAACAAAACTTTAATGAAAAACTACTACTGTACTATTTCGTTGATCCTAGCGCTGTGCGTCGCTTATTGAAAAGGACTAAGGTACCCTATTGGGAGATTGACTAATTTAGATTTAGAGTTTAGGCTAGCGCAGTTAAATAGTAAGTACGCAAAGAAAAATCGCAGTTGCTATGGAGAATTGCTTTCTGCGCTTCGAGTATAGATTTAGGACTCGATATTATTGATTTAATGAGTTGATTTCGCCTCGAGTGTCACGTGGCGCGTGACACCCATTAAAACCCTAAAAAAATCCTAAAAACCCATAACTTCACTAATAAACAAGATAAACACACATAAGACATACCAAAATGAAAAGAAAATGAAGGAAAATAATCTGAGACATAATAAGTGACCCTAGCTTAAGCCTACATAAGCACCACTAAGAAATAAACATCCGATAAATACCAATAACAACACCATAACTACCCTATAAAGCAAGGTAACCACCCATAAGGGATACCAAAATGAAGAGAAAAGAAAAGAAATTAAGCTGAGACATAATAAGTGACCCTAGCTTAAGCCTCCATAAACACTACTAAATATCACCTAATGATTAAAAAAACCACTAATAACACAATAACCCCAATAACACCCTACATACCAAATACCTCCAAATATGCACTCCAAAGGCCTACCCAGGTTTGGATCACCACACCGTGTTTCTGAAAAAATCCCTGCTATATTCCACAATGCTTTTATCCACTTTCTTCATCAATGCTACTTTCCTGGAAAAACGTTTGCTTGGAATCTTGATTGGTTTCACGAGTGGGATCAAGTTTTAGCAAAAATTTTCATTAAGCACTAGGATAAAGCTTTGGAAAATTATTATTTGGTTTCTTATTCAATGGACTATACTCATATTTCCTACCTAAATCAAATGGGTGTTCTTCACCGCTGGTTTATAGGTTATGCTGATAAATTAAGACTTGGAAAAGATTCTGATAGTGTCCGTGAAGTAGTTAAAATAAGAAAGTAAGAACTAATATTTTTATCTTATTTTTTACACAAGCTTAATAAATTTGACAATCTTTTTCAGAATTCTTTTAACCGAACTCACCTTCTTAAACAACTTCCAAGTGGTGAAACCTATGAGAATCTTTTCAAAAACGTCAAATGTTGCTCAGACACCAAAATTGATGATGAAGGTTCTTTTAAGCGGATTTTATTGCCATGGAGATCTGAAGAATTCTCAAGACTTGCAAAAAATCTCAACCAGAAACACATTTAAATACGAGAAAATTCCTCTTATTCAGGAGAAATACTTAAGAACTGGGCATTATATGATAGATTGAATTTGGTATCCTCAATCAAGACTCACTTTAATTCTTTTCCAGTCCCCAGGGGTTTTCCAAGTGACTGCTCTTCTTCATTATATCTTGCTTCTCTTAATCCTCAACAATTAAGACTTCTTAATTTTCAAGCCCCAATAAACATTTCCTACATACTTGAACAATTTTCAAATTCTAATGTGAGTTATTGATGAGTTCCCTAATCAGTAATCTAGCAGACTCATATTCCTCGTTTCCAATGTTTGGGACACTTAACCTTAAAAAATTAGAACAGATATATATTTTTAGCTATGATGCAACTTTAAATAAAGAAAATTTTACATACATTGATAGCTCAATCTTTTTTCTTTGTATCTTATAAATGCTGAATTCAATACTTCTGCTTACAAAATACTTGAGTACATGAACTTTATTTTGTTGGCCCATTTTATACAGACAATCTACTGCTTGCTGTTCAACTGCTGGATTCCAATTAGGCTCCGGTTTTAATATTTTAAACAAATTCTCGCTTCAACCTTTTTTATTTCAATATAAGACTTTTTGACTTACCATTATATATACATTTTGTGCACACCTCAAGTCTATTCCAACTCCTGCAGCCTTGATTGTACCAAGCAAAACTTGACATCTTTCATCATTTTTGAATTTGTCCAGATTTTCATCCCTTTTTTCATGCTCAACTTTCTTACAAGCTCTGTGTAGCTAATTCCATGGTCATCTAAAGCCTTTTTTATACTGTTTCAATGGATAGAATATTGAAATGTTGTTTAAGCTAAAAATAAGTTATTGAGATAATTAATAGAATTCCTTACATTTCCAAAAAGTCTGCATATTCTGAGAATATAACAGCCTTGGGACAAATTATCCCCTTTCTCCCCTTAAGAAAATTTCTAAATGACTGATTAGATGTATAATCTTTACTGAATGTTTCCATGTGAAAGGAAATGTTGGAGGTTGATCTGTGTTTTCGTAGACAGGGTGGTTACAAAATTGCCGTAAAATTGACAGTTCTTGGAGAAACTCAGCTGAGTCCCAAGGGAGGTTGGTGTTTCTAGAAGACCCATAATACTTAGAAAAGCGTTCTTGAAGCTTTGTAAGTTTTGAGTGTCAAGGTTCTGATAATTCTTTAGATATTCCTTGCTCAATTTTTTGAGGAAGTTATAAGATTGCTTCTTTAGTCCTCTGCAGGCATATGTTATTCATGAGAGTATTTATCAATTATATTGAGCTAGAGCTTCCTGTGTTTAAGCCATTCATAAGAAAATTAATCCACAACCAGTTTTCTTGCCATCTTTCAATTCTGAGGAATGATATAAGGCTTTGAAGATCAGTTGTCTGGTTCTGAAGTGGTGTCCCTTTCAAGCATAGTCAATACTCAGCCTCCAAGGCCGATATATTCTGATTCTTGTGAAACAGGGGATCCTTGATTAAACTTTTAAATTATGTTAAACATTTCATCAGCTTTTATAATATTATGTTCAAAATTTTTAGTAATTCAAATGAATGCATACTGAGCCTCATCTAAAACTATTCTGTACCAAATGAGTTTATAAGTTACTGGCGGAATAGGTTGAGGAGTTTTCTTTGAAGAAGATGAACTTGCTGTCTCATAGGTAGTCAAAACAACTAGTTGGTTCTAAAGCTCCTCAAAATTAATTTTCTTTGAATCCTTCCCATAAAGAACCTTGAAAGGTAGTGCATTATCTTCAAAGTGAATTCTTATTTCATTGACCCAGTTTGATAATGTTGCAAGTGGGCAAATTAGAGAGTTGCTGATGTCCTATCTTTCTCTTGTCCACCACCCATGAGTTGAAATTGTCTGGCTAAACTCTGAGTTTCAGAATTTAGGCCAAGAGTTGAGAGGGTCTTTCCCAAGCCCATATCATCAGCTAGAATTGAACCAATTCCTGCAGAGGATAACTCTTCTTCAAGAAATTTTTCATAATAATTATTAAAACCTACTCTCAGCCAGCTGTTGTCTGCATGCCTCCACAGGTTCTCTAACTTTTGGATAATTTATTTTCATTGTCTATCATAAAATTGATAGCTTGAATATGATGCGTTTTCAGAGTTGTTTTCATACCATGTATAGATTGATATGCTATTTGATTATCCCTTGTCCCAGAAATTTCAGAATTTGTGTGAATACAAGAATGAGGAATATTGAAGAAGACGGTTGGATTGTAGTGTGGAATCGGTGTCACATCAATTTGAGCATTTATAAATACTTCTTTATCCTGACTAATAAAATAAGTCAAACAAAAAAGGAGGCCAGAAATTCTATACTGCCTGTTTAAAAGTAGAACCAAGTAAGAGCAAAAATAATAAGTTATTAGGGGGATTTAAAGCCCTTCCTCAGTTAAAATTTGAGATCCAGATCCAATTTCTCCAAGTAGTTGTCCAATTTGGTCGCTCTGTTCAATAGAAAGATCACAAATAGGTTTTGCTTATCCTTCTTTGAATAATCCAAAAACATGAACTAAAGATCTTCCTCGTTGCATAATAACTGGAGTGGATACTTCATCAAATACGGATCTTTCTTTTGGAAAAATAGGTTTAAAATTTAAAGAGAATTGTCCAACACATCTTAAATTTGACATTTTAATTAAATGAATTTTATGGTGATGGTGGTAGTTTAAAGAAAGAGAGGGTGAGAGCAAAGTTTTGAAAGAGAATAAAGTATAGAATATATATAATATTGGATGGATATTCAAAATTGAATTTTTGATGTATGCTAATAATTAATTTTGACTCACATTTTAATAATAACTAAATAAAGATAAATAATTAAAAAAAGTGCATTATTTTAGAGCCTAAGTTTTGTGCCAATATATTAAAATTAGTTTCTTTAATAGTGTACATTTTAAAAAAAATACATTACTATTTTTTCCCCTTATAAAATATATATATATATTTTCTTCTACATTAAATTTTTTGAACATTGTCTTATACTTTTTTATTCCAAGGAACAATGAGAAATTTCTATTGATAAGGGCTCAATATCAACTTTTGTCTAGAAAATTTAAAATTTTGTGCAAATATTTTTACAGAGTTATATTTTTATTAATAAAATTTTTAAAAAGGACTTATATAGTATTCTTTTTTATATATTTGTGGAAATAAAATTGATAATTGAAATAATATTCCAGACCTAGTCTACTATGTGTCATTTAAGATATTTCTACTAATATCAAACCTGACCTCCCAACATTAAATGGATCTATATATAAAATTGAATATTATGGTATGTTAAGTGTTGTGGCTCAACCATTGCTCAAATTTGTTCCAACTGATGCTCAACTTAAATCCAAAGATCTGCTCAAGAAGGGATAAATTGAGGCCCAATTTAGGGCCAACTTTTTTTTCAAAATTTTTTCATATAATTTAAAAACAGTTTTCTAATTCTTTCAAAACATTTCCCCAACAATTTCCCAACCTCTTCCTGAAAGTTTCAAAAAGAGGGAACTGCTAGCAGTTCACCCCCTGATTTACCATGGTGTATGGTTTAATGATATTTCATTACAAATATTAATAAATTCAGATTATTCATTAACAATTATTGTTCTAGCTACAACAATTTCTCTGACAGATATAGGTAATTTATATATTATTTTATCTTTCCATAAATTAAAATCCATGTTTGGCTCAATGGCTTTTAATACTTTATTTAAATTCATTAAAAATACCATAGTTTCGTCACCATTAAATGGATTATACCTTGTATTCTCATATAATCTTTGCTGAGTTAGTCTGATTTTAGAACCTCCAAATTGTTTTTCGATCAGGTGTTTCCATTAAGCCCAAGAGTAATCTTTACTGTCACTTAATACAGCTTCAAACCACAATAAAGCAACATCCTTAAACAATGAAATCAGTTTTGATGTTATTTCTTCATCCTGTAACTTATATGAGAACTATAAATTGTAAATTATTTGAATAAAATGCTGCCAATAAGAGCTGGCTTCCCCATCTTAAGTTGGGTACTGATCAATCTTTGGCCAGTTCTTCTGATTGGATTTAATCTCACTAATCTTAGTCAAATTCAATAACTCATTTAATTTGTATAAATGGTCTTGTATTTCCTTTTGCACAGATTTGTTACTTACATTTTTTTCTCAAACTTGACACTTCTACTAAATGGTTTTACTTGTGGTGGCATTGGGAATGATTGAGATTCATTTTTGCAAATGAAAGGACTATTATTATACTGTGTATACTTATGATTATCCTGACTCATTAGTAGATTAGAAGTTTCAATCCCAAACTTAGTTAATCTTTTTAACAAATAAGAGACACTTTGATTTGTTTGAGCAAAAGATAACTGTGTTCTTGATTCATATTTCAATAAATTTTCTTCATACAATTTTTCCAAGTCACAGAATTTGTTTGAAAGGGCAATATATATATTAATTAAGGAATTGTATTTAAGAGTTATATCCAAGTTTTCCTTCTCTAATTCTTTTTTTTATGTTTCCAGTTGAGAAATATTCAATTTCAAGGACAAAATTGTTTCACTTGTGAGCTTAATTGTTTGTTCCTCACACTCAGTCATTCTATTCCATAATGCTGAAACAATTCTATGGACAGTTGTTGTCAGTATAGTCTAGTATATAAGTATGATATAATAGTGTTTATTTATGGTCTTACTACTTATTGATAAATGATTTAGTGATTAAACCTCAGGGGAAGACTAATAAAATAGATATACTCAATTTAAACTCACAATACTTGGATTGAAATGCGTGCTTAGTGGTGGAAAATAGATAAATAGAATATAATTATAGCTTATATAATGAGAATATCAACTTATAAAAGGCTTTATAATATATTTCTAAATGTTAATAATTCTATTGAAGTGTTTTATTGAATTGTAGTAAGTAATTGATGATAAATAACCGTCAAAATCCCTCCTTACTTATACCCAAATCCCCTGGAGTGCACAGACCTTCAATCCAGATGATGTCACTGCTATCCCTGGAGATTACAGCACTTTGAGGACCCATCACCTCCCCATGGCGTCCACTTCAAGCAGATTCAACACCCATACCTCCAGTAAGGACCCCCCATCACAATTAATGATAACACAGATCAATACCACAAATAGAAAATCCAGATAAAAGCGGATACCATAAAGAAACAGGTAAAATAAGCAATCAAAAAGAGATTTAATGAAACCCAAAGCATATAAAGGAAACAAATAAACTTTCCAAGCCCCCAATAACATCCCCAAGCATCCATATTAACCCAGAAATTACCTTTCAACCCATAAATCCGTGAATAACCATCCAAGGAAGCAAATTAAGTTGTCCAAACTGAGTGTATGCGCCTGATATAGATGTCTATGCTTCTGTAGGCATTGTGAGTCCACTGATTTTGTCCATATGACCTAAAATAAGCAGAAAAACAAAGGTTATAGGCTATTAAGGGGCTGAAACCCACTTATATACCTAAATATACATAATATACTGCATATTTCACTTAATATGAGATTTATGTATACATATAAGCTTATGTATGTCAATAATTACTTCATATCACTTAAGATAAGTATATTATGACTCTATTAACACCTTAATAAGTATTATTAGGCTATGGATAAGCTATTTAAACTACTATAATCTATATAATAGAGTAATAATTATATATATATGTAATATAATCATATATATTATTATTTTAACCTTATTTTTAAGATATAAGCTTAATTTACTTAAGGTTATCTTATTTTAAGTATAAGAAATACTCAGTCCTATGGATGTCTAGGCTGACACTGCCTCACCCAAAAAAAAACAATAAAAAAAATGTTAAGACATTTTAATTAAAAGTAAGGAGTGAAATAGAAAAAAAAAAATTTAAATTTTTATAATACATATACTGAATAAACAGTATTATTTTGATTTAAATTTTTTCAAGAGATTTTTAAGATCAGAGATTTCATTTTCTGGAATCCACTGGTCATATTCACTTGATTTATTTTTAAATCTCAATAGATACTTAACTCCCTTTTCTTTAGTAAGGTGTCTCTTTTTAAGTATCTTTAATTTCTGCCTTTTCAACTATTTCTTCAGGTTGCTGTTTATGCCTTCCTGATCTTCTTGGAAATAGGGCAGTATCATTAGAATGGTATGGTTATATAAGAAAAATAGGAAATACTTGATGTTTTCTATCATAGGGTTCATATAGAATAACCTCAACAGCATTATTACCAACCATCTTTTAAACTACAAATGGTCCAATGAATGGATCCTTCAATTTAACATTACCATTTAAATTGAAATGTAGTGTTGAAATAAGGACTTCATCACCCTCTTTGAACATTTGTTCTTTATGGGCTTTATCCCATCTTTTCTTTTCATACTCAAAAGCCTTGTTTATACATTCTTGAGCATGTTTTCTGCATAATTCCTGCATCTGAAGAAAAGATTTAGTACCTGGATGGATATCCAATCTAGGTATCTTATTAAGAGTTTTAGCAGGGGTATTAGGTACATAACCCAACCATAACTCAAATGGCTTTTTGCCAGTGACAGAATGTACTGTACTATTGTATGTAAATTCTAAACCTGGGATAAGGGTTACCCAATTATGCATGAATTTGTCATTGTCTTTAAAGTTAAGACCAAAAGCACAATATCATGTTATCATATCTTCTAAAGGTTGTATCATTCTTTCTGCTAGCCCATCAGTTTGTGGATGGTGTGCTGTAGAAAGTTTTAATTGACACCCTGAAACATCCATAAGTGACGTCCAGAACTCAGAAGTAAATTTAGGATCTCTGTCAGAAACTATTGCTTTGGGGAAACCTGCTGTATTTAACATTTGTGTCCACCATAAAAAAGCTAAGTCCTTTGCAGAAACCTCTTTGTGGGTAGGAATAAATTTACACATCTTTGTAAATCTATCTACAATTACCCAGCAGGAGTTATAACTCTTATTCCCTGCTATTGGCAAACCTGTTACAAAGTCCATGTTAATTATTTCCCATGGAGCTTTTGGTTGCTCAATTTGTTGTAATAAACCAGCTCTTTTGCCTGTTAATCTTTTAGATTTTTGACAAGAATCACATGTCTCAGCGTATTTCTGAACATCCTCAGACATGTTAATCCACCAAGCTGTGTTTTTTACTCTGGTTAATGTTTTATGGTAGTCAAAATGACCTGGAAATATATCATCATGACATATACTAAACATTAACTCCTTCATTGAAGGGGAAATTACAATTACATTACTTAATTTTTTTCTGTAATATATAAAACCATCCTCAATGGAAAATTTTCCTTTTTCTAATACCTCTTTATAGTTATTTGGTAATGTTTTTATTAAAACATTCATTGAAGCATTAGATGGATCATTTAATATTGTAGTGAGTTTACTCAAGTCAGGATCTGAAGCATACATATCAAGAATTGATTGCATAAATTCATCCTCAAGATCTACAATATAAATGCCATAAATGCTAATAATCTCTGATTCAGGAACATAAGAAGGATTATCATCATTATTAGGCAGAGGTACTCTAGATAACAGATCTACATTAGAGTGCAAGGTTCCTGCTCTATGTGTAATAGTCATCCGGCCTCTGTATTCTTGTACAGCTAATTTCCATCTAAACATGTGTCTATTAGGAGTTTTCATGTTTAAGAGTGACTTAACTGCACTACAGTCAGTTATTAACTCAAATTTTTGGTCTTCAAGGTAATAATGTAGCTTCTCAAGAGCCCATACTACTGCCAAACATTCAAGTTGAGTAGCACCATATTTCAATTCACTACTTTTTAGAGTACGTGAAATATAGCAAATTACTACTTCTGACATTTTTCCTTCAATAAGTTGTTTTTGATGCAAAGCAGCACCCAGACCAATAAAACTTGCATCTGTATATAATACAAAAGGTAATTGGAAATCTGGTAATCCCAAGATAGGAGCTGTCATTAAACATTCTTTCAACTTATTAAAAGCCTGTTGTCTTTCATTATTCCAAATGAAAGCTTCTGATTTCTTTATCAGTGTGGTAAATGGTGCAGCAATTGATTGGTAGTTTTTTATATATTGTCTATAATAACCACACATACCAAGAAAAGATTGTACATCCTTTACATTTTGAGGAATGCCAATATTCTTTATTGCAGCCACTTTATTTTGGTCTACACATATTTGTAAGCTAGATACAATATGACCAAGCACTTTTAAAGATTCAAACCCAAATTTACATTTTTTCAATGCAAGTGTCATTTTTATTTCATCCATTTTCTGAAATACCTTCTTTAAATGGATTAAGTGTTCATCATAAGTTTTAGAGAACACTATGATGTCATCAATGTATACCATTAACCATCCCTCAATCATTTCATTATGGAATGTTATATCCATTAACTTCTGAAATACTGATGGAGCATTTTTTGGTCCAAATGGCATTCTGACATACTTATAAATTCCCATGTGTGTTGTTATCAACAAAAAGTTCTGTGAATTCTTTTCAACAGGAATTTGATGGTACCCTTTATTTCCATCTAGGCAACTTATATATTTAGCACCTTTAAGGGTAGCATGTATAGAGGCAATCCTTGGCAAGGGATAAATATCATCTACTGTAAATGTATTTAATGCTCTATAATCACTGCACAGTCTTGCTTTATCTTTTTAATAAGAAATTAGCACTGGTGATATTACACAATATTTTGGTGTAGTTTCAAACTTCTCAAGAATGTTCATTTTCAATAACATCTTAATATTATACTCTATGTCTTTCCTCTTCATCGGTGAAGCAGGGTATGGCTTCTTTTTAAGACTAGCAGGAATATTATCCATATCACAGGTTAAACTAATCTTCATTTCATGATTTTTTACAAGGCCAAGTTCATTTGTACCATGTTCAAAAGCCATTGGAAATGCTTTAATTAATTCCAAAATATTATTTTTCTCAGAGTTACTTATCTGAGTGCCAAATGATGCTTTTGAAATTTCTGTTTCCAGAAGTTCCATCTCATTGGATTCTCTTCCTTTACACAGAGAATTTGTTACTGACTCAATGTGTAAGACTGTGTTAAAAGAATTTATTTTAAATTTCCTTTTACCATTCATGCCAATTGTAAAATTGTTATTAGCAGGGTCTATTTTCACACCAAATTTAGTCAGAATATCATTTCCAATGATAAAACAGTTACTACAGTTAGTATTATCCATTACTACAAAGTTACAAGTTACTGTTACATTACCATGTTGATGTTTAAAGAAAACAGCAGCTTTGTATCTGCCAATGGGGTGTAGAACTGATCCAAAACCTCTCCAACTTTTACTTTGAAGTGGTTCAAGCTTAGACTTATATTCACTATCATTTTTCTGTAATGTATTAGTGGAAACAACAGAACTAGCAGCTCCTGTGTCCAGCACTATATTAACATTTTCACCAGAAATGATAGCTGGAACCGTGATAGGTGTCATTCTAAAGTTATCAGCTTGTATATCCTTAATGATTTCAGCATCCTCAAAATTCATTAAAGATTCATTTGAGTCCATATTTAATATTGGATTTTCAAAGATGGACAAATCATCTTCCAACATACAAACTTCATTTTCATCACTATATGAGATATTGCTGTCATAATCACTTGATTCTTTACTTTTTTCAGATTCACGTTGATTTTCAACAATATTTATGTTTTTCTCACATTTGTGACCTTTTACCCAAGGTTTTTTACACTTATAACAAGTATTTGTTTCATACTTTTTAGGAACTACAGGTGCAGTAGGTTTTTTCTGCTTCTCCTGAAGTGTTTTTGAATTCTGAGTTTTTACAGGTTCATCATTTTGCTTATAAGTGGAATACCTTGATTCATACTTATGGTTTAATAATATTTCATTGCAAATATTAATAAAGTCAGATTATTCAGTAACATTTAATGTTCTAGCTACAACAATGTCTCTGACAGATTTAGGTAATTTGTATATTATCTTATCTTTCCATAAGTTAAAATCCATATGAGGCTCAATGGCTTTTAATATTTTGTTTAAATTCATTAAAAATACCATAGGTTTGTCACCATTCAACGGATTATACCTAGTCTTCTCATAAAGTCTCTGCTGAGTAAGCCTGAATTTAGAACCTCCAAATTGTTTTTCAATAAGTTGTTTCCATTCAGCCCAAGAAGAGTCTCTACCCTCACTTAAGACAGCTTCAAACCATAATAAAGCAACATCCTTAAATAAAGAAATTAATTTTGATGTTATCTCTTCATCTGGTAACTTATATGAGATTTTCAAGTTGTCAATTCTTTGAATAAAATGTTGCCAATAAGAGCTGGCTTCCCCATCATAAGTTGGGTACTGATCTATCTTAGGCCAGTTTTTCTGATTGGATTTTATCTCACTAATCTTAGGTAAATTCAACAACTCATTCACTTTTGATAAATGGTCTTGTATTTCTTCCTGCACGGATTTGTGACTTACATTTTCACATTTGACACTACCACCAGATGGTTTTAATTGTGGTGGTACAGGGAAGGAATGAGATTCACTTTTGCCAATGAAAGGATTATTATTATATTGATTATACTTATGATTATCCTGGTTCATTAGTAGATTGGCAGTTTCAATCTCAACTTTAGTTAATCTTTGTAGCAACTCAGAGACACTTTGATTTGTCTGGGCAAAAGATAACTTTGTTCTTGATTCAGTTTTTAATAAATGTGTTTCATATAATTTTTCTAACTCACAAAATTTATTTGAAAGGTCATTATATTTATTACTCAATGAATCATATTTAAGAGTTAGAGACAAATGTTCTTTCTCTAATTCTTTATTATGTGTAGCTAATTGAGAAATGTTTAATGTCAAGGATGAAATTGTATCACTAGTGAGCTTAACTGTCTGTTCCTCACAATCAGTCATTCTATTCCACAATGCTGAAACAATTCTATGGACAGTTGGATTATTGTTAAAATATTCCATGTCCTCCTTTTCAATTCTCTCACTCTCCTGTGAACTTCTCATCTCACTAGTAGGTGGTTGCAACTGAGGATTAACTGTATTATCATTGTATATAGTACTGTTATTGTGGACAAAAGACAAGTCAGATGTATCTACTCTAAAACCTAAATTTCTTACATCCTCCTCTATTTTTTGTACAGATTTAACATCAATTGAATTACCTATATTGTAATTATCAGTATTATGTCCAATCTGAGAGGGTAATTTACTTACCAAGGGATGGTTGCCAGTCCTGATTTTTGGCGCTTTTTTCCCTTGTAAGGGTGAGCTGAGGAAGTCAGATGAGGGGGTGGATCCCTGTTGCAACTGTGGCTTGTCCACTGTTGGTGAAACCAGTCCCATTTCCATTTGTCTACCAGGATTTTCTCCTGGGAGTGAGTGGACCCTCCTTGGGTAGGGGGTTGCTGATTTGATTACTGTTCTGGCCTCCCTTTAATTCTGCCATTGCCTGATTCATCTGCTGAAACCCTACCTTGCAATTGTTTTGCAACTGCTCTACTTCTTTGAACATGAGAGATTTCGATTCCTCCAACTTCAGAACCTGTTTGGACAGGTGGGACAGTTGATCCTGAAGAGGAGGAGACGTCTTTTTTATAGTTATCTTTTTTAAGAGGGCGTCCTTTTCTTCTATACTCATGCTTTCTGGCTGGGGGTACTGTTGTCCCTCCATGGTGATGTCCTGGAAAGTTTTTGTTAGCTTTAGACCTGGTATTATAAGCAGGCTTTTCACTTACACTGTCCTGGGAAGCACTCATATTGTTCAGAATGACAATATTCTACGTCTACAAAAGGAAAAACTCTATGGAATTAGTAGACAAAAGATATTAGCAATTATATTACTAATAAAAAAGCAATGGAGCTTACCCTGAATTTATATCTTTATTTATTTAAATAAAATGTAAGAAAAATTCGAAAAAAATCTGTTAAAAATATAATAATAAGTTTAACTAGACCTCTATAAGGGTGAATAATTAGCTTACCAAGCTTTAGCCAAATACTAATTTAATTGGGTGTTATATTGGTGTCCAAATACCAAGTGAAATTGGGTTTATATTGGGTACAGTTACTACTGTAAATATCTAATTTTTATGATAAAAAATTAGTACAATTATTTTAAGGGCTCTTTTCTGCAATCAATGAGGTATGATGACCCACTAATATGTAGCAGACCCAAATATTTGGTTAATTTTCAGCTGTACTAAGGTAAAAATCACGTCCCAAGGCTTATACTAAATAATAAGTAAAATATAAGGAAAGACCCCCAATTGTCAGTATAGTATAGTATATAAGTATAATATAATAGTATTTTTTTATGGTCCTACTACTTATTGATAAATGATTTAGTGATTAAACCTCAGGGGAAGACTAATAGAATAGTTATACTCAAATAAAACTCACAATACTTGGATTTAAATGCGTGCTAGTGGTGGAAAATAGATGTATAATATATAGTTATAGCTTATATAAAGATAATATCAATTTATAATAGCTTTATAATATATTTCTGAATGCTAATAATTGTATAATAGTGTTTGTTTGAATTGTAGTAATTGAATGATGATAATAAACCGTCAAAATCCCTCCTTACTTATACCCAAATCCACTGGAGTGCACAGACCTTCAATCCAGATGATGTCACTGCTATCCCCGGCAATTACAGCACTGTGAGGGCCCATCACCTCCCCATGGCGTCCACTTCAAGCAGTTTCAACACCCAGACCTCCAGTAAGGACCCTCCATCACTATTAATAATAACACTGATCCAAACCATAAATAGAAAACCCAGATAAAAGCGGATACCATAAAGAAACAGGTAAAATAAATAATCAAAAAGAGATTTAATGAAACTAAAAGCATATGAAGGAAACAAATAAAATTTCCAAGCCCCCAATAACATCCCCAAGTATCCATATTAACCCAGAAACATCCTTCCAACCCATAAATCCGTGAATAACCATCCAAGGAAGTAATTTTAGTTGTCCAAACTGGGTGTATGCACCTGATATAGGTGTCTATGCTTCTGTAGGTGTTTTGAGTCCACTGATTTCGTCCATATGACCTAAAATAAGCAGAAAAACAAAGGTTATAGGCTATTAAGGGGCTGAAACCCACTTATATACCTAAATATACATAATATACTGCATATTTCACTGAATATGAGATTTATGTATACATATAAGCTTATGTATGTCAATAATTACTTCATATCACTTAAGATAAGTATATTATGACTCCATTAACACCTTAATAAGTATTATTAGGCCATGGATAAGCTATTTAAACTATTATAAATTATATAATAGAATAATAATTATATATATATATAATAAAATAATATATATTATTATTTTAACCTTATTTTTAAGATATAAGCTAAATCTAGTTAAGGTTATCTTATTTTAAGCATAAGAAATACTCAGTCCTAAGGATATTTAGGCTGACAGATGATGTCACAGCTATCCCCGGAAATTACAGCACTGTGAGGGCCCATCACCTCCCCATGGCGTCCACTTCAAGCAGATTAAACACCCAGACCTCCAGTAAGGACCCTCCATCACAATTTATGATAACACAGATCTATACCACAAATAGAAAATCCAGATAAAAGCGGATACCATAAAGAAACAGGTAAAATAAGCAATCAAAAAGAGATTTAATGAAACCCAAAGCATATAAATGAAACAAATAAAATTTCCAAGCCCCCAATAACATCCCCAAGCATCCATATTAACCCAGAAATGACCTTCCAACCCATAAATCCGTGAATAACCATCCAAGGAAGCAAATTAAGTTGTCCAAACTGAGTGTATGCGCCTGATATAGATGTCTATGCTTCTGTAGGCATTGTGAGTCCACTGATTTTGTCCATATGACCTAAAATAAGCAGAAAAACAAAGGTTATAGGCTATTAAGGGGCTGAAACCCACTTATATACCTAAATATACATAATATACTGCATATTTCACTTAATATGAGATTTATGTATACATATAAGCTTATGTATGTCAATAATTACTTCATATCACTTAAGATAAGTATATTATGACTCCATTAACACCTTAATAAGTATTATTAGGCTATGGATAAGCTATTTAAACTACTATAATTTATATAATAGAGTAATAATTATATATATATGTAATATAATCATATATATTATTATTTTAACTTTATTTTAAGATATAAGCTTAATTTAATTAAGGTTATCTTATTTTAAGTATAAGAAATACTCAGTCCTAGGGATATCTAGGCTGAAAGTTGTATTATTATTAAAATACTCCAGATCTTGCTTCTCACATTCTTCACTATTTTTTAAAGCTCTCAACTCACTAATAAGTGGTGGCATCTGAGAATTAACTGTATTATTATTGTGAATAGTACTATTGTTATTAACAAAAGATAAATCAGGTGTATCTACATCAAAACCTAATTGTCTTAAGTCCTCCTCAATTTTCTGAACAGATTTCACTTCAATCATATTACCTGAAATGTAATCATCAGTATTGTGTGTAATCTGAGAAGGTAATCTACTTACCAAGGGATAGGAGCAAGCCCTGACTTTTGGTGCTTTTTCTTTTTCTTGTAAGGGTGAGATGAGGTTGTCTGATGAGGGGGTGGATCCCTGATGCAATTGTGGCTTTCCCACTGCTGATGGAACCAATCCCACTTCCATTTCTCCACCAAGATCTAGTCCTGGGACTGACCTGATACTCCTTGGATAGGGGGTTTCTGGTATGGCTGCACTCCCTTCAGCTCTGCCAAATTTTTGTTTAGTTTCTGGAATCCTATCCTGAAATTGTTTTGCAGCTGTGCTACCTCCTTTAGTATGGTAGATCTTGACTCCTCTAGTTTCAGAACCTGTTTGCCCAGATGGGACAGTTGATCCTGAAGAGGAGGTGGAGTCTTTTTTATAGTCATCTCTTTTAATAAGGCATCCTTTTCTTCTATGCTCATTGCTTCTGGCTGTGGGTAGGTCTGCCCTTCCATAATGATGTCCTGGTACAGTGTTTTTAGCTTTAGACCTGGTGTTAAAAGCAGGTTTATCAGTTACATTATCCTGTGGAGCACTCATTATGACTTAAATAACTATTCTTCACATCTACAAAAGAGAAAACCTTTATGGTAATTAGTAGACAAAAAATATTAGCAATATATTACTACTAATAAAAGTGCTGGAGCTTATCCTGTATTTATATTTTTATTTATTAAAATAAAATATAAAAAAAACTTGAAAAAACTGTTAAAATTAAATAATAAGGTTAACTAGACCTTTCACTATGCAATATAGGGAGTGGACTTGCTGCAAGTCCTCAACCTGAACTCAGATGGAACTCAGATGGAGCTCAGATGGAGCTCAGACTGATCTCATACTGAACTCTACTTGAACTCCCACCAAAAACTGTTCTGCTGAGTGTTTTTCATCTGTGATTGTATGGTTACTTTATCAATAGCTCAATGTATGTTCAATCTGTGGTGAGTTTGGGTCCAAGGTTGCAGACTCTCTAGAAACTCAGTCCCCATATTGTGTGGTGTTTATAAGGGTGAATAATTAGCTTACCAATCTTTAACCAAGTACCAATTAAATTGGTTGTTATATTGGTGACCAAACACCAAGTGAAATTGGGTTTATATTGGGTACAGTTTTACTACTGTATATACCTAATTTTTACTATGAAAAATTAGTACAATCATTATAAGGGCTCTTTTCCACAATCACTGAATTATGATGGCCCACCAAGGTGCTACAGACCCAAATATTTGGTTTTTATGAGATATACTAGAGTAAAAATCACATCCTAAGGCTTATACTAAATAATTAGTAATAATTAAAGAATGAACCCCAATTGTCAGTGTATGTTAGTATCTAAGTATGATTTAATAGTAAATATTAATGGTCCTACTACTTATTGATAAATGATTTAGTGATTAAACCTCAGGGGAAAACTAATAGAATAGTTATTCTCAATATAAACTCACAATACTTGGATTTTTATGCATGCTAGTGGTGGAAAATAGATAAATAAATTATAGTTATAGCCTATATAAAGATAATATCAATCTATAAATGCTTTAAAATATATTTATATATGATAATAATTGTGTTATAATGTTTTTTTGAATTGTAGTAAGTAATTGATGTCAAAAAACCTGTCAAATCCTCCCATACTTATACCAGAATCCACTGGAGTGCACAGACCTTCAATCCAGATGATGTCACTGCTCTCACTGGCAATTACCGCACTGTGAGGGCCCATCACCTCCCATGGTGTCCACTTCAAGCATTTTCAACACTCAGACCTCCAGTAAGGACCCTCCATCACAATTAATGATATCATAGACCCATACCATAAATAGGAAAAACAGACAAAAGTGGATACCATAAAGAAACAGGTAAAATAACTCATCCAAATAGTATATAATGAAACGCAAAGCATATAAAGGAACCAAATTAACTGTCCACACCCCCAATAACAACCCCAAGCATCCATATTAACCCAGTAATCATGTCCCAACTCATAAATCCATGAAAATCCATCCAAGGAAGCAGATTAAGTTGTCCAAACTGGATATATGCACCTGAAATAAGTGTATATGCTTGTGTTGGCGTTGTGAGTCCACTGAATACGTCCATATGACCTAAAATAAGCAGAAAAATAAAGGTTATAGGCTATTAAGAGGTTAAAATCCACTTATAGACCTATATATACATAATATAACTACATATTTCACTGAATATGGGACTTATGTATATATATAAGCTTATGTATGTCTATAATTACTTGATATCACTTAAGATAAGGATATTATGACTCCATTAGCACCTTAATAAGTATTATAGGGCTATGGATAAGCTATTTAAACTTATATAAGTCATTTAATAGTGTTATAAATATATATAAGCATAATAACCATATATATAAATATTATAACCTTAATTTTAACTTATAAGCTTAATGTATTTAAAGTTATCTTATTTTAAACATAAGAATTACTCAGTCCTGGGGATACCTAGGCTGACAGTAAATCTACCATGATAAAACTCCATTTTCTTCAGTTAAAAAAAGAATATCTACTAAACTTTCAAGTATCATATTTATTTAGTTTACTCCTAAAAATCCTTTTTTCAATGAATTAAATAAAATGTAAAGGATTCCCTTTTTTTTTTTTTTTTTTTTTTTTTTTTTTTACCACCTAGAAAAAAATTTAATGTATTCTTTCCCACTTGAGCCATGTTTGACAACCCCCCCTTCCCTTTTATTAGAGGGTATCAAAGTTAGAAATTCGTAATTATTTAAAAGGTATTTTCCACGACACAAAAAAGAAAGCCACACACTTGACATCCATTCTCAGTAAAAAGGTGTCTTGGGGGCACAATATAGCATATTTAAAAAAAAACAATCATGGTTGATTTGGTGGAAAAAAGAGGTATTTTGAAATGGAAGATTTCTAACTTTGATACCCCTTATTATATATCTTTCATAAAAAATTATCATTCAGGTGATCAAATAGAACACATATTTCATTACAAAAAAAAAATAAAAAATAAAAAAAATTAAAAAATAAAAATAAAATTAAAAAAAGAGAGAGGTTGTTCAGATGAATACAATAAATAAATAAAAAGTATTTATTTCAAGACACTTCCTATCTACAACTACCCATTTTTCCACTTTACTTCCTATCATCACCACACCTCAAAACCACCACTCTTCATTCAAAATACATATACAATCTCTCTCTCTCTCTCTCTCTCTCTTCACCCCTCTCTCAATTAACCTCACAGACCCCTTAATACCTCACACCACGCCAAACCAGATCATATCACATTACACTATTCAACTCCATAACATGTAACATATCATCACAACCTCACAAGCTTCATCACAGGTCTGAAACTGTTTCTCTACAGAAAAAAAAATTAAAATGAATTTCCGTTCAAGCAACATTCCATTACAAGAAACAGACTCAAATGCATTTTTCGAACACTTCAACCCCACCCCATACCCACACACTCCACCTCTAACACAAGAAAACCCTCCTGAAATAGTATTAATTTTTATCAACATGAACATCAATACCCAAATCTGAAATTATTATTAAAACAAGGAATATCTACTTGAAGGTAATTTGGTCATGTCATCTCAACAAATTGTATCCATCCATATATATCTTCTCACCACCAGTAGATATAAATCATCCGAGTTTCGTAATCTTTCTTTTTTTCTTCCCATAATCACTCTAGATTTATTGTCCCAACCACCTATCTATCATCAAGACACTATACTAACACTAAAACCCATCTTTAAAATGATTATTATTTAAGCGTAAAGTCAAAGTAGAAACCCAAAAAATTGAAATGGAAAAAAACTAAAGCCGTTTCCCAAGTTTTTGCCGAATCGCCTTCAGCTTAGATAGCGCTTCACTACTAGCTTCTTCAAATAACGGGAAAGCTGCATGGCCATTCATGCTACCATTAAAACCTCCACTGACAGTCATACTGGCACTCGTTCCAACACTGGACACACTAGAGGCACTGCTGCCGACATTATTTGACTTTCCTTTTCCCAATCTTTGTAAGGCTGTGGAATATCGGAGGACGATTTCATCGTAACGGGTTATCGTTGGGAAATCCAACGTCCCACTATAGGAGTGATGGCTTTGGCGAACAGCTTCCTCAAACCATTCTTCTAAAACGCCAACAAGTTCAATGGTCAAAAACACTAAAGCATTATCTACATGCCATGGTGGGACCTATCAAATTTAAGCACGAAGCTAGTCAAAATTTGACCTTATAACTGTACATAAAAGCTGAAAGAAAAAAGAAAAAAAAGAAGGTACCAGCTAGCGGATGCCAGCTTCTTTTTCTAATATCTCTTAAAAAAAGAAAATAATTATTTCACCTTGGAATTGAATAAATCATCCATGGCTTCCCAGATCGCGGACCAAGGAATACCAGCCTCCCTTAAAACCGGTGCTACCCAATTGACATGTTCGGCAGCATGATCATAGGCATACTTTTCTAAAAGTCCAAGAATTGATGCTGTAATTATAATATATATATATATATATATATATATATCAACTACAACTCTACAAAGCTAAAAAGTCAACAGCAGCTTACGAAGATGGAATACAGTGTCTGAAGGATAAAACTTTCGGCCCAGTTCTCGAATTTTATTTGTGACCCCTTCAATGCCTTGGGCGCGCCCAAAGAGTCCCTCATGAGCTATAAAAAGATTCGTAACATCAACACGATGCGAAACCAAAAAAAAAAAAACAATGCACATAAGACGAAGGAAATGACTAACCAATGTTGATAATCTGTGACCATATTTCAGATATTAGCTTTGGGTCATTATGGTCAGATACCTTGAAGATTAACAGTGTAGGCTCGAGTAACCCCAGTGGGCCGACAATATCTCGATAAAGCTAATATGAAGTTTGAATTTTGGTAAGATTTTGTTTCTTCATAAAAAAACTATTTAAAAAAAACAAAGAACCTCTGTAATAGTAAAAAGTTTCCGATCCAGAATAGTCAAACAATGAGTTCTGTCAGATTCTGAAACTTCTCCTGACGGCAAATCCCTAAGGGTCTGTAAAACTTCGGCTTGAACTTGAGCGACTTCAAGTTTTTCCTCCAATTCAGTTAAGAAGGCATAAGCATCACTATCACTGCTTATAAAATGAGGTGCCGATTTTCCATTGGTTATTGCATGCGACAAGAAGTGAAATCTTTGACTCAGGTTAAGATCAAGTCTATAAGACAAAATGGAAATACAAGTTGGGGTGAAAAAAGTGTTCAAAATCACGGCTCCAAAAAAAGAATTTTATAAGAAAATATACAAACGTTGTGCTTTCAGCAATCGCTGCACGGGTTTGACATGCATCAAAGAACCTATCGTTGCGAACATAGTATTCAGCTAACAGCTCTGCTCGACTCAAGTCATTTGAAGACTTTGACAAAAAGTGTTCCAGAAAAGGTGTATGCAGCTAAAAAGTATAAAAAGAAAGTTAAGAATAAATCGAACTTTCAGTCAAGAGTGCCACGAATCCCTGGTATAATTTCAAAAACGAAAGTTCAAAATTAAGTAATTTACTTGCAAAAGTTCTTCAGTCATTTTTTGTGAAATAAGCCATTCATAAAAATGGTAATGGAATCTCGAACTATCACTTGAAAGGGCTTTTGCTAACACTTGCTCCCAAACTTGTTGTGCTTCTCGGACTAGAAAAGAAAAATGAAGTTAACTAATGCGAATGATAGCGTGCGTTCCTTAGAACGATTATTTTTTTCGAACATGAATGAAATCGAGACATACCACTCATGGGACTATCTCGAGGGGATTTGCTAGCTGTTTTTAAACATTTATGAGCATACGCTACAGTATTTTCGATACACTCATAGCATGCTTGAATAGCTTCCTGTAGGCTAGGTTGAGGGTCACTGGCATCTTTGTTCTCAAAAGAGAATTCCGTCATTGTACCACTCTCATCCCAAGCCTTCATGCACATCAATGCCAAATCAATAGCACCTACGATATATATTTGCCATTTGATTGGAATAATAATGGGTTAAAAGATTATTCTCAGAATTCACAAGAGAAAAAAAATTATAACTTGCTTACCTTGCAGATAAGATACCTCTTGAAACTGTTTACAAGACAACTTTAACATGTCTATCGAGACATGTTTGGCTCCTCTTTGGAAAAATCTACATAAAATCGCCAAAAAAAAAAAGAAAAGAAAAAATCAAGATGAGTTTTATCTTTTTTATTTTAACTTTGATATGTGATAACATACCTTAAAGATTCTTGGGCTAACTCCCATTTTTCCACTTTTGAGGAAGTTTCCACGGAGCGATTAAGAGCTTCGATTGCCTAAGAAACAATGGTGATTTAACTTGAGTAACTAGAATGTTAAATTTAAGGTTCCAAAAGAAGAGACTAACTTTGTAAAGCAAGACATCATCAGAAGTGCAGAATGAACCACATCTTTCTTGTAAAGTATCACTAATGCTATCAACACTTAATAATTGACTAATTTGGTGATTAATAAGTGTTTTAACTAAATCTCTAGCGATGGCACGTCCCTTTTGGGTAGTTAAAAAGTCTTTATAGGTTAGAGAACTTAGGGTCTCGCGGACTTCAGAAGGACATCTGAATATGCGTGTTAAAAAAAAGTAGAACAGTTTAATCCAATATTCATATCACGAAATATTTAAAATTGTGAACCGAAATTCCAACATACACTGAAACAATGTCACTCAGTTGATAATCCACCAACAAGAGAACAAAAGAGATAGCTTGAATGGCTTGAGTCAAAAGACATTTTAAAGCCATGATAGAGCTTTGCTCAACTGCAAATATCTGAGGATCAGGTCTGCCGGCGCTGGGATCTGGGGGACAGGTCAGCAAAGAGTTTTCACTGATTTGAGTGAAAAAAAAGAAATCGTTATCACAACCTGTTAGTTAAGTAACAAATTAAATTGTGATCAGCAATCTATTTCACGCACTTTTCCATGAATGATTTTAAACTGTCTAAATCTTTCTGCACTTGAATTAATTTGGACTCAGGAACACTGGAGACATAGCTAGAAGGATTTTGCTTACTATTGGAGAATAGAAAAATCAACCAATAGAAAATGAATAAAAAAATAACGGATGCTTACTTAGGTGAAATAACTTTTTCTTCCCAAATGGGTCCTAATATCCACGCCATGTAAAGTGCGACACCTTCGTGTCGCCCACTGAACATAATCCCTTTTTCATCTGCAAAAGTATACATGTCGATCAAATTTTAAGAGACTGGGCCAAATTTTTAAAGCAACCATGAATTTTGAGAAATCTCACCTGTAATTTCGCGACTTAAATTACTAGTGCCAAACGGTTGTGACGCGTCAAGACGTTCAGGTTTGCCAGATTGCTCGTAAAGAAGACGCTTAGCTTGTGTCATAGCCTCCTCACTGACGACTTTCTTACTTGGGATTCGGCCGCTATTTGAACCAGAACCTATCTCAAGTAACAAATCTGGACGAGATGTCGCAATGCAGACGCACATGGCGCAACTTTGATCGCGGCCATACCTGAGTCAAAGAGATGAGAATCAGTAAAAGCACACTTACATAATTTTCATTGCCAAATTAAGCAGTTAGTGAAGTAAAAAAAAATAACCTCTCCCAAAATTGAGATACTTCTCGATCACGACCTGGCATAGCTTCAAGTAAATTTGCCATCGTATCGACCGGCCTCTGCCTCACTAATACATGAATTGCCATATTAGAAAGTATGACCCATTCTTGTCGGGTTCCTGTGAGACGATTATAGTCTTTCATATCTGCCTCAGCTATGGGAACCCGCTCAATAGCCCAAACCGTGCCCTCGATAGGGATAGTGCCAACAACTTCTTGAATCAATTGAGTTTGTGGAGGCTGGAGCCCAGTAGAACTAAATGATGAATTAGTCTGTATAGATGTATTTTTGAGAACTTTGCCAGGATCTAGGTCAGGAGCAGTAGTGACCAGAACGTCCAGGTCATCGGAAACAGCATGCGAAGCAAGAAAATAGCCTCCAGGCGAAAAATAAGTAGCGCAGCTAATATCCGAGTCGGACGTTACTTCAGATTTGGAATTGGCTTCAGGTTGAGGGAATTGAGGAACCGATTGATTGAAGCCTAGCAAATGAGAATTTACGGAGTTGAGGGTACTAGAAGGAGCGACATTTGACGATGGAAGCACGAATTTTTGATGTTCAGGGGGTAAACGGACATGTGATAGTGATAGAGTAGATGGGGCCACTTCTGTAAATGCAGGTGTAGTTATAACAGACCCAAACGCGTAGCCAAATCTCCTTTTAGCATGTGTAAAGTACAGTCGAACGCCAGTAGAAAGAACAGCAACTAATGCAATGTTTCCACCCTCAGACTTTGTTATCACGCATAAATTGATTATTTGAAATGAGCGGGGATCAAGAAACTGAGAGGCGTTTGGACAAAGATTGTGAGCTTCACGCGGCAGATCGCTGATTGTTGCAACTTTGCAAATGGGGGCATCGCCCGAAGGGCCTAACGTGAACATGTCGATCGAATGAGAGAGATTGGACACGTATAATAGATTTCGCTCATCGTCTATCACAATATCATCAATTTCACCATGACTAGAAGGTAAGAGCCAGGTGGGTACAAGTTGAGATAGGGTAGAAACTTGTCCTTTAGACAAATTGACTAAATTGCAACGTTTGCTAAACCATCCTTCCTCGGAACGGTATTCTAATTCAAACAGTTCATTGCCACAGGATATTTCAGAAGGGAATGATCCAATAAGAAATATACGGCCATTGGGCTTGAAGCATACAGTCTTTTTGAAAACAATGCCGTCGGTAGGAGTAGAAAGATTGGTGATATAAAATGATAATTCTGAAGATGGGTTAGTTGGGAGAGAAAGACCCACAACCATCAAGGTAAGAGAAGTTGTCAGGATGAGAACGTGATCGATGTTTGTAACAAAAACACCTTTTCAAAAGATGTTCAAGACAAATGTCAGTATTCATCTCAGAAACATGATAGATATATAAATAATTTTCGTACCAGGCTTCGGCGTAGCTAGGACCACAGTAGTGATCACATCTTCTAAATGATCAAAGCAGACAAAATCTGATCCATAAAGATAATCCCAGAGGAGAAGACGATTATCGACTGTCATCCAGGCATGATTAATTGTAGGAAATAAGCCCATAAAAGATCGATGCGATAAAGCTGTGAAGGAAAGTTTTTTTTAAAGATGAATCATAAACTCATGTTATTCTGATATTTCAAGGAGCTGAAAGAGAAATGGGTATTTATTATAGACGCGAACCTTCATGTTGTTCAAATAGAGAATCAGGTAAACTGAGAGAATGAAGATTGACGAATGGAGCCCAAGTCTGATTTAAAGCCGATGTGTAGTTCGAAGATGAAGAAGCTGAAGTTAAATGGACGAAAAAATAAAAATGGTCAACCTCATATCATATCACACTCAACCTGGCAAACAATGAATAGTTATAATATAAATAAAGATTTATGATATGATTGTCTTCTAGCAGTTAGCTGATGACTGTTACTCCTCTCATTTGATAAATTTAAAACTTGTTTCTTTGAAGAAAAAATCATCTAAGAGGGTTCAAATTTTCCCTAAAAAAAACAACAAAAACAGAGAAAGATATATATATCCAAACCTTGCAAGGAAGCTTCCAACGTTGGTCCCGGTGAACTCAAAGGCGAAGACAATCTTCGCTCGATCACGTCGGACGCCCAAGTAAGTTGGTCGAACAAGGCAGCCTGAGGGAAATTCATCGCGTGTTAGTGCTGGACTTGGGCTGTCTGGGGAGAATGTTGGTGGGCTTTTTATTTGACTCGCGCGTAGTTTTGATTATTTATCCAAGACAATAAATTCTCTCTCTTCTTACAATCATCTTCACTATATAATCGAAACTCTTCAATACGCCTCATTTGGCAATCAGCCAAAAGACAATCCTTCAAATGGCTTGTGCAATTGCTGGAAGGTTCCTTATTTGTTATCTTCTCAACAGTCTCTGTCTCTCAACAACATATCATTCTCTCTGAACTGGTTGGCCTCTGTTGGCAGACACACGTCTTGGAAAATTTAGGGGGGACGTGCCAGCAAGAGTAATTGTGTAAGACTCCTGTTGTTGGTAGCTCTCACTGAAACCCAACTTGATTTGACATCTACCTCACACTTGCTCCTACATCAAACTCAACTTGGGCTTTCATTAATCTCACAAGAGAACAAAATCCTCATTTTTCAATAAACTTGATCCTACCATCGTAAAGATGAGTATCTATTATGTATTGGTAATGAATTGATATGACAGCAAATCTCAAAAACAAAAAAAAATCTAGGTCACCTGACCTACACTTTGGGCGAGGAATGAGAGGCAAGACAAAGGCAATTTTCGTAGGATTAGCAGTCACTCTAAATCCACATTAAATGACATGCTATAAGCATGTTTCAGGTATGCTGGTTCAAAGATCACATAAGGATAAAGTTGAAAGGCTTGCTTTGTTTTTGTCCCAAAAATTATAGATAGGATTGGTATAAATGAAATTGGTATACAAATTAAAAGGAAGTAGCGTTGGATTGAGGTTCAGTGTACCTATCAATTTCACGCAACAATGAAGAAAGGGAATTAATTTTTTATGAAAGACAAATATTTTGTTTTGTTTTGTTTGTTGACAAAAATAAAGATACTTTAATCACCACGGAAAATCTGGGGGTGAACTGCTAGCAATCCCCTCTCTTTGAATTCCAGAGCGTCTCTTATTATTCCAGGGTTATTCTCACTTTATAACAATATACAAAATTGTATTGGAAGTACATTTATTCTCAGATTGATTATAGACAGAATATCAACTGATTCCAAATTATGCACAAGTTGATCCTCCAGAACTTGATTTTGGTCCTCTGTTGAGCACAAATTGAGCACAAATTGATCTAACCTAAGCTTATGCATATATAATAATTCAGGATACTTGCTCTATTAAATTTGATAATAAAATAAAATATTGATGAATTTATATAAAAAATAATTATTATGTAAGATAATAAATTATAAATTTAGGCATCATAGGAGGGCACTTAATAGAACTTAATTATACTATGTGCCACCTTAATACTGTATCACACAGTTTGAAACATTTAAAACAAAATGTGTCATGATGGGCAATGAAATTGCTTGGACAGACACTTTCAAAATTAATACTGACCATAATACACAAATATGAAACCTTGGCATCTATCCAATAAAAGATTTTCCTCCTGATAAATGGATTTTTCTCAGTTACTCCCTGCTAAAAAGTGTCCTTGTGAGGTTTGTCTGACCTTCAGGGGGATAATTTGGCCACATCAAACTACTTCTATTTCCATGATTGACCAAAACATCATCCTCATTTCCATCTAAAGAGTTGATCTCATCTGACTGTGGCTGATCAAAGGGGTCCACCACAAGTTTAGCCAAAATTTTGGTGAACACTTTTTTGATGGATAGTGACTAACTGGTGCTTTCCAAAATTGTCCTCCTGAAGTTAGGCTAAACTTCAGCAGGATAAATTTATTACGAATACCAAATTAACTGAAGAATACTTTTGCCCTAGCTACTCTGCATCATAAAAGTATCCAACTGAGGTTTAGCCATAATTCAGGTAGACACTTTTGGAAAGGCACAGTCTGATGGGTTTAATATCTATATATGGCAATAAGTATGAGTTTTTTATCAACATGGAACTAGAATTAATTTAATATGGCCAAAGTGTCCACCTGAAGTATGGCCAAAATACAGGTGGAAATTTTTATGAGGATTACTTGATGAAATGAAGAAGACTTGCAATTACTTTCCATCATAAAATTTTCAAACTTAAGTTTATCAAAAATTGTGGTGACACTTTTGCCAGATCCAGTCATATGGGATCAACTCTCTATATGGCAATGAGAATCAATTTTTAGTCAATCATGGCATTAGAAGTAATTTGATATGGACAAACTTGCCACCTGATTTTTGGCCAAAAATAAGTTGGAAATGTTTATGAGGAATACTAGATTAACTAAAGAAGACTTGCACCCTACTACTGTCCATCATAAAAGTGTTCACCAGAAGAATTCTCAAACTTGAGGTTGACACCTTTGGCCTGGTCCGGCCATATGGGATCAATTCTGCATATGGAAATGAGGATGTAATTTGGTCAATCATGGTACTAGAAGTAATTTGATATAGACAAAGTGTCCAACTAAATATTGGAAAAAAATCAGTTGAAAACTTCATTTAGTTTTTCAAAAAATCAAATTAAGTACAATTTTATTCCTGATGGTGCCCATTTTATCCAACACCTCTTCTGAGCCTTGAAAGTAGGCATTTAGCTTGAATTTTAAATTTCATATAAAATCCCTTTTATTCAACCTATTTCTTTTTATCCCTTTTTTTTCCTTTAGATATCAATTAATTTTATGTAAAACAAATCATTTTCATAATTTTTTACCTGTATTTAATAAAATTATTAAAGGTTTAACATCGCCCTGTAAGCATTTGGCACATGTTTTTTTTGCTATACTAATAAAAATAATAATATACTGGTGACAAAAAATTGATCAAATGATAAAATATTAATAAAACAGAAAGATCAAATACCAGTGGATATGTTTTAAAAAGATACCAGTTGCACTGAAGAAGACCTGCACCCTAGATATTCACCATCAAATAAGTGTCCAGCACAATTTCGGCCAAACTTGTGCCGGACACTTTTGGTCAGGTGCAGTCATATGAGATCAATTCTCTCTATGGAAATGAAAAAAATTATTTGATGAAAAAACTCCACTAGAAGTAGTTTTATATAGTCAAATTTTCTACCTAGAGTTCATCCAAACCACAGGTGCACAGTTTTTTATCTTTAAAAAAAAGTAAATTTAGTACAATTTATCCTTGATTGCTCTCATTTGCTTCAACACCTCTACTGGCCTTTGATAGTAGGAATATTACTTGGATTTCTTTTTTCATATTTGATCCCTTTAACTTAATTTTTTATTCCTCATATTGTTTTTGGATATCAATTAATAATTTTCAAAATAAACTATTTTCATATTTTTATACATTTATTTAATAATATTATAAATGGCATAACATCACCTGGTATGCATTTGGCACATGAGTTTTTCTATGCTTATAAAATTAATAATATAATGGCGACCAAAAATTAATCAAATGATATTTATGAGTGAGGAACAAAGATAAAATACCAGTAGACATGTTTGTAAGAAATATTAGATGAACTGAAGAAAAATTCTACCCTAGCTACTCTCCATCATAAAAGTGTCCAGCACAAGTTCGGCTGAACTTGTGCTGGACACTTATGGTCAGGTGCAGTCAGATAGGAGCAATTCTCTCTATGAAAATGAAGATAAATTTTTGATACAAAATTACACTAGAAGTAGTTTGATATGGCTAAATTGTCATGCTGAAGTTTTGGTAAAGCTCAAGTGGATTTTTTTTTTATTTTTAAAAAAAAGAAAATTTAGTGCAAGTTTAGCCCTGATTGTGCTAATTTGATTCAACATCTCTTTTTTCTGTTTATGGCGGGAATTTAACTTGGATTTTAATTTTAATCTTTGATTTCTTTTATTTTACTTTATTCCTCTCATATTGCTTTTGGATAGAAGTTTATTTTTTGTAAAATAAATCATTTTCATATTTTTTTACTTTATTTAATAATATTATAAAAGGTGTAACATCACCCAGTATTCATTTGGCACACAATTTTTTGCTATACTGATAATATTAATAATATAATGGTGACAAAAAATTAATCAATTGATAAATATGAGTGAGGCACAAAGATTTAATAACAGTGGAAATGTTTATAAGAAATTTCAGATGATTAAAAATGACTTGCACCCTGGATACTCTTCATGATAAAAGTGTCCAGCACAAGTTTGGCCAAACTTGTGCTGGACACTTTTGGTTGCATGCCGATGTAGACAATCCTATAGTACTAGCTATAGGCCTTGACCAAGGGAGTTGGAGAAAAACCAGAGAGAAAATCCCCTGTCCCTTTAGAAAAATAGAGTGAGATTTACTTGCTAAAGTAAGTTGGTTCCTGTTTTGCTAAAGCTCCTTTTTAACACACTTGACTGCTTGATGAGCCAAGAAAGTAGTCCACAGATAGACTACCAGACCAAAGAACTGAAATGTAGAACAAAGTCCGCACCAGAGACAGCAAAGATACTTGATGTAGGCTGCAAATCCACACCAGAGACAGCAATAATACTTGCTATAGCTTGCAAGACTATAACAGAGAAAACAGTTGCCAAAGTTAAGTTAAATGAAGAACTCACTTGCAACAAACACAGCCAATTGTGGCCAGAAAACAGTGAAAGCTGAGTGAGGAACAATGATATCACCTCCGGATGGTTGTATGATGATTAAGGTTGCCCCAAACTGTCTTATTCACTATGTACACAAAGACCACTAACTAAGAGCCCATGCGCACCCACCAATCTGGCGCCTGTACCCACCAAATTGCATAAAAAACCCTCCTGGAGCGCTCCCCAACCTCCTAAAACAGAGGCGGGCGGGCCGCCCGACGTTGGAGATGCCGCCTGAAGCCAGAAAACCAATAAAAACCACTAATCTACTTAGAAAAATTAGCTACAACTACTAAAACCTTTAAAACACGGAATTTCACTATAACAACATTGTGACATGATATATAGAGAAAAATTAGCTCTATCAAATGGTACTAAGCACTTAACCCTAAGACTTAAGGTTAGCCCGTAAAACACGAAAAACAAAATTAAACAGCAATCTTTTATAAACAAAAAATGAGGAAATGACCCCTTAAAATCAGAATATGAAAAATGTCTACAAGACATAAAATATAGAGAAAAACCAGGGCTATCCAATGATAGTACCCAAATACCGGCAGACCCAATATCCACGGAATAAAACCAGAAAAATACCCTATTCCTTAACAGATGTCAATTAAGACATGCACAAACCGCGCCAAATCGCACAACAAAGGTCCCTGCCAATTTTGGAAGACCACATCCTCCCTCCAATTGAGAATGTCCGCATTCTTTCTTCATCCAACCACCATGTTTAACCTCCTTTCCAAATCTGCCTCTGAAATGGGCCCCTGCCAATACTGCATCAACAATAATTTAATCTGCGCCATAACACCACCTGTTCATCCATACAAAACGTCCTGCGATGTCTGCCACTCCAGAAAGAAGACCTGCCACAGACCTGGTCCACTTTCTTCTACAACAGATTCACCTCCGCCTCAACCTGGTCCTTCTTCTGCCTGCACCAAAAGATCTAGGCCATCCATCCTGATACCCAGATTAATCAAAAGGCTCCACCCTTCCCAGAAGAGTGCCACAACCCATAAAGCAACTAGTTACCCCATCCCTGGTCCATCTGATGGTAAAGAACATTCATTTCTTCCTTCAACTTTAAAACTGATAACTTCTCAGTTCCTTCCTCTTCTGATAGTGATGATAACAATGTAGGATCCATTGCAACACCAACACCAATGCACTTGCCCACTATCAAGGCCAAGTTCAAACAACACACATCTCAACAGAAACAACTTCTGCTTCACTATTTCCAATCCACTCCTGCTAGAGATCCACAGGACATTGAGAACAGAAGACACCTCATTCACCAGTTCAAGGCTAATTCTGAACACTTCATTTCATCTCTTGATTCCCTCTGTAATTCCAATAGTACTTGAGTTTGATTCAGAAAAGAAAAATTGACCACACCCTCTATAGGATGTAACCACAAACAACCCTCAGTTTTAAGTCTTGGGGGACCATCCTCATTTTATAGTCTTGGGGGACTCAAAAACCCTCAGTTTAAAGTCTTGGGGGACTCAAAAACCTAAATCATAAACCCAGGACCAGAGATCAACCACATTAAGACACAGAGAAAAAACTAACATTCTGGGGTAATTGTGAATAGAGAAGCCAGCCCATCAATTACCCCCAAACTTGCCTTTGCTAAATTCAGAGGCTCCCCCTGTGGATACCCTCCACCAATCTTTCAAAACCAACTCCAACAACAAAACCCTTTTTCCTCAGTTTATAGTCTTGGGGGACTTACAACCCTCAGTTTAAAGTCTTGCGGGACTAAACCAACAACAATCCTCAGTTTAAAGTCTTGGGGGACTAACACAGTGTTCAGTTTAAAGTCTTGACGGACTTATCTTGATAAAATCTTAAAACCAGCCAGTTTAAAGTCTTGGAGGACTAACAGAAACCAGATTTCAGTTTAAAGTCTTGATGGACTGACTTGATACCATAGCTTTTTCAGTTTAGAGTCTTGATGGACTGAATTGATAACATAGCTTTTTCAGTTTAGAGTCTTGATGGACTGACAGAATTTTGCATAAAAGGGACGCAGCCAATTTCATGCAGCACACCTCTACAGCCAACCTCCTGAGCTTTCACCTTCACTTCATCATCTACCCATCACTGACAAAAATCTCATCCTATCCCTTTTCATCATCTTTTTCTCACCACAGATCATGGCTGGATCTCCTGATGTTAACCCTTCTACTCTCCCTTGCTTCACTGCTCCCAAGGACTATTCCTGCAAACAGTGCATCCACATGTGCAGACCTTGCACATTCACTCTTCCAAATCCTGAATCCAAATTCTACAACAGGGCTTGTGACTCTTGCTATTCCAAAAAGAAAAGATGTGACAGAGACGCCAACTACCCTATTCCTCCGCCTTCTCCTTCTCACAAATACATCTCCAGATCCCCTACCAGATCCCCAGAGCTTGGTCCTTCCTCTTCCTCTCTATCTTCTGCTCCTTCCAGAAGATCCAGAAGCTCAGCTTCCCGCACTCTTCCCAAAAGACCAGCCTTAGCCTCACAAGAAACTGCTTTTATCTCCGCCAAATTAGCTCCAAAAGCACAAAATCAACTCCCAGGCTTCTAGACCGTGTCCAGGCGGCCCGCCCGCCTCACCAAACAGTGAAAATCAGGGCCAAAACCTCCAAAAACGGCCAGAAAATAGCCAAATTCATCCTGACAACAACAACAACTCAACCCAACTACCTCCTACTGCTCCCAGAGCAATGCAATCCACCCTTCCAAAGTCCAAAAGCACCAAAATTTACCAGATTTCTAAGAGAACTGCCAGAGAACCCCAAGAAGAAACCAGAACACCACACACTGCTCCATAACAACAACTTCGTCCCCAACTAAGACAAAGAAACTACACCTCTCCTCTGTCAGCCAACTACTCTTCTGACAGTTCCATCTCTTCAAATTCTCCCTCCAGAAGAGAGCAGTCTGCTTCCAAATCCTCCTCTCCTGCTCCATCCTTTAACAACCCTGGTACTCCATCACCAGCACCTCCTCCAGCTGAATCCAACAGAAATAACAACCACAACAACAACAACAATCTCACTGCTCCAACTAGGCCCAAGGAACCTCAACATCCCAGTTCACCTTCTCAGGATCCTTCAGAGGAAGACCATAAAAATCCATATCTTTCCCTAGTTGATCCACCCACTATGACCATTACAAAATCGTCAGAGATCCAAATCCCAGCTGCTTACAGATTTGATGAGCTTCCAATCTGTAAGTACCAAATTAATTATTCCTTTTCTTCAACAAAAATAATTACTGATCCAATTCTTCTTGTCTAGTTGGCACCCCTCCTCCTGAATCTATTATTGGAGTTGGCCAACCTCTTGAAACTTCTTTGACCCTGGATTATGGAGACATGAAGAAACACCTAAGCACCATGTGTTCCAATATACTAAAAGCCTTTGCCCTCCATGGACCTTTGAATGACTTTGAAAAATCCCTGAGAAAGTGCCTACTGGATGACCACTGGAAAATGTCTAGGATCATTAAACACACCCTCCAGCACTCCATTCCTACCTCTTCTTCTTCCTCCTCTGAACTTCCCTCTAATCCAATTCCTGACCATTACAATCCCTATAATCTCTCCAGCAGGATGCACTTCAAAGAACACAGTGCTTCCCAAAATCCCAACAAAAAACAAAAACATCATCACAATCAGGACCAGCCTCCAGAAGCTTCATCATCCAGACAATGAGCTCCTGCAAAAGATTAGAAACATAAAAATAATATAAAACAAATAATAAAAAATAATTTCAGAATTTTTTTTTTTTTTTATGATCTACTGATATACTAAAATAAAAAATTAATAATTAAAATGAAATGAAATAACATAAATGAAATAAAATATAATATAAAAAATAATACAAATGGTATCCCCCAGCCAATTGATGAGCTGATCCCCTAATACCTTACCCACATCCAAGTGCACCTTGATGTGGATACACAATTAATTCTTTTAAATGGTTAACAGAAAACAAAATTCAAAAAATTTAGAAATTCAGAAAATAATAAAAAATAAAGAAACACAGAAACACATGAAATAAATAATAAATAAAAATAAGAAAATAGCATTGCCCGGCCAATTGATGAGCCTTTCCCCACCAATGCTTGCCCACATCCAGGTGAACCTGATGTGGTAACACCCTATATTTTTGATTTTATAATTTTAAACAACCCCCATAAAAAAATTTAAAAGAAAAAAAGAGAAAAAAAGAAAATAATCTAAAACTGCTATCTAGCAAAAACATAACTGCAAAATCAAAGAAAGTCCAGCTCCATAGATGGTCCAATAAGGGAAAGTCCGGTCCATAGAAATAATCACTGGGTGGGCTCCCTCCAATAAGTAAAAATGATGGGAGACCACCAGTGATCCACCACCAATCTGAAAGAACCAAAGATAAAGAAGCCAGTCCCAAACCAGTTTAAAGTCATAGCGGACTTGAAACCTGAATAATAAACAACAGAACTAGAATTCAACTAGGAAAGACAAAAGACTTGAGACAGACATTCTGGGGTAACTGTTCTACAGAGCAGCCAGCTCATCAGTTACCCCCACACTTGCCAAAATAAAATATAGAAGCCCCCCCTGGGTACCTTCTAACCAACAAAACACAACATCCAACACGATAAACCAAAACCAATAAAAGTGAAGAGTCCGACACTTGAAGACCAAAAGAATTTCCAGTTTAAAGTCATAGAGGACTAAAACCTGTGAAAAGAAACCAATACTAGGGTTCAACCAAATTAAGAGAAAGGGTTGGAAACAGACAATCTGGGGTAACTGTTGATAGAGCAGCCAGCTCATCAGTCACCCCTATACTTGCCAAGATCAAATCTAGAAGCCCCACCCATGATTATCTTCTAAAAAAAAGTTTCCAACACAAAAGTTGCTCTGCAACACCACAAAATTCCAAAACAAAAAAAGAACATTCCATAGTTTATCCTCATTGCGGAGTTAATCTTCTTCATGCCTAGTGCCTCTGGGATAAAACCTCTTCACTTGGTCTGCAGCCACCCTCTTTTTCAAGACTGCACCATCCAACTCTTCCAAAACATAAGAACCTCCAGACGCCTGAGATCTGACTCTGTAAGGTCCATTCCATCTGTCAGCAAACATTTTCCCCCACTGACTCTCCAAACTTCTATTATACACCAAAACCAAACAACCAGGTTTCAAGGGATTCCTGAGTCTATGAGCCAACTTCTTGTCCCAGTACCTGACTGATTGATTCCTAATCTTCTGTCACGCGCCACGTGACACTCAAGGCGAAAGCAGCTCATTAAATCAATAATATCGAGTCCTAAATCTATACTCGAAGTGCAGAAAGCAATTCTCCATAGCAACTGCGATTTTCCTTTGTGTACTTTCTATTTAACTGCGCTAGCCTAAACTCTAAATCTAAATTAGTCAATCTCCCAATAGGGTGCCTTAGTCTCCTTTTCAATAAGCGACGCACAGCGCTAGGTTCAACGAACTAATACAGTAGTAGTTTTTTTCATTAAAGTTTTGTTAATTAATTAAACAGGGGTAAATTGAGCATGGACGTATATTTAGTGAAGAGGGTCTAAGTGTATGTTAGTAATGGTCAATGGAAGGGAGGTCAATGTGAGAAGGAACAAAGGATATAAAAGGGGTTGGGTATTTGGTTCGATATTCCTTAGAATTAAATTATAAATTGTATTTACATTAATAGTGGTAAATCTTTAAAGTTAAATCATTGTTATTGTATCTTTCTTTTATTTTCTCAATATTCATTTCTAAATCCTAAATCTTTGATTATTGAGTTTCCAACCCTTTGTGAGATCTTAAGAATTCCTATTACCTGTGAAACTATTTTATAATTCTTCTCGAACGAACCTTGAACCTGTAGCTCTTACTTCGAGTGACCTTCGAACCACTTCCTCGAATCATTCCTCTGTGCTTCGAAGAAGTTTCTAAATCTCTCATCTCATTTTCAGGAACATCCTTGACCTTGTGCCTAGGTTGTCCGGTGACATCTTCATCATTCTAGAGTATGCCTTCTCTTGACATTCCTCTCTACATTCCAACTGTTGCATCCTGGCACAGAGCAAATCTTCTGTTGAGTGTACGTCATCTCAATCAATTCCAAGATAAGAGACAGCTTCCAAGTCCACTGGTAGAACGGCTTTCTGACCAAACATTAACTCATAAGTAGAATAGCCAGTTGTCCTCTTCACAGTGACCCTATCAGCAAATAAAACCAAGGGTAAATAATGCCTCCACTTTTCGGCACTATCTCCGCACATCTTCACCAAAGCATTCTTGATAACTTGATGGCCTCTTTCAACCATGCCTTCAGCTTCAGGATAATACGGTGTAGCCACTCTAACCCTAGAACCAACACTAGCCACAGCTTCTTTAAATTCGGCACCAAACTCTGGCCCACCATCAACAGTAACCGATTTCATCAACCCATACCTATAAATCCACTCCTTCTTCAAAAACTCTGCCACATTCTTGGCAGTCAAATTAACCAGAGGCACTGCCTCAACCCAACCAGACAAATCATCCCTAGCAACAATCAAGTATTTATACCTGCCCTCTTTAATATGGACAGCATCCAGACTGACCCTTCCAAAAACAGTTGATTCACCAGTAGCACGGCCCACCTCTTTAGGTTTCAAATGACTTCTTCTTTGACATTCTTCACAAGATTGAACCCAACCCTGCACAGCCAACTTCATAACCGGCCACCAAAATCTGTCTGCTACTCTTCTATAAGTCTCCCCAAAGCCTCTATGACCAAGGTCTACATGCAAAGACTTTAAAACCAATTCTTGACCCTTCTTCTGAGTCACCACTACTTGAGGATTAGGATGTCTCCTTCTCATCAACCGCCTTCCTGACACATAAAGTCCAGGACTCTTCTTCTTGATTGCCAACCAAGTATCATCATCACAACTATCTGGCCTCTCCAAGGTCAACAGATATTCCACCAAAATAAAATAAAACCCAGACTGACCCCAGGTCTCATCTTCAAAATCCAACAAAACAACATCGAAGGGTACAACTCTGTCATCAAAATCACCAGTGTGAACATGAGCCAATTGAGCAGCCCAACCAGGACACCAATCCTTAAATTTTGGCACGTCCTTCTCTTTCCATTGAATCTTGTGAGAATCCAGTTCACTAACAAAAACACCCTTTTCCAATTTTGAGCTGTCCCAAACAACAACTCCATATTCATCAACAAAAACATCCTGATCACCAGAATCAAGATCAGATCCAGCCAGTTTAGCCTCTTGGGGGAGGTCAGAACAATCATCCAGTTTAGCCTCATGGGGGAGGAGAGAAAAATCCTCAGCACCCTTTGTGCTGGCCCTAACCACTGGAACATCTTTGTCAAACTCTTCAGAATCAGAATCCTCATCTGTAGGTGGCCTCCTTGATAATCCATCAGGCATAGTAAAAGTTTTACCTGGTTTGTGTACCAGGTCAAAAGAAAAATGTTGAATAAATGCCACCCACCTAGTCATTGGAGCATTTGGAAGACTAGGTGTATTGATCATCTGAATCAAAGATTTTGCATCCACCTGCAGCTCAAAATGCTGCCCCCACAGAACCGTCTGTAGCTTCATTAAAATTTTAGCTACACCACACAATTCCAACTTAGGTTGAGAATAACTAGATTCCACCTCATTAAACACCACAGACTCATACCTTACTGGCCTGAACCTCCCAGTCTTATCCTCCTGAGACAAAACTGCACCAGCAGCAATATAACTTGAGTCCACTGCCAGATAAATCTTTCCAGCACCAACACCATAATCCAACTTGTGAAGAATTATATCTTCACCAACAACCTTTTTCAACTTCTGAAAAGCCTCTTCACAATCTTCAGTCCATTCCCAATCTGCATCTTTTCTGGTCAACCTCCTTAAAGGTGAAGCCAACAAAGAAAAATCCTTAATAAAAATCCTGACATATACACATACACCCAAAAATCCCCTGACTTCTGTAGTATTTTTAGGCCTTGGCCATGACTGGATTTTATTAATCTTCTTCTTCACCATAATCCTTCCCTCTTTACATAATACATGACCCAGAATTTCCAAAGCAGGAACACAACAACAGAATTTTGACCCTGAAATGGTCAAACCAGCCTCTTCAATCCTGAACAACACTCTCTCTAGAGTTATTGCATATTCCCACACGAACCTCCTTATGCCAGGGTTCTCCGCTAACACCTCATTACCATAATCAGTGGATGGTCCTTTAATTCCACCATCATCAATAAAAATACCAGCATGAGTAGGAACCTCATCCTGCAATATCCAAGCCATCTGTGCTTGATAAACTGCCACTGAATTAGTTGCCCCTTGAGGCAACCTAGTGAGCTGAAATCTTCCGAAAGGAGTCTCAAAAGTTGTGAGAGGCCTTGAATCCGTATGTAGTTCCCTCTCATCATAACCACCCATAATATCACCCAAACCATAACACACCCTTCCAGAAAAAGCTTCAACAAAATCCTCTGCACTTGGCGGCATACCAGCGTCCTTGATAGTGACTCTATTCAAGGCTATAAGATCATGAACCACCCTCAACTTTCCATTCTGCTTCTTTACACAGAACACCGGACTTGAGTAACTGGATGTTGATTGTTCATATAACCCAGTCCTGACTCTTTCCCTAACAATCTCTACAAAATCCTCTTGAATAGCGGCTGGAATCAGAATAGGTTTGATTTGCCAAGGTTCATGACAAACAACAGGAATCAAGTAAGGTTCCCCATAAGAGTGCTTCAATACACCCCTTTCCTCCTCAACAAATGCCACCGCTTTTTCCCTTAGTACAATAACGTGCAACAACAACTTCTTTTCTTCCTCAGACAACCACCCATCAGGACCAAAATTAACAACTTTCAATCTTTCCATGGTCACCCTAGCCGTCTCTACAAATTCTGGAGGATTCTTCACCAAAGGAGTACAGTACGGATCTCTTGACAAAGGAGGTCTCTTCAAAGGCGGATTCAAGCCCACAGGCATAGGCTCATTGACAGGCCTAATCTTCTGCGCTACCTTCTTATACTTTGCCGCTCCACCTTCAACTTGAGGGATCTTCAGGAAATCTTCACCACCAGACCTAGAACAAAAACCAAGGGTTTCCCCATTGCTCACATGTGTGGCCAAGGTAATGTTTTTGAAAGGTGTAGAAGAAACCCTAGCGGTGCACAATTGGGAGGACTTACTTTTACACCCCAATCTCACTACTCCAAAACTTTTCCACAATTCCACATCTTCATCCTCACTTCCAACTTCCAAATCTTCAAATCTTGATTCATCTTCTGAATCACATCTTCTAAAATTGTGCAGCTTATCCTCATTCTGGAGGTCCAAAAATTGATCTTGATGATCTTCTCTCTTCAAAATTTTCTGCAGTTTAACCTCATGCTGGAGGCCCAAAAATAGATCTTGATGATCTTCACAAAAATATTTTGCATCTTCTTTCTTCATTATCTTCAGATTTTTTTCTTGATTTTCATGAATTATCTTGAAATTTTTATCTTCTTTTCTTGAGTTTTCTTCTGTCCTACAAAAATAACCAGGGGTTTCCCCAATGATCACAGGTGTGGCCCAGGTAATGTTTTTGAAAGGTGTAGAAGAAACCCTAGCAGTGCACAATTGGGAGGACTTACTTTTGGACCCCAATCTCACCGCCCCAAAACTTTTCCGCATATCTTTCAATAAAGATATATAACCAATCTTCTTCTTTGAACTTGAATTAAAAATAATTAAGAATCTTGAGAGAGAACAGAGACTTGATAAAAAACTTGATTAATACTTGCAGAGAAGAGAAACATTAAAAAGAGAAAGTTGAAAATCCACTTGGTATATCTCCAAGGGAGCTGACCTACTACAACCTGGGATTTCTTCATTTTGGGGAGAGGTTGTAGCACTAGGGTGATCAGCCCTCATTACTCTAAAAAAGACAGACTCTCAATAGAGCCTGAGACGCACTCCAAAAAACCAGAGGCAGCACCCACTTCCTTCCTTCTCCTGCAGCAGTCCATGCACTGGCACATTGAAGATAAACCAGGCCTAGTCTCCCAACCATCCTCTCCAGGGGATGACAACCTCATGTGAAGCCTCCTTTTGTCTTCACCGGTCAACTCCAAACTGATTCCCAAATCAAATTGATAACCAATTCTTGCCTGAAAATCCATCAAGAATGGCCCGCCCAAAACTGCTTTTACATTACCTTTAGCAATGTAAAAATGAACCTTCCCTGAGGCTCCTCCAACATCTAACTTCACAAACTCTGAAGTTCCAACCAATTCAGTGACATGGCCACTGATCCCTCTCAAATTCCCACCAATACCAGTTTTGATGGGGAGGCCCATATGAGTTGCCTCAAACAAAGAAATCAGGTTTATCTGAGAACCTGAATCCACCAATGCCCTTGCCTCCCTGCCATTCAGAGTGACATTGACATATCCCAGAGGAGCAGAAAAATGAGTTTCCAACCCTTCACCAAACTTTTCAGCAGAATCACAAATGTATTCTGCCTCACCAGAAGAAACCCTTCTCCTGGTCAACAACTTCTTCTGCCTATCAGCCAACCCTGGACTGATAGCATACAATTCCCCATAAGATAGGGAAACCTGACCCTGGTTCATCCTTTCCAGGACAGAGTCCATAACATTAACTTGACCAGACACTACCGGACTCTCAAAGTGAGCTCTTGCTTCACCACCTTGGTCCTAGAAGATTCTTGAGGACCAGAACCACCAACAGATTTACCATCAACAGGAACCAAACCAGATCCCTCACCAGAACCTCTGACTCCAACAGGCTTTGGCAATGAAGCCAAAGGGACATCCTCCTCAGAGTCAGAATACACCTCCATTGGCATTGGCTCACCATTCAGGTCCAATGCACCAAAACTAGGGGGGCCCATGTCAGCCATACCCTTCTGCATCTTGTACAGCTCCTCTTTGCTGTACCTCTTCCTAGCTGCACTCAGCTTAGGATCCCCCTTTGAAGCATTTGGCTTTGGTTGGGCCTGAGAACTGCTCTTAGGCCTACCCACCTTTCCTGCTTCCACATCATAAACACCAGCCAAGCATTCACCACTTGACTGTCCACCACAAGAATACAACTCCAAACCACCAAAGGAAGTAGAAAAAGAGACCTTATTGACCTCCTTACCCTTTCCCTTGACGTCCTCATCTACCTTAACAGAAGACTTCCCCTGATCAGGAATCTCCTCAAACCTTGGCCTCCTTTGATTAAGGCCACCCCTTCTCCTGACCAGATCCACAGGAGCCTGCCCCTCACTGGGCTTCACAAAAGAACCGTCAGGGAACTTAAAAACCCTGCCATAAAACTCCACTTTTCCTTCAGACACATCTCTGTTCAGTGCCCAACAATCATTGGACCTGTGCCCCCTCCTACTACAATAAGAGCAAACCCAAGGATCACTCCTACCAGCCCTCCTTTCAAAATCTCTAGGCTGAGAAGGTGCCTTATTAACCTTCTTAGCCTCCTGAACAAAAATGTGCAGCTGCTTTGTAAGATCAGCCAACTGCTCCACCATTGGGTCCCTCTCCTGTTTGGGAACCTGCACCAAATTTTTCTCTTCCTTCTACTCCCTAACTTCCTTTTCAGCCAAAGCCTCACTGACTTTGCTGACATACTTGGCACACCCCTCCTGATAGGTGTCCACAGCCAATAACTTCAAATGGGCCTCAACAGCCTCCTTCACCTTATCCAAGGCAGGCAACTTCTGGTCCCCATTAGAAAGAGTCTTCATCAATTCCTTTCTTGACAACTCCTTAAACACATCCATCCTGACATCTCTAGCCAGGGAAGACCAAAAAACATCTTTGGCAGCATTTTCATGTGCCAGCTCCTCCACTTCCACCAAATATTCCACCACAGGATCAAACTGTAGCAGAAACTTCCTGTAACTATGTAAGTTACCAACACCACCCTAAGATTGCCATTCACTATCAACCTTGTTCAGATCCACCATAGTGAACCTGACACCCCATCTATCCACCATTTCCCTACACAACAATTTCCAATCCCTCTTCTTGTAGCCAGAAATGGCCACAATCTCCTTCTCCACTGACCTATCCCCAATGAAGAAGATAATCTGCTTCACCATGTCCAGGTAGGAAGCACCATCCACTCCAGCAGCAGTTTCATACTTCTCTAGAAACCACTTGACATCCTCCCCATTAAACTTGGTACCATCCCAAGTTTTAATCCTCACACACTCCCTAACCATCACAGAAGGAGGACCATCCCCCCCACTGACAGTCACCTCAGGAATAGCAGAACCAGAAGCCATTTTTTCTGTCCAAACACCAAAAAGAGCCAACCAAAGAAAACAGAGATTCCAAAGAACTAGCAAGTTCTAAACCCCACACTGGGCGCCAGAAATGTAGACAATCCTATAGTACTAGCCATAGGCCTTGACCAAGGGAGTTGGAGAAAAAACCAGAGAGAAAATCCCCTGTCCCTTTAGAAAAATAGAGTGAGATTTACTTGCTAAAGTAAGTTGGTTCCTGTTTTGCTAAACCCCTTTTTAACACACTTGACTGCTTGATGAGCCAAGAAAGTAGTCACCAGATAGACTACCAGACCAAGGAACTGAAATGTAGAACAAAGTCCACACCGGAGACAGCAAAGATACTTGATGTAGGCTGCAAATCCACACCAGAGACAGCAATAATACTTGCTATAGCTTGCAAGACTATAACAGAGAAAACAGTTGCCAAAGTTAAGTTAAATGAAGAACTCACTTGCAACAAACACAGCCAATTGTGGCCAGAAAACAGTGAAAACTGAGTGAGGAACAATGAGATCACCTCCGGATGGTTGTATGATGATTAAGGTTGCCCCAAACTGTCTTATTCACTATGTACACAAAGACCACTAACTAAGAGCCCATGCGCACCCACCAATCTGGCGCCTGTACCCGCCAAATTGCATAAAAAACCCTCCTGGAGCGCTCCCCAACCTCCTAAAACAGAGGCGGGTGGGCTGCCCTACGTCGGAGATGCCGCCTGAAGCGGCCCCGCCTCCCTGAAGCCAGAAAACCAATAAAAACCACTAATCTACTTAGAAAAATTAGCTACAACTACTAAAACCTTTAAAACACGGAATTTCACTATAACAACATTGTGACATGATATATAGAGAATAATTAGCTCTATCCAATGGTACTAAGCACTTAACCCTAAGACTTAAGGTTAGCCCATAAAACACGAAAAACAAAATTAATCAGCAATCTTTTATAAATGAAAAATGAGGAAATGACCCCTTAAAACTCAGAATATGAAAAATGTCTTCAAGACATAAAATATAGAGAAAAACCAGGGCTATCCAATGATAGTACCCACATACCCACAGGCCCAATATCCACGGAATAAAACCAGAAAAATACCAAATTCCTTAACAGATGTCAATTAAGACATGCACAAACAGCGCCAAATCACACAACAAAGGCCCCTGCCAAGGTTGGAAGACCACACCGTCAGACGCAATAAATTCTTTTTATGGAAATGAGACTGAATTATCACTCCATCATTGCACTGAAAGTAGTTTTATATAGACAAATTGTCCCCTGGAAGTTTGTCCAAACCTAAGGTAGACAATTTTTTCCTTTGGTAAAAAGTAAATTTGATCCATGTTAATCTATGATGGTGCCCATTTTTTCTGAAGCCTCTACTGGCTCATGATAGCAGAAATTATACTTAATATCTTTATTTCATGTTTGATCTCTTTAATTTTAATCTTACCCTTTTATTTATCCTTTAGCTTTTAAATATCAATTTTATTTTGGTAAAACTGATAACTTTCACATTTTTTTACATTTATTATATTATATTATTAAAGTTGTAAAATCATCCAGTGTAAATTCATTACACATGTTTTTGCTATACTAAAAACATTAATAATATAATGGTGACTAAAAAATAATCAAATAATAAATATGGATGACACAGAAAGATCAAATACCCATAGACATTTTTAAAATGAATATAAGATTAACTGAAGAAGACTTGCTCCCTAGCTACTCTCCATCATAAAAGTGTCCAGAACAATTTCAGCTGAGCTTGTGCTGGACACTTTTGGTTGCATGCAGTCAGATGGGATAAATTTACTCAATGGAAGTTAAAATGAATTTTTGCTCAATCATTGCACAAGAAGTAGCTTTATACTGCTATACTATCCTCCTGATTTTTTGGAAAACCTTAGGTGGAAACTTTTATTAATTTAAAAAAAAAAGAAAAAATATTCCAAATCTAGAACTGGTGGTGCAAATTTGGTCTGAAAACTCAAATTATCTTTGATGGCAGAAATTTTATTTGAATGTTTATTTTCATATTAAATCACTTTTATTTTACTTTTTTATTCCTGTTTTTGCTTTCAAATATCAATATATTTATTGTAAAACTAATACTTTTCATATTTTTTTTACTTTTATTTAATAAGATTATGAAAGATGTAGCATCTCCCAGTATGCATTTGGCTTACAAATTTTTTCAATACTAATAACATTAATATTATAATGGTGAAAAACAATGAATCAAATGATAAATATGAATGACACAGAAAGATCATATGCAAGTGGATTTGTTTATAAGGAATACCTGATGAACTGAAGAAGACCTGCACCCTAGATACTCACCATCATAAAAGTGTCCAGCATAAGTTCGGCTGAACTTGTGCTGGACACTTTTGGTTGCATGCAGTCAGATGGGATAAATTTACTCTATGGAAATGAAAATGACATTTTGCTCAATCATTGCACAATAAGTAGTTTGATATTGCCAAAATGTCCTCCTGATGATTTTTCAAAACTCATCAGGACACTTTCTTTGGTTTAACAAAAAAGAAAATATAGTGCAAGTTTAGCCCTGGTGGTGCACATTTGATCTAACACCTCTACTTGTTATTGATAGTGGGAATTTTCCTTAGATTTATTTTTCTTATTTTATCCCTTTTATTTTACTTTTTTATTGCTCATATTGCTTTGGATATCAATTTTTAATTTTTAAAATAAATAATTTTCATACTCTTATACCTTTATTTAATAATATATGATTAAAGGTGGAACACCATCTGGTATGCATTTTTCACACAAGTTATTACTATAGTAATAACGTTAATAATATAATGATGACAAAAAATTTATCATATGGTAAATTTAAATGACACAGAAAGATCAAATTCCAGTGGAAATGTTTATAATAAATCCCTTTTGAGTTTAAGAAGATTTGCTGTATGCCTACTCTCAATTATAAAAGTGTCCAGCACAAGTTCCGCCAAACTTGTGCTGGACACTTTTGGTTGCATGAAGTTATATGAGATAAATTCTCTCTATGGCAATAAAAATGATATTTTACTCAATTATTGAAGTAAAGAATGTTTAATATTGTAAAATTGTCCCCTGGAAGTCTGTCCAAACCTCAGGTCAAAATTTGTTAGCTATACATAAAAGTAAGTTTAGACCAAGTCTTGACCTAGGGGTCCCCAACTGTCCCAACACCACTTCTGGATCTTGATAGTAAAAATTTTACTTGTATTTTTTATTTCGTATTTGATCCCATTTATTTTCATTTTACTTTTCTATTACTCTTTTTAATTTTAAATATCAATTTATTTTTTTAAAAACTAAACATATTCATATTTTTTTAACTTTATATAATAATATTATTAAAGTTGTAACATCACCAATTTTTCATTTGGCATGCAGGTTTTTGCTATACTAGAAACATTAATAATATATATGGTAACAAAAAATTAATTATAAGATAAATATGAATGATAAAAAAAAGTTAAAAACCCAATAGAAATGTGAAAAACAAAAAACTGATGTACTGAGAAACACTTCCACCCTAGCTACTCTCCATCATAAAAGTGTCCAGCACAAGTTTGGCCAAACTTGTGCTGGACACTTTTGCTCAGGTGCAGTCAGATGGGATCAGTTCTCTCTGTGGAAATTAAATTTAAAAAAATGCTAAATAATTACATTAGAAGTAGTTTGGTATGGCTGAATTATCCACCTTGAGTTTTTCCAAACCTCAGGTGAAAAAATTTTTATCTTTAAAAAAAATTAAATTTTATCAAATTTAGCCCTGATGGCACCCATTTGTTTCAACACCTCTACTGGCTCTTGAAGGCAGGAATTTTTCTTGAATTTTTCTTTTTCATATTTGATCTCTTTTACTTTAATTTTTTATCACTCATGTTACATTTGGATATTAATTTATAATTTTGGAAAAGAAATCATTTTCATATTTTTTTATCATTTTTTAATAATATTATAAAAGGTGTAATATAACATGGCATGCATTTGGTGCACAAGTTTTTTCTATACTAATAAAATTAATAATATTCTAATGACAAAAAATTAATCAGATAATAAAATATGAATAACACAGAAAGATCAAATACCATTTGACATGTTTTAAAAAAATAACAGTTGCACTGAAGAAGACCTGCACCCTAGCTACTCTCCATCATAAAAGTGTCCAGCACAAGTTTGTCCAAACTTGTGCTGGACACTTTTGGTCAGGTGCAGTCAGATAGGATCAATTTTGTCTATGGCAATGAAAAAAATTATTTGATAAGAAACTTCACTAGATGTAGTTTGATATAGCTCAATTATCCACCTAGAGTTCATCCAAACCACAGGTACACAATTTTATATCTTTAAAAAACAATCAATTTAGTACAATTTATCCCTGATGGCTCTCATTTGCTTCAACATCTCTACTGGCCTTTGATATTAGCAATAATACTTGGAGTTCATTTTTCATATTTGATCGCTTTAACTTAATTTTTTATTCCTCATATTGCTTTTGGATATCAATTAATAATTTTTAAAATAAATTATTTTAATATTTTTATACATTTTTTTATTAATATTATAAAAGGTGTAACATCACTCAGTATGCATTTGGCACACGATTTTTTGCTATACTCATATAATTAATAATATAATTAAGACAAAAAATTAATCAAACAATATATATGAGTGAGGCACAAAGATAAAATACCAGTAGACATGTTTGTAAGAAATACCAGATGAACTGAAGAAAAATTCTACCCCAGCCGCTCTCCATAATAGAAGTGTCCAGCACAAGTTTGGCCTAACTTGTGCTGGACACTTTTGGTCATGTGCAGTCAGATGCGATCAATTCTCTGTATGGCAATAAAAAATTTTTTTTATCAAATTTCACTAGAAGTAGTTTGGTTTAGCTGAATCATCCATCTGCTGTTCTGCCCAATATCAGGTGTATAATTTTTTATCTTTAAAGAAAAGTTCACTTATTACAATTAAGCCCTGATGGCTCCCATTTGCTTTAACACCTCTTCTGGCTCTTGATAGCAGGAATTTTACCAGTATTTTTTTCATATTTGAACTCTTTGTGTCAGCCTGTATATCCCCAGGACTGAGTAAAAAGTGATTATAAGTTATGTTAAACACATGAACTATACATGGGAACAATAAATGAGAGTACACAAACAGTATACATAAGTAAAATTATGATAATACACATAAAATGCCATTATAACACCTTATATACACGCATATATCCACCTTTTATAAGTCTTATGTACTTAATATTAAGTTGGAATATGTTAGGGTAATCTTAAGAACCTTAAGTATAAGGCTACATAATTTTTAAGTACACTTAAAGCTGTTATATTTATTGTTTTACACAAAAAAACAAGAAATGCACTTTATTTCACTTAAAAGTTGACTATATGCGCTATAAAATTGAGAATATCAAAATTGCGCTTTGACAGATCAATTGGGCTCATTTAGAACTATTGATTTGGCTAGTTAAATGCATAAAAATAACACTTTTCAAATTTGGTGTTTTTTATGCCAGAAATGGCTTCTGTGTACTGGCCACATACTGCCTGCTTTTTTCCCGTGTGAATAGCTTCATTTTTAGCAAAGTTAGCTTTTTCACACTATAATTACCCCACATTCTACGCCCACTGTGGGGAAACACACTAAAATAGGCGACAGGCGCTTATTTAGTGTCCTAGCTTAATTAATAATGCATTGACCCTGTTTATATGCACTAATTTCATTAATAACCTCACTCTTGGCACTTTATTTCATCACCACGCTTAAATTCGCCTAATTTTAGTCAAGGATTTACCCGTGCAAGCGCCTGCCAAGAACTGCATGTAGTTACCCCACATCTCACGCTCTTTTTTAAGTTTTTGGGTGGTTTCTCAGTCAATTTTGGTTATTTTTGAATGGGAATTTCACGTAGTATAATGTCAGGATTAGCCCCATTATTTCTACAGTTAATCCCCCTTATTATTAAGCTATTATTAACCTTAAAAAGTCTCCTTTAGTCTTTAATATTATTGTTTTATACGCATATACTCTCTTTTTGTCTTTTTCTTTAATTTTGATGGATTTCCCTTATTATTTCAGGATTTTGGCGGTTATTACTCTTCTAATTATGTCATGGGTCACTGGGAATGTTGATGGGAATGTCTATTTGTTGTTTAGAGGCGTGATTAACTGTGTATTGGGTAGTACATCAAGGGAATCATTGGGGAACTCAGTGTGTATAAAAGGAGGAGGTTTTTGGGTTGTATTTCTTCATTCTTTATCATTACAATTTAACCAATATAACCAAACCAATTACAATACATATCAATTAGTACTTTTATAAGACTTTTGAATAGTATCTGAATTTATATAATCTATTTTTCTACCAACTATAAAGATTGTAAGCCATATATAAGAATAGTGAGAATTATATTACTGAGACCTTTATATTTGATTATATTTTACAACTTAGTGGATTAGTACTACAGTATTCATACAGGACCATTTAAATCTTCTAGACAACTGACCATTCAAGCTAGTTCACGTCTTTGTACTTGACCCTAGCCTGACAATTGGGGGCCTTTCCTCAAGAATTCTGTTATAATCCTGTAAGTGAAATTTTCAAGAGAAGGTGCACGTAAATAATATCCCTATAGAAATATTTGGATAATTACAACAGGTTGGGGTCACTTATATAGTGATTTCAGAAAAAGAAGCCCTGTTATATTATAAAATTGTGATATTGAATCAACAATTTTACCATTAATTTAACTTATAATTGTTATTAGTGGGTCTGTCAATAGACCAATTAAATTTGAGATCTTTGCAGATAAAATTTTTACCACTAATTTAACATATAATTGTTCTTAGTGGGAGTCTGTCAATAGACCAATTAAATTTGTGATCTTTGCAGATAATAAACCAATTAAACTGATTAATTGTTTTCTTTTAACAGGACTCTTAATCTTTTCTTTTATTGGTTTGTAAATTTCATTAAATATTTAGAAAGAATCATACTGACAGTTGTTTTCTTTTGAATATAAAAACACGGCTACATATTGTAGACCAGTTAAATCAAGTGACCACATAAAAGCATATTTGACTTTTGGCACTTAAATATTCACTTCATACCAATAAGTAAGCAATAAAATTGTCTTCAGTGGTATTGATAAATACTGATAAAACTCCTTTTTGAAGTTTTCATATCTAAACTTTCAATTCTTTAAATTCCACGTAAAAATGTGTGACAACAATGACATTGTAAGTAATAAGGTAAAACCTTATAACTTAAGACCTAGAGCTGAAAGACCTGTTACAGGACATTCAAATGGAGGGCCAGGACTCTCCCATAATCAACAACACTCTGCCAATGTCTCTGGAGGAAAGGGAAAAGCTTTTAAAGCAGGTTTCAATAAAGAAAACAAAAAATACTTTACAAGAACAAGTTCACTCCCTATCCACCCTACTGAACACCTTGACAATAAGAGTCAACAATATAGTGGACCAGATCAACAATCTGGAAAAGAGAGCAGCTCAAGGTTTCATAGAGGTCAACCAAGCTCTAGTGGACATAAAGACTCAACCACCAACAGTGGCACCCAACAATTCCATAGCAACACCTCCAGCCCAAGAGGAGGACCAAAAAATTACAGTAAGCAAATGGAAATGGGATTGGTACGCCCAAAACTACAACAATCCTCAACAGCAGGGCTCCAGCAGTAACCCTTACAGGGGAAAGGCAAGGAGAGGCAGGGGAAGTGGGATAAGACCTTGGTAAGTCATCCAACTTCTTATGATCAATTATATCAACCTGAAAATAAATTACTTATAGGTAATGAGATTGATAAGGAAATATTGGATATTATTGATAAGGATTTAAAGGATTATTCATTTGAACAGAATATGTTAAACTTGTCTTTACATGAGGACAATGTAAATAGTTTTATTGATCACCAGGAAAATACTATTAATATAAAAATGGAATCAAATGAATTAAATCTTGACCCTGATAATGAGTCTTCTGAATTGGACACAGAAAAGATAGAATATTTTTTAAAAGAAAATCCAATGGAATCAAAAATAATAAGTAAATTATTATTGAGAATTGAAAAATTGGAAGAGTTCTCAAAAGAGTCAAACATTAATACAGAAAATGTATTATTACAACTAACACAATCATTGAGTACCACAGCCAATAAATTAAAAATTATTGAAAATTCAAATAATGAATTAATCAATGAGAATAAAAGATTAAAATCTGAGATTAGAAATTTAGAAAGTAAATTAGAACACTCTCAGAATATTATGGCTACCATAGAGGGACGTGTAAAATTGTCTTTTTCAAATGTAAATGATACTTTGACTCAAGTACCTGTAATAAAAGATAGGTTACAAAGGGTAGAAATTGAAGTAGCTAAAATTTTGAAAAATACTGAAACAATAAAGAATAATACCTCTTATGTAGAAAGAGTACCAGTTTTTATGAAACACTCTGAGGATAAACCAATGATGGAACATGAACATAGTGTCATGGGCTCTGAGAATATAAAATCAGTAAAAGATGAAATAAATGATCATCTTTCTAAAGTAAGTGAATTACTCAATATTCCTCAGGTTAGGGAAGCAAAAACTAGCCAAAAGAACTGGCCTAAGTTAGATCAGTACCCTTCTTTTGACGGGGATTCAAAATCTGATTGGCAACAATTCATACAAAGAATTGATAACTTAAAATTTTCATACAAATTACCTGATGAAGAAATTACTTCAAAGTTAATATCTTTATTTACAGATGTGGCCTTATTATGGTTTGAATCTGTATTGAGTGAGGGAATTAATTACTCCTGGAATGAATGGAAGGCACTAATTGAAAGGCAATTTGGTGGCCCAAAATTTAGAATCACTCAACAAAGACTGTATGAAAGGGCCAGATATAATCCAAATGCTGGAGATAAACCCATGGTCTTCTTAATGAATTTAATAAAAATCATGAAAGCTATGGATCCAAAAATGGATTATGAAGAGTGGAAAGAAAAAATAATATACAAGTTGCCTATATCAGTTAGAGACATTATTGTTGCTAGAACTGAAACTGTCAGAGACACCTCTGGATTCATTAATATATGCAATGAGATATTATTAAACCACAAATATGAAACCAAGTATAGTAATTACAGACAAAGTGTTGAAGTGGTAAAACCTACTACAAGTAAGTTACCAGTGGAAAAGAAAAAACCTTCAGCTCCCCTTGTCCCTAAGAGACAAGAAAATAACACTTGTTACAAATGTAATGAACCTTGGGTTAAGGGTCACATGTGTAAGAAGGGAATAAATGTTATTGAAACCTCACAGAATTCTGAACCTAGTAATCATGAAGATGAGAATGTGGAATCTAGTGAGGATTGCAAAAGTAACATATCTTACAGTGATGATGAAAATGAGATATTTGTATTAGAAAAGGATATAATGTTCCTGAATGATGCTATACCTCATACAGACACATCTTTAACTTCCATAGAGGAAGCTGAAATAATTAAAGATGTATCTCATGATACTTACAAAATAACACCTATCAGAGCACCTATTATCATATGTGGAAAAGAAATGAATGCCATTCTTGACACTGGGGCTGCAGGTAGTGTAGTTTCACTTAATGCATTAATGAAACTTGATAGTAAGTACCAGGAAAAACTAGAACCTGTTCAGACAAAGAACTGGAGGGGTTTTGGTTCAGTATTAAATCCAATTGGCAAATACAAAACTGCTGTATTCTTTAAATATAATAATGGATATGTTAGAGCAGTTTGTGAATTTGTAGTAATGGATAATAATAATTGTAGTGATTGGTTTATTATTGGCAATGATTTATTGACAAAATTTGGCATTAAACTAGATCCTGCAAACAGTTGTTTCACCATAGGCATGAATGGTAAAAGAAAATTCAAAATATGTTCTGAAAATTCAGTATATACCATTTCTCCTAGAGAAGAACAACTGCAAGGTGGAAGAACCACCAATGAAGTGGTTGAATTGGAAAATGAAATCCAAAAGGCCTCTTTCAGTCCTCAACTCTCAAATATTGAACAAGAAGATATTTTGAGATTGATTAAATCATATCCTATGGCATTTGCTCATGGCTCAAATGAACTAGGATTGGTCAAAGACCATGAGATGAAAATCTCTTTAAGCTGTGATTTGGATAATATTCCTGGCAGCTTAAAAAAGAAACCTTACCCAGCATCTCCTGCAAAAAGGAAAGATATTGAAGACAATATAAAATTGTTGTTGGAAATGGGTATTGTTGAAAAAGTGGACACAACACCTAAGTATTGTGTCATTTCACCAGTATTAATCTCTTATGAAAAAGATAAGGCAAGATTATGCGGTGATTATAGAGCTCTGAATACATATACAGTAGATGATATTTACCCTCTACCAAGGATAGTTTCTATCCATGCTACCTTACAAGGAGCAAAATATATTTCCTGTCTGGATGGGAACAAGGGTTACCACCAGATTCCTGTGGAAAGAAATTCTCAAAATTACTTATTAATAACCACACATATGGGTATATATAAGTATGTGAGAATGCCATTTGGCCCAAAGAATGCCCCTTCAGTCTTCCAAAAATTGATGGATAGTGTTTTTCATCAGGAAATGGTTGAAGGATGGCTATTGGTCTATATTGATGACATCATAGTGTTTTCAAAAACATATGATGAACATTTAAATCACCTGAAAAGAGTCTTTCAAAAAATGGATGAAATTAATATGACTATTGCATTAAAGAAATGTAAGTTTGGATTTCAATCCTTGAAAGTACTTGGACATGTTGTATCTGGATTACAAATTTGTGTTGACCAGAATAAAGTGGCAGCAATTAAAAACATTGGGATACCTAAAAATGTAAAAGAGGTTCAAAGTTTTTTGGGTATGTGTGGATATTATAGACAATATATTAAAAATTACCAATCCATTGCAGCCCCTTTAACAACATTAATCAGGAAGAATGAAGCTTTCATTTGGAATAATGAAAGACAGCACGCCTTTAACAAATTAAAGGAATGTTTAATGTCAGCTCCAATATTGGGACTGCCAGATTTCACCCTACCTTTTATCTTGTACACTGATGCAAGTTTCATAGGTTTGGGTGCTGCTTTACAGCAAAAACAGATAATAAATGGGAAATTATCTGAAGTAGTTATCTGTTATATATCCAGAACCTTAAGAAAGACAGAATTAAGGTATGGTGCCACACAGCTAGAATGTTTAGCCGTGGTGTGGGCTTTGGAGAAACTTCATTACTATCTGGAAGACCAGAAGTTTGAACTTATAACAGATTGCAGTGCAGTAAAATCATTACTAAACATGAAAACACCTAATAGGCACATGTTTAGATGGCAACTAGCTGTACAAGAGTACAGAGAAAGAATGACAATCACTCACAGAGCAGGAACATTGCATTCAAATGTGGATTTATTATCCAGAAGTCCTTTGCCAAATGATGCTGACAACCCAGCTTATGTACCTGAAAATGAGGTTATACATATATTTGGGATTTATATAGTGGATTTAGAAGAAGAGTTTATGCAAACTATATTGGAAAATTATTCATCTGATAAAGATTTGTCTAAGCTATCTACCATTCTTAATGATCCAACAAATGCCTCCATGAGTGCATTAATTAAAACCTTGCCTCCAAAGTATAAAAATGCGTTGGAAAAAGGTAAACTATCAATTGAAGATGGATATATATATTACAGGAAAAAGTTAAGCAATGTAATAGTAATACCACCTTCTATGAAAGAGTTAATGTTGAGTACTTGTCATGATGACATCTTAGCTGGTCATTTTGACTTTAACAAAACATTAATCAGAGTTAAAAATACAGCCTGGTGGATAAACATGAAAGAGGATGTACAAAAATACATTGAAACATGTGACTCTTGTCAGAAATCTAAAAGATTAACTGGGAAGAGAGCTGGGTTGTTACAACAAATAGAGCAGCCAAAAGCTCCATGGGAAATTATAAACATGGATTTTGTAACTGGCTTGCCATTAGCAGGAAAAGAAAGTTTCAATTCTTGCTGGGTAATAGTGGATAGATTAACAAAAATGTGTAAGTTTATCCCTACCCATAAAGAGGTATCTGCTAAAGACTTGGCGTTACTATGGTGGACTCAGATGATGAATACTGCTGGGTTCCCCAAAGCCATAATCTCTGACAGAGATCCTAAATTTACTTCAGAGTTCTGGACATCTTTGATGGAAGTATCAGGTTGTCAATTAGAATTGTCTACAGCACACCATCCACAAACTGATGGGCTGGCTGAGAGGATGATACAAACTCTAGAAGACATGATCAGAAGATATTGTGCCTTTGGATTAGAATACAAAGACAATGAGAAATTCACACATGACTGGGTAACATTAATTCCTGGCCTTGAATTTTCTTATAACAGCACAACTCATTCTGTAACAGAGAAGAAACCATTTGAACTCTGGCTGGGATATGTACCAAATACCCCAGTAAATCTTTTAAATAAACTACCAAGGTTGGATATACACCCTGGCACTAAATCCTTTATTCATATGCAACAAATGTGTAGGAAGCATGCAGAAGAATGCATCCAAAAAGCATTTGAATATGAAAAGAAAAGGTGGGACAAATCTCATAAAGAATTTGAATTTAAAAAGGGAGATGAAGTCCTCATATCAACACTACATTTTAACTTACAAGGTAATGTTAAATTAAAGGATCCCTTTGTAGGACCTTTTGTAGTAAATAAAATGGTTGGGAATAATGCAGTGGAAGTCATATTATATGCTCCATATGATAGGAAACATCCAGTTTTCCCTATCTCATTATTGAAACCTTACCATGCAAATGATCCTGACTTATTTCCAAAAAGAAGGGGAAGGCCTAAAAAGCAACCTGAAGAAATTGTGGAAAAAGCAGAGATTGAAAAAATACTCAAGAAAAGAATCCTTACTAAAGAAAAAGGAACTGAGTATTTACTAAGATTTAAAGGGAAATCAAATGAATTTGATAAATGGATACCTGAAAAAGAAATTTCTAATTTATCCACCCTTCTTAAAAAATTTAAACAGAAATAAATTTCTGTTCAACCAGCTGAGGGGTTAAAAAACCAGTACTCATAATATTTTATTATGTTTTATTTCTTTAAAGTTGAATCTTTAATGCTACAGATTTATTCTGAATACCTGAAAATTACAAATTAAATAAAATAAAATGTATAACTTATCATTTTTTTTTATTGTTTTTTTTGGGTGGGCCAGTGTCAGCCTGTATATCCCCAGGACTGAGTAAAAAGTGATTATAAGTTATGTTAAACACATGAACTATACATGGGAACAATAAATGAGAGTACACAAACAGTATACATAAGTAAAATTATGATAATACACATAAAATGCCATTATAACACCTTATATACACGCATATATCCACCTTTTATAAGTCTTATGTACTTAATATTAAGTTGGAATATGTTAGGGTAATCTTAAGAACCTTAAGTATAAGGCTACATAATTTTTAAGTACACTTAAAGCTGTTATATTTATTGTTTTACACAAAAAAACAAGAAATGCGCTTTATTTCACTTAAAAGTTGACTATATGCGCTATAAAATTGAGAATATCAAAATTGCGCTTTGACAGATCAATTGGGCTCATTTAGAACTATTGATTTGGCTAGTTAAATGCATAAAAATAACACTTTTCAAATTTGGTGTTTTTTATGCCAGAAATGGCTTCTGTGTACTGGCCACATACTGCCTGCTTTTTTCCCATGTGAATAGCTTCATTTTTAGCAAAGTTAGCTTTTTCACACTATAATTACCCCACATTCTACGCCCACTGTGGGGAAACACACTAAAATAGGTGACAGGCGCTTATTTAGTGTCCTAGCTTAATTAATAATGCATTGACCCTGTTTATATGCACTAATTTCATTAATAACCTCACTCTTGGCACTTTATTTCATCACCACGCTTAAATTCGCCTAATTTTAGTCAAGGATTTACCCATGCAAGCGCCTGCCAAGAACTGCATGTAGTTACCCCACATCTCACGCTCTTTTTTAAGTTTTTGGGTGGTTTCTCAGTCAATTTTGGTTATTTTTGAATGGGAATTTCACGTAGTATAATGTCAGGATTAGCCCCATTATTTCTACAGTTAATCCCCCTTATTATTAAGCTATTATTAACCTTAAAAAGTCTCCTTTAGTCTTTAATATTATTGTTTTATACGCATATACTCTCTTTTTGTCTTTTTCTTTAATTTTGATGGATTTCCCTTATTATTTCAGGATTTTGGCGGTTATTACTCTTCTAATTATGTCATGGGTCACTGGGAATGTTGATGGGAATGTCTATTTGTTGTTTAGAGGCGTGATTAACTGTGTATTGGGTAGTACATCAAGGGAATCATTGGGGAACTCAGTGTGTATAAAAGGAGGAGGTTTTTGGGTTGTATTTCTTCATTCTTTATCATTACAATTTAACCAATATAACCAAACCAATTACAATACATATCAATTAGTACTTTTATAAGACTTTTGAATAGTATCTGAATTTATATAATCTATTTTTCTACCAACTATAAAGATTGTAAGCCATATATAAGAATAGTGAGAATTATATTACTGAGACCTTTATATTTGATTATATTTTACAACTTAGTGGATTAGTACTACAGTATTCATACAGGACCATTTAAATCTTCTAGACAACTGACCATTCAAGCTAGTTCACGTCTTTGTACTTGACCCTAGCCTGACACTTTGACTTTTATTTTACTCTTTTATTCTTCTTTTTACTTTTAAATTTCTATTTAATTTTTGTAAAACTAATCCTTTCCATATTTATTTACTTCTATTTTAAAAAATTATTGAAGGTATAACTTCACATGGTATGCATTTGGCACACAAGTTTTTGCTATACTAATAACATTAATAATATAATGGTGATAAAATATTAATCGGATGATAAATATGAAAGATACAGATTGATCAAATACCAGTAGACATGTTTATGAGAAATACAAGATGAAGGAACTGAAGAAAATTTCCACCCAAGCTAGTCTCTATCATAAAAGTGTCCAGCACAAGTTCGGCTGAACTTGTGCTGGACACTTTTAGTCACCTGCAGTCAGATGGGATCAATTCTCTATATGGCAACAAAAAAACATTTTTTATTAAACTTCACTACAAGTAGTTTTGTTTAGCTGAATCATCCACCTGTTGTTCTTCCCAACCTCAGGTGTATAATTTTTCATCTTTAAAACAAAGTTCACTTATTACAATGTAGCCCTGATGGCTCCCATTTTTTTCAACACTTCTACTGGCTCTTGAGAGCAAGAATTTTACTAGTATTTTGTTTTTCATAATTGATCTCTTTGAGATTAATTTTACCTTTTTATCCCTCATATTGCTTTTGTATATCAATTTATTTTTTGTAAAACAAGTCATTTTCATATTTTTTTACCTTTATTTAATAATATTATAAAAGGTGTAACATCACCCAGTATGCGTTGGGCACACAAGATTTTGCTATACTTATAATATTAATAATATAATGGTGACAATAAATTGATCAAATGATATATATGAGTGAGGCACAAAGATCAAGTACCAATGGACATGTTTATAAGAAATACCAGATTAACTGAAGAAAAATTCTACTCTAGCTACTCTCCATCATAAATGTGTCCAGCTCAAGTTCGGCTGAACTTGTGCTGGACACTTTTTGTCACATGAAGTCTGGTGTGATCAATTCTCTCTCAATCATTGAACTAGAAGTTGTTTGATATGGCTAAATGGTTCTGCTGAAGTTTTTTTAAACCTCAGATTGGCACTTTTTTGTTTTTCAAAAAAGCAATTATAGTCCAAGTTTAGCCTCACTGGTGGACATTTGCCCCAACATGTCTACTTGCTCTTGATGGCAGTAATTTTACTTTAATTTTTTATTTCATATTTGATTCCTTTAATTTTACCTTTTTATCCCTCATATTGCTTTTGTATATCAATTTATTTTTTGTAAAACAAATCATTTTCATATTTTTTTACCTTTATTTAATAATATTATAAATGGTGTAACATCACCCAGTATGTGTTGGGCACACGAGTTTTTGCTATACTTATAATATTAAAACATAATGGTGACAAAAAATCAATCAAATGATAAATATGAGTGAGGCACAAAGATCAAATACCAGTGGACATGTTTATAAGAAATACCAGATGAACTGAAGAAAAATTCCACCCTAGCTAACCTCCATCATAAAAGTGTCCAGCACAAGTTCGGCCGAACTTGTGCTGGACACTTTTTGTCACATGCAGTCTGGTGTGATCAATTCTCTCTCAATCATTGAACTAGAAGTTGTTTGATATGGCTAAATGGTTCTGCTGAAGGTTTTTTAAACCTCAGATTGGCACCTTTTTGTTTTTCAAAAAAGCAATTATAGTCCAAGTTTAGCCTCACTGGTGGACATTTGCCCCAACATGTCTACTTGCTCTTGATGGCAGTAATTTTATTTTAATTTTTTATTTCATATTTGATTCCTTTAATTTTACCTTTTTATCCCTCATATTGCTTTTGTATATCAATTTATTTTTTGTAAAACAAATCATTTTCATATTTTTTTTACCTTTATTTAATAATATCACCACGCAATATTTGGGGGGGACTTGCTAGCAAGTCCTCAACTTGAATTCAGATGGAATTCAGACTGAACTCAGACTGAACTCAGACTGAAATTTACTTTGAACTCATCTTGGGCTCTTAACCAAACATGGATGAGTCTGTGCTTGAGTAATAGTGAAAGTTTAATAAATAATTTATAGAAATAATAACAAGGGAAGATTAATAATCTGATCCATTCACAGAATTTTTTTCACAAAACTCATTTTCATTTTCATTTTGAATTTCACCTGATCACTTAAAAGACTGAAAATTATACTATTTATTTCAAAAACATCACTTTTAACCTCTCTAATTATTTTATTCTATTTTTTTTGAAAAAATATAAAATAATATCAGTGGTTCTCTTTAATGATAACTCCTTTTAACCAAGAATTTGAAGCTTTTATTTTTTAATTTAAACCATATTACCTGATATTTTTTTTTGTATTTTTATTATTTCTTATTATGCAATATAATTATTTTAAACTCAATGGAATTATTTAATAAAAATATTGAACCATAAAAATTCTCAAGTTTCTATTCTAGAATACTGTGAAAAGACTCATAATTAAGAAAAATAAAAGATAGAAATATGTTTTCATAATTTCTGTTTCAATGAAGTTCTCTAATATCTTCTTTACACTTAGCACTAATAATTGATAAATTGTTTAATTATATGTCTAGAAAGAAGTATAATTCTTATACAAGTGAATTTTAATCCAGTTTTTTCCATTTTTGTATGCAAGAAGATGATTAAAATTAAAAGGAAATATCTTTTTGCTCTTTTTTTTTCTATCGAATATTCAACTACTAAGAATTTTCACAATATTAATTTATTCAATGTAATACACATATGATTTTCTGGAACTCTTCATGATGTATTTCATCAAAATTCAATGTAAATATGGTTATTTGGTAGAGTAATCTCATGAGTTGAAATAATTAATCACTACTTAGTGAATTTTTCATATGAAAGACTGAAATTCAAGCTAGATGTAAAAATTTAAAGATAATTAAAACAAAGTAGTATAAATTTATTTAAACTTTAATTTTAGTACTTGATTTTGCTTCAATGCTGTATTGTGGGATAATTTCAGTGTCAACCTGGGAATAAGCACCATATAATTTGAAAAGTGATCTCATGTTAAAAAATGTGCTTCAGGTAGATATTTTGATTGTATTATTGTTCAAGAACTGAATTAAATAGGTAAAAGTGGTAATTTTTCATAATTCTATCAGTTTCAAATTAAAAAACTATTATATGATATTCATTTTGTAAAAAAGACACAATAGGTAATTTAGATTATACCCATGTAGAAAAGCAGCTGTAAAGGCAATCATCTTTTTATTAAAAATAATATTATTCCATGTTTTAAATGAAAAGAAAAAATATTTCAATTCTATGGTTTTGAAAAATAAATTAAATGAAACATTTCAGGTACGCTTTTTTAGTCATTAGAATCAAAGTTTTGATAGGAGTAATTCACAACTGAACACTTACACGCAATTGTAAAATTATATATATGGGTTCAAGATTTATCAATGATTTATTGGAATTATGATATTTATGCTGATTGGTAGATCTTATATGATGTTTCTATTCAGTTTCTAAGTGTATGAAAAACAATCCCTTTGATATTTTATTTAAACAGAAGAATTTAAAAATTTTCTTGAAATTGGCCTTATCACAAAGCAATACTGGAATGGTTATATTGTTATAAAAATTAATTTAAATAGCAATATTTCAAATATTCATAACAGATTTTAAACTAAACATAAATATTAAAATTTGACTTTTTATAAAAATATATATTGATTTAAAAGATATTTACTTATTTTTTTTTTTACAAAATGACCAATTTTATCCTGTGAGGCTTCCATTCAACTTAAATGTGTAAGTCTAAAAAATTAATATGATGCTCTGAATACTCTATATAATGTGTACCTAAGGCAAAAATAATGTTTTTTTGAAGTACTTTAAATCTAAGCAGAAGAGCTGATATCTTTTTTATGTAATATAGTTGTATAAAATTGATTTTTAGGTAGTTTCGTAATACGTAATATGGAAAGAAATCATATCATAATAATATATAATCAACTTAAAACTTTTTTTAATATAATATTATCTAAAAATAATTCTTAATATGTACTTATTTTTAGAACTTCAAATTGTTTAATAAAAATATTTTGATATAAAAATATAATTATTTTTATATTTAAAAGTAATTAATAAAACTTCTAAAAAAGTATAAATTTTTTCATGGCTTAAATTATTATGAACCACACTTGGAAACAAGATTGCATTGAGAGTTCAATCTAAGTTCCACCAAAAACATGATAAATAATTTTTTTGAAAATGTATATAGTCATTGAAATGAAAAAAAATTAGTAAAAGAAAGGACTCAGATATTTTATTCTGTTACTGAATAGATTATCATAAATATATTGAGGTAGATAACTTATTGAAGTTTTTTAAATTTGCAGTTATTACAGTCAATTATCCAGTTATATATAGCAATCACGAAACAAGAAATAAGCCTAAATGGTTATATATGTGGATAAATCTTTTCCTCAACCTTTACCCTAATTATTTAATTTAATTCAAAGCTATTTTTAATCTAACCAACATATTTTACTATTACATTTAAAAATAAATACAATAAACTCAAAAAATACATAAGTTCAATAGTTTAAAATTTCTTTAAATGTTTTATTCTAGTTTTTAACTTTTTGCTACAATTTTCCTATTATATTATTTATTTATATCATGTATAGTTATCAAAAGAATTCTGTGAATTATTGTGTAAAAAAGCAAAATAGTATTTCATTATCAATTATTTTACTATATTACTTTCTTAGTCTTAAAGTGCATTGTAAATCAAAAATATAAAATAAAGACGTATAAACTATAGGTTTAAGTTAAAAAATATCAATAAAAAATAATTATCAATCATTTTCCATATCGGCAGAATAGAGCTGTAGATTGAGGGGGTGGACTCTGATGTTCGCCCGAAGAACAAAGTTCACACTCCATTTTTCACTACCTCAATGGACAACCTCTCAATCTCTCCACACAAATTTTTCTGCTTTTTCATTTCTGTTAATTCTATTACCACTCACCACCCTTTTATTGCCCTCCTGATACATTTGCTACACCCTTTAAGCTTCAAAATCTATGTTTAAGCCCTCCTCACTACTCCCCTCCACTCTATTTTCACTTTTAACACAACTACACCCCTTTTGCAACCTCTCGCTCACCTCCCATTCCCCTCACTCACCCCACTCACCTCCATTAGCCCTCACCAGCCTTTCTCTCACATTCTAAAACTATTACTCACCTCCCCAGTTTATTGTCCACATCCCCCAGCTCTCGCTTACCTCCCCTAGCCCTTTCTCACCTTCCCAATCTTTCCAGCCCTTCACTCACCTCTTCCAGCCTCCCCCAGTCCCTTACTTTGGCTGGAGATGTGAGCGAGGTGCTGTAAAGACTAAGGAAGGCTGGGAGAAGTGAGTGAGAGGCTTTTATTACCTCCCACAGACTTTCAAAGCCCCTCGCTCACCTCCCCCAGCTTCCCAAGTCCCTTAATTTGGCTGGAGATGTGAACGAGGTGCTGTAAAGACTAAGTAGGGCTGTGAGTAGTAGGTGAGAGGCTTTTATCAACTCTCCTAGCCCTTTAAGGACCCTTGCTCACCTTTTCCAGCCTTCCCGAAGTGGGTTAGGGGATTTTATAACCTCTCCCAGCCCTGTAAAGCCCCTCTCTCACCTTCCCCAGCCTTCCCCAGTTCCTTTATTTTTCTGGGGGAGGTGAGCGATGAGATTGAAGAGGTGAAAAAAGTGTTGGGGAGGCATGCAAGGGCTTGGGAAGTAGCCAACTTTTTATAAACTTGAGAATAATTAATATGTATAAATTAGAAATAACAAGGAATAAAATTTTGAGGAATTATAACCCATTCCAAGTGGTAAATAATGTAACTAAATACATATTTCAGAATTTGAGTTGCTTGTGTTTACTAAAAAAATGTGGCCAATCGTTGAAAAAGGAAAATTTTTGTAGGGAAGAAACATGAAAAATGAAAAAAATACAAAGTAAAATAAAACTAAATAATGACAGTGGGCTGGGAAAGGTGAGTGAGGGTCTGGGGGAGGTGTGAGAAATGAAGAGAAGAGAAGGGAGAGGGGGGGAAGGAGAGGAGAGTTGTTTTCTCACTGTGAAGGAAAGGAATAGGGAAAATGGGTAAGTAGATGGCAAGTTTAGAAATGACATAAGGGGGTAGGATAGGAAGTCAGATTGAAGATAAGGGAGAATTAGGGGAGGGAGGCATCAGATGGAAGTCCCACTTGTAATTCTACCAGGAATCAATTCAGGAAGCAAAAAAAAGCACTAGACATCTAGTGCACACTTTTTTCCTGCTGTGAATATTTTTTGAACTATTAATCAACTGTGGTTCAATGAAGGTTCAAATCAGTTTCAAGGTGTTTTCAAAGTAAATTCAATATTTCTTCATGATTGTTTCATCACCACCTCAATGTGTGCTGAAAAAGATATGAATTAGGGTTCAAGGTTGCGGACTTGCTAGCAAGTCCGCCCCCCATATTGCGTGGTGTATTATAAAAGGTGTAACATCACCCGGTATGCATTTGGCACACAAGTTTTTGCTATACTTATAATATTAATAATATAATGGTGAAAATAAATTAATCAAATGATATATATGAGTGAGGCACAAAGATCAAGTACCAATGGACATGTTTATAAGAAATACCAGATTAAGTGAAGAAAAATTCTACCCTAGCTACTCTCCGTCATAAATGTGTCCAGCACAAGTTTGGCTGAACTTGTGCTGGACACTTTTTGTCACATGCAGTCTGGTGTGATCAATTCTCTCTTAATCATTGAACTAGAAGTTGTTTGATATGGCTAAATGGTTATGCTGAAGTTTTTTTAAACCTCAGATTGGCACTTTTTTGTTTTTCAAAAAAGCAATTATAGTCCAAGTTTAGCCTCACTGGTGGACATTTTCCCCAACATGTCTACTTGCTCTTGATGGCAGTATATTTATTTTAATTTTTTATTTCATATTTGATTCCTTTAATTTTACCTTTTTATCCCTCATATTGCTTTTGTATATCAATTTATTTTTTGTAAAAAAAATCATTTTCATATTTTTTTACCTTTATTTAATAATATTATAAAAGGTGTAACATCACCCGGTATGCATTTGGCACACAAGTTTTTGCTATACTTATAATATTAAAACATAATGGTGACAAAAAATCAATCAAATGATTAATATGAGTGAGTCACAAAGATCAAATACCAGTGGACATGTTTATAAGAAATACCAGATGAACTGAAGAAAAATTCCACCCTAGCTAACCTCCATCATAAAAGTGTCCAGCACAAGTTCGGCCGAACTTGTGCTGGACACTTTTGGTCACATGCAGTCTGATGTGTCAATTCTCTCTATTGCAATGAAGATGAATTTTTCTTCAATAATTGCACTAGAAGTTGTTTGATATGGCAAAATTGTCATCCTGAAGTTTTGGTAAAGCTCCAGTGGATTTTTTTTATTTTTACAAAAAAGAAATTATAGTCCAACTTTAGTGCCACTGGTGGGCGTTCACCCCATCATGTCTACTTGCTCTTGATGGGAGGAATTTCACTTTAATTTTTTATTTCATATTTGATCCCTTTAATTTTACCTTTTTATCTCTCATATTGCTTTTGGATATCAATTTATTTTTTGTAAAACAAATCATTTTCATATTTTTTTACCTTTATTTAATAATATTATAAAAGGTGTAACATCACCCAGTATGCATTTGGCACACGAGTTTTTGCTATACTTATAATATTAATAACATAATGGTGACAAAAATCAATCAAATGATAAATATGAGTGAGGCACAAAGGTCAAATACCAATTAATCAATAGTTCTTTTTAATATTATAAATTTTTTGATTAAATAAAATGGTAATAATGAATTATATTTTTCATCCACAATTCCACTCTAATGATTCCCACTGCACAAAAAGGGTTCACTTGGTCCTTTCTTTACTGCTTGTGCATATATTTTATTGCCCACAGTACTACAATTTTTTGTAGTGATTATCCCACATCTGATTCAGGAATATTTTTAAACAATATAAGTTTTTTTTACAAAAGACCTTATCATATCCAATATCCCACAAAAAATACAACCTGTTTTTGTATTAAAGCCCGTTAATTATTAAGAAATTGTTAAAATAATTAGATTAGACCCTGGCACAGCTAGATCCATACCAACCAACCTAAAGTCTTTTCAATATTGAAAACAATTAAATAAAATTATGATATCATACTAAATTATGGGCACCAACCATAATTCAGCACTTCTCATTTGCTCTGCTACAAAATGAGTGCATGTAGCATTTTTCTAACGTCGGACTGTTTTTCTTCCTTCCCTCACACCTTTGGTCCAGAATAAAAATTTAGTATGAGTTTTGGTCAAAATGGTTTGCCAGTGTTATCTGTATGTAATATGAATTCATATTGCATATTTCTATTTATGCATAAAATATACTCGTTAAGCATCATTTTTTTGCATTTTTCAATCATTATGCATATTTATGCATATTCATATGCATATTCATTATACAGATTTATATGCATATTAATATATTTTATTCATATACATATATGCACCTTTTTTTTGCATATTCAATATGCATATTTTTAATGCATATTCAATATGCATATTTTTATGCATATTTTTATGCATATTAAATATGCATATTTTTTATGCATAATCACTATGCATATTTTTTATGCATATTTTTATGCATATTTATTATGCATATTTATTCTTCATAGTCATTATGCATACACTTTGGATAGGCATTTCACATCAATTTTTAGCATGCAATAAGTATCCACCATGCAAATTCAAATGCATATGAATCTATATCATACACGCAACATATATTCAAGTTTAATATTTGAATATTAAAGTATGCTAAGTGATGTTGTTCAACCTTTTGCCAAACCTGAGATTAACTGATGTTCAATGTGGTTCTTAAGCTCTGCTCAAGGAGGGATTGTTCTGGATTCAATCTGTGACAGTTTATTTTTTCAATGTTTTTTCATCAGATTTAAAAACATCTTTCTGACAGTTTCAGGATGGTTTCCCAACAGTTTCCTGACAAATTCCTGATAGTTTCAAAATGAGGGAACTGCTAGCAGTTCACCCCCAGATTTCCCATGGTGTATGGTCAGTCAGGATTTGAAAAGGACTATCTAGGCTGAGAAGAAAAGAGCACCATTTTTTAAGAAAATGAATAATAGCTAAAAGTTCCTTGTCATAAATTTTGTAATTTAATTCTGCTGCAATCAGTTTGCGTGACTCAAAAGCAACAGGATGAAATAATTTTGTTTCAGGATTGAATTTGGAAATTACCCCTGCGATAGCATAATTGCTAGAGTCTGTCTCGACTATTGTCAAAGAATTGGAGCTGTGGTAAATGCAGTCTTCAATGCTTCGAATTCCTTTTGTGCTGTAGAAGTAAAAACAAAAGGAATATCTTTTCTAAGAAGAGAAGTAAGATTGGAAATAGTTTTAGAGTAATCTTTAATAAATCTTCTATAGAAATTGGAAAATCCCAAAAATTCTTGGAGGGATTTAACGGTTTTGGGCTCAGGTCATTCCTGGACTTTTTGGACCTTTTTGTTGTCCATGACTAAACCATCAGTGGATAACGTAAACCCCAAAAAATCAATAGATTTAAGATGAAATTTGCATTTATTGTGCTTGGCGTAGAGACCGTGATCTTGAAGGAGATTTAGAACCTGTCAAACATGATGAATATGTTCATCCAGTGTCTTTGAGAAAATTAAAATATTGTCTAAGTAGACAACAAAAAATTGTTTGACAACATCTTGAAAGATGTCATTAACAAAAGTTTGAAAAGTAGATGGTGCGTTACATAATCCATATATCATTACTAAATATTCAAAACTACCAAATCTAGTGCGCATTGCAGTCAGTGGTTCATGACCTTCCGCAATGCAAATAAGATTATAAGTGCCTCTAAGATCAATTTTAGAAAAGTAATTAGCACCATTAAAAGGGGTAAGAAGCAATGACTTAGGAGGAACTGGGTATGCATTCTTGTTTGTAACTGTGTTGAGCTTTCTATAGTCAACACACAACCTAAGGCTACTGTCTTTTTTCTTTACAAAAAGAACAGGGGATCCGGTTGGAGATTTACTGGCTCTGATGAAACCTTTGGCTACATTCTCTGCAATCTAGTCTCAAAGAACTTGCGATTCATCCTTTGATAAAGAATAGACTGGACCTGCCATAGGTACTGGGCCTATTAACTCTATTTGATGGTCGTAGGGTCAATGAGGTGGTAGCTTATCGGCCTTCCGGATTGGGAAAACATCAAGGAAATCATGAAAGATTTCCGGTAGAGTTGATTTTATGGCTTCAAAGTTGATTTGGTAGTCCTCATCATCTTTGAGAGAGTCTGTTGAGGGAAGACCAGAATTGAGAGAGCATAATTCGACTAATCAAGGCAATTTAAATCCTCTTTGAGTGAATTGATTGAGCTAGAAGGGTTAGCCAATTGCTCATTTAGAGAAAGATCAGATGCTTGCAAGTCATATGGCAGATATTTGTTCTCTAGCAGGACATTTTCAGGCGGGTTGTTTAACTCCCTATTGACCTGCATTGAAGAATCAGAACGATACTTAGTACGTGGGGTGATCAATCCCTGTGACCAATCAATTTCAGGATTCCAATGCGTTAAAAAGTCATGGCCAAGGATGGTATTGTCCATTCTTGGGGCGTCCAAGACTGATAATTCCCACTCAAAGGGGGGAAAATTTGGAAAGTTGAAAACCCATATAACTTTCTTACTTACCCAATATTTGGGTTCCTCTGATGCGACCAAATATATTGGAGTTTGATTGAAATCTGTGAATGTCAGCTTTAACTTCTTGGCAAAAGATAAACTGACAAAATAAATTGAAGCTTTAGAGTCTATAAGACAACTGAAGGGGGTATCCTCCTTGAAAAGAATGAATCTCAAGTGGTTTAAGGCAACTCCAGTCCTTATGACATGGAGGTTCTGCGCACTGGGAGATATAAGATAGTTTTCTTTTCACACAAGTAAACTATCTACTAGTTTTTTGACCTTGAACTAGTACCTTCTCTTTCCTTCAATTTTACAAAATCTTCTAGCTTGTGATTACCACCACAATACATACATAACCCATTATCTGCTCGCCTCTTCCTCTCAGATTCTTTAAGTTCCCCTTTTGGATCCAGTACTTTGCTGATATTGCCTGGGGTTGAGCCTTTTGGTCGAGCTTTGTCCTTTCCCTTATTGGGTTTGGATTGAGTTGAGGAGGATTGAGTTGTCCGTGGGTGTGAAGAAGGTCCCGATTTAAATTTAGGCCTTGAGATTTGTTGGCATATTGACGATGTTGTAGTCGTCCTTGGTAAACACTGTTGAGTTCAAGGGTTTGATCCATTAAATCCGTTAAAGTAGTCATCTTCTGACCATGAAGATTTAATTGATCCAGAAGCCTCGAAGGAAGTCCCTTTTTGAAATGATACTTGAATGCAGCATCATTCCAACCTACTTGAGTTTGAAGTGCTCTGAAGTTTGAGATATATTCAGAGGCTTTACCATTATCACTCATGTGGAGGAAATCCAATTCAATTTCTGCATTTTCAGTTTCATTAGGGTCACCAAACAACGTAAAGAGTTGGTCTTCAAACTTTTCCCAGTTATTAATAAGTAAATGGGTTTCTGTTGAAGAGAGCATGAGAAGATAAGATTAGAACCATCTTGCTGCTTTTCCGGCTAGGAATGAAGAAGCATAAACAACCTTCGATCGGTCATTATTGAAGGTTCAAGGGTTGTTATGGAACAGGGGCTTGCAGGTTTGCAAGAAGGGCTGAAATCTGTCTGGATGTTCTCCATCAAATTTATCAGTAGATTTCATGGAAGGAGTTTTGAATTTTTATCCCTCCAAAGACGTTGGATTTGAAAGGGCCTTCATGAAAAGTCTCATGAAGTCTTCCAGCAAATTAGATGGTCCAGGTTCCAAAGGTTTACCAGAAGGGTGAGTAGCAGGGGCGGATGGTGCCTCATGCATTGTATCCTCTCCTTCTTCTTCCTTGCTAGAATCATCAAAATCCTGGGGGATGTCTTCTACAGATTGGACTGAATTTCCCCGTTCCCTAAGGTTGAGAGGTTCCAAGGAGTGAGTGCGGGAAACAGGCTGTGTGGCTGTTGGCCTGCCTCTGGCACATGCCCAAGTAGTAGCGCCCGTAGGAGGAGTGCGTTGAACAGGTGCCATTTAAAGAATTTAAAACACCTGAAAAAAGGACGTAGTACCAAAGAATGAGAACTATGGAGAATTAAATTATACTGTCACTGGACAACCTAAGCCCAAGGTCGAGGGTGTTCCTGGAAGTGAGATGAGGAGAGTAGTTTAGAAACTTCTTCAAAGCACAGAGGAAATGTTCGAGGAAGTGATTTGAAGATAACTCGAAGGAAGAGCTACAGCTTTGAGATATGTTTGATAAGAAACCTAATATAATTTAAAGGTAATATTAATATCCTTAAGATCTCACAAAGGGTTGGAAACTCAATAATCAAAGATTTAGGATTTAGAAATGATTACTGAGAAAATAAGGAAAGATACAATAATAATGGTTTAACCTGAAGCTTTACCACTATTAACTATATATACGTTTTATAATTTAATTCTAAAGAATGTCAAACCAAAATCCAACCCCTTTTATATCCTTTACTCCTCCTTGCATTGACCTCATACCCATCCATCATTCCGCACACCACAGACCACCAAAATTACACCTGTTACACCTGGACCCTCCTCACTAACATCCGTTAACCCTTTAATCCTCCACTAACCATTCCGTCCATGCTCACTACCCCTTTTTAATAACCCACAGATACTGAATAAACCTTTTAGCGGACTATTACATTGACTATGGCGCTGTGTGTTGCTTATTGAGGAAAAGACTAAGACACACTATTGAGAGATTGACTAATTTAGATTTAGAGTTTAGACTAGCGCAGTTGAATAGTGAGTACACAAAGGAAAGTCACAGTTGCTATGTAGAATTGCTTTCTGCGCTTCGAGTATGGATTAAGACCTCTGTATTATTGATTTAATGAACTGCTTTTGCCTCAAGTGTCACGTGGCATGTGACAAAGGCATGTTAAGATATTTGAAGATGAAAAGAAGAAGAAACAAGCAGGTGAGATGGGGAGGACTTCTGAAAGGATAGAAATAATAGACAGGATGATAGTGTGCAGAAAGATTGGGAGGCTTGAACATCCAGAAAGTTGTCCAAGATGTGGTCATGAAAAATTGTGGATAAAAATGTTGGATAGAGGGGAACATTGAGATGTAAAAGATCTAATAACCCAATTATTAGCAAAAATAATTGCAGAAGATAATTGGGGTATAATGATTTTTATCTGCAATTAATTTAATTGCAGATCCCTTAACATTGATACCCCCTAATTTATTCCCTGCACATCGCCAGACAACAAGCCAGACCCCAAGCCATACCAATCATACATAATTAAGCATCAAGCTGGGAGATGTATATGTGCTTTCAGGTCATTTTGCATGCATGAGTCTTGCAAGTGGAAGTGAATATATGCAATAAAGATGCATAAGTGATGGATACTGCTATGTTGGCATGTCCAGGAGACTAGATACCTGGGCTAAAAGCTCATTCCTGGAACTACCTGGGCTGACAGTATTTTTTGTCACTTCTCCTGATTCCATGTTATTCGAGTTCTGGTTGTGCTGACACTTAACTTGATTAAGTTCATGAAAAGGCATTAAGCTGACTGAAAAACTGTGCAATGGCTTGTATCCCTCTTCCTCATTAGCTCAATCCTTTCTTAGCTTCTGTCTGACCCTAAAATATTTTACGTATTAGTGGCTCTTCCTAATTAGTTCTCATTATGTCTCTGGATTTGAAATTTATCTAGCCACATGCATGTGTACAGAAATACAATGGAAATGACAAAAAACGTGCTTTCCATTCCCAGCCATTTCGATCAAGTAATCAAATAGTCAAGAAATCATCTAGATGCATCACCACTCATCAACCTTTGACTCGTTCTCTTTCTCTTCTTCCAATTCATCCAATCCAACTAACATAAACTTTCTAATTTCCAAACTATAAAAATGAGCATCTTTTAACAAAGAAACGTCAAGCGGTTTATTAATACGGTCATTAATGTCGTTAGAATACAAAGAAGACTGATGAGAAGAAGTAGAAGTGGCCGTGGAAGAAAAGCTGGATGACGGAATTGAGGAAGCAGATTCGAATACGTTGTAATGGGCTTTCAAGTAACATACCTGTGATAACAAGAATAATAATAATGCGAATGCGAAAATGGTTAAAAGAAATTTAATTTCCTGTACATGTGATGACGAACTCACCTCACGAAAAGCTGATTCATAAGGCAAGAATCCTTCCGCATTACTTATAAATGCCATTGCTGATGTCTTATATGACCGATTTCACCACGCACATCAATCAGTCACACAAAGGAAAAAAAAAGAGAAGAGAAAAAAAGGTAAAGTTTATAAAGTTCAGTATTTTCCTCATCATTCAATTAACCCACCCACCCGCGAAAATTGGGCTCAAGTTGATTTTGGTTAATATGAGAACATATAAAAATCACAAAACATCACAGACTTTTAATAAATTATATCCTTGATACCCTAACCCATCCAAATACGCTTTTTTTAGTAAACTATATTCAGCAATGTCTTCATCTTTGGTCAATGTCTCCAGATGGGCTTTCGAATACTCATCTTCATCTTTATATGCTTTTTCAAAACTTAGGTCCTCCCAGAATTCTTTTTTGAGTTGATTGCAGCTTGAGGGATAAATATGAAAGATAAAATAAATTCAGAACCTTGTTTCAATATTATAGATCACTTGTCGACTTGATGATAAAAAATAATTGCACTGGTCATATACATATCAATAAAAAAATCGACTTACAGTGATTCAAAACTCAAGTTGCGAGGGTTGCTAAACTTGTAAGCTACGCTCAATTTTTTCTCCGGATTATCGTAAGTAGCTAGGTGACTGCTATAGCCTTCTCTGTGTCGGACTCTAAAATCAAGGCACATCTGTTCGATCTTCCTTATCACTCCTCGCGAGACATGTTCACAGCCAGTCAAAGGAGCTTGAATGACTTTTTTTTCATTCCGGAACATTGCTCTTACGGCATACTCAATATCTAAAGCCCGGTCAGCATGAGTGTCTTGGTCATCCATTTCAAGAGCGTAAGAGTATTTCCTCTCGAGTCTCTGCCCCAGTTGGAGTAAAGCGTCTGAAATTAATACAAACATTAATCCTCATTTGCACTCCTTCTCTATCTTTTTCAACCAAACCTTCTTGAATCTTCATCTTATAGAGGACTCACTCAATATAGGCGTTGGGTGACCTGCTGGATGCTCAATTCGTACTTTGATGGTTTCTTTTGAAAACTCATACGCCAGTGTTTTAGCGGTCTCTTTCGCATCATACCGCCAATCTGTTACCAACAAATGCCCCTCAGGATATCGATACCCCTCTTTCAAAAAGTAACCCCGCATTTTTTGGTAAAGTTCCGAATTTTTCTTTCGATTCATTGATTGACCTGAATAAAAGACATGTATAAGAAATAAAAATCGCGAAATTAATAACTGGTCTCATTTGTTGATCTTATCTACTTCACAATTTTTTTATTGTGGTCAAAGAGAAGCTGTCAAATATAAATGACCTACCCTTTTTCGCGGCATCTAAACATTTGACATATAGATTTCCAATTTCAACCGTTAGAAAGTGCTGCTCACCAAAAGCATTTGCTAAACTATTAAGCAAAACATTAAATTATGAGGACGTAAACTTAGTTTGTATCCCTCCTTACCCCGCAAAAAGAAAATAATAATAATAATACCTTTCATACCAAATATTATAAATCCCAAAATCAGACGGCAAAAAAAGGCCTCTCAATATTTCAGTTTGAAGTATCTCCGTATCCGGCATTGGGCTTTTAGACATAAACCCTTCCTGTAAGGACTCCGTTTGGATGACTGGACCAAAAAATGTGGAAGAAGATTTTCCAATAGTTGAGGTATCATGGGTAATTTTAAATAATATGAATAAACCCCTTACAATCAAAATATTGTGATTCATCGATATCTTTATATTCAAACTCATTGGCATTTTCAAACGGTTCAACTATACTAGGATTCCAGATCACTGAGACTTGATCACCTGAAATATTTCATCAATTTAATCTTGGCTTCGACAACTACGTTCTTCTCATAAAAAAATGGCGTATACATATAAATAACAAATATAAACGAACCATCATAATCGCCTGCAAAAATTTATAATTCAAGTACCAATTAGTGAACTCATAGTACGGAAGCCGTAAAATTATTTATTTATTTTACCTCCAGATAGATAATCTAAGAGTGAACGATGACCATGGATCGAACAAACAAGAACATCGTAGTAACAACCTTCTAAAAAATCATTTTTAACCAACGTTATTTTTCTCACGTCAAGAGGCTGTGCAAAGAGAAAGACAATTTGATTTTTAGAAATAAGACGAATGAGTAAATGTAAGAAAAAACAATAGGGATCACCAACATGAACACAAGGGCTCCGAGACACTAAACAAGGCCCAATGATATTTTCTTCTGGAAGACCAGAAATCGGGTCGTGTCTAAATAATATCCAAATAAGAACAAGAGCGAAAAATGCAAAGACAACAGTCAAAAAGCGCAAATCATGGATTGTTCCAAAGCTTTCCAAGAAAAAAATCAACGAAACTTAAGATCTGTAAATTGTAAAAAAGCCTGGCCTTCCAAGAGGGTCCCCGTGCTGACATATGATATAGTAAAATCAAATAAGTTTGAAGGACTTCTTTTTCATTTTCAAAATAATCACATATAAAGAAGGCCAGACTAACGGATCAGGGATTGCGTAAATATAAGCACTTTGCGGAACCTTTATCTTAAACTTATTCTAGTTTTTTTTTCATCAAGAAAACCAAACGGTACAAATCAATCAATCATGAATCCGTTTTTCAAATGTCGTTTGGCAAAGACAATACATTCGTATGTAGCGTCAAAAAAATCAGATGGTATTAATAGTAAAGAAGACAAAATTCATTGCCTACAACTTGATTGATTTGCTTTTTGGTTATACCTCTAATTTTCAAGCGCAAAAACCGATTTTTTTTTGGATGAAACCCTGCCGCAAGCATTTCGGTAGCGATATCCTCAGCCATTTGCGGAACTAAAGAGTAATCTTGTGGTTGACTCATCGTTGAAATTGATGGTTCGGATGGCTCTTTGAATGTCCTATTTTTAGTAGGGTCATGAACACCATCTAACTTTTGTATTTTCCGTAATCGGTCATCTTGCACTGAGCGGAATTTTTGGTCTTGCGAAATGGCATGAAAGACTCTAAGAGGATCTTCACTTTCCAAGTTAGTAATTGCTTCAGTGATCTGCTTTTCGAGTAAACCGGTAAACACTGGATGAGGTACACCTTGACAAGCCAGGATCTAACATGTCATAAGTCAATTATTAATTTAGCACTCAACTAAGTCTGATAAAACCAATGCAAAGGAGAGCAAAAAAACGCCCACTATGTACGTAAGAAGTATTTTAATATCAAAAACTTACAGGTATGACTTGTTTACCAAGCTGAGAGCCGGCCACAGTACGAGATACGCGGCAAAGATTGAAAATATATTTGTGACCCGGGTGAGTCTCGGCTTTCCATTGAGAATCTCTAATCTCTAGCCAAACATGATCTGTATCCTCGGGTGCAGAATACGGAGACAAATACCACATGCCTGAAAGGATTGATGAAAAGTGAAATACACAGATGAGCCTAGCTTTATTGATTAGTTTATATATCAAGAAACTCGTAAAACCTTTTGCAAACCCGATTCTTGCCTGGTAAGCAGCTGTAAAAATTAAGTCAACCCAAATCAAAAGTTCAAATTGAGTTTAGTTTTGGTGTTTTTTCGGTCATAAAGAAACCAAAGAAAAAAATTAAAGACTTTATATTTTATTTTATTTCATGTTAAAACTTTGTATTGTATTTTATTCTATTTATTTATTTAAAATTCTTAAAACTTTTATCACCTGGTAAAAAATAGTTGTCCAAACCACATTTCTTCATGATTTTCTGTGCGGCGCATCGACTGATAGCCGCAGCTCCATCGGTCATTTCTATATGACTTCCTGGATGCTCACGATCCTTCACCACCACATATTCCTTAGCTAGAAAAGTGTGCCCAACTGTATTTCTTTTAAATTTATTTTCATGGTAACAATACAAGTAAGCTTGAAATCGAATATATATTTCATCTTTTTTTAACAAATGTTGTTGTTGTTTTTTTTCTTGTTGGTCATGTTTATGACTCTTTAAGTTTGAAATTAAATGATCAGGCCAGATTTCTATCCATTTGGTTTGGGTTTCTGAGCGTTTTGAACCGTTCAAGTACCAAACCATTGGGTTGCCATAAATGTCTCCTTTAATCGCGGCTGTTAAGAAACAAGGCATCAAGTGCGATGATGTTTAATCGAGAAATAAGGCAATTAAGACATCTAATCAATGAAGTATAATACTAATGATAAAATAGATAACTGGTAAGTGAGAACCAATCTATAGCTATAACATACATGGGACGTAATCCAACCCAAGCCTATCGGCGATTTCACTCATCGAGCGTACTGATACCTCAAGAGAATCAGAAAACACATCAGGGACTCGACGAATTGAACCTGGATCAAACGTGATCCCCTCAGAAGTCGTTGAAAGTAGCAAATTCAACCTTGCCGTCTTTTCCACATGCATTCAGATTTTTTATAAAAAAATAGGATTAAATTTTAAAAAAATAAGTAAATAAATAAAAATTGATTAGTTTTAAAAATAAGCACTATTATCATAATACTCAGTCTACTTACCCACTTAGCAATCGTCATCTGCTTATTCAGCTCAAAACCCAGTAAACTATTTAAAAACTCGGGAATTCCCATGTTAATACTTCCATATCCTGAAGTGGCTACTAGAAAGATTGCTTTCTAAAATGAAAACCATAGAAAACACGATAATATGAGTATAGTTTGTAAATGACGATGAAATACAAATAATAAAATAAATAAGTGTCTGCATATATACACATAAACAAATCTATATCTACTCATATTTATCTTCATGGGAATGGGCAATAATATTCACGAAAATGCAAACACTAACTTCCTTCCTAAGACAAGTCCGGTAACCCAAATCATAAATCCTCATCTCTTTCAAAAAAAATCCTTCAACCTTCTTTTTAATATCCACATCATTCTGCACTCGATTCGCCAAATCATCCGTCAAGACGATTTTTAAAAACCGGTTTGATCCAAAGCGTCTAAACAGGTCGTTGGAATGGCATTTAGTGGGGGGTAATAATTGGAGGGCGAGTTTGGATTTGAAAAGATCGAGACGGGCTTTGAAGAGGATGGTATGTTGTTTAGTGCATAGATGTTCGCCATCTGTGTCGATAAGAGTGGCAAGAGGCGCGTCGAAAGGGGCCCAGCCCCTAGCGTCAGCTTGATCTGAAGGCTCAAGGGCCGACGTGAGGTGATGACGAAGGCGCGACAATGAAACATTAATATCAGAAGGAGTAATGCTAGGGAATTTATTAACCATAGATCTAAGAAGAAACTCATTTCTGATCCGAGCAATCTCAAAAAGCCTGATGGTCGAGAAAGGATAACGCTCAGGAGAAGAAAAAAATGGAAGAAGTTCTGGATTAAGTTCGCCCATGATGATAATGATCAATGAAACCAGGTCTTTTATTACGGGGATAGACGCCAAACAAGCTAGGGCCTAAGAGCAGGAAAAGATTGTGTTGCCATGTAGCCTGTCCATCTCATGCTATGCAGGAGGAAAAGTTATAAGCACTACAAAGAAAAAGTACTTTGCCCGCGGGAATGTCGGTTCGGATTTTAGGATTCAACAATGTGTTTGGGAATTTCCTATCTTCTTGTTCAATTGACTCAACGAAACTCCAGAATTAGTGTAGAAAGGTATTAAAATTTACGTAAATAAAGTTTTGCACAAACTTTCGAGATCTTCAACTTATACGAGTAGATGGACTTAGGGCTTGGGTCAATTTTTTTTAAAACGTTAAATTGTTAAATGGAGATATGGTAGAAAAAATGCCAATTTGGTGATTGCATGTAGGATGTTGAAAAGAAAAAGCCTTCTGCTCACCTAAGGAAATTACAAATATGGGGTGAGCAAGAATAACAAGAAGCTTGATGGCACCAAAGATTTACAATGGAATTTTATTTTTATTTTTTCTTATTTCATACAATCTCACCCAGCAAAGGGCATGAAAGAGACGCAAAACACATAGGCAAGTAAGTACAAATTGAGAGAGACGGGAATACTGGGGAGAGACAAATGGCAATTTAACGGTACAGCAATGTTATTCAGTCTTGGTCCAGCTGTAAATTTTTTGGCCACTTGATCACAGCAATTTTGGTAGGTTTTCCGTGTCATCAGCTGTCAAAAAAAAGTTGACGGAGCATCTACCTTGTGACATGTCACCACCAGAGCTGGCCCACCCCATCCTTCCAACCCAATCCCCCCCATCCACCCCATCCTCCCAATCAATTCTTGGTAAACGATTCCACCCTCCTATCAATCCTCAACACTCTCCCCCCTCCAGTTCTTCTTTTGTTATTGGCCAAAAAAAATTTCTTTCTCTGGGTCTTCTTTTATAAATTCATATTTCGTAAGTTTTCTTTTTTTTTTTCCTTCCTTTTTTTTGTTCCCTAACCTTTTTCATTTCTTTTTCAGTGTTCTTTCCTCTCAACTCAACCTCCATCCATGATGTTCATCAAGTACGACCCCCAATTGAAGGTCAAGGCTTTCAATGCTGCTATTGATGGGGAAAGATTATCAGTAATAAATTTAAAAAATGCCTCAAAAATTCTTTGAAACTCTCTATATCATTGGTTGAAGCTCTACCACAGCACAAGAGCTGTGGTTACTGACCCATCAACTTACCTCAAACGTGGCCAACCATTCAAGCTTGATGATGAACAACATGAGTTCCTTCAAGAATTGCTTGAAACTGATCTGACCAAATACCAAATAGAATTGCAAAAGGCTTCACCACAGAAAAAATGGGGGGGTATTGCTAGCAATACCCCTCATTTAAAAATGTTGGGAAGTGGTTGGAAAGCTGTTGGAAGGCTGTTGGGAGTTCATTGTGAAACCGGATTTAAATTAATTGGACAAAGATTTGGTAATAAGTTAGACCTAGGTTCAACAGAAATCAATCACAGGTTTCTTGGAGCTTGGTGATTACTTTGATTTTGAGCTGAGCACAGATTGAGCAAAGCTTGAACATATCACTTAACATATCATAATAGGGGGTATCAATGTTCAGGGATCAGCAATTAAATTAATTGCGGATAAAAATCCTTATACCCCAATTATCTTCCGCAATTATTTTTGCTAATAATTGGGTTATTAGACACTTTACGTGTCAATGTTCAGCTCTTATCCAACATTTTTATCCTCAATATTTCATAACCACATCTTGGACAACTCTCTGGATATCCTAGCCTTCCCACCTTGCTGCGCACTCCTACCCTCATCCCATCTTTTCAGCTACCCTGAAAATTTTTTCATTGAAATGTCCAATCCTCTTTACCATAGACAATCTCTCTCACCAAAATCTTGAATTCCGGGCCAGAACCTCCCCTATATGGTAAGAAAGAGAATATTTTCAATCTATGAATCAAAACATTTAGCATTGTATGATTTCATAGCATATTTTGAACAGAAACGGTATGATCTTTCTCAACCTCCAGACTTGAGAGGCAGTGTTAGACCTATCTCATGGGAAGTAGATGGTAAATAGATTTTCTATTTTATGTGACGAGCTACTGCTTCTAACCAGGATACTGCTGTATTATTTTTATTTTTTCCTCCTCTAAAAGAGACTCCACCTTACTGCTTCACCTCTACTTGATTTCCCACCCTGCAAATCCACCTTGCTTGCCTCCCATTTACCTCCAATAGAAACCCCACTCCTCAAACTTACCTCGCTCTCCATCTCTTCATCTCCACTAGACACCCCAGAACACCCTTTCAACTTTAATTGATGCCCCATACCTTTAATCCATGTTGCTTTACTCCCATTTGCCTCAAATAGAAACCCCACTCCTCAAACTTACCTCGCTCTCCATCTCTTCATCTCCACTAGACACCCCAGCACACCCTTACAACTTTAATTGATGCCCCACCCCTTAAATCCACCTCTCTTTACTCCCATTTTCCTCCAATAGACACCACACTCTCCATCCATTCATCTCCACTAGACACCCCAACACACCCTTTCAATTTTTATTGATGCCTGGCCCCTCAAATCCACCTCGCTTGCCTCCCATTTGCTTCCAATAGAAACCCCAACACACCTTTTTAACCAAACTTGATGCTCCAAGCATCAAATCCATCTTGCTCCCTTCCTCATCATACAAAAATTAACTCGCCAACCTCTCCATAGCCTTCAACCAAAAACCCTCCACCTTTACATCCAATATTCTCTTCTTCACTTCATCTCTACAAAAAAACGATAATCTTAAAGTATGTAATATTAAATTTATAGAGATGAATAAAGAAAAGTAATCCAAATATATTAAAATAAGTTTATGATACAGACAACTGTTTTGCAATAACTGAAATAGTCTATGGGACAAGATATATGATTTAATAGCCCAATATAATAAAAATAAACATTATTTGAAGAAAATAGCTAATAAATAAATAAATTATGAACCAATGAATAAAAAATTATTATATTTCACACCATTAAGAATCTCCAAAAAGTAACTAAAAGTCTGACAAACAGTCACTTTAATTTGTACAATTATATATTCAGCAAAACCATAAATGCTTGGCCTTTTTGCCAAAAATTATTTCATACTTTTTTTGCCTGTTTCAGCACTTTTATGGCCCTAATTAGGGATTTTTAGGCTTTTTTGGGTGATGCATCCAACATAAAAGATGCCACACCAGTATAAAACTTCCACAAAAAAATGTCAAAAGGGCCAAGAGTTATCATTCATGCCATAAATAAGTAAAAAAGTAAATTTGTTCCCAAAAAATATTAGAAAATTATTGACCTGAATCTTTTGTAAGTTTCTTGCATACAAAAATTACAGCCCTGTTACATTCAAAAATTTTGAAATATATATTTTTTCTTTATAATGATGTCTATAAGTAAAGGTTAATGTGATAGTTTGTATCAATATTAACTTTTTTTACAAATCTTGATTAATATGGGAAAATTAAATATATGTTCAAGGTACTAAAGAAGCACATAAGAGGGTGGCGAGCTAATTTTTGGGTGATGAGGTGTCAATTGGAGGTGAAGAGGAAGGGAGAGAGGTGGATTTGATGCTTGGGGCATCAAGTTTGGTTAAAAAGGTGTGTTGGGGTTTCTATTGGAGGCAAAAGGGAGTAAAGCGAGGTGGATTTGAAAGGTGAGCCATCAATTAAAGTTGAAAGGGTGTGCTGGGGTGTCGAGTGGATATGAAGAGATGGAGAGCGAGGTAAGTTTGAGAAGTGGGGTTTCTAGTGAAGGTGGAAGGGAAGAGATGAAGGAAGATTTGAGGTGTACGGGAATTGGTGGGAACACGAGGGAAGGATAGGATCAGAGACTTATGTTAATTTACAAAGGAAATATTTACAAAAAAGGAATAAACCATGAATGTAAAAAAGAAATGAGGGTGTGTAGATAGAAAAAATGGTTAAGTGTTCGCCACCAAAATTAAGTAGCATAGAGTGAGGAGAGACTTAAGGATGGCATCAGGAATTATCAGTCATGTGACTTTCTTGCAAATTCATCATGGATGTGATGAGTTTGGGATCAGGAATTAGGAATGGAAATTGGGATATAAGAGGCGGGATAATGTATTATCGTGCATTCCTTATCCACTAGCCCTGGGGCTAGTGGATAAGAATCTTCCGCAATTAATAATGTCGGATCCGGGCGAAAAAAATTCCTGATCCCTAATTGCGGATCCCTGAACATTGATACCCCCTAATATTCACTTTCCCATCCTGTGGAAAGCAAAATTTGATATTCGTTCTAAGAATATCTACATATATTTTCTTGCCAAGTTGGTAACAGAAGGTTAAACTGTAGTATCTCAATTATTACACTAGACTACATAGATATTTGATAAAACATACAATTCAAATCAATTTTAATATTATTGAGATCACCATAAGTGTCTGTCCAAAGACTTACAAAAAGTATGTTAGTATCAAGACATCGTTCTAGGTAGTAGTTTCAATTTGGATTTTGAACTGACATCTAAAGCATTTTACTATTAGACAGAAACATAAATAAGTGTAATAAGAGTGAAATTATTCTATTTTGTGATTATAATGTAACAATAAAGCACATTTTTATTGAGAAAATTTTCTTCCTCCACAAACCAAAATTTACTCTATAGGCTCAAGATTTATTTTTAAGCCATATTATTCATTTCAGTTATCATTGATTTACTTCCAATATTTATTAAAAAGATAATAATAATACATGTGAAAGAATTATGAGCTTAGCATAGCATATGCTAAAAAGTTATTTTGTCGTTTTATTCAAAACTGATTATTCATTTTTTGCTTCAATTCATCTTTTAACAACCACTATCTTCAGATACTATTCTTACTTAATATGTCAAGTCTCAGATGTGTTGGACAGTTCTCAATAACGATTGATCAAATTTATATGAATGTAACTTCAAGATTTCAAAACTCACCAACCCCCACAATTTTACAGCGAGGCCATTTGAATGTTCATATTTTTGGACTATTCGAAGAAAGAAAACCAACCCTTGTCGGTAATCTTGCTCAAGTGCAGAGTCAGCACATTGGACCACTATTGGGTGACATTGGGTCTGGATCTCACCATTTAAACCAAAGAAGTGCCTTGAATCCTATGAAGCCTTTCTATTTTCATGCTTACTTGGTTCCAGTTTTTGGCAATCAGTATCAACTTTGGGGATGCCTCTTTTCTTCAAGTACACTAATCAGTCTTGCTAAAGAAGCATTTTCTTCTGCTCAAATCGATTTATGTCCGATCCTGAACTGGGACACCACTATCTTTTTTAATATCCCGCATGAAATTTTTGAAGGCTCTTTCCAAATATCTCAGAGTACTCAAGATTGGAAAGCTGATCAACTTATCCAAGGAATCAAAACAGTTCTCAAAACACATCAACTTCAAGCAATAAATTTTATGATTGACAATGAACGAATTATTAAAGGAAAAGTTGGATATCATGTGGAGGCACCAGGACAACCATTGGCTTAGACCTGGATTCGATGACTATAAAGATCAGTTTCCTAACAATCAATTAACCCCTGAAGGAAATGGGTCAATACTTGCTGATGATATGGGTTTGGGAAAGACGCTTTCAACTCTTTCTCTTATAAGTGCAACTCAAAGTGAAGCAAGACAATTCCAGGTATCTGAAAATCAAGAAGGTATTAATCAGAGTTCAGCCACACTGATTATATGCCCCCTGGCAACACTATCAAATTGGATCAATGAAATAAGTGTGCACTTTGAAGATAATGCGCTTCCTTTCAAGGTTCTTTATGGGAAGGATTGTCAAAATACTAACGTCAATGAGCTACAGGACACTGCTATTGTTTTAACAACCTATGAAACAGCTAGCCCAACAATGTCAAAAAATCAAAGCCAAAAAAAGATACCAGTGACTCAAAAGTTCTTTTGGTATAGAGTTGTTTTAGATGAAGCTCAGTTAGTGCCCATTTCTATATCTAAAACTTAAAACTTAATTTTTATAATCAATTTTTATAAATATTCTTTTAGTTACATTAAAAATCCTTACTCGCAGAGGGCTCAAACAATATTTGACTTGGAATCCCAACACCGACTATGCTTGACTGGAACTCCACTTCAGAACAGGCCCACTGACCTTCAAAGTCTCATATTTTTTCTTAGAATTGAAAAGTGGCAAGAAGACTGGTTATGGAAGAATTTCCTTTTTCCAGGTTTGCAAAAAGGAAAGGCTAATTCTATTAAATCAATCAATCACTTAATGAAAGTCATAAGCCTACGTAGAACAAAGGATGCAATTTTGTCTCTTCCAAAAAAGATTCAAAGGGGGATATTGGTTCAATTAGCAGATCCATGGAGGTCTAAACTTGATGTGCTTCAAGAAGGATTCACTGAGCGATATGGGCCCTCCAGAAGCACTGACATCCCTTGGGACTCATCTGAGTTTCTAAGAGAGCTGATGATTTTAAGAAAATTCTGCAACCATCCAATCTACAAAAATCTGGATGAAACTCCAACTTTTGATTTCACCTGGCAGCATTCCGCAAAGATTTGTCATCTTATAGGCCACTTAAAAGTTTTTTGTCTGGTGAAAGGGGTATAAATTTTCCAAAAGCTGTTATATTCTCCAACTTTGCAGACTTTTTGCAGATGTAAGTGATTCTATAATGAATTGTTTTACAAAATTGTGTTGGCTTATTAAAAACAATTTTCTAATATTTCAAAATAGAATAAAAATGGCTTTAGATGACCACAATATTAGGTATACCCAGCTTACGGGTGAACTCAGCAGGACAAAGCGAGACAAAAATATGCATGAATTCCATTTTAATAAAAATTGCCAAGTTTTGGTTGGAACGATTCAGGCTGCAGGAGTAGGTATAGATCTCAGGTGTGCTCAAAATGTATATATAATGGTGAGCTCAATGTATTTTATTTCATATTAAGAACAAAAATATTAAATTTTTTGTATGTTCAATGTTGAAATAGGAGCCAAATTGGAATACAGCAGTTGAGCAGCAGGCTGTTGATTGGCTTTATAGAATGGGGCAGCAAAATGAAGTAAATGTTTTGAATTATTTTGTACAAGGAAGTATAGAATTCAGCATGTATAAGATTCAAAGGAAAAAAATGGAGCTAACAATGTAAGCCAAATTTCATTTCTATAAATTTTAATGATAATAGTAATCATTAAAATTATGTTTTTGTTTTCAAGGCTAAGTGTCCCAAACAGTGGAAATGAGGAGTATGAGTGTGCAAACCTATTATTAAGTGAGTTTGTCAATCACTCACATTAGAGGAAGAAAGAATTTCAAGGAGAGCAGGTAAATTTATGGGATTTTGAGGATTTAAAAGTCTGAGTTGTTGAGGATTTAGAAATGCAAGATATAAGGGAGAATAACAGTCATTTGGCAAACCCCGGGGGACATGAGAAGGATTAAGGTTAGGGGATAATGTTGAAACCAAACTGATTCTTTTGTACAAGGCTAAGTCCTTTAGCACACTTCCAGAGTAGGTTGAAGTATCTCAAATATCAAAGTGTTGTTGGTCAAGATATTGTGCAACTTTAGAAAAATCTTCAGACCTCCATTGCATTAAGATACGTCTTAACGATCCATCATTATCAATTTCGGTGTCTGAACAACACTTGATGTTTGTGAAAAGGTTGTGATAAGTTTCGCAATGTGGAAGTTGTTTAAGAAGTTTAGTTCGGTTAACTGAATTCTAAGAATCTTTGTTATTTGAAATAAAGGTCATAAATAAAAACGGTTGAAAAAAAGGGGATTTTCATACTTTTTTTTATTCTATATTTATGCTTTCTCACTTTGATTATTTCTTGAGAGCTATGAGAATCCTTCCCAAGTCTTAATTTATCAGCATGACCTAAAAACCAATGGTGAAGAACTCCCATTTGATTTGAGAAGCTTATTTGAGTTGAGTCAATTGGATATGCAATCAAATTATTGGTTTTTAAGGCATTGTCCCAGTGTTTAATGAGAATATTTGCCAAGACCTGGTTCCATTTGTCAAACCAATCTAGGTTCCAAGCGAAAGTTGATCCTGGGAAACCGCACATGCGAAGGTGCTCAATAAAAGATTCACAGAAAATTGGTGGAAACTTTTCCGAAACTGCTGAATTTGATTCTGGATGAGGTAGTTCAAAGGCGATGTTGCAAGAATTCATGTCGAATGATGAAAATCTGTCTAATTGCTCTTCAGTAGGGTTTTGTTTCCATCCATTTGATTCTGGTGACATATCCAAAAGTGAACGACAAAAATTGTGTATAGATCTACAAAAGTGAGAATTGAATGGAGGCAAAGTCTCATTAAAAATTCTATTAAGTGTTTGTGTGTTTGTGGGCAGGTTTCCATGAGGAAAGTAAGAGCTACTAGGGTTCATAAAGAATTAGATTAAGAAAGTGTTTAATTAAATTAAACAAAGAGGAAGGATAAATTGTTGAGCTCCAAAACTTTATGATCAAAGTTGATTTAAGGAGAAATATCACAAAAATTAAGAATAAGATATATTTCAACTTTATGGCATTATAATATGCATAAATTATATTTTTATATGCAATTTGAACTCAAAAGGAATGGTATAAAATGAAGAGAATGATTATGTGATAAAAGCAGACTCATTTGAGAAACGGATTTTTTTTTCTTTTCAAAAAATTCTTCCACAAAAATAATTTGATAAATGTGAGGCTATGTTCATTTTTTGATTACCAAAAAATTATTTTTGGTCCAATATGATAGTAATACATATTCGATTGAGTGATTTTTGTTCAACCTGAATAAATAGACTAGAGTGTCACTTCATCACATTTATGTATGAAAATTTATACAAGGTTTCAGCTTTTTTGTAATGCTTTAAGGTTTACACTTTTGTAGCATCTATTATTTGAGTATTTTTGATTTTTTCTTTATCGAAAATTCTACCTAGTACAGACCAATTTTCAAAGTGAAAGAAATATGTCTGTGATTGTTTTTTACCAAATATTAACCTTATTTTTGGGTTTAACTTTGATTTTTGGGGTAATTTTTTAAATAATTATGTTAAAAATATGGATTACTTTTCTTATAGTCCATAACTAAGAATTTTTATCAAAATCAAATAATTATAGGGTAGTTAGATATAGCTCAGAAGGCATTTGATAGAAAAATAATAAAGATGCTTGTGCGTACAATAGAATTTTTTCTATGATAGAAAATATTCTGATAAACATGCATGCATTGTTGTACAAATGCAGAGAGTATACAGAATACAAATAAAGTAGACTGCATAACTTTTAATTAATATATAAATTGACTGATAAAAATTAAACATTTATACTTAAATAATTTCAACACATATTCCATCATATTCTTTTGATAAAAAAATGTAGCTTATATTAGCTAGTGCCTTTCAAAAAAAGGAGTACCTTCAATCAGTAACTTCCAATAGCTAACTTATTCCTAAAATTATCACAATTACAATGCCTCCATTTTTTCATGTATGTCAATGTCAAGATCTTGGATGTGTCAATAGAAAGTATCAAACTTCTTCTGGGTCCTTTGAAGTTGGTATGGCTTTCAAAAGCTCTAATTCTTACGCAAAACATCAAGAGGAAAGAAATAGGAAGGCCCAGATGGTAATTTCTTCCAACAATCCACTTAACATTGGAAGTTCCCGCTCCACAGAAACAGTAAGCTGTATATCTATAGTTCAATGTGAGAATTAAAGTCTTTATGATGTTTCAATGATTTATTACATAGGGGCAGTTGCTATTGGGGGCAGAAGTATCTTCAACAGTCACTAGAAACTCAAATCTTGGGGAACGGTATAGCCAAATAATTATGTGGCAGGCAGCAAAGCTTTCTCTGATTCATCATTTGAGCAAAGAAGGTTGTACTCAATTTTTGGATGAAGAAATTAAGAAGCTCAAACTTCTAGGTGATAGTGGAATACTGGATTCTGATAGCATTGTCCGCCTGATCCCACGCTCGATAGATACAGTTTTTAGTCGATTAAAGCTCAATCAATCATTTTTCACTAAAACATGCTGTCCTAAATGCTTTGCTCTTTATGAATAACTCTGAATCTCAACCATCTATACTATGTTGCAATCAAACATTTCTTTCATCATCAAAGCGCTATTTCAAAACTTTTGGAGCAGGACAAATTGCAATTAAATGTGATGAAAGGCTGTATTTGATGGAGAAACATCAAGAACATGTAAAATACTTATCTCTTAAAAGATTTCATCACCATTCTTTTATTGACTGACTTAAGGAAAAGATCAAACTGTTCAAATTTGAGCTTCTGATTGAGTAGAAAACCCCTGTGGCAGAACATGTAGAGTGTGATTTGATGAAGGATGTTTGTGATGGTTCAATTTGGAAAAACTTTCCCATTACCACTCCAGCTCTGGATAGAAATGATGATGAATATACGATAACTTCAGGCAACTTAATGTTTACTTTATATGTCGACTGGTTTAGGCCTGGTGGCAATAGGATTGGAGGTCATCAGAAGTCTGTAGGAAATATTATGTTGGTGTGTATGAACCTACCTCAAGAAGATCTATACAAAATGGAAAATCTTTTTTTGTATGCTATTATACCTGGACCAACAGAACCCACAGGTGAACAGCTTAATCACCTTCTAAAACCAATTGTTAATGATCTACAAACTCTATGGGATGGTATATTGATTGAAAAGACGCATCTTTATCCACAAGGCGGGAAAGTAAGAGTTGCATTGTTCTCTTTGATAGATGACATTCCTGCAATACGAAAAATTGGCTGGCTTTTTGAGTCACTCTGCAAAAATGTTCTGCTCTTTCTGTAATTTCTCTAAAGATGAAATTAGTGAAAAGAATGTGGGAAATTTTTCATTACGGAATCATGAGGATCATATGTGCTGGGCAACAAAGTAGAAAAATTCTAAGTCACATTGTGTCACCGGACGACCTACGCACAAGGTCGAGGATGTTCCTGAAAGTGAGACGAGGGATTTAGAAACTTCTTCAAAGCACAGAGGAATGATTTGAGGAAGTGATTCGAAGGTCACTCGAAGTAAGAGCTACAGGTTCGAGGTTCGTTTGAGAAGAATTATAAAAAATAGTTTCAAAGGTTATAGGAATTCTTAAGATCTCACAAAGGGTTGGAAACTCAATAATCAAAGATTTAGAATTTAGAAATGAATATTGAGAAAATAAAAGAAAGATACAATAACAATGATTTAACTTAAAGATTTTACCACTATTAATGTAAATATGTTTTATAATTTAATTCTAAGGAATATCGAACCAAATGCCCATCCTTTTTATATCCTTTGTTCCTCCTTGCATTGACCTCCCTTTCATCGCACCATTCCCATACCATTGACCATTACTAACATACACTTAGACCCTATTCGCTAAATATCCGTCCATGCTCAATTTACCATTTTTTAATTAATTAACAAAACTTTTAATGAAAACTACTACTGTACTATTACGTTGATCCTAGCGCTGTGCGTCGCTTATTGAAAAGGAGACTAAGGCACCCTATTGGGAGATTGACTAATTTAGATTTAGAGTTTAGGCTAGCACAGTTAAATAGTAAGTACACAAAGGGGAATCGCATTTGCTATGGATAATTGCTTTCTGCGCTTCAAGTATTGATTTAGGACTCAATGTTATTGATTTAATGAGCTGCTTTTGCCTCGAGTGTCACGTGGCGCGTGACAGATGCCCGAGTATAAGAATCGCGAACTACGTTGAGCTTGAGCCATCTTCTCACACTAGTTCCCCTTCCTCCAAATATATTTTTCTTCTTATTTATTAATTTCCCTTTTTATAATGAACTGCCCTACTCCCACACCTAAGCCTCCACACCCTAAACTGGATGGGGGAATGATTACGCAACAATTTTCCCAAGCATGCACGGCTTGTGAAAGCATGGAATACTTCTGTGTCGAAAGTACGGCGACTCGAGGCCCTCGCCAGAAATGCGAGTTTTTCCGTTGGCAACAAGTGGCGTTCGATGCGTTGATGAAGAACACAGAGATCGAACAACGGTTTACCAAGACCAAGTTTTGGGTAATCCCTAAAACAAAAGAGGTGGTCGAAGACATTTGGGATGTCTCGGTGGAAGATGAAGAATCGGTGGGGGAGAATGATAAGGAGCTCAACAACAAGATCACAACCTGGGTAACCCAGGCCACGAGTTCGAAGCGGGGTGTCAAAGAAGAGGTCGACGAATTGGTGGAGGAAGATGAAGATGAAGTCCCTGTTCCAGGGCGGGCACCCAAGAAACGACGGGTGGTCATCAAAGATGACAAGGAGGAAAGAGACGCAGAGGTAGAGGTGGCACCAAGGTTATTCTTAGAACTTGACCCCATCTTTGAGGTAAGCTTTTAATTGTTATTTTTAAGGATGAGGTTACTGATGAGTTTTGTTTAGACATCGAATACCATTGAAGACCCGATTGGGGAGCCTGCGCCGCTTTTACCAACTGAGGCAAACCCTCTGGTCACGGGTAGAAACGAAGAACCTGAAGACACACTGGACCAGGTGTGGTCGAAGAAACCTCGTCAAGGTCAACGAGTAAGGTTCGCAGAAGAGTTGTGTGGGGAGGTCGACACAATTATCGACGCTGCTTCCTTCGACGTGGCAGAGGAACTCTTGGAGATTGGAGAGGTGGTTCCGGTAGGAGAGGAGGAGGTATTTGAGAAATGCAGGAAGGAGATAAGGGTAGTTTTGGAGAAGATGAAAAGATTGGTTCGAGAAAAATTAAAAGAAAAAATTTGAAATGAAAAGGAGGGATGTAAAGAAGTAGAAAAATAGAATTGTATTTTAGCTTTTATTTTATTTTATTTTATTATTTTTATTTTTTTATTATTGTAGGTGAATATTATTATTTTTTATAAGATTTAGGAGAGAGAGAAGAAAAAAGAAGTTTTAAATAAAATTTTGCTTTAGAATTTGAAAGAAGAAATTTAAATAAGAAGGAAGTTTTTTTTTAAAAAAAAAATATGTAAGAAAAGAGAGAGAAAAAGAAACGGTTGGTGATTGAGATGAGTTTGTTGAATTGAGAATTTAATGAAAGAAGAATTTGTTTTTTTTTTTTTTTTTTTTTTTGCGAAAAGTTGTTGATTGATTTTTTTTTTAGGAAATTTTAGTTGAAAAGAGAGGAAGAAGAAAGAAATGAAAAAAAAACAGAATTTAGAATTTAAAGAGAATTTGAAAAGAAGAATAATTTGTTTGAAGAATTTTTATAGGAAGATTTAGAGGTTGAAGATAAGTTCGAGGAAATGGTCGTGTCGTACAAGATTTGATGATTCGAAGGAAAGAAAGTTTTAAAGCGAGAATAAAATTTTAGGAAAGAAAATTTTACAGAGAGTTTTAAATTTAAGAAAAGAATGTATTTAGAGAATTGAAAAAGAAAAAAAAGAAAGAAAATTTTTTAGAGTGATTTAAGAGTTTTTTTTTATTTTTTTTATTATTTATGTTTGTTTTATTTATTTTATTTTATTTTATTTTATTATTTATATTTATTCTATTTATTTTATTTTATTTTATTTTATTTAATTTTAATTTTGATTTTATTTTTAGTTGGTTTTGGAGGAAATTTTATAGAAGGAGATGAAAGAAAAAGAAGAGGAGAAAAAAAAAAAAAAAGGCTAAGAAATTTAAGAGGTGTTTTAGGTTTTTACGAGAAAAAGAAAAAAAAGAAAAAGAAAATTTAAAATAAAAGAAATTTTAAGGTTTTGGTTTTAAAGGATATTTCAAATGAAAAGATTTTAGGAGTTCAGGGGCATTAGAAACATTGATGGCTGGTTCCCAGGATGTTTTGTCTGAGTCATTGAGGAAGCCTTCCCATTCCACAAGGTATTGAAGTTTCCCCTTGCGCATTCTTGAATCAAGGATACGACTTACTTCCCACTCTAGATGATCTTCTACTTCGACCGGTTCCGGAGGGGGTTGGTTCTTGCCCGGGTATATTTCTTGAGCCAGTTCCAGGAGAAATACATGGAAAACAGGGCGAATCACCTGCCATTTAGGAGATAACTTGAGTCGAAATGCAGTTTTAGAGACTTCAGAGTCGATTTCGAATGGTCCCAAGCGCTTTTCAGCCAGTTTCTTTGATGGTCGTGTTGTTCGAATGTTTTGTGCGTCGAGCCATACTTTGTCGCCTGGTTTAAAGGAAGGAGCAGATTGTCGATGTTTGTCGGCCTGTTCCTTTTATCTTCAAATCGCTGATTCCAAATTTGTTTTAAGTTCTTCTTGGAGTCGTGATATAGTTTGAAGATAATGTTCCGCAGGATGATTAGTTCCTACATGGATTGAGTTGAATCGAGGATGTCGTCCATAAATGGTTTCGAAGGGAGATTGTCGTGTCGAAGAATGAGTCGAGTTATTATAAGCAAATTCGGCCAATGGTAACCATGTGGTCCAATCGTCTTGTTGGTAACTGACATACATTCAAAGATATTGTTTGAGGATTTGGTTAACTCTTTCTGTTTGACCATCGGTTTCAGGGTGATAGGCCGTGGATAGGTTCCTCGTGATATTGAGTTGTCGACACAGTTGGGTCCAGAATGTGGATACAAACAATGAGCCTCTATCTGAAATAATATCATTTGGTAAGCCGTGTTTGGAAAATACATATTCTAGAAACAATTTTGACAAATCTTCTGCTGTAGCAGTAGTAGTGGTTTTAATGAAAATAGACATTTTTGAAAATCTATCTACTATTACTAATATAGCATCAAAATCATTAGAAAAAGGAAGTTGAGAAAGAAATCCATCGATAAAGATTCCCAAGGTTTAGAGGGAATAGGAAGTGGTTGAAGCAACCCATGCTTCCGGTGACGGGGAGCCTTATGTCGTCCCGACGTGACAAGATTTCTGGGACAATGCAGTTTTTACCTGGGCGATAGGGAATAGAGAAGGAAAATTCAGACAAAAATTCAGCCCACCTGGCTTGACGCCTGGTTAACACTTTAGAAGACATGAAGTATTTTAAAGCATTATGATCTGTTAAAATTTGAAAAGGACTATCTAGGCTGAGAAGAAAAGAACGCCATTTTTAAGACAATGGATAATAGCTAAAAGCTCTTTGTCATGAATTTCATAATTTAATTCTGCTGCAATGAGTTTGCGTGATTCAAAAGCAACAGGATGAAACAATTTTGTTTCAGGATTTAATTGGGAGATGACCCCTGCAATAGCATAATTTCTTGCATCTGTCTCAACTATTGTCAAAGCAGAAGGATCAAAATGTTGAAGAATTGGGGCTGTGGTGAACGCCGTTTTTAGTGCTTCGAATTCCTTTCGTGCTGTAGAAGTAAAAACAAAAGGAATGTCTTTTCTAAGAAGAGAAGTAAGATTGGAAATAGTTTTAGAGTAATCTTTAATAAATCTTCTATAGAAGTTTGCAAAACCCAAAAATCCTTGGAGTGATTTAATGTTTTTGGGCTCAGGCCATTCCAGGATTTTCTGGACTTTTTTGTCATCCATGACTAAACCGTCAGTGGACAACGTAAAACCCAAAAAATCAATTGATTTGAGGTGGAATTCGCATTTATTATGCTTGGCTTAGAGACCATGATCTCGAAGACAATTTAGGACCTGTCGAACATGATGAATATGTTCATCTAGTGTTTTTGAGAATATTAAAACATCATCTAAATAGACGACTAAAAATTGTTCAACAACATCTTGAAAGATGTCATTAACAAAAGTTTGAAAAGTTGAAGGTGCGTTACATAATCCAAAAGGCATAACTAAATATTCAAAAGTACCAAATCTAGTGCGCATTGCAGTCAGTGGTTCATGACCTTCTGCAATGCGAATAAGATTGTAAGCGCCTCTAAGATCAATTTTAGAAAAGAAATTAGCACCATTGAAAAGGGTAAGAAGTAATGACATAGGAGAAACAGGATATGCATTCTTCTTAGTGACTGTGTTGAGCTTTCTATAGTCAACACACAACCTAAGACTACCGTCCTTCTTTTTTAAAAGAGGACAGGGGAGCCGGTTGGAGATTTACTGGCTCAGATGAAACCTTTGGCTACATTCTCTGCAATGTAGTCTCGAAGAACTTGAGATTTGTCCTTCGACAAAGAATAGACAGGACCTGCCGGGGGTACTGGGCCTATTAACTCTATTTGATGGTCCTAGGGTCGATGAGGTGGTAACTTATCGGCCTTGCGGATTGAGAAAACATCAAGGAAATTGTGGTAGATTTCCGGTAGAGTTGATTTAATGGCTTCAACGTTGATTTGGTCGTCCTCTTCATCTTCGAGAGAATATTTTGAGGGGATACCTGTATTGAGAGAGCAGAATTCAATTACTTCGAGGCATTTTAAATCCTCTTCGAGTGAAGATATTGAGCTAGAAGGGTTAGCCAATTGCTCATTTAGAGAAAAATCAGATGCTTGCAAGTCATCTGGCAGAGATTCGTCCACTAGCAGGACGTTGTCAGGCGGGTTGTTTAACTCCCTATTGACCTGCATTGAAGAATCAGAAATATACTTAGAACGTGGGGTGATCAATCCCTTAGTCCAATCAATTTCGGGATTCCAATGCGTTAAAAAGTCATGGCCAAGAATGGTATCGTCCATCCTTGGGGCGTCCAAGACTGATAATTCCCACTTGAAGGGGGGAAAGTTTGGAAAGTTGAAAGCCCAGAAAACTCTCTTACTTACCCAATATTTGGGTTTCTCTGATTCGACCAAATAGATTGGAGTTTGATCGACATCTGTAAATGTTAGTTGAAGCTTCTTGGCAAAAGATAAACTAACAAAAGAAATTGAAGCTCCAGAGTCTATAAGACAACTGAAGGGGATATCCTCCTTAAAAAGAATGAATCTCAAGCGGTTTAAGGCAACTCCAGTCCTTAAGACATGGAGGTTCTGTGCACTGGGAGAGATAAGATAGTTTGCTTTGCACACAAGTAAACTATCTACTAGTTTTTTGATTTCCAACTAGTACCTTCTCTTTCCTTCAACTTTACACAGTCTTCCAGCTTGTGCTTACCCCCAAAATACATACATAACCCATTATCTGCTCGTCTCTTCCTCTCAGCTTCTTTAAGTTCCCCTTTAGGATCCAGTACTTTGCTGATATTGCCTGGGGTTGAGCCTTTTGGTCGAGGTTTATCCTTTCCCTTATTGGGTTTGGATTGAGTCGAGGAGGATCGATTTGGTTGTGGGTGTGAAGAAGTTCCTGATTTAAAATTTAGGCATTGAGATTTGTTGGCATATCGACGATGTTGAAGTCGTCCTTGATAAACGCCGTCAAGCTCGAGGGTTCGATCCATTAAATCCGTTAAAGTAGTCATCTTCTGACCGTGAAGATTTAATTGATCCAGAATCCTCGAAGGAAGTCCTTTCTTGAAATGATACTTAAGGGCAGCATCATTCCAACCTACTTGAGTTTGAAGTGCTCTGAAGTTTGAGATATATTCAGAGGCTTTACCATTATCACTCATGCGAAGAAAATCAAGTTCAATTTCTGCGTTGTCAGTTTCATTAGGGTCCCCAAACAACGTAAAAAGTTGGTCTTCAAACTTTTCCCAATTATTGATAAGTAAGTGGGTTTCTGTCGAGGAAAGCATGAGCAGATAAGGTTCGAACCATCTTGCTGCTTTCCCGGCTAGGAATGAAAAAGCATAAACAACCTTTGATCGGTCCCTGTTAAAGGTTTGAGGGTCATTACGGAACAGTAACTTGCAGGTTTGCAAGAAGGGTCGCAATCTGTCGGGGTGATCTCTGTCGAATTTGTCAGGAGATTTCATAGAAGGAGTTTTGAACTTAGATCCCTCTGAAGACGTTGGATTTGAAAGGGTTTTCATGAAAAGTCTCATGAAATCTTCCAGAGAGTTAGATGGTCCAGGTTCTGAGGATTGACCAGAAGGGTGATTGGCTGGGGCGGATGGTGCCTCGTGCATTGTATCCTCTCCTTCTTCTTCATCACTAGAATCCTCAAAATCTTGTGGGATGTCTTCTACAGATTGAACTGAATGTTGCTGTTCCCTAAGGTCGAGTGGTTCCAAAGAGTGAGTGCGGGAAACAGACCTTGTGGCTGTTGGCCTGCCCCTAGCGCGAGCTCTAGTAGTAGTGCCCAGAGGAGGAGTGCGTTGAACAGGTGCCATTTTAAAACTTTTAAAACACCTAAAAGGACGTAGTAGTGCAAAGAATGAGAACTACGGAGAATTAAATTATACTGTCACCGGACGACCTAGGCACAAGGTCAAGGATGTTCCTGAAAGTGAGACGAGGGATTTAGAAACTTCTTCGAAGCACAGAGGAATGATTCAAGGAAGTGATTCGAAGGTCACTCGAAGTAAGAGCTACAGGTTCGAGGTTCGTTTGAGAAGAATTATAAAAAATAGTTTCAAAGGTTATAGGAATTCTTAAGATCTCACAAAGGGTTGGAAACTCAATAATCAAAGATTTAGAATTTAGAAATGAATATTGTGAAAATAAAAGAAAGATACAATAACAATGACTTAACTTAAAGATTTTACCACTATTAATGTAAATATGTTTTATAATTTAATTCTAAGGAATATCGAACCAAATGCCCATCCTTTTTATATCCTTTGTTCCTCCTTGCATTGACCTCCCTTTCATCGCACCATTCCCATACCATTGACCATTACTAACATACACTTAGACCCTCTTCGCTAAATATCCGTCCATGCTCAATTTACCCCTTTTTAATTAATTAACAAAACTTTTAATGAAAACTACTACTGTACTATTACGTTGATCCTAGCGCTGTGCATCGCTTATTGAAAAGGAGACTAAGGCACCCTATTGGGAGATTGACTAATTTAGATTTAGAGTTTAGGCTAGCGCAGTTAAATAGTAAGTACACAAAGGGGAATCGCATTTGCTATGGAGAATTGCTTTCTGCGCTTCAAGTATTGATTTAGGACTCAATGTTATTGATTTAATGAGCTGCTTTTTCCTCGAGTGTCACGTGGCGCGTGACACATTGGGAGCGTGTATCAATTGTTCAGAATCATGGGGTACGATGGAGTGAGCTGAATAACCTTGAATATTGGTGTCCAACTGAATATTGCTCAATTGATTTTATGCATTCACATATTCTTGGCAACCTAATAGATCACAGTCTAAGCTATTTTTAAATCCAAAATGCAGCAAAAGATCTAGAAAGAAAGCTGGAAAAGGATAAAAATTGGCATGTAAGAGAAGAAGATGATGATTTCTTTTCTGATACTTCACTGCACAAACATTCGAAAAAAGTAGAAGTAGCTTAAGCACCACGAATAATGATGATGATGATACAGGACACACGAGACAGCACAAGCGGCAAAGACGTACGAGTTCAAGACAGTCATCAAGTCATCATGGACTAGATAATGAAGGATTGGGAACAAATCGATCAAGAAGCCAGAGTAGGTCATCCAGCTCCAAATTTATTCCTCCATATAGCGATGTGGCCTCAATACAGTCTCACAGCAGTGACAGTAGGAATTCATTGTATAACTTAAGGCAAAGAAGCATTAGCATATCACAGAGTGAAGGATCTCACTCATCAAATGAGACAGCTAGAGATGAAGAAAATAAAAGGAAATGTAAGGAGAAAGAAAATGAAGGTAGTAGTAATCCACGAATCACAGCAGCAGAGCTACAGGTTGTATGGAAGATGATTGATCAAGTAAGAAGACCTTCCTGGCTAACACGAGTTCCAAAATCAGTAGGATCTAAAAAGGCAGGATCCCTCAAGGCAGCAGAATGGCACATGCTGTATACTCTCTACTCCCCTTTGTCACTTATACCCCTTTGGTTTGAAAAATTTAAAGAATCTGAATCTTCAGCTTCCTCAGCTGATAAACCAAGAGAATATTATCTTCTCAAGTCACTTGTAACATTATTCTCGATCACCAATTTTTTGACATTAAAAAATATACAGACTAATGAGCTTAAAGATCTAGATCAATTTCTGTTAGAGTATCGTGAGTGCCTGGAAGAGGGTTGGAAGAATATTAATGCAAAGCCAAATCTGCATATCACTCAAAATTATCCTGAAATGATAAAGCGTCTTGGTCCACCATCAGGTACAGCTACTTGGTCTGGAGAGCGGGTGAATCATATATTATCTGAAATTCCAAACAATCACCATCCACGTATGTAATGTTTGTAAGCAATGATTTAAAAACTCAGCTGTGCTAATTTATTAATATTTACCACAGAAGAGATACCACTAACAATGCTCAAACATTGGTATTGGAAGTCTAGGGTATTAGATCTTGGTGAAGCTGAAGATAATGATCAATGTGAGACTAAAAAAATCCATATTGATCTCGATAAACAAAACAAATGGATCCATCTAAGTATGGCATTATTTACTAAATGGGTAAGGGCACGAATGGGAAAAGAAACTTCAAGATGGGCTTTGACACCATTGGAGAAAAGTGGGGATCGGGTAGTTGAAAATGTAGCAAGCATATTGATACATGGAAAGAGTTTTACTAGTTACCATCGACACATTGCTAATTCAACAATTGAATTCTACTATGGAAAAGATAGCCAGTTTGGGCCAATTGATGATCTTTTCAGGTCGAAGGAAGAGAATGATCAAATATATTTAATAGTAAGTCCTTTCAAAGAGCTCTGTCCAGAAGAAACATCAAAGGATCCCTATGAGCTTTTCCCACAAGTGCATTGTTGGTTAGTAAGAGTAGCCAAAGCAACTCAAATTGTGATTAAGAAAGATGAAATAATTGGACATGCAGCTACTGTTGAGCACAAAAAAGGAATATTTGGAATAAAAGACGAGGTTGTCACTGCCATTGGACTGCAGACAGTAGTGAGTGAAAAAATTAATCAAATTTATTTTCTGTTGACTAACATCTTTGTGTTAATTTGGGATTTGGGAAATTTGTAGGATTGATGATGTTTGTAAATGGTGAAAGAAATAATTCAATTCTCGATTAAAAAATGCAATGCATCCAACTTACCTTATCATAAATCAGTGAACAATTACTTTGGTTGCTTTTATTGAGAGAGAACCCATGCTTTCAATGAGTCATTTTTATCTTAAATGTAAGATCTTGATAATGAGAAATATGATAAAATTTTTACTTAATGAATGATCTTCTTGCTCATTCATCTACTATAAATAGTTTGACCTTTCAACTTTAGCTGATAGCTATATATTATTCACTTTATTTTTCGACAAGAGAACATACACGTTAACAAGCACCACAGGAAATCAGGGGGTGAACTGCTAGCAGTTCTGTCGGTCAGTCGTCTAGAAGAGGTAAGAAAAATAGGAGAAAAAGGAGGAGAGAAAGAGGAGGACAAGGGAAAATAAAGCAATAAACCAAAATATATATATTTAATTTATTTGAGAGGGAAACAACGGTGAGCAACTTTGAGAGGTGACTAAAACTTAGATTTTATTAACAATAATATTATTAAATGTAAGGGTTCTGCGCGGCAAACAATATAATTACTATCAGACTTAAGGCAACCTTTAATTTGTTATATAGACTTTTAATTAGAATTATATTACTAATAAAAAAAATATAAACGTAGTAAAATAGTTTTTAATTTGTTGAGTGTATAATAAGTGATAAGGCTACAGGGGATTATCCAAGGCCCTTTTATAGGCAATGGGTCCTCTGAAGCGCTACTATATTTGTAAATACAATGATTAGAATGGAATAAAACAAACATATCAAAAGAGTAAATGAAACATAACAATATAGAGAAAAACATGAAACAAATAATTAAAAGCCCAATTAAGAATCCAATTTCCCCGCCATTAATCCCCAAATCAGTAAGTGACAATAGTGAATAACTAAACAAGATTGGAAACATAGGAACTATGAGAAATATAATTCCCAACAGATGGTACATTCTGTTTAGAGGACATTTTAAGTGAAACAAAAAATAATTTGACGCAAAAAAACAAGCAATTAATCTCAATTTAGTCCAAATTAATTTATTTGTTTTTTCTAACACAATTAAGGGCCAAAAGAAGCGTCATTATTTATTGTTTAGTATCATATGAGAGGTATTATTTAATATATAAATTTAAGTAATTAATTTAAATATATTATAAATCAATTTTTCACTTGTAATTATAATATATTTTTTTAAATTAATTAAATATAAATTTATAATTATTAAATACATAAAAATGCGCCATTATTTGTAGAATATATTATATTATGCTCAATTTAATTGTATATAAAAATATATATAACCAATAAATTTAATGTAACATTTGTATATAATAAAATTCTTATATAATTTCATTATGCAATAAAATATTAAGTTATATTCATTAAATACAAGTCTTACCCACTCTTTAAGGTTTTATAATTTATATATCATTTACTGGACTCCTGGAATAGCCTGGCTGACACTTCCTCACTCTAAAAAAAACAATAAAAAAAATGCTAAGATTTTTTCTTTTTGTATTTTTTCAACAGAGCAGGCAGATTTGAAATTTCTTTGCCAGGTATCCATGCATCATGTTCAGATGATTTGTTCTTATATCTCAATAAATATTCAGTACCTCTTTCAGAAGTGATAATTCTATCATTGAGAATTTTATCAATTTCTGCTGTTTCTGTGACTTCCTGAGGGTTCTTCTTAGGTCTTCCTCTTCTTTTTGGAAATAAGTCACTGTTGGAAGTATAAGGTTTAAGCAAAGAAATGGGAAAGACAGGATGTTTCCTATCATATGGAGAATACAATACAACTTCTACTGCATTATCACCAACCATTCTTTTAACAACAAATGGTCCTACAAAAGGATCTTTTAATTTGTGGTTACCTTGTAAATTGAAATGGACAGTAGAGATCAACACTTCATCACCCTTGTTAAATGTGTATTCTTTATGGGATTTATCCCATCTTTTCTTTTCATATTCAAATGCTTTATCAATACAACTCTGAGCATGTTTTCTGCATAGCTGTTGCATTTGCATAAAAGATTTTACACCAGGGTGTAGTTCCAACTTAGGTAATTTATTATTGAGAATCTGAGCAGGAGTGTTTGGGACATAACCTAACCAAAGCTCAAAAGGCTTTTTCTCAGTGACAGAATGAACAGTGCTATTATATGCAAATTCAAGACCAGGCAAAAGAGTGACCCAATCATGAGTAAATCTGTCATTGTCTTTATATTCTAAACCAAAGGCACAATACCTTCTAATCATATCTTCCAGAGTCTGAATCATTCTTTCAGCTAGACCATCAGTCTGAGGATGGTGAGCTGTAGACAATTTTAACTCACAGCCACAAATATCCATCAAAGAGGTCCAAAACTCAGAAGTGAATTTTGGATCCCTATCAGAGATAATGGCTTTTGGAAAACCAATAATATTAAACATGTAAGACCACCATAAGAAAGCTAATTCTTTGGTGGATACATCTTTGTGGGTTTGAATAAATTTGCACATTTTTGTGAATCTATCAACTATTACCCAACAAGAGTTAAAGCTGTCTTTACCTGCAACAGGAAGACCAGTGACAAAATCCATATTAATGATTTGCCAGGGAGCACTAGGTGCTTCAATATGTTGTAATAACCCTGCTCTCTTACCTGTTAACCTTTTAGATTTTTGGCAGGAATCACAAGATTCAACATATAATTTTGTGTCTTCAGACATATTAGCCCACCATGCAGTGTTTTTGATTCTAATCAATGTTTTTTCAAGATCAAAATGACCAGCTAATATGTCATCATGACAAATTTTGAGGATAGTTTCTTTCATTGAAGGAGGAATAACAATTACATTGGTAAGCTTCCTTCTATAATAAATATAACCATCTTCAATAGAAAACTTTCCTTTATTTAAAGCATTTTGGTATTTTGCAGGAAGAGTTTTTATTAATGCTTGAATTGAAGCATTCTTAGGATCATTCAAAATAGTAACTAATTTATTTAAGTCAGAATCTTTATCATATGAATCCAGTATTAACTGTAATAACTCTTCTTCCATATCAACTATAAATATACCATGTATATGAACAGTGTCATCTTCAGGTACATAAGCAGGATTGGAGTCATTATTCGGCAGAGGCAATCTGGAGAGCATATCAACATTAGAGTGAACATTTCCAGCTCTGTGGATAATAGTCATCCTTCCTCTGTATTCCTGAACAGCAAGTTGCCACCTGAACATATGTCTGTTAGGTGTTTTGAGGTTTAAGAGAGATTTCACAGCACTACAGTCAGTTACCAACTCAAATTTTTGGTCATCCAAGTAGTAATGAAGTTTCTCAAGAGCCCAAACAACTGCTAAGCACTCCAATTGAGTGGCACCATATTTCAATTCACTATTTCTTAAGGTTCTTGAAATATAACAAATTACAACCTCTGAGGATTTATCATTAATAATTTGCTTTTGGTGAAGGGCAGCACCCAGACCAACAAAGCTAGCATCTGTATAAAGTACAAATTGCTTGTTAAAATCTGGGAGAGCCAATATAGGGGCTGTCATTAAGCAATTTTTCAATGTATTAAAAGCTTTCTGACAGTCATCATTCCAGAGAAAAGCAACATCTTTTCTGGTTAGTTTTGTAAGAGGCAAGGCTATGACCTGATAATTTTTAATATATTGTCTATAATAGCCACACATACCCAAAAAACTTTGGATTTCTCTTACAGAAGTTGGTGCTTTAACATTTTGAATGGCAGCAACTTTATTATGGTCTACACAAATTTGTAAGCCTGACACAACATGGCCAAGGACTTTCAAAGATTGAAAACCAAATTTACACTTTTTTAAAGATAAGGTCATATTGATTTCATCCATTTTTTGGAAAACTCTATTCAAGTGAATCATATGTTCATCAAAAGTTTTAGAAAAAACAATAATATCATCAATATAAACCATGAGCCAACCTTCAATAATTTCTTGATGGAAAGTGTTATCCATGACTTTCTGGAAAACTGAAGGAGCATTTTTAGGGCCAAATGGCATCCTAACATACTTATATATTCCCATATGAGTAGCAATAAGCAAAAAATTTTGAGAATTTTTCTCAACTGGAACTTGATGATAACCTTTATTACCATCCAGACAACTAATAAATTTTGCACCTTGCAAGGTAGCATGTATTGAATTAATTCTGGGTAAAGGATAAATATCATCAACAGTATAAGTATTTAAAGCTCTGTAATCTCCACATAATCTAGCTTTATCTTTTTCATATGAAATCAAGACTGGGGAGATGACACAATATTTGGGGGTGACATTCACTTTCTCAATGATATTCATTTTCAATAATGTTTCAATATTATCTTCAATATCTTTTCTTTTTGATGGAGAAGCAGGATATGGTTTTTTCTTAAGGGAAGGAGGAATATCACTCAAATTGCAGGATAAGGTAATTTTCATTTCTTCCTGAACAATTCCCAAGACATGAGAACCATGAGCAAAAGCCATAGGGAAAGAGGTAATAGAGGCAACAATAGAATCCTTTTGTTCATTAGTCAAATGATCACCAAAAGAAGCGGTATTTATTTCATGTAATAAATCATCCATTTCAGTTGTTGTTCTACCTTTACATTGGATCAGTGAGTTACAAGATTTCAACAAATGCCCAGAAGGTTTAGGAGAAGAAATTTTGAATTTTCTTTTCCCATTCATTCCTAAGGTAAAGCAATTATTTGCTGGGTCCAGTTTCACACCAAACATGGTTAAAATATCATTTCCCATAATAAACCAATTGCTCAAATTATCATTTTTCATGACAACAAACTCACAAATAGCTCTGACAAAACCACCATTATATTTGAAGAATACAGAGGTTTTGTATTTGCCAATAGGGAATAAGGTAGAACCATACCCTCTCCATTTTTCAGAAGTTATAGGCAATAATTTACTCAAATATTCCTTATCCACTGAAGCCAAAGCTTTTTCAGATACTACACTTCCTCCAGCACCAGAATCAAGAACTACATCAACATTTTTACCATTAATGATAACAGGTGCCTTTAAAGGGGATATAGGAATAGAATTGTTAGTAATATCTTTAATTATCTCAGCATTTTCTACTGAAGATAAATTCAATACACAATCTTCAGATATATTATTTAAATAATGGACATCATGTTCCAACATTAAAACATCTTTAACAGATTCATTGTCATAGGAGATATTACTTTCACAGTCACTGGAAGAATTATTGACATCAAGTTCAACTTCATCAGTGTCTTCATTTTGTTCAACAAGATGAATTTTCTTGTCACAAACATGACCCTTCTGCCACGGTTTGTTACATTTATAACAAGTATTTGTTGCATATTTTTTAGGTGCAACTGGGGCAGAGGGTTTACCAGATTTTTCTGGGAGCTTTATAGAAGGTTTATTCTGATCATTATAAGATTTGCTAAGGTAATTCTTTGGTTCATATCTATGGTTGAGTAGTACTTCATTACAGATATTAATGAAAGAAGAATTTTCTCTTACATGCTCAGTTCTAGCAACAATCAAATCCCTAAGAGAATTTGGTAATTTATACAAGATTTTATCTCTCCAAATATCATAATCCATCTTTGGATCAATTGCTCTAAGGATTTTAGTTATTTTCATCAGAAAAACAATGGGCTTTTCAACAGAGGAGGATACATATCTAGTATTCTCATACAGTCTCTGCTGAGCTAACCTGAATTTTGAACCACCAAACTGATTCTCAATCAAGGATTTCCAATCATTCCATGTATAATGATTGTTATCTAAGAGGACAGATTCATACCACATCAAGGCTACATTGGAAAATAAAGAAATTAGCTTAGAAACAATCTCCTCATCAGGTAGTTTATAAGATCTCTTTAAATTATCAATTCTCTGGATAAAGTGTTGCCAATCAGAGGAAGAATCACCATCAAAGGTAGGATATTGGTCTAACTTAGGCCAATTTTTCTGACTACTGGGATGGTCCACTTTTTGGTTTGAATTATTCATTAGTAATAATTCCTGAAGTTTAGCCAGGTGTTCAGAAATTTCATTATTTACAGAAACAGCTGGTGCATGACCATCACAAGATTTTTTGCTAGTAGCAAAAGATTTTACAGACTCATTGTCAGTTTGTTTAATGGTTGAAATATGAGGAAGAAAGGATGAACTTTGTTCAGGTTTTTTCCCTTTATTTTTATGCAGCTTACTTGCAGAAATCTCATTTAATTCATTATTGATGGTTAAGGTTGAGAACTTTTCCTGTAGGTCAGACACATAGTTTCTTATTCTTGGAATTTCAGACATCTGGTCATTCACTTTTGCAAGAGATAGAACATTTCTGTCCTCAGAAACTGAGTGTTTGGTACTTAGTGCATGGAAGTCATTTTTTAGTTTCTTCAACTCATTTTGTAGAGATTTTATTTCATTTTTGAATGAATAATTTTCCTCAATAAGGGGTTTCAATTCACTCAATGTCTTATGCAGACTGATATTTCTATCTGAGATAGCTCTATGGTCACTTCTTATTTGTTTTTGTTGACTAAGAACAATATTCAAGGTTTCTTTGATTTTTAAATAAGCTGTATCTTGTACAGAAGAACTCACTTTACATTGCAAGTGTAAATTATTTAATCTATCATTTTCATGGATTAACACATCTCTCACATGTTTGTCTTTCACAATATTAAAATCAAGGGTATCTTTCAATATTTCCTCAGAAGTTTTTTCAATTAAGGTATAGATTTCAGGGGGAACAGAATCATTTTTAATTGCAAGAGAAGGATTAATTAAAGATGTAGAAGTTAAATGTAAAGGTTCATCAAATGACAATTTGCTAATTACATCAATAGGGCTACTAGTTACAGGAAGCTGTCTTTTAACAGGTTTAACTGTTCTTTCACCATGTTCAATAATATTACCTGCAGAAGAAGATTTATTAGAAAACATACCCAAGTGACTATCAACCAAATTACTTACCATGGCAGAGGAGGAAACTTCCCCTGGGATTGGGTTTGGGATTGTGCTTGGGCCTTCTTTTTCCTGCTTTGTTGGTAGGGATGAGGAGGTGGATGGAAATTGGGTGTTCTGGATGGGCCAGGCTGATGATGAGGAGGGTGTTGCACATTCTGTTGGTAGTGACTCATTAGATAATCCCATTTCCATTGCTCTACTTCCATAGTATTTGGATTTTGGATGGTTGAGCTGGGTGGCTGTGAAGGTTGAGCTTGAAATTGAAGCTGATTGGGAGGCAATTGAGGAGGGGCCTGGGCCTGAATCTGGTTCCTGAGTTCTTGGACCTGATCCCACAATGTGTCTACCTTTGCTTTGTACGTCATATTTTCTGTCTTCAACTCTTTTATATGACTGGATAGGTTGCTGATTTGTTGTGGCAGAGGAAGCTTTTTTATTTTGAAGCCTTTTGGAAGACCTTCTTGAGGCACTAGAGGCTTTACTTCCTTCTGTGGTACTGGGGGAAGGGGGTTTGGTTTGTTTGCATTTCCTGTCATTTCCACATCCTGCAGTATGTGAATTCTTTGTGTTAGCATAAGATTTTTTATGACCAACTTTAGAAGAACTTACAGTGTCAGCATCATAGTCAATTTCTATCTCATCCACTTGCATGTTATCCATTTTTTCTGTCAAATTGTTGGACATACTAGTGGGAAGATTTATATTTTACTTTGTACTTTATAAAAAAAATAATCAAAGTTAGTCAATAATTGCTCCAAATGATATAAAAAAAAAAAAATTTTTTTAATTAATTAAATTATAGAAAAAATAACTTTCAATATAAAGTAATAATTAAAAAATTAATTTTTAAAAAAAAAAAAAAAATGGATTGCAAGTTTAAATTGGGAATAACAAGTAAGTTAATTCAACCAATTAATTACCAATATTAAATATGGCAATATATTGGGACTAAGCACAATGTACTTTTAAGTCAACCAAAATTAACAATAATTAATAAAAAAAAAATTAAATTAATAATTCAATTTGTATTAATAATAATGTTAATTCTTCTAGGACTAAGAGGATTTAACACTCTATAATGGTCAACTAGGAAAAAAAAAAAAAAATTTTTTTTTTTTTAAAAAATTGAACACTTACACTCAGTGAATCAGCAATTAAGCCACAATCACTGTTATTGCAATAAAAATATAGTAATATGAGTGAGAGGCGCAAAGGTGAACTTACTATAGTGATCGAAAAATCACTTCAAAATAATATAAAAATTAATATTATATAAACCTAAAATGTCGAACCCAAGTTCGAAACACAGTCGCGGCAAAAGTTTCGTTTTGCTAGGTGGTCCGTGCGTTTTGTCGTTCGTCGCCAGGCTCGATTGTCGTTGTCGTTTGGAAAGGTCCCCAGTTGTCGGTCAGTCGTCTAGAAGAGGTAAGAAAAATAGGAGAAAAAGGAGGAGAGAAAGAGGAGGACAAGGGAAAATAAAGCAATAAACCAAAATATATATATTTAATTTATTTGAGAGGGAAACAACGGTGAGCAACTTTGAGAGGTGACTAAAACTTAGATTTTATTAACAATAATATTATTAAATGTAAGGGTTCTGCGCGGCAAACAATATAATTACTATCAGACTTAAGGCAACCTTTAATTTGTTATATAGACTTTTAATTAGAATTATATTACTAATAAAAAAAATATAAACGTAGTAAAATAGTTTTTAATTTGTTGAGTGTATAATAAGTGATAAGGCTACAGGGGATTATCCAAGGCCCTTTTATAGGCAATGGGTCCTCTGAAGCGCTACTATATTTGTAAATACAATGATTAGAATGGAATAAAACAAACATATCAAAAGAGTAAATGAAACATAACAATATAGAGAAAAACATGAAACAAATAATTAAAAGCCCAATTAAGAATCCAATTTCCCAGCCATTAATCCCCAAATCAGTAAGTGACAATAGTGAATAACTAAACAAGATTGGAAACATAGGAACTATGAGAAATATAATTCCCAACAGATGGTACATTCTGTTTAGAGGACATTTTAAGTGAAACAAAAAATAATTTGACGCAAAAAAACAAGCAATTAATCTCAATTTAGTCCAAATTAATTTATTTGTTTTTTCTAACACAATTAAGGGCCAAAAGAAGCGTCATTATTTATTGTTTAGTATCATATGAGAGGTATTATTTAATATATAAATTTAAGTAATTAATTTAAATATATTATAAATCAATTTTTCACTTGTAATTATAATATAAGTTTTTCAATTAATTAAATATAAATTTATAATTATTAAATACATAAAAATGTGCCATTATTTGTAGAATATATTATATTATGCTCAATTTAATTGTATATAAAAATATATATAACCAATAAATTTAATGTAACATTTGTATATAATAAAATTCTTATATAATTTCATTATGCAAAAAAATATTAAGTTATATTCATTAAATACAAGTCTTACCCACTCTTTAAGGTTTTATAATTTATATATCATTTACTGGACTCCTGGAATAGCCTGGCTGACAAGTTCCCTCTTTTTGAAACTTTCAGGAGGAGGTTGGGAAATCGTTGGGGAAATGTTTTGAAAGAATTAGGAAACTGTTTTTAAATTATATGAAAAAATTTTGAAAAAAAAGTTGGCCCTAAATTGAGCCTCGATTTATCCCTTCTTGAGCAGAGCTTTGGATTTAAGTTGAGCATCAGTTGGAACAAATTTGAGCAATGGTTGAGCCACAACACTTAACATACCATAATATTCAATTTTATATATAGATCCATTTAATGTTGGGAGGTCAGGTTTGATATAACTAGAAATATCTTAAATGACACATAGTATACTAGGTCTGGAATATTATTTCAATTATCAATTTTATTTCCGCAAATATATAAAAAAGAATACTATTTAAGTCCTTTTTAAAAACTTTATTAATAAAAATATAACTCTGTAAAAATATTTGCACATAATTTTAAATTTTCTAGACAAAAGTTGATATTGAGCCCTTATCAATAGAAATTTCTCATTGTTCCTTGGAATAAAAAAGTATAAGACAATGTTCAAAAAATTTAATGTAGGAGAAAAAATATATATATTTTTTATAAGGGGAAAAAATAGTAATGTATTTTTTAAAAAATTTACACTATTAAAGAAACTAATTTTAATATATTGGCACAAAAGTTAGGCTCTAAAATAATGCACTTTTTTTAATTATTTATCTGTATTTAGTTATTATTAAAATGTGAGTCAACCTTAATTATTAACATACATGAAAAATTCAATTTTGAATATTCATCCAGTATTATATATATTCTCTACTTTATTCTCTTTCAAAACTTTGCTCTCACCCTCTCTTTCTTTAAACTACCACCATCACCATAAAATTCATTTAATTAAAATGTCAAATTTAAGATGCATTGGACAATTCTCTTTCAATTTTAAACCTATTTTTCCAAAAGAAAGATCTGTATTTGATGAAGTATCCACTCCAGTTATTATGCAACAAGGAAGATCTTTAGTTCATGTTTTTGGATTATTCAAAGAAGGAGAAGCAAAACCTATTGGTGATCTTTCTAATGAACAGAGCAGCCAAATTGGACAACTACTTGGAGAAATTGGATCTGGATCTCAAATTTTAACTGAGAAAAGGGATTTAAATCCCCAAATACCTTATTATTTTTGCTCTTACTTGGTTCTACTATTAAACAGGCAGTATAGAATTTGTGGCCTCCTTTTTTGTTTGACTGATTTTATTATTCAGGATAAAGAAGTATTTCTAAATGCTCAAATTGATTTGACACCGATTCCACACTACAATCCAACCATCTTCTTCAATATTCCTCATTCTTGTATTCACACAACTTCTAAAATTTCTGGGAAAATGGATAATCAAATGGAAAATCTATCTATACGTGGTATGAAAACAACTCTGAAAACGCATCAGATTCAAGCTATTAATCTTATGATAGACAATGAAAAAAACTTATCCGAAAAGTTAGAAAACCTGTGGAGGCATGCAGACAACAGCTGGCTGAGAGTGGGTTTTAATAATTATTATGAAAAATTTCTTGAAGAAAAGTTATCCTCTGCAGGAATTGGTTCAATTCTAGCTGATGATATGGGCTTGGGAAAGACCCTCTCAACTCTTGGCCTAATTACTGCAACTCAAAGTGAAGCCAGACGATTCCAACTCTTGGGTGGTGGACAAGAGAAAGATAGGACATCAGCAACTCTCATCATTTGCCCACTTGCAACATTATCAAACTGGGTCAATGAAATAAGAATTCACTTTGAAGATAATGCACTACCTTTCAAGGTTCTTTATGGGAAGGATTCAAAGAATATTAATTTTGAAGAGCTTCAGAACCAACTAGTTGTTTTGACTACCTATGAGACAGCAAGTCCATCTTCTTCAAAGAAAACTCCTCAACCTATTCTGCCAGTAACTCATAAACTCATTTGGTACAGAATAGTTTTAGATGAGGCTCAGTAAGCATTCATTTGAATTACTAATAATTTTGAACATAATATTATAAAAGCTGATGAAATGTTTAACATAATTTAAAAGTTTAATCAAGAATACCCAGTCGCACAAGAATCAGAGTATATCGGCCTTGGAGGCTGAGTATCGACTATGCTTGACAGGGACACCACTTCAGAACCGGACAACTGATCTTCAAAGCCTTATATCATTCCTCAGAATCGAAAGATGGCAAGAAAACTGGTTGTGGATTAATTTTCTTATGAATGGCTTAAACAGAGGAAGCTCTAGCTCAATAAAATCGATAAATACTCTCAAGAATGTCATATGCCTGCGGAGGACAAAAGAAGAAATCTTATCACTTCCTCAAAAAATTGAGCAAGGAATATCTGTAGAATTATCAGAACCTTGGCACTCAAAACTTACGAAGCTTCAAGAACGTTTTTCTGAGTATTATGGGCCTTCTCGAAACACCAACCTCCCTTGGGACTCAGCTGAGTTTCTCCGAGAACTGTCAATTTTACGGCAATTTTGTAACCACCCTGTCTACGAAAACCCAGATCAACCTCCAACATTTCCTTTCAAATGGAAACATTCAGCAAAGATTATACATCTAATCAGTCATTTAGAAATTTTCTTAAGGGGAGAACGGGGGATAATTTGTCCCAAGGCTGTTATATTTTCAGAATATGCGGACTTTTTGGAAATGTAAGGAATTCTATTAATTATCTCAATAACTTATTTTTAGCTTAAACAACATTTCAATATTCTATCCATTGAAACAGTATAAAAAAGGCTTTAGATGACCATGGAATTAGCTACACAGAGCTTGTAGGAAAGTTGAGCATGAAAAAAAGTGATGAAAATGTGGACAAATTCAAAAATGATGAAAGATGTCAAGTTTTGCTTGGTACAATCAAGACTGCAGGAGTTGGAATAGACTTGAGATGTGCACAAAATGTATATATAATGGTAAGTCAAAGAGTCTTATATTGAAATAGAAAAGGTTGAAAAGAGAATTTGTTTAAAATATTGAAACAAGAGCCTAATTGGAATCCAGCAGTTGAACAGCAAGCAGTTGATCGTCTGTATAGAATGGGCCAACAAAATTAATTTCATGTACTCAAGTATTTTGTAAGCAGAAGTATTGAATTCAGCATTTATAAGATACAAAGAAAAAAGATTGAGCTATCAATGTATGTGAAATTTTCTTTATATAAAGTTGCATCATAGCTAAAAATATTTATCTGTTCTAATTTTTTAAGGTTAAGTGTCCCAAACATTGGAAACAAGGAATATGAGTCTGCTAGATTATTGATTAGGGAATTCATCAATAACTCACATTAGAATTTGAAAATTGTTCAAGTATGTAGGAAACGTTTATTGGGGCTTGACAATTAAGAAGTCTTAATTGTTGAGGATTAAGAGAAGCGAGATATAATAAAGAATAGCAGTCACTTGGCAAACCCCTGGGGACTGGAAAAGAATTAAAGTGAGTCTTGATTGAGGATACCAAATTTAATCTATCATATAATGCCAAGTTCTTAAGTATTTCTCCTGAATAAGAGGAAGATTCTCGGATTTGAATGTGTTTCTGGTCGAGATTTTGTACAAGTCTTGAGAATTCTTCAGATCTCCATGGCAATAAAATCCGCTTAAAAGAACCTTCATCATCAATTTCGGTGTCTGAGCAACATTTGACGTTTTTGAAAAGATTCTCATAGGTTTCACCACTTGGAAGTTTTTTAAGAAGGTGAGTTCGGTTAAAAGAATTCTGAAAAAGATTGTCAAATTTATATAAGCTTGTGTAAAAAAAAAAGATAAAAATATTAGTTCTTACTTTCTTTTTTATTTTATATTTATACTTTCTTATTTTAACTATTTCACGAAAACTATCAGAATATTTTCCGAGTCGTAATTTATCAGCATAACCTATAAACCAGCGGTGAAGAACACCCATTTGATTTAGGTATGAAATATGAGTAGAGTCCATTGAATAAGAAACCAAATAATTATTTTCCAAAGCTTTATCCCAGTGCTTAATGATAATTTTTGCCAAAACTTGATTCCACTCATGAAACCAATCAAGATTCCAAGCAAACTTTTTTCCAGGAAAGTTGCATTGAAGAAGAAAGTGGATAAAAGCATTGTGGAATATAGCAGGGATTTGTTCAGAAACACGGTAATTTCGTTCAGGATATGGCAAATTAATATCAATGTTGAGAGAGCTTATATTGAACAATGAAGACCTATGTAGTTGTTCTTTGGTGGGGTTCAGCTTCCATTCATTAGACTGAGGTGAAATATTCAAAAGCACACAACAGAAATTGTAAATAGACCTGCAAAAATGAGAAGTTGATTGAGGGAGTATCTTATTGAATCTTTTATTTAGTACACGGGTATTAGTAGGTATTTTTCCCTGAGGAAAATAAGAACAACTAGAGCTCATCATATACGTTATGAAAAGCAAAATGAACAAAAATATAAAATTTTGAAAGGATATGGCAACAAAAACACTACTATAATAAATTTTTTATTTTGAAAATAGTTAATAATGAAGAGTTGAGTGGACGGACAGATGAGCTTTCTCATGAATATCTTTCTCTATAAAATATGGATATCTATGTATGTTCATAATTAATTTAAAAGGAAATAACTCAGCTGTAATAGAAAATTATTGCATGATAAATGGGTAAAAATATAATGCAGAATCAATTTGATTTTCCAACTTATTTTGATAATATTTTAATGCAAATAATGACCTTATTTGAGCTTGTTGATTGTGCTGACAAACTTATTTTAAAAATTAAGATTAAAACCTTATTAGTATGTATATATTTTATTTACCAAGATTACTCGGAAACCATACCAATTTTTCAGAGTTTGGAATTAGCAACTTAATGTAAAAATTCTGTTTTATGGATTCTGGAAGCTTTACTTTGATGACCTCTTAGATTTGAAAATTTTAAAATAATATATTTTGTTGAAAAAATATTTATTTTTCAGACTGTAATTCTATATTGTGAAAAATAAATATTATAAATTTTTTTATATCTTATAGTGATTATTAGTGAAAACCTTTCTGTTACTTGGTAGAATTTTATTAATTCAGGTGATTGCAGAAAAAAAAACGGCAACACTTAAATAACTTTATTATTATAAATTAAATGGTATTATTTTGATTCAAGTTATATCATAGTTTCTCCTATATTTAAAAATGTGATCAATTTTTATTCTCTTATAGTATTATGCTTTGTGCAAAATAAGCTGTTTGATAAACATGTATGCAACATTGTAAAATGTAGTGAGTCTGAAACATTTTTCTGATGCACAGTATGGATACCTACTTAATGCATGGCTGATCTGCATGAAAAAAACATTCAAAGAAATCCATGGTAACCAACTTGTTGATAAACTTCTTGAGACGTAAAAGTTAGCTTATTTTAGTAAATGCTTCACAATAAATAAATAGTTTGTTCAATTGCTACCATCCAGTAACATATTTCTTATATCCAGAAGTCTTAAAATGCCACCATTTTTTTGCGTTTGTAAATGTGAAGAGCTTGGATGTTCATCAAGAAAGCATCAGACCTCATTGGGAAGCTTTGAAGTTGGTGTAGCTTTCAAAACATCTCAGTCATACTCCAAACATGAAGAGGAAAGAAATCACAAAGCACAGATGGTTGGTACATCCAGCGCTTCACCTAACTTAGGATCCAACATCCCAGATCTTGTAAGACATCAATATTTGGTAAATAAAGAGAAATTATGTTTCAATTAATCTCTATTTTTTTTTTTGCTTAGGGGCAGCCTGTTTTGGAAACAATTCAATCTCTACCACGGTCAAACAATTTGAATTTGGAAGAGCCTTATAGCCAAAAGATAATGTGGCAAGCAGCGAAACTTTCTCTTATCCATCATTTAAGCAAAGAAGGTTGTGCTGAATTTTTGCATGATGAAGTCAACAAACTCAAACTTCTTAGTGACATAGGAAAACTAGATACTAGCAGAATCATCAGCCTGATTCCCCTTTCTATAGAGACAGTTTTTAGTCAATTGCAACTCAATCCATTATTTGTCACCAAGACATGCTGTGCTAAGTGCTTTGCTCTTTATGAGTATATCCCCAAACACCAACCATCGATCTTATCTTGTACTCAACCTTTTTATTCATCCTCAAAGTGCTATTTGAAAGATTTAGGACAGAGAGAAGAAACTGTCAATTGTGATGAAAATTTGTATTTGGCTAAGTACAAACAAGAAGAAGCAATCTACCATCCTTGTAAAACATTTCATCACAACAGTTTGGTTGAATGGCTTTCAGGAAAGTTTAAACTAATCAAATTCGAGACACTGATTGAGAAAAAAAATGATTTTCTAGAAAACATGGAAAGGGATGTCATGAAAGATGTATATGATGGTTTTGTATGGAAAAATTTTCCAGATATTTCTACGACTCGAAATAGAAGTGTCAATGGATATAAAAAAACCCGAGGTAATTTAATGTTTACTTTATATGTTGACTGGTTTAGGCCGGGTGGCAATTGTATTGGAGGTCATCAAAAATCTGTGGGTAATATCTTGTTGGTGTGTATGAACTTGCCTACAGAAGATCGATACAAAACCGAAAATCTATTTTTGTATGCTATTATTCCCGGTCCAACTAAGCCAACGAGTGAACAAATAAATCATCTTCTGAAGCCTCTTGTCGATGAACTAAAGACTCTATGGGATGGCATATTTATTGAAAAAACACCTCACTATCCACAGGGCCGAAAAATAAGGGCTGCATTATTCTCTTTAATAGGAGACATTCCAGCAATGCGAAAGATTGCTGGTTTTGAAAGTCACTCAGCCACTAAGTTCTGCTCTGTCTGTCATGTTTCAAAAGATGAAATCGGTGAGCATCAAGTCGAAAAATTTTCCTTACGTACTCATGAGGATCATATGCACTGGGCAGAGAAGTGGAGAAAGTGCCAGTCACATTGGGAGCGGGTATCTATTGTTAGGAGTCAAGGGGTTTGATGGAGCAAGCTAAATAACCTTGTATATTGGCAACCTACGGAATATTGCTCATTTGACTTGATGCATTCACACATGCTTTGAAATCTTAAAGATCACAGTCTAACTTTTTATCTAATACAAAATGCCGCAATCGACCTAGAAAAAAAGCTGACAAAGGAAAACAATTGGCATGTAAGAAGAGAAGATGATGATGCACGTTCTGATATATTTCTAAATAAGAAATATAAAAAATGTAGAAGCAGCTTAATCAGCACTGATGCCGATAATATTGAACCAGTGGGAAGGCAAAAAAGACTACGATATACAAGTACAATGAGACGGTCACAAACATATCTTAGAATGGATAGTGGAGGAGCTGAATCGGAAGGATCAAACAGCCGGACAAAGTCATCAAGTTCTGAACATCACTTTTAAACCTTAGAGTTTGGCTCTGAACATGCTTTTGAAAGTGGAAGTCGAAATTCAACCTATAACTTAAGGCAAAAAAGTATCAGTATATCCGAAAGTGAAAGATCTAATTCATCCGTTGAGACTATTAGAAGTAAGGAAGATAAAAAGAAGGGCAAAGAGAAAGAAAGTGAAAGAACTAGTAATCCACGATTGTCAGCCACTGAGCTAGAGGCAGTGTGGAATGTGATAGAGCAAACAAAAAAACCTTCCTGGATTTCACTAGTTCCAAAACAAGTAGGATCTAAAAATTCAGGTTCCCTCAAAGCTGCGGAGTGGCATGTACTTTATACTGTTTACTTTCCTTTGTCACTTATCCCCCTTTGGGTAGAAAAATTAAATCAAGCTGAGACATCCGTGACGTCAGACCACAAACCTAGAGAATATTATCTTCTCAAATCACTCACCACTTTAAGCTCAATTACCAACTTTTTGACTTTAAAAAATGTGTCTGCTGATGAAGTTGATGAATTAAAACAACTGCTATTGGAGTATCGTAACTGCTTGGAAGAAGGTAGGAAAAATATCAGCTTTAAGCCAAATCTTCATTTCACTCAACATTTTACAGAAATGATTAAACGTTTTGGTCCACCCGTAGGTATGGCTACTTGGGCTGCTGAAAGAGTTAATGGTATATTATCGGAAATTCCAAACAATCATCATCCAGGTATTTAGTTTGGTATTTGGGCGCTTAAAAATGCAAATGAGCTAATTTATTTTTATTGAACATAGAAGAAATACCACAGACCATGCTCAAGCACTGGCATCGGAAGTCTAGGGTATTGGAACTAGGTGAAGCTGAAGATGATGCTCAGTATGGATCTAATATTAAAAAAATTGAGTACGATACAAAAAAAAGACATTTCCATTTAACTGAGGCATTATTTACAAAATGGGTAAGGGCACGCTTAAGAAAAGAGACATCTAAACAGGCTTTGTTACCATCAGAGAAGGTAGGAGACAGGGTAGTTGAAAATATAGCAAGCATATTGGTCCATGGAAAGCGTTATAGGACTCATGAACAGAATCCTGGGAATTCTACCATTGAATTCTACTTTGGAAAAGATAGTCAGTTTGGGCATATTGATCAGCTTTTTAGTTCAAAGGACGATAATGAAAAAGTCTATCTAATCGTTAGTCCATTTAAAGAGCTTATACCAGAAGATACAAAAAAGGATCCCTATGAGGCGTTTCCACAAGTGCATTGCCGTTTAGTAAGAGTAGAAAAAGCGACATAAATTGTGATAAATCAAGATTCAATTATTTGACATGCCGCCACTTTACAGCACCAAAGGGGAATGTTTGGAATAAAGTACGATGTTATCACTGCTGTTGGACTTCAGACACTAGTAAGTAAAAAATTAAACAACATGGACATTTTATTTTTGTTAATATGGTTGAAATTATTTAGGATTGGTAAGAATTTGGAGGATTTGGAAAGTTTGTAATAGATCTTTGGAACAGCTAGATGCAAGATTAATAAATAAAACTTTTTGAGATCTTGCCTAAATGTTTAAGAAAACAATAACAAGGGCATTCTTTACGGTTTAGAAACCCTGCTATTAATGAGTGAAATTTTATTGTAAATGTAATTTCAACTGAAAGGAATTCAATGTACTATACAAAGTCTACCTATACTTGAAAAATATTATAAATAGTTCAGAACCAGGGTTGAAAAATCTAAGGACCATATTTTTCAAGCCAATAAAACTGAGTTTTCCACTAATTTTTTCGCTTGAATATTATATTCATTAAACTCACAATTAAAATGTATAACTAATTTCTCTTTAATATTATCTTGTCTATATTCTGAAAGTTAATAATTTTATTTTTTTTATAAAGCACAGAATGTCTAATACTGGTGATTCCATGCAGGTTGATCCTCCATTAAAAAGTAATGTTGGAGTGCAAAATAATCCTCCCCCTCAAAATCCTAGAATGCCTCCATTGGGTCCTGCTCCCCCTGAAAGACCGAGTGAAAATCCAGGTAAACCCTAACCTCCTCCTCAGTCTTCATCAGATCACCAAATTTGATCAACTGATTGCTCTTTTAATATCACAAATACAGATGGTCGATCCGCACCTGGTAATTTTCAGCAGGAAGCAGAAAGTGTAGGTAATGATTGGGCTAGTATGTTGTTGAATTAGTTTCTTGGAAGCGGTGGGGGATCCACTTCTACTAACCCAGCCGCCAGTACCAGTGGACCTGGTGAGTAAACTTTTTCAACATGCTTTTATGTTTTATAATAGGTTTACCAATTTTTATTTTCAAAAATTTGCAGTTAATCCCTCTCTTATAATTCGAGCTACTGATCAGCGCAGAATACTTGATGCTGAGTCACTTCAAAATGACCGAAACTTGTGAATGGTTAGAAGCATAGTTACAAGGTGTGATTTACCAAGGAGCTCAGATTCTATTAACCAAAATATCTATCACTTTTTGAAGTTCTGTCTTGGTGGACCCATTAATGTATCTGAGTTTCCTATAGGCCCAAAAAATGAAGAGCTTACAGATTGGAAAAATTGGCATGATTACAAGCTATTGACAATTGAAACAGCATTAAAACAGGTTCAAAACACACTGCAGGAAACTTCAGCTGCTGATCGTCAACTTATTATAACAAATACTGCTATATTCTTATGTTCCAAAATTCATCTACCAACTTTTATTTCAACACCTGAGCCCCGAGGACTAAAGGGAGGAGCTGCAGTACCGATCTCTGTAAAACAGCATTTGGAATGAGAGCTTCAAGAGAAAGGATTTTGTTGACTCGCTTTTGATTGAAACTGTCAAAATTTTTCTGAGTCACTATGGAATCAGGTAATGGAGAGTGTAGTATCAGACCATTGTACTAAGTGGCTCTCAACATTGAAAAATATTGATTCAGCAAAACTCAGGTTTACACCAATCATCGTTGAGCAATGGGTGGTCAACAAGGGAAAGGAGATTCGAAAGGTGGCTGGTCAAAACTGTGAGGTGATTGAGGCAAGTAGAAAGGAAAAGAGATCAAGAGCACAGATAAAGCGTTATCAAACAAAGGTATTTATTCAAAGCATAATAATTAAAGAAATTCTATTACTAATTTGATTTGATTTTAGATTTCAAAAAACCGCTACGACATTGCAATAAAAAGTGCTTTGATCAGCCAGGCTTTGTAGCACTTTTTCATGATACAAGTCTCATGTCTGATTTAGAAGAAGCCCCACCCGATCCAGAAGAGAATCGTCCTAAACGAGTAGTTCCTGGATGGAGAAATACAAAACTCGATGAAATTTTAGATATAATGGACAACTTGACTAAAAAGACGGCCCATTCAAATGTTGAAAAGGCTTCAATGAAGAAACTTAATGATTTCTCAACCAAAAAGACAGCTTCAACAAATGGTATCTTGAATGTGCCCAAATTTTTGCCAAAAAACTGCTATTCACCTGGATATTTAGCAAATTTGACGGTTAATGAGAGGGAGTTACTTGATGTTCGAGAAGATATAGATTTCACCAAAGTTAATGAAGCACTAGATCGAGCAGCAGCACCTTAAATTTTTTACCCAACTGGTAACCATGTATATAGAGTGATAGTAATCATTTTTTAAATATAACATTATTATTCTTTCTTACAAAAAATTCCAATTGATGTATAAGATAAACGATATGGTAAGGTAAACTCTTACAGTTGCCTTGCTGTAAGCAGAATCCAGAGGAGATATGTGGATTTAGCTGAAAACCCCGTCCTTCCAATAAAAATAACAAAGTAGGTGTTCTAAATCACTAAGCTAACCAATCTACTTGGATCCGATTGATGAAAATAATGAAACTCTAAAATAATTAACGCTTATTGAGATTTAATGAAAGTAGATGTTGATAAAAGAAATACTGATAACAAAAATTAAGGTGTACCAGTGAAAGATCTGAAAAGATTGACTTTTATGTTTTTATAATAATTTGAATTTTTATGAGACAGCAATAATCAAGTCCCAGTGATGAAGACCTTTCTAAAGATACCCTATATGAAGTGTGATTTAAATTGTTGAATTGTATTCCTAAAATGTTAAGTATATAAAAAAATATAAAGTTATAAGGGTATTACAAATTTATTTAATTTGTTGAGTAATAAAAAATGAGACTGTGGTAGTTAATGATTAAGCTGTATGATATATCCCCCCTCTCAATTTCGAGTTTGAGAAGCGCTTAAGTATTCCTAGTCACGTGCCTAAGTTTTCCCCTCCAGAGCTCTTCCAGAGTCAATCCGGAGTCCGTACGGAGTCCGTACGGAGTCAAAGCGGAGTCCGTACGGAGTCCGTACGGAGTCGAAACGGAGTCCGTCCGGACTTCCGGACTCAATTAGAACCTTAAAACTATAATAAAAAATCTAGAAAAATTACACATAATAGAGCTACTTCCCCTTTACATACCAAACTAATTTTCGTAGTCTGCGCAGCTCTAATTACCCCGTGAAAATTCATCAAAGTTAAGTAATTTTTGAAAATGTAAATATTTCTATAAAACTTTAAAATTCATTTAAAAATATAAGAAAAATAGTAAAAATTCTGGGAAAATTTCCAAATGTTCTTGAGTGACTCGACTTAATACTTATAAATTTTTCAGACTGTAAAAAATAAGTTTTCTCTGTAAAATAAATTGTTTTTGTGTAGGCATTTGCTCATGACCAATTTCTTCATATTTTAAACTCCAATAAATTAAATAAAACCCTTTTATATATAAAAAATAATAACACCAATCTTGCATGCCGTGATAACTCCATTTACATATTTAGGTGCCGTACTAAACTTTAGGCTACCACATCCTCCCTCCAATCGAGAATGTCCCCATTCTTATAACTTTGCATAAGTGGTTGAGCAATTCCAAAAGAATTATCTTTTCCAATAAAGTAATTTGATAAATTTGTTTTAGCTGGTCTTCTTTTAATTCTTTATAATAAAAATGATGTTTTCTTTCTTCTCTGGCTTGATATAACATAAAATAGAATAATATAAATCTTGTGATGATTCCACTACTGAGAGCAAGGTTTGAATCCCTTCAGACTCCCATATACCAGTCTTCCTTCTTGTCACAGCATTGAGAGAGTGGATCTTCCTATGAGCCGAATACTCCTGATTCCAACCTCATAGGGCCCCCCACTGAGCCGAATTCTATGATTCCAATCTTGCCATAAGGTCCTCCAAGCTTCACACCAAAAAAAATGGACTAACTATGAGGCACTAAAAAAATCATTCCCCAAAATCCAACTACCATCCTAACTTCTGATTCCTTCATCACAATTTTCAAACTTTGCTATACAGCAAACCCATAAAATACTTTTGCCAGGCTTCCAATAATAATATTAACTTTAGACCATGTTAAAGCGCCACAAATTTCACCTAATTAACCATTATGCTTTCCTTAGCATCATCACCACCTAAAATTTTAACCTCCTAAAGCTTATCAGCACCCAATTCCAGAAATAATTGAATAACCAGTTTAGAGTCTTAGTGGACAGTGATAAATTAAAAGATTGAATTGAGTTATCCAAACAAGATTGACATTCCAGTTTAAAGTCTTAGTGGACCAAACATATAATCGATTGCCAGTTTATGGTCTTGGTGGACCAAAGATCGTTTAGGTGCATAAATAACTTGAAATATTCCTAAATAAGGCCTAGGCTTGACCAAAGATTGAATAAATTTGATAATCCAGTTTAATGTCATAGTGGACCAAACATTTGATTGACAAGTAATCCAGTATAAGGCCATAGTGGTCCAATGAATGTTGAATTATCCTGCAGATATTAATTTTCCAGTTTAAAGTCATAGTGGACTAAATAATGAATGAACTACCAGTTTAAAGTCATGGTGGACCAAAACATTTAATCGATAAGAAATCCAGTTTAAGGTCATGGTGGACCCAACACTTGATAACAGTCCAGTTTAAGGTCTTGGTGGACCTAACATTTGATAACACTCCAGTTTAAGGTCTTGGTGGACCTAACATTTGATAACACTCCAGTTTAAGGTCTTGGTGGACCTAACATTTAATTTATATAAAAAAAAAATCCGTCTCCAAAAATATCCATAAAATCTTGAAAATCCTTGAAATTCAGTTTAAAGTCTTGAAGGACTAACAGCTCCATTATAAAATCTTTAATGAAAGTCTTGAAAATTAGCCAGTTTAAAGTCTTGGAGGACTAACAGCTCCAAAATTTGTATAAAAAAAAACCTTAAAGAATGTTTTGAACAGTAGCCAGTTTAAAGTCTTGGAGGACTAACAGCTCCAAAATTTGTATAAAAACCTTAAGGAAAGTCTTGAAAAGTAGCCAGTTTAAAGTCTTGGAGGACTAACAGATGTCTTGAAGTAAAATCCCATTGGTATTGAGTTCTCCTAGACCCTGTTTCCTGTCTAAACTAAATGAATAAAGCTAAAAAGAATGAAAACTAAAAAAAAATAAAACTTAGAAATATAATAATAATTTTGATTTAATTAATTAATTTTAATTTTAATTTTTTTTTATTTATTTTTTTTTATTTTATTATTATTATTATTTTTTTATTATTTATTTTATTTTTATTTTATTTTTATTTTTATTTTTATTATTATTTTTATTTTTATTTTTATTTTTTTTTTTTAATTTTAATTTTTTTTTTTTTTTTTAAATTTAAAATAAAAGATTTTAGAATAGATAGTTTTGAAATAAAATTTAAAATTTAATTTTAAAGAAAGATAAATGAATGTGAAAAGAAAGATAAAAAAAGTACTAAAATAAAATTTTAAAATAAAATTTTAAAAGATGCCCCCCGGCCATTTGATGAGCCGTACCCTCGACATCATACCCACATCCAAGTGCAACTTGATGTGGTTACACAATTTTGAGAAATTGAAAAGAAAAGAAAATAAATGAAAGTTTTTAGAAGATAATTTTTATAATGATGATCACTGGGTGGGCTCCCTCCAATTCATAAAAATGATTAGAGACCACCAGTGAGCATCACCTTTACAATAATTCATAATATATATTAAAGAAAAGAAATCACAATCTAACATAAAAAATCAAAAACAAAATAAAATAAAAAGAATCTTGAATCCGGCGTTGAGAGCGGTGTCTCTTGATTTGTTCCAGTTTATAGTCTTAGTGGACTTCCTAAAATTAAAAGACAAAGCCAGGATTCAACTAGAAACAGGGAAAATTTTGGAAACAAACATTATGGGGTAATTGTGTATAGAGCAGCCAGCCCATAAATTACCCCCACACTTGCCAATATTAAATTAAGAAGGTTCCCCTGTGAACACTTCTTCCAATAAATTTTTAAAAAATTTTCCAACACTATCTTCAACCATATTTTAAGAATTTTTAATTTTGAAAATTTTCAATGAAGGTTTTCTCGCATTTCGTTATGTTTCATCACAGTTTCGTCGCCCATATGCAGTGTAATGATAGTAAAGTATTTTCGATAAAAATAAGAAGATAGTTTATACTCGTTGCGGAGGAATCCATAAAATTTCGTAGATATCATAGTTTATCCTCGTTGCGGAGGTATAAAATTTGATAAATGTCATTAAAATTGTAGTTTATCCTCATTTCGGAGTTATCCATAAAATTTCATAAATGTCATTAAAATTGTAGTTTATCCTCATTTTGGAGTTAGAATTTGGCACTCCTGGTGCCTCTAGGATAGAACCGTTTCACTTGATCGGCTGCTACCCTCTTCTTTAATACCACTCCATCCAACTCTTCTAGCACATATGAACCGCCGGAAACTTGCTCCTTGATTTTATACGGTCCATTCCACCTATCTGCAAACATCTTTCCCCACTGACTTTCCAAACTCCTATTATACACCATTCCTTAATTTACTACTATCCCACACTACCAATCCATCTTCCTCTACATACACCACATCTTCTTCTACCTCCTCTCTACCGAATTTATCTACACCTTTTCCAACACCTTTATTAACATAAAAACTATTTTCCAGTTTATCCTCTTGGTGGAGGTCATCATCATCATAATCTAAACACAATAGTCCTGCCAGTTTAACCTCATGGGGGAGGTATGGAAAGTCTTCAGCTCCTTTAGTGCTGGCTTTGATAATAGGTATATCTTCATCGAACTCTTCTGGGTCTGAATCTTCTTCAGTGGGTGGTCTCCTTGATAAACCATCTGGCATAGTAAAAGTTTTGCCAGGCTTATGAACTAAATCAAACGAAAAATGTTGAATAAAAGCTACCCATCTCGTCATGGGTGCGTTTGGTAAACTTGGGGAATTAATCATCTGGATTAACGATTTCGCATCCACTTGCAACTCAAAATGTTTCCCCCACAAAATATGCTGAAGTTTCTTCAGTATTTTCGCCACACCACATAATTCCAATTTTGGTTGAGAATATCTTGATTCGACCTTAGTAAATACTACAGATTCATACCTAACTGGCCTGATGTAACCAGCTTTATCCATCTGAGACAAAACCGCTCCAGCTGCAACCTGACTTGAATCAACTGCTAAATAAATTCTGCCAGAATCTTTTCCATAATCCAACTTGTGCAGGACTAAATCCTTCCCCACAACCTCCTTCAACTTCACAAATGCCTTCTCACACTCTTCATCCCACTCCCAGTCTGCATCCTTTCTCGTTAACCGTCTCAATGGAGCTGCCAATGAAGAAAAGTCCTTTATAAACATTCTAACATATACGCAAACGCCTAAAAACCCTCTAACTTCGGTCGTATTCTTGGGTCTTGGCCAGGACTGAATTTTGTTAACTTTCTTCTTGGACATAATCCTACCCTCTCTACATACCACATGGCCTAATATTTCTAAGGCTGGCACACAACATGAAAATTTTGAGCCTGAAATAGTTAACCCAGCCTCTTCAATTCGAAACAAGATTCTTTCTAATGTAATTGCAAACTCCCAAATGAATTTGCGTATCCCGGGATTCTCTTCCAACACCTGGTTATCATAGTCGGTTGTTGGTCCCTTAATTCCTCCATCATCTATAAAGATTCCAGCATATTGTGGAATTTCATCTTGAAGGATCCAAGCCATTTGAGCTTGATAAACTGCAACCAAATTTGTTGCTCCTTGAGGTAATCTTGTTAACTGTAAACGTCCAAGTGGCCTATCAAATGTAGTGAGAGGCCTTGAGTCCGGATGTAACTCTCTCTCATCATATCCACCCATAATATCTCCCAAACCATAACACACTCTCCCTGCAAATGCTTCAACAAACTCCTCAGCACTAGGCGGTATCCCAGCATCCTTTATTGTAACCCTATTTAATTCCCTAAGATCATGAACAACTCTAAGCTTGCCATTCGGTTTCTTGATACAAAATACCGGACTAGAATAACTTGACGTTGATTGCTCATACAGTCCAGTGCGTATCCTTTCTCTGACAACTTCAATATAGGCTTCTTTTAATGCAGCCGGAATAGGAATCGGTTTCTGCTGCCAAGGTTCATGACATACCACAGGAATCTTGTAAGGCTCCCCATAGGAATGCTTCAACACACCCCTCTCCTCTTCTACAAAAGCAATGGCCTTCTCTCGCTTGACCATCACATCCAACAACAACTTCTTCTCTTCTCCAGACAACCAACCATCAGGTCCAAAATTAACAACACCCAGTCTCTCAAAAGTTATTCTTGACGTCTCAGAAAATTCAGGCGGATTCTTTACCAAGGGACTTTCATAAGGATCTCTTGATAACCTTGGTCTTCTCAAAGGTGGATTTAATTCAGCAGGTAGCGGTTCATTAATAGGTCGAACTTTATTTGCTACCTTCTTATATTTGGCTGTGTCCACATCTAAATTAACTTGAGGTAAAACATTTTCTTTTGTATCGCCATTAAAACTTTCATCAAATGAATCTTCTTCATCGCCAGAATCGGAATAAGAAAAATTAGAAAAATATTTTATTTCATTTTTAAATTTTACCCTTTTCTCCTTTCCCTCGTCTAATTTATAAACAGATTTTCCAACACCTTTGCTTCCCTTATCCAACATTAAATCACCTGTAAAGAAAGTCGGCAGTTTACCTCTTGCTGGAGGACCGGAATTGAATTTTCACAAAAATTATTTTTTTGAGTTTTAATTATACTGAGATTTTTTATTGGATTTTGATAAGATTTTCGCAGTTTACCCTCTTGCTGGAGAACCGGAATAACATTTTCACATAAATTATTTTTTTGTGTTTTACTTATACTGAGATTTTTAATCGAGTTTTGATGAGATTTTCGCAGTTTACCCTCTTGCTGGAGGTCCGTAATAGAAGGAGATAATTGCAGTTTAACCTCTTGCTGGAGGTCCAAAATAACGTTTTCACAAAAATTATTTTTTTGTGTTTTACTTATACTGAGATTTTTAATTTGGTTTTGATGAGTTTTTCGCAGTTTACCCTCTTGCTGGAGGTCCGGAATAGAAGGAGATACTTGCAGTTTAACCTCTTGCTGGAGGTCTAAAAACATACCCTTCCAATTTTTATCCAACCTAATTTGGCCCATTTTGCCTTTTTCACCGTTTTTAAATTTAATAGAAAAACCGGGTAAATCCAATAAACATATGGAAAAGTCCAAAACGTATTTGCACTCCAAAGTAATATTAACAGAAAATAATTGAGAATCCACTTGAAGTATCTCCAAGTGAGCTGACCTATTGCAATCCGGGATCTCATCCTGAGGAGAGATTACAACATTAGAGCGATCAGCCCCTGCTACCCCAAAAAATGAGGGCATCCATCCCTTTCCAACAAACATAATTCACCAGAAGCCGTCCGTTTTATATGCCGCTTCTTGGTGCAAACACAACACTGGCACAGAGTAGTAATCCCTGGCCGTGTTTCCCAACCTTCATCTCCAGGAGGTGCTAACCGCATATGTAACCTCCGCATATCTTCACCAGTGATCTCCAAACTAATCCCCATGCCAGCTTGATACCCTATCCTGGCCTCAAAATCCATCAAAAAAGGACCACCAAGAACAGTTTTGACTGCTCCTCTGGCCACATAAAAGTGAACCTTACCAACAGATCCACCAATGCCTAACCTGACATGCTCAGCTGTACCCATCAGCTCGGTTGCATGCCCTCCAATACCTCTGAGGTTTCCCCCAGTGCCACTTTTAATTGGCAAGCCTATACTCGTTGCTTGCTCCAATGAAATTAAATTAATTTGAGACCCTGAATCAACCAAGGCCTTTACTTCTTTACCATTTAGAGTTACCACCAGGTAACCCAGGGGAGCGGAAAAATGCGTATCTACATCTTCACCAAAATTTTCAGCATTTTCACAAATATATTCCACCTCTCCAGTGGAAACCCGACGCCTCGTCAAATGCTTCTTTTGCTTTTCAGCAAGCGCCGGACTAATTGTAAATAACTCCCCTAAAGATAAGGGAATCTGCAGTTGATTCACCCTATTCAAAACTGCGTCCATCGCATTAGCTTGACCAGAAACTACTGGCCGCTCATACTGGACCTTTGATTTAACAACCTTGGCCCTGGGTACCTCTTGAGGTCCAACCGAGCCATCTTCACCCCCCATTATAACATCTTCACTTTCTATAACCCTAACTCCGTCACCAGCTTCTTGCACTAATCCTGATCCATTGCTAGTCCTTCTTACTCCCTCCATTGGGATGGGACCGCTAAAACTTGGTCTGGGTAGAGACGCCAACGGTACGTCCTCCTCAGAATCCGAATCATCCTCTGGCATAGGCTCACCATTTAAATCAAACTTGCCATAACTAGGGGGCCCCATATCAGCAATCCCCTTCTGCATTTTATATAATTCGTCCTTAGAGTAAGGGTTCAATTTGTTGGCGGCAGTTTGAGCACTAGAATTCTTGTCCTTAGAGTAAGGGTTCACTTTGTTATTGGCCTTGCCAGGATTAGCCCTCAATTGGCTCTGAATGCTACTTTTTGCCTTAGTAGCAGCTGCTCTTCTAGCAGCATTAACATCGTATTTGCCAGCCATACAGCTACCCTCCACCTGGGCAACCGTCGCCAGCTCTAAACTACCAAAAGAAGTAGAAAATGTGGCTTTACTGACCTCTTTCTCCTTGCCCTTGTCAGCTTTACCACCATTACCATTACCATTTTTGCCACTCTTGGCATTAACATCTTCATCCGTCACCTCTTCAAATCTGGCTCTCCTTTCAGCCGTTAAACTTCTTCTGACCAAATCAGAAGGAGACTGTCCATCACTGGGCTTGATGAACAAACCATCGGGAAATTTATAGACTTTACCATCAAATAAAACTTGCCCAGCATCCATATCCTTATCAAGAGCAAAACAAACTGTTGCTCTGTGCCCTCTCCTATTACAATAGGAGCACACCTTTGGCTCATCATAGCCACCTCTATAATTACTACCACCATTCCCACCATTTCTCCCATTGCCTGGGAAGCGGTTACTGTTGTTATTGCTATTATAATTTCGACGTTCATAACCTCTGGACTGATAAGAAGTCGACGTCGACGAAGAAGAAATTGGGGCCTTGTTGGCCTTCTGGGTTTCTTGAACAAATATTTTTAATTGTTTAGTTAAATCAGCCAGGTGATCGACCATCTTATTATCTACATTACCCTAAACTTTAGCAGCAGGTAATCCCATTTGAGCCTTCTTGGCCTCCTGGGCTTTGACCATAATATCTTTGTTTTTGGCCAAAACTTCGCTAACCTTGCTAACATATTGAGTGCATGACTCTTGATATTTGTCCAATGCCAATAACTTTAGATGGGCTTGAATGTTGTCCTTGATAACCTCCAGAGCCGGCAGTTTCTGCTCACCATTAGGAAGTTCCTTCATCAAATCTTTTCTTGAAAGATCCTTCAAGACGTCCATTCGAATATCCCTGCTGCATGCTGTCCAAAACAAATGTTTTGCCTGGTTCTCATGCACTAACTCGTCCACCAGTATGAGATATTCCACCACTTCATCAAACTGAACACAGAGCTTTTTGAAGTCAGCCATAGAAGAAACTCCACCTTTTGCTTGCCAGTCTCCAACAACTTTATTGAGGTCCATCATAGTAAACCTAACACCCCATCTATCAACCATAGCTTTAGAAAGCTTAACCCAATCCTTGTCCTTAAATGCCTGCATAGCAATAACCTCTTTTTCCACCTCCCTATCAGCAATAAAAAACCTAACTTGCTTCACCATATCCACATGGGAAGCACCATCAACAGCAGCAGCAGCTTCATACCTGCTAATGAACCATTTAACCTCCTCCCCATCAAACTTTGGGCCATCCCAAGAAACAATTCTAACTGAGGGAGTAAGAGGGTTAGAAGATCCAGAAGCAACAGCAGAAGAAGACATCCCAATAAGTAATGAAAAGCGTTAACAATCGATAAAATAACAAGCCTCTTGCAGGCCAATAACAAAAATCCAATTAGAGTTCCAGAAAATAAGCCTCTTGCAGGCTAATAACGTTCTTGATCCAAGTAAGTCTTTAAAGAAAGCTAGAGAAATTGAACCCCACGTTGGGCGCCAACTATGGTAAGGTAAACTCTTACAGTCGCCTTGCTGTAAGCAGAATCCGGAGGAGATATGTGGATTTAGCTGAAAACCCCGTCCTTCCAGTAAAAATAACAAAGTAGGTGTTCTAAATCACTAAGCTAACCAATCTACTTGGATCCGATTGATGAAAATAATGAAACTCTAAAATAATTAACGCTTATTGAGATTTAATGAAAGTAGATGTTGATAAAAGAAATACTGATAACAACAATTAAGGTGTACCAGTGAAAGATCTGAAAAGATTGACTTTTATGTTTTTATAATAATTTGAATTTTTATGAGACAGCAATAATCAAGTCCCAGTGATGAAGACCTTTCTAAAGATACCCTATATGAAGTGTGATTTAAATTGTTGAATTGTATTCCTAAAATGTTAAGTATATAAAAAAATATAAAGTTATAAGGGTATTACAAATTTATTTAATTTGTTGAGTAATAAAAAATGAGACTGTGGTAGTTAATGATTAAGCTGTATGATATATCCCCCCTCTCAATTTCGAGTTTGAGAAGCGCTTAAGTATTCCTAGTCACGTGCCTAAGTTTTCCCCTCCAGAGCTCTTCCAGAGTCAATCCGGAGTCCGTACGGAGTCAAAGCGGAGTCCGTACGGAGTCCGTACAGAGTCGAAACGGAGTCCGTCCGGACTTCCGGACTCAATTAGAACCTTAAAACTATAATAAAAAATCTAGAAAAATTACACATAATAGAGCTACTTCCCCTTTACATACCAAACTAATTTTCGTAGTCTGCGCAGCTCTAATTACCCCGTGAAAACTCATCAAAGTTAAGTAATTTTTGAAAACGTAAATATTTCTATAAAACTTTAAAATTCATTTAAAAATATAAGAAAAATAGTAAAAATTCTGGGAAAATTTCCCAAGGTTCTTGAGTGACTCGACTTAATACTTATAAATTTTTCAGACCGTAAAAAATAAGTTTTCTCCGTAAAATAAATTGTTTTTGTGTAGGCATTCGCTCGTGACCAATTTCTTCATATTTTAAACTCCAATAAATTAAATAAAACCCTTTTATATATAAAAAATAATAACACCAATCTTGCATGCCGTGATAACTCCATTTACATATTTAGGTGCTGTACTAAACTTTAGGCTACCACAACGAGAGCAAAAGAATTAAAGATTTTAAAATTATTGAGCATAGAAAACATATATATATTTTTGTAAAACTTTAAGACATGATAAACGTTTTGATTAAATAAATGTGAAATTTTTTTATGCACAATAAATGAACTTAAAATAAATTAAATTGAATCTCTTCTCAGATACTTACAACAAGATCAAATTAAAGTCTAAAACAAGAATAGAATTAGACTCTAAATTTCAATTTAAAATACCTGTTTTTCAATAATTATAATTGCTTTTTTATTGGCTAAACGCCACCAATGATAAGTATAAAAATGCACATGTGAAAAAAAAAATGAAAGTGAACACCTTCCCTCACCAAAAAAGAAAGATCATTAAAGGCACTCAAAAATCCATTACCATAGTTAATAAACTAAATATATACAAAAAATTAAAGCATTCAAACAATGGGAATTTGTTTACACAAGGATCTTAAGAAATTTTTATTTTTAAACTTCACTTTTCGCAACAATAATTAAAAATTATTAATCATTAAAAACCAAAAAATCATCAATTTATATTTGGTTTTCATGCCTTAAAAAATAAAAGAGGCTTTAATAAAATGTAATTGATAAACATCAGTAGTATTTAAGTATTGTGCTATGTGTCCAGTACAAGTTCGGCCGAACTTGTGCTGGACACTTTGGCCAAGACCAGTGACTAAAAATTGCAAGGAAAACCAAAAATCAATAGGCTATAAAAGGAAGTTAATTGATGGCATCAAATTGTTTTTGGTAAAAGTTTCCAGCACAAGTTTGGCCGAACTTATGCTGGACACTTTTATGAGGAACACCTCACTTCTCTTAAAAAAACATGCAGCTTACCAAATTCAAATTGGAAATCTGTCCAGCACAAGTTTGGCCGAACTTGTGCTGGACACTTTGGCCAAGACCAGTGACTAAAAATTGCAAGGAAAACCAAAAATAAATAGGCTATAAAAGGAAGTTTATTGATGGCATCAAATTGTTTTTTGGTAAAAGTGTCCAGCACAAGTTTGGCCGAACTTATGCTGGACACTTTTCCAATTTGAAGTTGGTGAGGTGTATGTTTTTTTAAGAGAAGTGAGGTGTTCCTCATAGTAGTGTCCAGCACAAGTTCGGCCGAAGTTGTGATGGACACTTTTACCAAAAAAAAAATGATGCTATCAAATATGTTCATGTTATAGTATTTTTTTTTATTTCCTTGAAGTAATAAGTTACTGTCCATGACCAAAGTGTCCAGCACAAGTTTGGCCGAACTTATGCTGGACACCTTTATAATTTGAAGTTGGTAAGGTGCATGTTTTTTTAAGAGAAGTGAGGTTTTCCTTATAAAAGTGTCCAGCACAAGTTCGGCCGAACTTGTGCTGGACACTTTTACCAAAAAACAATTTGATGCCATCAATTAACTTCCTTTTATAGCCTATTGATTTTTGGTTTTCCTTGCAATTTTTATTCACTGGTCTTGGCCAAAGTGTCCAGCACAAGTTTGGCCAAACTTATGCTGGACACTTTTATAATTTGAAGTTGGGGAGGTGTATGTTTTTTTTTTAGAAAAGTGAGGTGTTACTCATAAAAGTGTCCAGCACAAGTTCGGCCAAACTTGTGCTGGACACCTTTACCAAAAAAAATTGATTCCATCAAATATCTTCATTTTCTAGCCTAATTGTTTTTAATTTCCTTGAAGTAATAATTTACTGTCCATGACCAAAGTGTCCAGCACAATTTCGGCTGAAATTTTTCTGGACACTTTTATAAGGAAAACCTCACTTCTCTTAAAAAAACATACACCTTACCAACTTCAAATTGAAAAAGTGTCCAGCATAAGTTCGGCCAAACTTGTGCTGGACACTTTGGCCAAGACCAGTGACTAAAAATTGCAAGGAAAACCAAAAATCAATAGGCTATAAAAGGAAGTTAATTGATGGCATCTATTTTTTTTTTTTGGTAAAAGTGTCCAGCACAAGTTCAGCCGAACTTATGCTGGACACTCTTATAATTTGAAGTTGGTAAGGTGCATGTTTTTTTAAGAGAAGTGAAGTTTTCCTTATAAAAGTGTCCAGCACAAGTTCGGCCGAACTTGTGCTGGACACTTTTACCAAAAAACAATTTGATGCCATCAATTAACTTCCTTTTATAGCCTATTGATTTTTGGTTTTACTTGCAATTTAAAGTGACTGTTCTTGGCCAAAGTGTCCAGCACAAGTTTGGCGGAACTTATGCTGGACACTTTTCCAATTTAAAGTTGGTAAGGTGCATGTTTTTTTAGGAGAAGTGAGGATTTCCTTATAAAAGTGTCCAGCATAAGTTCGGCCGAACTTGTGCTGGACACTTTGGTCATGGACAGTAACTTATTACTTCAAGGAAATTAAAAAAAATTAGGCTATAACATGAACATATTTGATGGCATCTATTTTTTTTTTGGTAAAAGTGTCCAGCACAAGTTCGGCCGAACTTGTGCTGGACACTTTTATGAGTAACACCTCACTTTTCTAAAAAAAAAACATACACCTACCCAACTTCAAATTATAAAAGTGTCCAGCATAAGTTTGGCCAAACTTGTGCTGGACACTTTGGCCAAGACCAGTGAATAAAAATTGCATGGGAAACCAAAAATCAATAGGCTATAAAAGGAAGTTAATTGATGGCATCAAATTGTTTTTTGGTAAAAGTGTCCAGCACAAGTTTTGCCGAACTTGTGCTGGACACTTTTATAAGGAAAACCTCACTTCTCTTAAACAAACATGCACCTTACCAACTTCAAATTATAAAAGTGTCCAGCATAAGTTTGGCCGAACTTGTGCTGGACACTTTGGTCATGGACAGTAACTTATTACTTCAAGGAAATAAAAAAAATAGGCTATAACATGAACATATTCGATAGCATCATTTTTTTTTTTTGGTAAAAGTGTCCATTACAAGTTCGGCCAAACTTGTGCTAGACACTTTTATGAGGAACACCTCACTTCTCTTAAAAAAACATACACCTCACCAACTTCAAATTGGAAAAGTGTCCAGCATAAGTTTGGCCGAACTTGTGCTGGACACTTTGGCCAAAAACAGTCACTATAAATTTCAAGGAAAACCAATAAAAATAGCCCATATAATGAAGATAATTGATGCTATCTAATGTCTTTGGTAAAAGTGTCCAGCACAAGTTTGGCCGAACTTGTGCTGAACACTTTTATAAGGAAAACCTCACTTCTCTTAAAAAACATGCACCTTACCAACTTCAAATTATAAAAGTGTCCAGCATAAGTTCGGCCGAACTTGTGCTGGACACTTTGGTCATGGAAAGTAACTTATTACTTCAAGGAAATAAAAAAAAATTGGGCTATAACATGAACATATTTGATAGCATCATTTTTTTTTTTGGTAAAAGTGTCCATCACAAGTTCGGCCAAACTTGTGCTGGACACTTTTATGAGGAACACCTCACTTCTCTTAAAAAAACATACACCTCACCAACTTCAAATTGGAAAAGTGTCCAGCATAAGTTCGGCCAAACTTGTGCTGGACACTTTTACCAAAAAACAATTTGATGCCATCAATTAACTTCCTTTTATAGCCTATTGATTTTTGGTTTTCCTTGCAATTTTTAGTCACTGGTCTTGGCCAAAGTGTCCAGCACAAGTTCAGCCAAACTTGTGCTAGACACTTTTATAAGGAAAACCTCACTTCTCTTAAAAAAACATGCACCTTACCAACTTCAAATTATAAAAGTGTCCAGCAGAAGTTCGGCCGAACTATTGCTGGACACTTTGGTCATGGATAGTAACTTATTACTTCAAGGAAATAAAAAAAATTAGGCTATAACATGAACATATTTGATAGCATCATTTTTTTTTTTTTGGTAAAAGTGTCCATCACAAGTTCGGCCAAACTTGTGCTGGACACTTTTATGAGGAACACCTCACTTCTCTTAAAAAAACATACACCTCACCAACTTCAAATTGGAAAAGTGTCCAGCATAAGTTCGGCCGAACTTGTGCTGGACACTTTTACCAAAAAACAATTTGATGCCATCAATTAACTTCCTTTTATAGCCTATTGATTTTTGGTTTTCCTTGCAATTTTTAGTCACTGGTCTTGGCCAAAGTGTCCAGCACAAGTTTGGCCAAACTTATGCTGGACACTTTTCCAATTTGAAGTTGGTAAGGTGCATGTTTTTTTAGGAGAAGTGAGGTTTTCCTTATAAAAGTGTCCAGTACAAGTTTGGCCGAACTTGTGCTGGACACTTTACTCAAAACAGTTTGATGGATTCAATTGTCTACATATTCCTTACCATGGTCTTTTGTTAAAAAGGGAAACCTTTAGCTATTGGTAGTTGTTTTGAGTATATTATGAGTAGTTGAAATTTCCATTTTAAGGTAAAAGTGTACAATATTTTTTGCGATTACCAGTAATTTATTTCCCTCAATATTTCTAAGATATTGGTTATAATTTTTATAAAACCTATTTCTAATATTCCTCTTTGATTTGATTTTTTTTTTAGTCCTGATTTAAAGGTTTTTACTATTTTATCAACCAAGCTTTACATCAATGTAAAAAATACCCTGATTAATCCTGCTATATTTTTTTTGACTGTTCCTATTCAATAATAGCTCAAGTTAGAAACATATATCCATTATCTATTTTCTTTTTCAATTTAGTTATCTCAGTGGAAAGTTTTCATCAATTACTATTGAATGATGTTTACAGTACGTAACCTTGTACAAATCTGTAAACTACTTTAAAAAAATTGTGACTTTGGTAGTTGGTTATTGGATTTTATATGGCAATAATTTCAAATAATTTTATACTTTATTCATATGCTATGATTCTTAAGTGTTTCTATTTCCAATTTATTATATCAATTTAACTTTAACTAATTTTAGACTAGGTTTGTGCCACGGGGTGTCAGTGCAGCCCAAACGAGCTCCTATCATAGAATAAATTAATTTTTTTTAATAATTTTATATAATACTATTTAGTGTTATCTTTTTTTATTCCCTTTTTTTAAATTATCTTTTTCTTTTGTTTTTGTCCCCTATTTTTATAACACATAAAGATGCCAAAATTTCCAATAATAGATCCCTTTGTCATATTGCATGATGTGAATATTTAAAATATAATTTAAATATTTAAATTAGTTAAACTTATATTCTCAACTATTTACCCTTTGCGATTATCAAATTGTAAATTGGACATTTTCTTTGTTTGTCATCCTTTTAAGTTCCCAATGTTTATGTCTAGTTACTTCCCTTTTACTATTAACCCCATTATTATCATCAGACTATTTTACAATATGCTCGCTAGCTTGATGCCATTGTAAAAGAACCCCTATCAAAAACCTGCTTCTGGTAATATATAAACCCTCTTGTTTAGTACCACATTTCTCAATTTGTTTATTTCACTCAAGTTTACTACTATTATCTTTTGGTTATCACATTTATCTGTGTTAGTACAGCTTGAAAATACAAATAGCAATATATATTTTTTATCTCTTTATTATCTTGATATAAGAATTTTTTATTTTTTTCAAGTAATAAGTCATTAAAATGCCTCATTATAAACAGACACCTCCTTTATGTAAGATCTATTGCTTTATCTCTTATATCTTCTTAGACTAACTTTTCTTTTCCATTAATGTATTTGATATATTAGCACCAAGTAGTTATTTGACGAAATCTCATCAGCATCCTCGATTTGAATCCTTCAAACTCAAGAAACAACCACCTCTAGGCATGTCTCCAAACCCCCCTTCTCTTGCCAATGAAAGGACTGAAATTACCCGATCTCAAGATGGCAAGATACTTGAGTTTGCTAAAGGCAAAACTGAAGAACTACTGTCAACTCTTAGCGAGAAGCCTTTGCCATCTTATATTTCGAATGCCTACAACAATGTGCTTGAATACATTGATGACCTAGAAAAATGTAAGTAATTATTTTATATTAAATTCTTTAAACTCAGAACAATAAATTATGGACACTTTTTCTTTAAAACTTATTCAAATTCAGCTTATGAAAAAGGTATCATTCCTCCTGATGATGTCATTATCATCAAAGATGATGATGATAATGAAATACCTGATGCTGAAGGCTATGCATCAACATCTCGAGGGGGAGATAAGACTATTCTTCGGCGTTCAAAAAGAATGAGACTTTCTAGGGGCTCTAGTTTTGTCAGTGCTACTAAAACTCCTCCTGCCAAGGATTCCTCTTACTCAGCATCTCAAAAATCCAAACAAACTAGCCAAAATGTGTCGAAAGGGTATGTTATTTCTTTCATGAGTAATATAGCAATCAATTTTATATTAGTGTTTAAAGCTATCTCCAAATTGTTTACTTTCTTATTTATTATTTCTTGTCTTTTTCATATATTTTAATCCAGCTCTAAAAACGACAATCACTCCAAAGCGTCAACTAATAGCAAAACTTGCTCTAATGAAGAAGAAGTAGAAGAAGAAGATGATGATGAAGTTTCAAAATATGAAGCTTCTCTAAATCAAAAAGATGATGAAGCTACTTCTGCTGATGAGGTTGAGAAAACACGGAATGAAGAAATTGATCCACCTAGCCAGCCACAAAAAATACTTTAAGTTCAAAGAAACAGCTTATAGTTGCCGTATCTTCAAAATATAAAATTGAAATTCCCCAAATCCTACGATCTCTATCATCATCAATAAAAATTTCTAATAACTCCCTTCCTTATACTCCAAAAATGATTGGAAACTCAAAATTACAGAAGCAAATAGCTGAAATTCTTCGATTTTTTGAAGGTAGAATCAATGGTCAAAAGGTACTTAGGGCATGGCCAGAAATTGATCAGTTATTTGAAATCCGTTTGTCTGCTTCTCTTGAAAAGCCACACAAAATTTCGCACAAATTCAATTTTCTATGGATGAAATCTGCTCATGACAAAATACTTACAAAAATTAATGAACTATGTATGTATCACTTAATTGAAGTTGGATAATTTATTTTATGATAACTAATTGTTGTTATTTTTTTAGCTTTGGATTTTCTTAATGTTGACACTTCGCAGATCTGGGTGGTCAATAATTTGAGCTTTGAAAATTTGGAAAATTTTTGTAACTCTGAAGAACCAAACTCAAATAATCTTTCTCCGTTTAAAAAGACTGATCACCATGAATCATCGATGATACACATGCTATCAAGACTAGTTAGCCCAACTGCTCACCAGCGTTCTTTTTGGGCATCCCTCGTCGCATCATCTCTTTATCTTGCTTCTCAAGAGTTTACCCTTCCTGCTGAAGAATCCAACTTCAATCCAGATTGTCCTATTGAACGTGCCCTACATATTCTAGCCCGCCTTACACATCTGAAAAGCAAAGTTCCCGATACATTCGACAGCTCAACATCACAGTTAATTGCTGCAAATTTTTCAATCACTCCCCTATGCCAATTTAGAAACATAATAATCGAAGTCATAATTTCAATAATTATTTTAAAATCTAGAGAGGCTGCTGCAAATATAACTCAAGCTGAAAGCAAGAAACAACAACGTTCGAGGAATAAAAAAATAACAACAGATATGCAGCAATTTGATGAGTCTCATAATAATTCTATTCAGAAGATGAATCAAGAATATGCACACCATAAATATCAATTATTTACTTTTTACTTGGTTGATGGTGTTTGTGGATTATTTCTTTCCTCACAGGAACACCGGCTTGTGTCAGCTTCAGACTGTTTAGAATTCATAACACAACTCGGCCTCCTTAGAAAATACTGTGATAATAATAATCTGGGCGGTGAAAAAATCTGGAAAAACCTTAACTTTTATATCTTTAATATTATCAAACCCTTAATAGATAATTCTGGGCCTATGCCACTTAATTTTAATACTCCCACCATGAGCCATATTGCTAAAGCAATGGCAGCTGATTTTTTTGATTATTGGAATCTTATTAAGCCGAATTCTTCATTTTTCTCTATTGTTGACGTAATTAATACATAATCCTACTTCATGTAAATATATACTTTATCCTATTGCTACATTTTTTTGTGTAACTCAAATTATTTATTTATGTGAGATTTATTACCGATTCTGAATAAAGATGCTTAAACTATCAATAAATATTATTGTATAAATTTCTTACACCTTTTGCTATTCAGTAAATATTATTGAAATAATCATAACTCAAAATCATGATGGATCAAAAATTTGAAGAAAAAATAAGAATACATTATAAGTCATTTTTCTCATAACACTATATATTTCTTTAAGATGGCAATACATCTTAGCATTTGTCGCAAATTTTAAGATAATTATTACTAAAATTGAAACAGTTTTCTATCAATTCTTTTCAGCATGTTAAAAAGTTAAAAATATTTAGTGTAATGAATTTTTGCTCACAATTCATCAAAGCTTTTTCTTAAGTAGACTTTTCTTAATCTAATTTCTATAATTTCTAGGTGCATAATTATCTTAATTATACTAAGTATTCTCTATGAAAAACTCCTGGAAATAATATTCAATTCATTTAATAATAGTAACATATATATGTACCATGATAAAATAATATCTAGACATTTAAATAATGGGAAGCCATCATATTGGTATGGAATCATATTAAAGTGTCTTTGAAAAACTAGTTAAATTTAAAAAATATCTTTTTATCAGTGTCAATTATTTTGAAAAACAAAATTTACTCAACATTTTGATGATCTATAATTTAGCTTGCTGTATTTTGATTCATATTTTATATTGATTATTTTTTACACTTACAGATTCATGTATAGATATCAAGTTTTGTTCAATAATTTGGTAAAAAAGATATTTAATTCTTTCTATGAAAGCAAAAAAATAAAAGAAAGCAACTAGGGTACTCCTTATTAAGAACTTAAAAATATTATTTCTATAAATATTAAAACAAACCCTTTTTAGATTTCCATCCTTCTTGTTCATCCTTAAATGTCAATAATAAGTTATTGAAATATTATTTTTCAAGTAGAATTTCATATGAATCAAATTCTACTTACATCTACCTGAATAGATCAAGGTCAACAAAAATATATCTACAATCTTTTTCTAGGATTTTAAGATTCATTCAACTCCAAGAAAAAAGAAATATTCATCCCAAAATCTAAAAATTAATTCAATGAATAAATATTCAAACACTTCAAAATAAATTTCAATTTGATTGTGTTGTATTTATCTTTAAATATATTGAGGTCCACTCTCTCACAAAAGTAAAATCCCTTTCATAATTATTAATATTTTATTATAATATAATAAAATTTACTTAAAAATGAAGTAGTAGTTTCTATTTTACATACCTTGTTTTATGAATTTTTAAAAAAAATTCAATTAGATATATAGAAATATCTTCATATAATTCAGCTTTTTAAACTCTGCACCTTAATTAAATATAGATGATAAAGGATAAGTCAAGATCTACAAGGAAATTTAAATTCATATTAATTAAATATTCCTCTTCTACAAGGCAATTTTTAAAATTAGAATTAATTTTTATTGGAGATCTAAATTGATTGATAGATTCATTATTCTCAATATATCTCATTTCCTTTTATTGATTATTTCAATTCTACTTTTGCAGTTATATGCTTCAATAAAATATAATTATATGATGAAAAATATTCAATTTATCAAAAAATAAAATCACAAGTCACACTAGTGTACAAATTTCAGTATATTTAAGATTGAGTAATGCCACTAAATTAATTCAAGTTAGATATGAAAGCAAATAATGAATGACTCAAAGAAAAAAATTAATATTTAATTTTCCTTTAATTTATTTTTTATTTTTATTTTTACTTAAATAAAAATAAAATAATACATGGTTTTACTTTATTTATTAATAAGTAAAAACTTATTGCGAAAATTAGCAAATTTTTAATATTTTTAAAAATAATATTAATAGTACAGATCTATTTATGTTGATGCATATGATCTTTTAGGAAGGATTTGTAAGATATTGTTTATTTTTAGTTTCTATTTGCAATAATTAAGCAAGTTACAAAGCTATATTTTGTTTCTTATATTATATTATATTTTATTTTATTTTACTTGTAGCAATGATAATTTTTTATTGTAATATGGTTTTTCAATTTTTACATCCATTTTTTTTGATACTTTTATTGTTTTAGGTTTTTCACCAGATTATACATAATCATCAGCTTCATAAAAAGTTTTTATAGACATGTGTGTAAATATATCATTCTACCACTAAACTAAAACTATACCTGTACAATAAAATCACATTTTTACCTATCACTACTTAATGGTCTTTTACTTTTTTTATTAACATGTATATCAGAATCATTTTCTGTATTTAATTTTTCAATATCTTTAGTAGCATTAAATATATAGTGATTCACTAACTTTATTTTTTTTTTGTTAAATCAGTCTTTTCATTGTACTTAGAAAGTTTCATCATAAGAAAATTACATCTTTCTAACTCTTCATTTATATTTAAGTACTCAGAAATATCTATTTCAAACTCTTGGAGTTTTTTAAATGTATTGAAAAGTCTTGTACTAACTTGAATAGAAGAGCCAAGGCGAGTGAATCCACCAATTTCATAACATCGTGAAGTGAAATGTTTAAGAAGGTTTGCTGGCCATAGAATCGCTGTGATGCCATTAGTGGCCTCCATGTCTACTTTGCAAGCTATTTCAGGAAAATGAAGCTCTCCGCCTTTTTGACGTGGTTGATTTGAGTCATAAGATTGATGAAGAGAATTTTTCTCAGTGTCTTTAGGTATGAAAAGTCCAAATGTATACTCGCTACGGTCTGAGTCACAGTGAGAACTATTTGAAAACCCGTTTCCATTTGAGCCTGTTGTCCAAGTAACATTGCCAGCAAATGGTTCAATTTCTTCATTGTTAAAATTTTCTCCAAACCCAGGAATAGCAAGCTTTTGACAGAGTTTTACTGCTTCTTGATACTTAACATTAGATATATTTTGATAAAAAAATTTAAAGAATAACTCTATTCGCTTCATGCAACAAACATACTCTGCCAAATCTAAGGGCTTAGAAGCATATTTACCTATAAAAGTAATTGAAATAATAATAGATTAAAACTATTCATAAATAAAACTATATAATACTTACGAATTAATAAAGACTTTTTCCTATCTAAACACCGACCACCAACAAACATATTACCAAATCCACCACCATTTTTATGAGCTTTATTTTGCAAAACTTGATGTTCACAATAAGAAAAGTCTTTGATGCACTGAATTGTTGCTTCAAGCATGTTAAATCGAATGAGATCTTCAATAGAAAATGTTTTCACTATAACACTTGGAATTGAGGAGCGGATTGGATGGAAAATATAACAGCTAGAATTTGAAATCAAATACCGTTCTGGATTAACTAAATTTTTTACAAAACTCCTAGAAAAATATTTTGCCCTCTTTCCATCTGTCTCAACACCATAATTTTCAACCATAAGTAATGCATTCTTGATGTTTTTCACATGCTTGTTGTTTGATTTTTTTCCTCGGTGGTGATTTTTCTTTATAAACAAACTTTGTGAAGCCTGCATCTTGTAGTGTAGTAAATAAGAAATTAATTTAATTCAAAAATAAATAAAAAAAAGTGCAAAATAATGCAATGGTTAAAAATAAGGCCTCCAAAAATAATCATTATATTCTTAATATTAAATAAAAAATCATATCCAACATGCATGTAGAAAACATCAGTATTAGCTGCATTTAAAATATTAATCAAGTATTTTGAATTAAAGCTTCATTTTATTGCTTACAAGTATAGTATTCTGCCGTATGCATTTGGCACACGAGATTCAACTATACCCTAAACATAAACAATTAAATGTGAAGCTTAAATCCAATGCCCAATTATTATGATAAATACAGCAATAATACATAAGTATCTGTTGATGCTTTATTTAATTTTTCTCCATATATCAATAATATATCAAACCACCAGATATCCATAATTTATAATGTTGAAAGGTATAGTTTCCTTATACAAGAATCAACTATACCTCTACCATTAATAGAATTACAGGAGGCCAATACAATAAATTATTGATATGTAGAAAAAATTGATCACATACACATGTGGATACTATGATATTTTATTTTATTTAATTATTTAATATATAATGATTGAGAATAATAAAAAGTTTTAAAATGAAATAGTGAAAAAAAGATATTCTTACTTGAAATTTAAAAAAAATCCTTTGGTAGGAGTTTATTGATTGATAAATGGACAACTAATCTGTTAATTATAATTTTTAGGAATAGATTATTGTAGAAAAATAAGTATCATTTTTATTGAATGAAAAAAATAAAAAGAGAAAGACAAACCAAAATAAAATTTGGATGCTAACCAAAAATTAGCTTTTTGATAATACTATGACAAGTTAGAGATCAAGCTGCCAAGAGTTAAAAACAATCATCAGTTCTAATGTTTTTTTTAAAGAGATTAAAGAGGAGAGTAAAATACTAAAAATCTAAGTTAGTAATATGTAAACAAGTTACTTTGGTGGCAAACCTAATGATTGAGAAAAATGGATTCCCTAAAAGTTGTACTTATATTTAAAGTGAAATTAATATTTTTACTTAAGAAACAACTATAAGGGACAAACCAGAATAAAAAACTCTTAAGTGAAACAGATGGAAAGCTAATAATTATAATAACCTATCTCTTCTAAGTTGAAGGAGAGAAGTAGGAAATTTGCCACTTGGATGAAAATTCGCTTACAGTTATGCATATAGAAACATGCAAGTTACTGAAGCCAGTTGCATGGCATGCAGTGACTTGCATAAGGCGTATATGCAACAGGTTTTTACACAGCAATATATTGTACAAATGATGACTAAACATTTTCACATGCTTTTAATTAAAACTTACATATTGTTTTTACAGATTATTTTTATAGGGTTTCACAAAGTATAATTCGAGGAACCAAAGCCTCGGATAGTTTCACACGGATGCAATTAATATTTACATTCACTTATTTTACGAAATCAATCCACTTATCCATATTATTTGTTCACATAAGGTTGGAAAACTAACCTTCAGATGTTATGGACCAATTTTTTATCACTTATTATTTTTTTTGCCACTAAGTTGACATTTGGCTACAAAAGAGTTAACAAGCAAGTATGCTTTTCTGAAAAACAATCTACACACAAAATCTTTATTCTTATATTTCAAACATTTTAAAACTGGGCATATAAGTTTTGGCATTTAAAAATATCCAATACCTCTTTTTTTGGCTTTGATTTTTTACTATGCACATATACATTTCACACTGTCAAAAAACTAATGGCAAATGGCATGTAAAAGAGTAGCGCAAATTTAAATGTATATCAACTTTAATATTATTTCTTATTAATTCAAACCATCCAGGCTTGCCCTGACTTGTAGTTTATTTTTATAGTAGCCAATGTTACTTTAAGCAACATTGGCTTCTCAAATCTCACCATCAAACCTCCCAGCCAGTGTTATCTGGCTGGGAGATGCGAAAATCAGTTTGCAACCAAAGTTGCTTGTAGCGACTTTGGTTGCTTTAAAAAAAGACTTGCAGCCAGTTTATTACTGGCTGAAAGTCAATAATATAAAAAAAAAGCGAGCGAAGTTGCTGCATGCAACTTCGCTCACTTTTAAACTCACAATCTTGCAGGCAGTTTTGAACTGCCTGCAAGATGTATTATAAAATTGGCCAAAGCCACTTTTAGTGGCTTTGGCCAATTTTTTTTTTATTTTTGATTAAACGCTGCCAGCTTAAATCTGGCAGCAATATTTTTTTTATATTTCAATCCCGAGCCACTTCCTGTGGCTCGGGTTCTTTTTTTTTTTAAAGTAAATATATATTACTACCAGCCAGGCTCCCCCTGGCTGGTAGCTTATGTTTTAAGCAGCCAATGTTGCTTAAAGCAACATTGGCTGATCGTTCACCTTAAGACCTCCCAGCCAGTGTTATCTGTCTGGGAGATGAATAAAAAGTTATTGCAACCAAAGTGGCTTGTAGCGACTTTGGTTGCTTTAAAAAAAGACTTGCAGCCAGTTTATTACTGGCTGCAAGTCAATAATATAAAAAAAAAGCGAGCGAAGTTGCTGCATGCAACTTCGCTCGCTGTTAAACTCACAATCTTGCAGGAAGCTTTAAACTGCCTGCAAGATGTATTATAAAATTGGCCAAAGCCACTTTTAGTGGCTTTGGCCAATTTTTTTTTATTTTTTTTTAAACGCTGCCAGCTTAAAGCTGGCAGCAATTTTTTTTTATATTTCAATCCCGAGCCACTTCATGTGGCTCAGGTTCTTTTTTTTTATGTAATTATAAATTACTACAAGCTAGGCTTCATCTTTCTGGTAGTGTTATCTGACATTTGAAAGCTTGAAAAAAACATTTTATGAAATAAAAAAAGCATATTCTTTGATATATTAAGAATTATGAGTGGTAAAGAATTGATGAAGAGATTAATGGCTCAAAAATAAAATTGGCCATTGCTGATAAGGAGAGTTCTAGAACAATAGAGATTATCTATGAAAATTAGATGGGATGGAGTACATTAGGGCATCTCAAACTTGATCAAATACACCACATAAACACACCATCAGAAAATGAAATACACCTGCCATGGACAGGTGTATTTTGATGGTGTGTTTCGATCAAACAAACCTTCTTTTGGTAAAAAAAGCCATCAAAACACTTTTCTCCTTCATCTTGATTAGTCAGAAATAGGTACAGACAAGCCATCTCTTTAGATTCTTTTCCGCCTAATTCTTAAGGGGTTATTATTCAACATGTGAAAAACATGACTTCCCACCACTTAAGCAGCCACTTCATCATACACTCACCCTTAGTCTTAATCACCATTCACTAAAATTCCTCTTTCAGTCCATTGTAAACTAGAAATAACTGCTACCACTCTAGCCCTGGATCTATTGGTTAACTCAGATACTGTCAGCCTAAATATCCTTAGGACTTAGTATTTCTTATGCTTAAAATAAGATAACCTTAACTAGATTAAGCTTATATCTTAAAAATAAGGTTAAAATAATAATATATATTATTTTATTATATATATATATAATTATTACTCTATTATATAATTTATAATAGTTTAAATAGCTTATCCATGGCCTAATAATACTTATTAAGGTGTTAAGGGAGTCATAATATACTTATCTTAAGTGATATGAAGTAATTATTGACATACATAAGCTTATATGTATACATAAATCTCATATTCAGTGAAATATGCAGTATATTATGTATATTTAGGTATATAAGTGGGTTTTAGCCCCTTAATAGCCTATAACCTTTGTTTTTCTGCTTATTTTAGGTCATATGGACGAAATCAGTGGACTCACAACGCCTACAGAAGCATAGACACATATATCAGGCGCATACACCCAGTTTGGACAACTAAAATTACTTCCTTGGATGGTTATTCATGGATTTATGGGTTGGAAAGATGTTTTTGGGTTAATGTGGATGCTTGGGGATGTTATTGGGGGCTTGGACATTTTATTTGTTTCCTTTATATGCTTTTAGTTTCATTAAATCTCTTTTTGATCATTTATTTTACCTGTTTCTTTATGGTATCCGCTTTTATCTGGGTTTTCTATTTATGGTATGACTCTGTGTTATTATTAATAGTGATGGAGGGTCCTTACTGGAGGTCTGGGTGTTGAAACTGCTTGAAGTGGACGCCATGAGGAGGTGATGGGCCCTCACAGTGCTGTAATTGCCGGGGATAGAAGTGACATCATCTGGATTGAAGGTCTGTGCACTCCAGTGGATTTGGGTATAAGTAAGGAGGGATTTTGACGGTTTATGATAATCATTCAATTACTACACTTCAAACAAACACTACACTACAATTATTAGTATTCAGAAATATATTATAAAGCCCTTATAAATTGATATTATCTTTATAAAAGCTATAACTATATTTTATTCTTCTATTTTCCACCACTAGCACGCATTTAATACAAGTATTGTGAGTTTAATTTGAGTATAACTATTCTATTAGTCTTCCCCTGAGGTTTAATCACTAAATCATTTATTAATAAGTAGTAGGACCATAAAATAACACTATTATATCATACTTATATACTAGACTATACTGACAATTGGGGGTCTTTCCTTATATTTTACTTATTATTTAGTATATAAGCCTTGGGACGTGATTTTTACCTTAGTACAACTCAAAATTAACCAAATATTTGGGTCTGCTGCATATTAGTGGGTCATCATAACTCATTGATTGCGGAAAAGAACCCTTATAATAATTGTACTAATTTTTTATCATAAAAATTAGATATTTACAGTAGTAACTGTACCCAATATAAACCCAATTTCACTTGGTATTTGGACACCAATATAACACCCAATAAAATTGGTATTTGGCTAAAGCTTGGTAAGCTAATTATTCACCCTTATAGAGGTCTAGTTAAACTTATTATTATATTTTTAACAGATTTTCTCGAATTTTTCTTATATTTTATTTAAATAAATAAAGATATAAATTCAGGGTAAGCTCCATTGCTTTTTTATTAGTAATATAATTGCTAATATTATTTGTCTACTAATTCCACAGAGTTTTTTCCTTTTGTAGACGTAAAATATTGTTATTCTGAACAATATGAGTGCTCCCCAGGATAGTGTAAGTGAAAAGCCTGCTTATAATACCAGGTCTAAAGCTAACAAAAACTTTCCAGGACATCACCATGGAGGGACAACAGTACCCCCAGCCAGAAAGCATGAGTATAGAGGAAAAGGACGCCCTCTTAAAAAAGATAACTATAAAAAAGACGTCTCCTCCTCTTCAGGATCAACTGTCCCACCTGGCCAAACAGGTTCTGAAGTTGGAGGAATCAAAATCTCTCATGTTCAAAGAAGTAGAGCAGTTGCAAAACAATTGCAAGGTAGGATTTCAGCAGATGAATCAGGCAATGGCAGAATTAAAGGGAGGCCAGCCCAGTCAATCAAATCAGCAACCCCCTACCCAAGGAGGGTCCACTCACTCCCAGGAGAAAATTCTGGTAGACAAATGGAAATGGGACTGGTTTCACCAACAGTGGACAAGCCACAGTTGCAACAGGGATCCGCCCCCTCATCTGACTTCCTCAGCTCACCCTTACAAGGGAAAAAAGCGCCAAAAATCAGGACTGGCAACCATCCCTTGGTAAGTAACTTACCGTCTCAGATTAGACATAATACTGATAATTACGATATAGGTAATTCTATTGATGATAAATCTGTACAACAAATAGAGGAGGATTTAAGAAATTTAGGTTTTAGAGTAGATACACCTGACTTGTCTTTTGTCCATAATAACAGTACTATATACAATGATAATACAGTTAATCCTCAGTTGCAACCACCTACTAGTGAGATGAGAAGTTCACAGGAGAGTGAGAGAATTGAAAAGGAGGACATGGAATATTTTAACAATAATCCAACTGTCCATAGAATTGTTTCAGCATTGTGGAATAGAATGACTGATTGTGAGGAACAGACAGTTAAGCTCACTAGTGATACAATTTCATCCTTGAAATTGAACATTTCTCAATTAGCAACACGTTATGGTAAGGTAAACTCTTACAGTCGCCTTGCTGTAAGCAGAATCCGGAGGAGATATGTGGATTTAGCTGAAAACCCCGTCCTTCCAATAAAAATAACAAAATGGGAATTCTAAATCACTAAGCTAACCAATCTACTTGAATCTGATTGATAAAAATAATGAAACTCTAAAATATTTAACGCTTATTGAGATTTAAAGAAAGTGGCTGTTGATAAAAGAAATACTGATAACAACAATTAAGGTGTACCAGTGAAAGATCTGAAAAGATTGACTTTTATGTTTTTATAATAATTTAAATTTATATGAGACAGCAATAATCAAGTCCCAGCGATGAAGACCTTTCTAAAGATACCCTATATGAAGTGTGATTTAAATTGTTGAATTGTATTTCTAAAATGTTATGTAAAAAAATAATAAATGTTATAAGGGTATTATAACTTATTTAATTTGTTGAGTAATAAAAAATGATACCGTGGTGGTTAATGATTAAGCTGTATGATGTGTTCCCCCTCTCAATTTCGAGTTTGAGAAGCGCTTAAGTATTCCTAGTCACGTGCCTAAGTTTTCCCCTCCAGAGCTCTTCCAGAGTCAATCCGGAGTCCGTCCGGACTTCCGGACTCAATTTAGAACCTTAAAACCATAATAAAAAATCTAGAAAAATTACACATAATAGAGCTACTTCCCCTTTACATACCAAACTAACTTTCGTAGTCTGCGCAGCTCTAATTACCCCGTGAAAATTCATCAAAGTTAAGTAATTTTTGAAAACGTAAATATTTCTATAAAACTTTAAAATTCATTTAAAAATTTAAGAAAAATAGTAAAAATTCTGGGAAAATTTCCCAAGGTTCTTGAGTGACTCGACTTAATACTTATAAATTTTTTAGACCGTAAAAATAAGTTTTCTCCGTAAAATAAATTGTTTTCGTGTAGGCATTCGCTCGTGACCAATTTCTTCATATTTAAAACTCAAATAAATTAAATAAAACCCTTTTTTTATAAAAAAATAATAAAGCCAATCTTGCACGCCGTAATAACTCCATTAACGTATTTAGGTGCCGTACTAAACTTTAGGCTACCACAACGTAATAAAGAATTAGAGAAAGAACATTTGTCTCTAACTCTTAAATATGATTCATTGAGTAATAAATATAATGACCTTTCAAACAAATTTTGTGAGTTAGAAAAATTATATGAAACACATTTATTAAAGACTGAATCAAGAACAAAGTTATCTTTTGCCCAGACAAATCAAAGTGTCTCTGAGTTGCTACAAAGATTAACTAAAGTTGAGATTGAAACTGACAATCTACTAATGAACCAGGATAATTATAAGTATAATCAATATAATAATAATCCTTTCATTGTCAAAAGTGAATCTCATTCCTTCCCTGTACCACCACAATTAAAACCATCTGGTGGTAGTGTCAAATCTGAAAATGTAAGTCACAAATCCGTGCAGGAAGAAATACAAGACCATTTATCAAAAGTAAATGAGTTGTTGAATTTACCTAAGATTAGTGAGATAAAATCCAATCAGAAGAACTGGCCTAAAATAGATCAGTACCCAACTTATGATGGGGAAGCCAGCTCTGATTGGCAACATTTTATTCAAAGAATTGACAACTTGAAATTCTCATATAAGTTACCAGATGAAGAGATAACATCAAAATTAATTTCTTTATTTAAGGATGTTGCTTTATTATGGTTTGAAGCTGTCTTAAGTGAGGGTAAAGACTACTCTTGGGCTGAATGGAAACAACTTATTGAAAAACAATTTGGAGGTTCTAAATTCAGGCTTACTCAGCAGAGACTGTATGAGAAGACTAGGTATAATCCGTTGAATGGTGACAAACCTATGGTATTTTTAATGAATTTAAACAAAATATTAAAAGCCATTGAGCCTCATATGGATTTTAACTTATGGAAAGATAAGATAATATACAAATTACCTATATCTGTCAGAGACATTGTTGTAGCTAGAACATTAAATGTTACTGAATATTCTGACTTTATTAATATTTGCAATGAAATATTATTAAACCATAAGTATGAATCAAGTTATTCCACTTATAAGCAAAATGTTGAACCTGTAAAAACTCAGAATTCAAAAACACTTCAGGAGAAGCAGAAAAAACCTACTGCACCTGTAGTACCTAAAAAGTATGAAACAAATACTTGTTATAAGTGTAACAAACCTTGGGTAAAAGGTCACAAATGTGAGAAAAACATAAATATTGTTGAAAATCAACGTGAATCTGAAACTGAAACTGAAAAAAGTAAAGAATCAAGTGATTATGACAGCAATATCTCATATAGTGATGAAAATGAAGTCTGTATGTTGGAAGATGATTTTTCCATCTTTGAAAATCCAATATTAAATATGGACTCAAATGAATCTTTAATGAATTTTGAGGATGCTGAAATCATTAAGGATATACAAGCTGATAACTTTAGAATGACACCTATCACGGTTCCAGCTATCATTTCTGGTGATAATGTTAATATAGTATTGGACACAGGAGCTGCTGGTTCAGTTGTTTCCACTAATACATTACAGAAAATTGATAGTGAATATAAGTTTAAGCTTGAACCACTTCAGAATAAAAATTGGAGAGGTTTTGGATCAGTACTACACCCCATTGGTAAATAAAAAGCTGCTGTTTTCTTTAAACACCAACATGGTTATGTAAGGGTAACTTGTGACTTTGTAGTAATGGATAATACAAATTGTAGTAACTGTTTTATCTTTGGAAATGATATTCTGACTAAATTTGGTGTAAAATTAGACCCTGCTAATAACAATTTTACAATTGGCATGAATGGTAAAAGGAAATTTAAAATAAATTCTTTTAACACAGTCTTACACATTGAGTCAGTAACAAATTCCCCGTCTAAAGGAAGAGAATCCAATGAGATGGAACTTCTGGAAACAGAAATTTCAAAAGCATCATTTGGCACTCAGATAAGTGAAACTGAGAAAGATAATATTTTGGAATTAATTAAAGCTTTTCCAATGGCTTTTGCACATGGTAAAAATGAACTTGGCCTTGTAAAAGATCATGAAATGAAAATTAGTTTAACCTGTGATATGGATAATATTCCTGCTAGTCTTAAAAAGAAACCATACCCTGCTTCACCAATGAAGAGGAAAGACATAGAGGATAATATTAAGATGTTATTAAAAATGAACATTCTTGAGAAGGTTGAAACTACACCAAAATATTGTGTAATATCACCAGTGCTGATTTCTTATGAACAAGATAAAGAAAGACTGTGCGGTGATTATAGAGCATTAAATACATTTACAGTAGATGATATTTATCCCTTGCCAAGGATTGCCTCTATACATGCTACCCTTAAAGGTGCTAAATATATAAGTTGCCTAGATGGAAATAAAGGGTACCATCAAATTCCTGTTGAAAAGAATTCACAGAACTTTTTGTTGATAACAACACACATGGGAATTTATAAGTATGTCAGAATGCCATTTGGACCAAAAAATGCTCCATCAGTATTTCAGAAGTTAATGGATATAACATTCCATAATGAAATGATTGAGGGATGGTTAATGGTATACATTGATGACATCATAGTGTTCTCTAAAACTTTTGATGAACACTTAATCCATTTAAGGAAAGTATTTCAGAAAATGGATGAAATAAAAATGACCCTTGCATTGAAAAAATGTAAATTTGGGTTTGAATCTTTAAAAGTGCTTGGTCATATTGTATCTGGCTTACAAATATGTGTAGACCAAAATAAAGTGGCTGCAATAAAGAATATTGGCATTCCTCAAAATGTGAAGGATGTACAATCTTTTCTTGGAATGTGTGGTTATTATAGACAATATATAAAAAACTACCAATCAATTGCTGCACCACTGACCACACTGATAAAGAAATCAGAAGCTTTCATTTGGAATAATGAAAGACAACACGCTTTTAATAAGTTGAAAGAATGTTTAATGACAGCTCCTATCTTGGGATTACCAGATTTCCAATTACCTTTTGTATTATATACAGATGCAAGTTTTATTGGACTGGGTGCTGCTTTGCATCAAAAACAACTTATTGAAGGTAAAATGTAAGAAGTAGTAATCTGCTATATTTCACGTACTCTGAGAAGTGGTGAATTGAAATATGGTGCTACTCAACTTGAATGTTTGGCAGTAGTATGGGCTCTTGAAAAGCTACATTATTACCTTGAAGACCAAAAATTTGAGTTAATAACTGACTGTAGTGCAGTTAAGTCACTCTTAAACATGAAAACTCCTAATAGACACATGTTTAGATGGCAATTAGCTGTACAAGAATACAGAGGACGGATGACTATTACACATAGAGCAGGAACCTTGCACTCTAATGTAGATCTGTTATCTAGAGTACCTCTTCCTAATAATGATGATAATCCTGCTTATGTTCCTGAGTCAGAGATTATTAACATTTATGGCATTTATATTGTATATCTTGAGGATGAATTTATGCAATCAATTCTTGATAATTATAATTCAGATCCTGACTTAAGTAAATTAACTACAATATTAAATGATCCATCTAATGCTTCAATGAATGTTTTAATAAAAACATTACCAAATAAGTATAAAGAGGCATTAGAGAAAGGAAAATTTTCCATTGAGGATGGTTTTATATATTACAGGAAAAAATTAAGTAATGTAATTGTAATTCCCCCTTCAATGAAGGAGTTAATGTTAAGTATATGTCATGATGATATATTGGCAGGTCATTTTGACTACCATAAAACATTAACCAGAGTAAAAAACACAGCTTGGTGGATTAACATGTCTGAGGATGTTCAGAAATATGTTGAAACATGTGATTCTTGTCAAAAATCTAAAAGATTAACAGGAAAAAGAGCTGGTTTATTACAACAAATTGAGCAACCAAAAGCTCCGTGGGAAATCATTAACATGGACTTTGTAACAGGTTTGCCAATAGCAGGGCATAAGAGTTATAACTCCTGCTGGGTAATTGTAGATAGATTTACAAAGATGTGTAAATTTATTCCTACCCACAAAGAGGTTTCTGCAAAGGACTTAGCTTTTTTATGGTGGACACAAATGTTAAATACAGCAGGTTTCCCCAAAGCAATAGTTTCTGACAGAGATCCTAAATTTACTTCTGAGTTCTGGACGTCACTTATGGATGTTTCAGGGTGTCAATTAAAACTTTCTACAGCACACCATCCACAAACTGATGGGCTAGCAGAAAGAATGATACAAACCTTAGAAGATATGATAAGAAGATACTGTGCTTTTGGTCTTAATTTTAAAGACAATGACAAATTCACACATGATTGGGTAACCCTTATCCCATGTTTAGAATTTGCATATAATAGTACAGTACATTCTGTCACTGGCAAAAAGCCATTTGAGTTATGGTTGGGTTATGTACCTAATACCCCTGCTAAAACTCTTAATAAGTTACCTAGATTGGATATTCATCCAGGTACTAAATCTTTTCTTCAGATGCAGGAATTATGCAGAAAACATGCTCAAGAATGTATAAATAAGGCTTTTGAGTATGAAAAGAAAAGATGGGATAAAGCCCATAAAGAACAAATGTTCAAAGAGGGTGATGAAGTCCTTATTTCAACGCTACATTTCAATTTAAATGGTAATGTTAAATTGAAGGATCCATTCATTGGACCATTTGTAGTTAAAAAGATGGTTGGTAATAATGCTGTTGAGGTTATTCTATATGCACCTTATGATAGAAAACATCCAGTATTTCCTATTTCTCTTATAAAACCATACCATTATAATGATACTGCTCTATTTCCAAGAAGATCAGGAAGGCATAAACAGCAACCTGAAGAAATAGTGGAAAAAGCAGAAATTGAAAAGATACTTAAAAAGAGACACCTTACTAAAGAAAAGGGAGTTGAGTATCTATTAAGATTTAAAAATAAATCAAGTGAATATGACCAGTGGATTCCAGAAAATGAAATCTCTGATCTTAAAAATCTCTTGAAAAAATTTAAATCTAAATAATACTGTTCATTCAGTATATGTATTATAAAAATTATTTTTTTTTTATTATTTCATTCCTTAAGATTAATTAAAATGTCTTAACATTTTTTTTATTGTTTTTTTTGGGGTGAGGGAGTGTCAGCCTAAATATCCTTAGGACTGAGTATTTCTTATGCTTAAAATAAGATAACCTTAACTAGATTAAGCTTATATCTTAAAAATAAGGTTAAAATAATAATATATATTATTTTATTATATTTATATATAATTATTATTCTATTATATAATTTATAATAGTTTAAATAGCTTATCCATGGCCTAATAATACTTATTAAGGTGTTAAGGGAGTCATAATATACTTATCTTAAGTGATATGAAGTAATTATTGACATACATAAGCTTATATGTATACATAAATCTCATATTCAGTGAAATATGCAGTATATTATGTATATTTAGGTATATAAGTGGGTTTTAGCCCCTTAATAGCCTATAACCTTTGTTTTTCTGCTTATTTTAGGTCATATTGACGAAATCAGTGGACTCACAACGCCTACAGAAGCATAGACACATATATCAGGCGCATACACCCAGTTTAGACAACTAAAATTACTTCCTTGGATGGTTATTCACGGATTTATGGGTTGGAAAGATGTTTTTGGGTTAATGTGGATGCTTGGGGATGTTATTGGGGGCTTGGACATTTTATTTGTTTCCTTTATATGCTTTTAGTTTCATTAAATCTCTTTTTGATCATATATTTTACCTGTTTCTTTATGGTATCCGCTTTTATCTAGGTTTTCTATTTATGGTATGACTCTGTGTTATTATTAATAGTGATGGAGGGTCCTTACTGGAGGTCTGGGTGTTGAAACTGCTTGAAGTGGACGCCATGAGGAGGTGATGGGCCCTCACAGTGCTGTAATTGCCGAGGATAGCAGTGACATCATCTGGATTGAAGGTCTGTGCACTCCAGTGGATTTGGGTATAAGTAAGGAGGGATTTTGACGGTTTATGATAATCATTCAATTACTACACTTCAAACAAACACTACACTACAATTATTAGTATTCAGAAATATATTATAAAGCCCTTATAAATTGATATTATCTTTATAAAAGCTATAACTATATTTTATTCTTCTATTTTCCACCACTAGCACGCATTTAAATCCAAGTATTGTGAGTTTGATTTGAGTATAACTATTCTATTAGTCTTCCCCTGAGGTTTAATCACTAAATCATTTATTAATAAGTAGTAGGACCATAAAATAACACTATTATATCATACTTATATACTAGACTATACTGACAGATACCAACTCCAATGTTGAAATTGACTTGGCTTACATGTGTGACATGCTGAAGAATCACTACTTATATTCCAGAACACTTTCCATACAACACCAACCACAATTTAACCTTGAGGTTCTTTAAAGCATTCCTTAAATTAGCTTTAAACAGATATTTTGCACAACCTTGCCTCGATTTCTCAGTTACTTGAACTGATAAAATATCACTCAATTTTCAGAAATGATTCTTGTTGTTCATAAAGAGATCCTCCTATTCAAATCTGTGTTGCACTTTGTCATTTTAGTTCAAATTGAAATGGTGGCACATTTACCCATCTTGAAAACCTCTTCCAGATCAGAGATGGAAATAAATATTTTGATTGTAAAAAAATGCTTTGAATCTCTCTTATATACATTGCATGCTTCTACTCTTGCTATTTTTTAGGATTCCAGTTAATTAAATGTTTTGTGTTTAAATTATAAGTAATGTTTTTCTCCATATCTACTTGACTAAAATTCATTCTGGATTTCTATTTACAATTTGGTTAAGTATGGTTTTTCAACAGCTTCATTAATCAACACTTATGCACAAGATACATAAATTAACAAATTTTATTTTTCTAAATCTAGAAATTTGGCAATACCCTCCCCTGAATTTCACTATATTAGGGGGTGGTGATTGCCATTTTTTTCATGTCAAAAAATTTTTTTATGTCTGAAAAAAAAATGGCAATACCTAATCCTGAATTTTACTGTGGGAGGGGGTGGAGATTGCCAATTTTTTTCATGTCAAAAAAAATATTTATGTAAGAAAAAAAAATTTACAATACCTCCCCCTGCAACTTACTGTGGGAGGGGGTAAAGATTACCAAACTTTCATTTTAATTTCATAAATTCTTATATAAATCAATAAAAAAATATAATCAGCCAAGTAAAAGTAATGGGATTCACAATTCCACCTGCTAATGATTTCAGATGTGACCAAAGCCAAATTAATCATATGACAAGCAATGTATTGACAATTCATCCATTCAATACAAATAAATAATTAAATGAACAAATTTATACAGCAGCAAGGCTCAATTGCACAAACGTTTTATTTGATTGATTATATTTAATAATTGATAATTTAAAAATTTATGAAATAAAAATAAAAAAATGGAAAATCTTCTAATTACCCTATTTGGAACCCCTCCTTAAAGATTTACTATAAGTAGGTCCATTCCCCCTTGCTTTACTTACCTGGTTTATCAGACTTTGGTTGATCTGGAATGAAAAACAAAAATGAGTAAGTGCTTCACAAGATTCCAAAAAAATGAGAAAATTTTTTACAAGATATCAAAGCAGGAGTTTCCTTGGTAGTTTGATGATTATCTCTTGGATTTTTGATTGATGATTATGCTGAGAAGAGTTCCAAATAGATTTGATGATACCATCTCCTGAAAAAAATCCAAAACATCAACAAATCAGCGAAAAAAATGATTTATAAAGAAGAAAAATTGAGGAAACAAATGATAAAAAACAGTTGAGGAATTGACATACCTTGGGAGTGGTACAATGAAAAGTATCAGAAAAAACATGCATATCACAGAATATCAAAATTCAAAAATTTAAATTAGTTTACATAAAAAGACTCAACTTTAAAAGTAGATATCTCAGAAATTTCTGAGCCAAAATTGATTATGCTTTATGGAAATGAAATTCATGCTTATAGAGAACCTGTAATCAAAATAATGTGGGATTTGAATGAGCTAAAATTCATCAAATGTTAATATTCATCCTCATAAAAAATTACAAAATAGGAAGGACTCATCCAAAACTGATATTTAGCTGATCAAATCAGAGCCAAAAGCCTGAAGTATTATTTGAAATAGATTGCATAAGCCCTATATGCATATTATGCAACATTGAACTTAAAAAATGTAAATTAGTCTATGAAACAAGATTCAACTTTGGAAGAAGTTATCTCAGCAACCACTAGACCAAATTCAACACCATTTGCTGGAAATAAAAAAAATGATTCTTGAGATTTTTCCAACAAAAGGATATGTCATTTAAAAAACCCTAACCCTATTTCTGACCTTTTATTTTTGACTTAAAAGAAAATCAAAAAAGGGTTATAAAAATTAAAGTCAGGTATTATCAATGGTTTAAAAAGATCTATTTTAGCTACCTATGTTATTTATAAGTATCATATTTGTTCCAGAGTAAGACCTACTTGAGAAGATTAAAATGAAGTTGATGGAAGTTTGAGCCAAGTAAATAATAAATATATCATTAACCAGTGAGCCAAATCAGATGTTGCTTGGTGGATATGAGAGCTGGGCTTCTGTAGAACCTTCTTAAAAGTGGAAATGTGATTTGAGAAAACAAAAAAAGAAATAGAAAAAAAAACAAAAACAAATTCAGAAAAAGAACTTCAGTTAAAATTGAAAAAAATATGGTGGGAGGATGACTTACCTGATGAGATGTCTTCAAAGATGTAAAAGGACCAGATAGAAGTTCAGGAAGTGATGGATAAAAAAATAGAAGAAGAGTTAAGGAAGTGAGAGAAGATGAATAAAAGGATATGAAAGATCATTGAAAAACAGAAAGAATGAAAAATTTTGCAATTTCTGAAATATCCAACTTCATGTTGAGATGATTAACCAAAATGAATCAGGAAGGGAAAAATTATGCTTTCAGTGAAAATTCAAAATAAAAGTTAATATGCCAAAATAAAACAAAACCAAGTGGAAAGTACATGCAACTTGATCATTTTGAGAGCATGAAAAAAGGATTTAAAAGGGTTGTGTTGAAAATTTTGTAGTGTTCTTGGCATGATGACTGAGTTTTGAGGATATAAATTTGTTCAGGAATTGTTGATAAAGAAAGTAATGAAAAGCTCAAAATTTACTGGGGCACCATGTGTAAAAATTTGTTTCAAAAAAGTGGGTTGGGAAAGATGTGATGTGTGGTGAATTGGGAGGATCTTTAGATTGGTTGCCTGTGCTGTGGTTGGAAAATTTTCACTAAAGTAGGACATATTTGACCCCATGTTTATAATCTCATGTACCAAATCAGCCATGTTTCATGCTGTGTTTATGTGGTGGTTTTCAAATGAAATCCACCAGGCATATTTGTTCAAGTTTGAGACCCCCTATTAAAAAGTAGATGGGTAGAGGAGGAGGAAGAGATCCTTAAGAAGATGAATAAAATATTACTTTCAAAATTTTTTACAGATAAATATTAAATTGAAATAAATTTTGTAAATATTTTTGTCATTATATTGGTTTCCACTTTTAAATGCAGTTACTATTTCACATGTACTCATACCAAAACTTGGGAAAGTGATTTATATAAGCATTAAATATTTAAAAAGGAAAACTTGCATATTAATTTCCATAAAAACCTATCATGTTATACACTTTAAGGACTATTTTTATTTTTATTTAAATATAAATATTTCTTTTAGTTAAGTAACTGAAGATTTTATTTTCAATAGCCTGTAGGTCTTATATTTTTGGTAAAATTTAAAAAATTATACAAAATTTAGTTTTGCAAAGACTTAACAGATTAGAAGTGAGAAGTGACTATAAACTTTTTAAATTTTGAAAATAGGAATGGCATTAGTTATTTCAATTCCTATAGTTATTAATATTGGTGATCAAAAAATTTGCTAAATTTATTTATTGTTACAATTATGTAGTAAAAGATATTATTATTGTAAATTAAATTTACTTTCATAATTTTATGGTTTATCTTTTGAATACAAAGTAATGATTAGGTATGTTAAAGAATAATTTTCTTCCTCTAAATTGATAAAAATATTGTATATTCAAAAGCTTATGTTGGATCAGTGTGTGCTCAATTTGTGCTCAATGAAGGATAAAATCATTGTTATAGTTGATAAACTTATGCATAACTTGAGATCAGTTGAGGTTCATTTTTGGACCAATCTGAGAATAAATGTAAATCTAACTCTAATTTACTTATGTTTATAAAGTATTCATAAACCTGGCATAATTAAGGGACACTCTAAATTTCAGGAGAGGGGATTGCTAGCAATTCACCCCTAGATTTCCCGTGGTGAAGACTATATACATAGTATCTATTTTTACTTTAGCTTTGATACGTATAAATTTTAACAACTGATTATTTTTATTTTATTTTATTTTATTTCAGTTCATTATGGATGATAATTTTGAAGGGATGTCTGTTGACCCAACTGATTCTGATTTTTTTCCACCTCAACATACCAATACTGGAAATACTCCACCACCACCCGCTGCTGATCCACCTCCAGATGCATCTCAATCTGTACCGCCTAATCCTAACCCACCACCCAATCCCAATCCAGGCCAAGAGTCTCATTCAGAACCGAGAAATTTTAATCCAAATCATCCTTCTGCTCCTGAAAGTGCTGATCAGCAAGCTGACCAGCTAGGAAGAGATTGGGCTAGTGAAGTATTGAGGGAATTTTTCGGAGACCAATCATCATCTTCTCAGCCTAACCAAGGAGCAAGCACAAGTGGAGCTGGTAAGTCAAATTTGTAGTGTATTCTTTTATTGAAAAATAACCAATTTAATTAACTTATTTGAATTTTTAGTGAATCCCTCAATCATTATGGGTATCAGTGATTACCACAGACTCAATTCAGCAAAGTCTCATGAACAAGAACGGGGGTTAAGGGCTGTAAGAGGCTTAGTTAGAAGGAATGATGTTCCCATGAGCTCGGACAGTCTAAATAGAAATATTTACCACTTTCTGAAGTATTGTCTTGGGGGACCAACACAAATATCAAAATATCCTGCGAGCCCAACACCTTTGGAGATTGAAAATTGGAAAGCTTGGAGCCAATTCAAAATGTCCTAACCCAAGTCCAATCTTCTAACCGTTCCAATTCTGCAGCTGATTGACAATTTCTGATAACCAATTCTATAGCCTTCTTGTGATCCAAAATTCGACTACCCAAATTTTTTCCAGCACCTGAGCCTCGAGGACTAAAAGGAGGAGCACCAATCCCACTTTCTGTCAAAAGAAACTTAGATCGTGAATTGCAAGTAAAAGGTTTTCGGAAATTTGCCTTTGATTGGACTTGCCATGATTTTTCAGAATCAACTTGGAATCAAGTCATGGGAAGCATAGTATGCGACCACTGTACCAGGTGGCTCACCACCTTGAATACAATCGATCAGTCAAAGCTTCAGTTCACTCAATGTGTTATGGAGAAATGGGTAGTTAATAAGGGGAAGGAGATGATAAGGTTGTTTGGGCAAGAAGAGGAAAGGGTAGCAAGAGAAAAGATTGAAAAGAGGGCAAGGGCACAAGTAAAACATTATCGGACCAAGGTAAGTTTTTTATTTTACTTTGCTTTTTGTTATTATGAAGCTGATTTAGTTGGAATTCAGATTGCTAGTGCACGCTACAAGTTAGCAAGAGATCTCTGCAGTGATGTGCCAGGTTTTGTTGTGCTTTTTCATGATACTAGGTGCATCTCTGATATCGAGGAAGGCCCAGCACCAGCCCCAACTGCACCTATCCGAGCTATTCCTGGATGGCGAAATCCTGAACTCAATGATTTGTTTAAAAAAATGGATAAGATGGCAAAGGACTTAGCCCATACACCAGCTCAAAGAAAATCAGCATTAAAAACATATTCACGGTCATCAGAAAGGACAGTTGCACAAAATGGTATATTCAATGTTCCCAAATACCTCCCCGAAAATTGCTATTCAGCAACATTTTTGCAAGGATTATCTGTGAATGAACGTGAGTCACTTGGGGTTGGAGCTGATATTGATCTGGTAAAGATTCGAGAATCAATTAATAGAGCATCAACATCATCATAACTTAGGTATAATGGTGATCTTCTGTGTAATATAGCTATCTTATATTGAATTTTATGTATTATGTTTTTTTTTTCAAAGCAGCTTGGTAAATGTTATAAAGTGATATTGAGAGAGAGTAACATTTTATTTAAGAAAAACAAATAATGTATGAGATATAAAAATGTATTTTCAACAAATTGATGGTCCATACCTCTTTATGTCACATTTATGTATCCATATTAATTTCAATTGAATTTAATGTTGACCAATACATAGTGAATACACGTTATGCCACTTATACTTGCCAGGCATAGCTACCATTAAATATTCCAGTATCAAAAATTAATTTTGATCGAAATTAATGAGCATGATAATCATGAATTTCTGGAGTCAACTGCTTATTTTTATGCATGGTGCCTTGCCAACATTAATTTCGATCGAAATTACTTTTGATACTGGCATATTGCATGGTGTCTATTCCTGGAAAGTGTAAGTGGCATAGTGTGTATTCATTACGTATTGGTAAACATTAATTTCAATAGAATTTAATATTGACATTTGCATATTGAACCCAAACCAGCAAACGACCCAAAAAATTCTTCATAAAACTGCTCATTAATTTCAATCGAAATTAGTGTTGACCATATACATATTGAATGGTAGTTATATCTGGTGTGTGTAAGTTGTAAAGCTTGTGTTCAATGTTTATTGGTCAACATTAATTTTGATTGAAATTAATATTAATGTGTAAATGATATATACATGCTCAATATGCATTGTAATGTGTTTACTTAAGAATAGAGGGCCCTACTTTTCATCTTACAGAAAAATGCTTGGTGGCATGTCAAATTCAATTTTTATTAAAATTAATGTTGACATGTTACCATGCATAACAGTAAGCAACTGACTGCATAAATTGATGATAATCATGAACCTTAATTTCAATTGAAATTAATGTTGCCAAGTGCAGATTGAAAAAAAGCTATGCCACTTACACTAGCCAGGCATATTTACTATTTATTATGTATTGGTCAACATTAATTTTTATAGAAATTAATATGGATATGTAAATTTTATATTTACCCTCAACATGTATAGTAAATTTCAATACATAAAAATACTTGCTGTCCTTTACATGTCATGAAAAAAAGCATTATATCACTTCAACATTAATTTTGATCAAAATTAATGTTGGCATGCCATTATGCATTGAAACAACTAACTGACTGAAAAAGTTTATCATAAAAATGCTCATTAATTTTGATTAAAATTAATGTTGACCAACACATATTGAATATAAGTAATCTCCGCTTACTCAGACCAGATATAACTACCATTCAATATGTATATGGTCAGCCTTAATTTCAATCAAAATTAATGGGCAGTTTTATGAAGAATCTTTTGGGTTGTTTGCTGGCTTGGGTTCAATATGCAAATGTCAATATTAAATTCAATTGAAATTAATGTTGAGCAATACATAATGAATACACACTATGCCACTTACACTTTCCAGGCATAGCTACATGCAATATGCCAGTATCAAAAGTAATTTTGATCGAAATTAATGTTGCAAGGCACCATGCATAAAAATAAGCAGTTGACTCCAGAAATTCATGATTGTCATGCTCATTAATTTCAATCGAAATTAATTTTTGATACTGGCATATTTAATGGTAGCTATGCCTGGCAAGTGTAAGTGGCATAGCATGTATTCATTATGTATTAGTCAACATTAATTTCGATCGAAATTTATATGGACATGGACTATGCATAAAATTCCTATAAGTATAGGTAAGCTAAGCAGTTAGATTAACTGGTTTGATCAAGTACACCATATAAAAATTGATGTTTTAATGCCTTGGTTAATTTCAATCAAAATTAATTTTAAGCCATGGATGTTGAATTTTATCTATGTCTGTGTAGTCCATGTGAAATGGCTTGTATTCAATATGCAGGGGTCTACATTAATTTCGATCGAAATTATGAGTTTCATTGCCTCATAAATTTGGTGGTTTCTGTCAGGGTTTCATGCATGGTGCCATATGATACTTGTTGATTCCTATCAAAATTAATTTCAACAACAATATATTGAATACAAACCATGGCACTTACAGTACTTGGTCATAGCTAAAATTCAATATTCCTGTCTCAAAATTAATTTCGATAGAAATTAGTCAGGATCCATGAAGTTTATCAATAGTGTATGAGTTAAGTTTCAAGTCATATGTTTCATCATTTTCTTGCACCCATTTCTAGGTTATCTCAACAATTTTTTTCAAGTTTTATTATATTAATCAAAACTGTGGTAAGTTGTGAAAAATTAGCTAATCCAAATCTCAAATTGAATATTATTATTTTAATAATTTTGAATGTCGCTTAAGGTATTTCATTGGGTGATTCATAATAATATTTTATCAACTTAGTAGTCCTATAACTTTTGAAAAGTAACAATATTGGTATAGTTAGGGACAACAATGCAATATCTTGTGCAGACTAAGATATATTGTAAAATAAAACTATTCAATTTTTTTTTCCCCTTAGTTGTATCCAAGTTTATCAATGGTTTGGTCACGGTTCCCACACCCTAGCCTGACAATCCTCCTGTCACTTAAAAAACAAATTCTTATCTTAAATTTTAATGTTACCAATTTTATATTTATAATTCATTTCTTGTTTGATGAGGCATATCAGTATATATGTGAATCTTGCATTGTCATCTGAAAGTAAATTTAACAAATATTCAAAAAGTATTATCCTTTTTTTTCATATAATATACTAATAAAGTGTATCTCCACTGTTTAGGAGTAAATTCTAATTTAAAAAATTTTGTATTTACCCATGGCAATTTGCATATTGGATATACATTTTTTATTATTTGTTTTTCACACTAAAAGTCCCCAAAGAATTACTAGTATTTTCTGTTAGCTACATCAAATTTTGCTTCAATATAAACAGATTGTGATTTAGCATGTTACTCAGTTTACCCCACTATGAATAATACATGTTAAAAAAAGCTCAAATAATATAAAATCCCCCTCTTTATGTTTTCTGTTTCTTTCATCCTCACTTTAATTTTAATCTTATTCAATTTTTTATCCTATTAAATTATCAACTTCAATTTTCTAGAATAGAGTTTCTTATAATTATTCATCATATTACATCATAATTTTTTGATATCAAATACTTTTTTTTAATATTCATTAATCAATATGTCTAGTATACAAAATCCTACACCCCCACTTTGTATGTATATCATGTTCCTCTCTCTTAATTTATATATTTCACTTATGTTCTATATATTTTTTTTTCAAAAAATTGATTTTACAGCACCCGAATGTGTTTCATCCCACTCTCTGATTGATACTCGCTTTGAAGCTTTTGAGCTTGCACCATGTCTGCCACATGGCATGGCACCTAACCCTCCTGTACTTAGCAATGAGAGGCAGGAAATAACAAGAGTTCAGTATCGCAATTTACTTGAATTGGCTAGAGATAAAACAGAAGAACTTGTCAAGATCCTTAACAATAATCCTTCTCCTTCATATTTATCTAACCCTTGTAATGACTTACTCCAATATGTGAAAAGCCTTGAAAAATGTATGTTCTTCACCTTTTTTGTCTCCTTTTAAATTAGTAGATAAGATTATTAATATTTTTTTTCTTCATATATATTTGTAGCTTACGAGGAGGGTATGATTCCTCCTGATGAAATCATTGTCATTAGGGATGATGATGAGACAGATGAACCATCAGATTTAACTCATGCTTCAACTTCTAAAGAAAATCTTGAAACACCTGTTATCCGCTCCAAGAAAAAGAGATTATCCCAAGGCTCCTCTTTTGTTCGATGTATTAAACTGGCTTCTGCTAATGAATTTTCTGATGTATCAAATAATAAATCTCAAAAAAAAGCAAAGGCTTTGATAATGAGTATATTTTTGTTTCCTTTTTTTTATTGTTATTCTTTTATCTTTAAAATTCAATCATATATCTCTTTTATTGCTTACATATTGTACGTTTTATCTTTCTTTTGATATTTTGTACCAGAAACTCACCTGCTGTAGATTGTTCCATCCATAAACGCCCTCTCCCTGATGAAGATGATAAAAAGAGCGATAAAAATAGCAATGATGAACTGTCAGAATATGAAGCTATGCTTGTTCATCAAAAAAAGCAAAATTTAAAATCTTCTTCAAGACATGACAATATGTTTGATAAAGATGATGATTCAAACAGCTCATCACCAAATTCCTTCATTTCTAAGAAGCAATACCCATCACCTCCTAAATTGCCTACTTTGACCACTTTGAAAGCTTCTCTACCAATGAAATCAACTCCAATCAAGATATCAAAAAAACCTCTAACTTTTTCACCCTCAGTTCTAAAAGACTCTGATTTGCAGGAGGAATTCTGTAAAATTCATAATTTTTAAAAAGGTAGAGTCAGCACGGCAAAGGTCCTCAGTTCATGGTTGGAAATTGTTACTCTCCTCGAATTACGCTCTTCTACTTCTTCCCAAGAACCCATGTTAAATATTCCAATGTTTACTTTTCATTGGGAAAAATCTTGTGGAGAAGATTGGCTTTCAAAACTTACTGAGTTATGTAAGTTACCATAATTTTTAGACTTGACTTTTGTTCTTTTACTTATTTTTTTTTCCTTTTGTAGCAAATATTTTTTTAGAGATTGATAGCTCACAGCTATGGGTACTAGATAATAATGATTTCAAAAAAATGGAAGATTTATGTGATCCTGATGGTTTAAATACTGAAATTCTTTCCTCAACAAAGAAAACAGATCACCCTGAATCCAATCTTATCCGAATGCTCATGAGATTAATGATCCCAAGTGACCACTGCCATTCTTCATGGGTATCTCTTATATCATCTTCACTTTATCTGACCGCACATGAATTCAGCCAGATTCCATCACATCAAAAAATTAACTCAGATTGTCCAATTGAACATGGTTTTCAGCTTCTAGCTCACCTTTCAAATCTGAAGAGTCCGATTGCTGATGGCTTAGAAGTTGTTCCCACTGCACTTCAAACCCGTGATATATCAATGTCAACTCTTCTTCAAATCAGCAATATTATCATTGATATAGTTATGTCAATTATCATTCTTAAATCAAAATATTGTGCTGCAACAAAATCAAGTGGCAAGACTAGCGAAGCTCAACAATCAAGTGAGAAAAACGAAAATACTGAACTGACTATAATGAGACAGAAACAAAAGGCTGCACTAAACAAAATAAATTCTGAATACTCCCACCACCAATATCAATCTTTCACATTCTATAAAATCAATGGTGTCCGTGGTTTATTTCTGAGCTCTCAAGATCATAGATTGGCTTCAGCAGCTGATTGCTTGGAGGTAATATCAGAAGTTAAGTTTCTTAATTTACATAAAAAAAAAATCATTTGATGGAAGAAATAATTTGGAAAAATTTAAATAACTATATTTTAACATTAATAAAACCTTTTATAGGCAAGTGTGATCCATTTCCTTTAAAATTTGATACCCCAAGTCCTCTGGGAATTGCTAGGGCTATTTCTGCAGATTTTCTTAATCACTGGAGCTCCATTCAGCCAGTATCACCTTTTTTTGCTAAACATAGCCTTTCAATAAATTAATATTCCAACATGTAAATAGATAAATTTCTGTCTATATGATTTATCTTGTATAATTCAAGTTATTTTCCTTCAAATACGTCAAAAATGTGACCATCTTTGAAATTTATTAAGTAACCTTTGACATGATTTTCTAAATTAATTATTAAAAAAAATTATTGTAAGTCCAGCAATAACAAAGATTTTAAAATCTACTTATATGATTTCAAATACTTGTATTAAATTCTTAAATATTTTATTGTTTATATAAAAATATGATAACTGCTCTAGTTTTGTTACTTTACCTTTAATATTATATAATCTATTAATTATTACAAATATTTTTGTTGGGTGTAACATTTTTAATCAGAAGTAGAGCAATTTAAATAATTAAATGAGTACATTCTTAAAAAAATACAATTTAATCAATTATTGATTCACAATTATTTCATCAACTCTTTATTATTAACTTTTTTATTAATAAGCCTGTTTGACCTAAAATACTATACAGTTAATTTGGTAGCATTAAAAGCACATTTTTATGGCTAATATATTTCAAATTCTTTAATATAGTTTTTTTATTTTAGAACCTTTTCTACCAATTTAATAAAAATGACATTTAAAGATTTCACAACTTATATATTTCCTCAAAAGGAAAGCAAATTTTCTTATAATATTATGAAAAAAAATTATTTTATTTCACAAATAAAAAAAATAGATAATACTATAATTATCAAAACTGAAAATGTTTTAGCTACTCCCAGTATTTATTATGTTTAATTTTGCATTAAGTTGTGTATATATAATATAAATTTATAATATTTAAATATCTTGAATTTTTAGATTTGTCTTAACATTAGATAAATAATACTTTGCTGAATTTATTTCTTCCTCTATTAAGTCATCTCTTTTCAAAAAAACTCTCAAAGCACTAATCAAATATTTATACCTATCTTTTTCTTCTATAATTTCAAAGTACTCTGAAATATCAATATCAAAAACATTAAGCTTTTCTATAGCATGAAAAAGTCTAGTTCTGATTTGAATAGAAGAACCTATCCTTGTGAAGCCAGGAATTTCGTGACATCTTGAGGTAAAATGCCTAAGATGATTGGCAGGCCATAATGTCACTGTTATTCCATTAGTTGCTTCAAAGTTTATTTTACTTCGAATTTTGGGAAACATAAGTTCTCCACCTGTTTGTCGTGGTTGGGTCTTATCATACTTCATATGAATGGTATTGTTTTCTGTATCTTTAGGAAAAAATATTCCTAAAGTATACTCACTTGCATCCTTATCGAGATGAGCCTCATTGGAGAACCCATTACCATTCGCTCCAGATGTCAAAGTTAAATTACTAGCAAATGGTACACCCTCTTCTTCACTAGAAACTTTTGAAAATCCAGGAATACCAAGTTTTTTACAAAGATTAGTTGCCTCGTTGTACTTTACATATGATATTTTTTTAAAAAAATATTCAAAGTACATTGCAATCCTCTTCATTCGTTTTTTATATTCATTTGTTTGTACAATATCATCAGTGTATTTATCTGCAAGGAAAAGCATTCAAAAATTCAGTATTTAAATTAAAAAAAGTGATACTTACAAATATATAGAGATTTCTACCTATCTAAAATAAAGCCACCACCAAACATTTTTCTAAAACCACCAGCTCTTCGATGATAACCATTATTTTTAATTTCATGTTTTCAGTAAGAAAGATCCTTAATGCATTGCACCGTAGCTTCTAACATATCTAGTTCTTTGAGCTCATGAATTTCAAAAGTCTGCACAAGAACATTAGGTATTAAGACACCTTTTGGTTTATAAATACTACATCCAGGAAAAAAATTGTAAAAATTATTGCAATCTGTCATATTATTTGCATAAGATCGTGCATAGAAATGTGGCTTCTTCCCATTTGTATCCATTCCAAGAGCTTTTACAAGTTTCATTCCAGTAGCAATGCCTTTGTCCCACCTATTGTTAGAGTTCTTCCCTGGCCGTTTTTTTTTCAAATTGTTACTCATTGATGGTTCAATCCTAAGAGAATTCAATTTTGATTTAAAATAGAAAAAAATCAAAAATTAGAAAATAGTAACATAATTTCAATTATCAGTCAATGATACCTTTAACTTTATCATATCTTCAATATTAGAAATACAAAAGTTAGCATATCTACATATTAGTAAATTTATATACTTTTTCTTTATTTCAAATATTAAGAAAGTGTTTCAAAGGTATACTTTATAAAATTATACATATAAAGAGTATAGCTTTATCCTGTATGCATTCAGCAAGTACGAGATTTGGCTCTACACTTAATATTAATAATATAATGAAAGTATAACTCCAATACACTAGTAATATTAAAAAATTTACAGAATTATCATATCCACATATATAAAATGAAAAATCTTGCTCTGACCAATATATTGACTTAGAAAGTTATACTTCAATAAATTATTAATTTTTAAATTGTAGCATTGCCTGTATGCTTTCAGCAAGTAAGAGACTTTGAAACAACTTAAAAATCAATAAATTAAAGGTAAAGTACAAACAATCTAATTATTATTATGAAAAGCAAAACATTATCCTGTATGCTTTCAGCAAGTACGAGATGATGTTTTACTCTTCATATTAATAATATAATGGTTGAGAAAGTATTAAAGAAATATAGAAAAATGATAAGCAAAACATGAAATTACATGTCTATAAAATCTTCTTCCATTTGTAGCTGATTGATGAGAATTAATTATAAAGTTTATTTTATAATCACTGTTTTAAAAAATAAATGGTTAGATAAATAAATTGAACATTTTTGATAAGGAATAAAGAAAAGTAAATTGACAAACAAATAAAAAAACTTTAAGTTAACTGAAAAAGAATTTTCTTATAATGAATCAAAAGGGTACAGTAAAAGATACCATAAAAATAAATTCAGAATTAGAATCATTAGAATAACTTGTCAAAAGTGTAAAAAAGAGTAACAAACCAAAATGATATGAAATGCAATAGCAAGAAAAATTTGCTTACCGGTAATCAGATAAGGTCAAGAAAATAGTACCAATAATTCAAAATGATAAAGCAAAAATATGATGGATAATTTTAGAAAAAGGTAAGTGAGAAAGAGAAAGGAAAAAGAAATTGGGTGGCAAACAGATGTAGATATCATGAATTTTCACTGATCTCATTTTCAAAAAAATGCAGCTCTCCAAGTCATATGATAAACTTCATCTAAATTCCAAGAATGATGTTGCCAAGGCACTGTACACAGCATGATCATTTTTTCCTATGCATATACTAATTTCAGCTAGAATTTACTTGGCTGCATGTTGTACAGATGCACATTTGTGGAACACTGAATTTCACATCTAAAAAAAATTGACGCCACATAATTCTAGCTACCATGTTTCACGTAGCTAAAAAACATACACTCATCACATTTAAATTTACATTGCGTCAAAATTAATTCATTTTTGAATTTTTTTAAAGGGAACTATAATGTGCACCACCTATTTCTAAAATATGAACCTCCCCACCATATTAAATTGGGAGACTTATAATTATGCAAATTTTTTGCTGTGACCTTTTTCCTGATCTTACTTGGTTCAAAATATTGAAACATGACCAATGTTTCTGAAAGAAACATTTGATTTTGTTTCTATGTGTAACAATGGAAGGCTGTTTCTTACCGGCTAAAGAGTGTTGTATATTTTATTTGAACACATTTTTATTTTTTTATGTATTTTATTTAAAAAATTTACTTTTTATTGCAGCCAGATTTATACTGGCTGCTTTTTAGAAACCTTAATTTATGACCCAAGCCTTTGAAATTGGCTTGGGTCCCTTACATTGCAATTTAGTACTTCCAGCCAGGTTTCCCCTGGCTGGAAGTGTCTCTTTCTAGCAATCAAAGTCGCTAAAAGCGACTTTGATTGCTTGCTGTAACGTTTGCCACCCTCCCAGCTAATTTACTAGGCTGGGAGGTGGCCGAAATTGGGTGCAACCCACGTTGCTGCTGCAAGTAACGCGCATTGCACAATCGCTTCCATATCTCATGCAGCTGATATCAAGTCAGCTGCATAAGATATGCGCAGCACATGCAATGCGCACTGCATGCATCAGAAATGCACGTTGCATGCAGCAGCGATGTGCGTTGCATGTGCTGCATGCAGTGCATTGCACAGCCAGTTTTTTTCTGGCTGTGCAATGCACACAGAGAAACCAAAGTCCCTGCAAGGGACTTTGGTCTCTAAAATGGAAGCGACTTTCCCTACCAGGTGCAATATGGTGGGAAAGTGAGAGATAAGTTAGACTGAAGTTGTTTGAAAGCAACTTCAGTCTTAAAAACCTTAAAAATCATTAAAAAAAATGAGAAATCTAGAAAAAAAAAATTAAAAAAAATTAAAATGTGAGTATAAGAAAAAAAATAAGTTCTAGTGATACCAAAAACCCAAGCTGATTTCATTTGGCTTGGTTACTTAATAATTTTTTTTAATACATTAAATTTAAAATTCAAACACCATAAAATATATGAAATTTTTTTATATGAATATTATAAATTTAATCTACCTCTTTCTCATAATTATATTTATGATTTTTTTTTTAATTTTTAACATTTAAGTTTATTTTTTGGAAATACAAAATTAAATTTTCAACTAAATTTTTTAGTAAGGTAAAATAAATTATAAATTTGACATTTTGTAATTGAATAATGAAAAAAAATTTAAATTTATTTAAAAAATATTTTTGTTAGAAGAATACCAATATTTTAAGGGTAGAAATTTGTTGCAAATTGTAAGTAAAAAAATTATATTTTTTTTTGTGAGGGGTTATTTCTATTTTTAAAAATATTTTTCAAAAACATTCATTAAATACTTAATTAAATTACTTTGTAACTCAAATTTTTTGTAAAATAATTAAAAATGAAATAATAATATTGTTATATTTGATATAAAATTTGAATTGGTAATATTAATGTCTCTTTAAGTAAATTTGAAAATCATTTAAAAAGATTATGTTGATAAGTACTTCATTTTTGATATACAATGGTTATATATATATCTTATATATATTTCTTGAGTGTTATTTTTATATAAATTCAATAAAATTTGTAATATACAATGCCATTTAATCATTAATTATTGTTCAACTTAGTTATAACAACTTCATATTTAATACCAGCCACTAGTACTTACTTTTTAATTTAAAACTCCAATATAATATGAGAGTATCCTTATTTTGTCTGTATGTAATTAACAACAATAACAGACCATAAATGAGTGGGTAATTAATTACAATAAATAGTTGAAGAATAACCTATAAGAAATGATAAGTTTATCAAAAAGATTACATTAAAAAAATATACTTTTGAAATTTTTTTGATATAATTTGGGTAGTTAAATGAAAATTTAAATTATCAGACATCAAAATGGAAAAAATCTAAAAGTGGTGTTTATATAATAAGCCTCATATAAAAAAAGGATAAAAAATCTACTATGTAACTAAATTATTAAATATTAAGGTATTATTAAAATTATTGAAAAACTTATTTTACAGTTATAATGAAATCTAAATGTGAAAATTATGGTGGGATAATAGTAAGACTATGTGGAAACACTTTAATTTATACATACTTTCAACTATGTTCAGATAAAAAAATTGGTAAAATTGTATAATAACATCTAGTTAATAGCAATGCAATTTTATTCAGATCAAGAATAATTTTTTCTGAGGAAAAACTAATTAAATTGAGATATGGCCATCTCCTTTCAAGAGATAGAATAATAATAAAAATTTAAAAAATTATAATAATAATTCTTAATCACCATTTTTGAAAAGTCTCTAGTAATATTCATTATAATATATCATTCATTTATTACATTATATGGAGTTTCATCTTGAAGTAGTGTTGTGCAGCTTTGAACTCATGTTATGAAAAACAAAAAAGTTAAAAAATATATAGTTATACTAATGAAAAAGCCAAAAATAAAAATACTATTATAAATTTATAAAATAAAACTACATAAATTTTATTCTGCTCTACTGATGGAAGGGTACTATGTATGAATTTCCACATGTTAAATCTAAACCTGTTTTAAGGCTAGTTTACAGGTAGAGCTATTAAGTTTCCTTAAATTCTAAAGATAACTTATGCATTTTAAAAATTATTTTTTTCTTGTTTTCTTTCCAAAGTTGTTAGAGTTGCTTAATTAATACTGTTACCTTAATTGTAAGATATATAATTTTTTTTGAATACATGATTTATTGTTTCAAAAATTATATTATAAAGTTAAATCATTTATTTCATTTTCTAAAGCTTCATTGTCAAAGACACAACTCAATTTTCTATTACTTAACAAATATATAAAATGTGATAGTAAAATTTTAGGAATTTTCTTTTTGAGGGGGTCAAACTATATTTTCAAGATTTTTATCTAGAAATTCTTGTACTCTAAAACCAAATAATTTTCTCCCTTAAGTAAGCCATTTCAAAAATATGAGAATATAAACAAGAATATTGACTTATCTTATTTTTATTTTCTTTAATGAAATTTTTAGTTCAATCCCTTTTTTTATATGACATTAGTATAAAACCATGGTTAAATGCTACTATATTATAAATTTTTATTATATATATATATATATCAAATATTTAGAAGGTCATCATTTTTTATTTACTTGAATAAATGGCTCAATTATAATACCCAACACTTATTAATGTTTCCCAAACTCAATAACAAATTTCTCATATGAAATATTAGCTTCTAATATAAGAAGTTTATCTATAGATGATATTCAACATGTGACTTTACTTTTTAGATTCAGCTAAAATTAAACAAAAGGAGAAATCATGCATATGTGTATAAATGGTAACCATATGTTACTTAGAGGATTGTGAAATTAACTCATCAGAATGGTTTAAGTATTAAAATAAATTGAGGTCATTATTTTCTAGTATTGAAACTAATTAGAAAATTATTCTAAAAATATATTTTAATGTGTATCATGTTTAAAAAGTTGGAAATATGATTTTTGAAAATTGTGAGTTTCTTATGAGATACCAAGCTTTAGTTTACATTGTTTCAAGTAGAATAGAATTTTAGTATTAGAAATTGAAAGCAATGTACCATTATCAGATTTTAACTGTGTTCTACTTATAGAATGATTACATAACATTAAACATTATTTAAATCAAAAAGGTTTAAAAGATATTTAGAATTTTACAAAATTTCACCATTTATTAATCTTTGATTTGAAAACCAACTATTATGTACACTCACTAGAAATAAGCAATCCCAATTTTAACATAATTTATCAATCCAAAAATAATGAGTCAATTAACATAAAAATATATATTATTTCAAAACCAAATCTCTAGATTTAAAATATGATGCTTTAATGAAAAATTAATACAAAGCTTTAATGCAATGAACTCTCTTAAAAAATTCAAAAATAGAATATCAAAACAAGTAATGTCAGCCAGGCTACTAGACTTACCCAGTGAAATAATTAATTATTTACTGGATGAAGACGCACCTTATCATCTTTAATTATTACTCAATTATCATTTAGTTACATTAAAATTAGTTATAAATTAACTAGTTACAGAATGTTAAAATTAAATTAATTAATTAAATAAATAAGTAAAATTAAAATTATAATTTTGTCCCTTATATTTTTCTCTAACACCGTGCTCATTTGACAGGTTGGGAAAAAATAAAACTTTATATTTAAAAAATAAAATACAAAGATAAAATAAGATTTAAATATTCAAATAATATTAAATATATACAAAAAAATCAAATTTCTTATTTGGGATTGACATTTACAGTAAATATTAAAAATATTGATGTATTTCTGACATACTCTGTAAATACATCTTTTTGACGCCTTCTTTTTGGAATAACTTTATTATTTGAAATACTCTTTCTGGAATGTTCTTTTTCTCTCTCTTCCTACTGTTTTTAGAATTTGATTTCCGTGCTTTGTCTCTCCTTTGCCTATAAAAGGCCTCTCTTTTTGTTGTCTTTTGATCATTCTATTTTACCAACTCATTTTACTACAACTACAACAGTTAAAACTTAATTATTATATTTTATATCCTTAGTATTTAAACCATACGTAATTCTAATTCTATAATCTATATAAATTATTAAAAAATCTACCTCTTAATTTGAGTAAATAAATCATACCTGATTGAGAAATATTTACCTAATTATTGAGAGTCAAATAATACCTTAAAATCTTCATATAAGACCGTACCAAAGCTTCTAGACCAAAAGTGACCCTTGACAATTGGGATCCTTTCCGAAATATCGACGGCGCAATGTTACTTGAGGCGTAATTGAGGGGACCATCGGCGTACAAGCACCTGTAAAGGACGAGTGGAGGCGAGAAAACGACGAATGTCATACGTCACGTGATAAAAGTTTTTGCTGCAAACGGGAATCGAACCGCGCTCCAAAACTTAAGTTCATATACTGACTAAAGATTGTATATATTGTGGTAATTATTGTGATTACTATTTGTGGGTTACTCTTCACTCTTCATTTGCTACATATTTCCTTTTACTCAGCACTCTGTAAGTGGCATTAATTTGCTCATTTTGCAGGGGGAGGTGTCTGGTAAATTGGAATTTATTTTTATTATTATATATTTTTTTTATTTTTCCTGGTTGACCATAATAGAGCAATAACTGTTCTTAGTCCCAGAGGTAATAAAATAATTATATATTAATATTAATTATTATCATTTTTCAGTTGACAATTGTCCTGATTAATTTGAATTTTAATTGTTCCAGTTGACAAACTGTCGTGACAATAATATTTTTTATTAAATAAAATAATTATTATAATTTTTCAGTTGACATTTGTCCTGATTAATTAATTGTTCCAGTTGACAAATTGTCCTGACAATTATATTTTTTTTAATAAATAATTAACATTTTATTACTTCAGTTGACTTTGAGTCCTGTTAATCCAATAAATCTTTTTAAGTAATAAAACTCATATTTAAATTACTTCAGTTGACATTAAGTCCTGGTAGTTAATTAATCAGTTAAAATAATTTTATTAATAAAGATTCATATTTGATTATTTCAGTTGACAATAAATCCTGGTAATAAATTAGTTGATTTAAATCCTGAAAATAAAAATTAATAGAAATTCTAATTTATTTCTACAGTTGATTACATTATCCTGGTTTTAAATTTTTTTATTAATTTTATTTAAGTTGATTTTTATCCTAAAAATATTTTTATTATTATTTTTATTTTATTTCTGTTAAATAAAAATTAAAAATAAAGACTAATTAATTTTTTGTCTCTTTTCCTTCATTTCAGTAGAATCTTAAAATGACTGATCAAAGTGGTTTTGCTGCACGTGAAGAAGAACTAGACTTAATTGATTATTATGAGCCTACTTCTGTAAGTTCTCCTTTAACAAGAAGAATTTCTCAAACTAATAAATCCTTTCCCCAAACAGGATGTGGAAATGGAAGAGGTAGAAATCCTAGTGGACAATACTCAGGATCAGAAACCCAGGACAAACCCACCAGAAGAGCTTCCAAGAGGCTTCAAGATAAAAAAGATGCCGTTGTCCCAGCAGATAAAAAATCTGTCAACCCACATAAAGGAGTTAAAGACAGGCAGCTTAAAACTAAAGGTAAGGGTAGATGCCTTGGAAGAAAGGGAGAAAAGAATAAATACTTCTCTCCAAGAGAAAAGGAAACCTCTTCCTCCCAGGGATCAACAACAATTGGCTCCCCAATCCCAAGAGATGGTGGAAGTGTCCAAGTGGCAGTGGGACTGGCTCAACACACAGTGGGACTACATAGCTCAAAATCAGCATCAATTACCTCAGGTAGGTCCATCAAGGCCCACCCAGGCAAACCCCACTCCTCCCCACCCTTATCAAGGAGGCAAAAGAAGAAGGAAGCCCAATATGGTGATACACAGAAAACCCTGGTACGTCCCTCTATTGATTCTGAAGTGCCTTTTCTTGTGGCTGACTCTGTTCCTTCAGGTAAATCTGGAAGGCAGGATGAAACCTTGAGACCTATAGAAGCTGGGAATAGTAGACAGTTATCTCATGTATCCAATCCATTACTTTTAATTGCTACCTCAATGATTAATCCTGATATGGCTGTGATTGATGAAACTCTTGACCCTGAGTTCTATGAGAGTCTGGAAAGTTACTCAGTTTCCTTATTGAGAAACACTCCAGATGTAGCAAGAATTAATGATGAGTACTTGAGAGATATTATTGCCAAGCAAAATCATATAATGAACAATATGCAATTGTCTCAGAGATATAATAGTTTGTTAACTGATCAGGGTTATCAAGCATTAAAAAGTGAAGCACAGAGAGTCTCTGATGAATTGTCTGATTACAAAGCAACCCATGAAAAAAAATTGCTTTATGGCAAAATATAAAAAATGAGTTGTCTAAACTAAAAGATACTGTATCTGCCTGTTGCCAGGAGGTAGAAATAGATATGATAAATCTGAAAAGATTGAGTGACCATTTGTCATCTTTTCAACATAAAAACCAATTATCTTTTGCAACTGTCAATGAAAGTTTATCTAATCTTCCAAGAATGAAAACAAGACTAACAACCATTGAAGAAACATTGAACTCATTGTTGAATGACAAAAAATATTCTGAAAATTCTGTGAAGGAACATATAGTGCAGGATGCTCAACCAGTACCTGTGGCTAGTTCATCTAAAATAAAAATTGATCCAGAAATACCTGTTGATAACACTGAGTTTCCATCAAAAACTGATGATGCACCAGGATCTGCAACAGAAGGATTAAAAATGAGATTTCAGCACAATTAGAGAAATTACAGCTGCTTCTTACTCAGAAACAAGCTAGTACTAAGGAGACTCCTTCAAATCAAAAGAATTGGCCAAAACTTGACCAGTACCCAACATTTGATGGTGATTCTTCCTCTGATTGGCAACAATTTATTTGCAGAATTGATAACTTAAAAAATTCTTACAAACTCCCAGATGAGGAAATTGTGTCCAAATTAATTTCTTTGTTCACTAATGTTGCCCTGATGTGGTATGAATCTGTTCTCCTGGATGAGAATGACTACTCATGGGAGGATTGGAAGAAATTAATTAAAGCACAATTTGGTGGCTCCAAGTTCAGAATGGCTCAACAAAGGCAGTATGAGGAGACTAGATATAGCTCTTCTACTGATAAACCTATTGAGTTTTTAATGAAACTTGTAAAAATCTTAAGGGCAATGGACCCAAATATGGAGTTTGATTTATGGAAGGACAGGATCCTCTATAAATTACCAATGTCTCTGAGAGACTTGATTGTGGCTAGGACTGAGTTCTCCAAATAACCATCTTCTTTCATTAATACTTGCAATGAGATACTTCTAAACAATAAGTATGATGCAAGAAGATTCATTCCTAGGACCCCTTTGGAGAAACCCTCCACTTACCAACAAAAACCTCTGGAAAAGGTTGGTAAACCTTCTGCCCCTGCTGCACCAAAGAAGTATGCAACAAACACTTGCTTCAAGTGCAACAAGCCTTGGCAGAAAGGCCATGTTTGTGACAGGAAGATAAATCTTGTGGAACAAACAGAGGAGCATGCTGATGACACAGTGGCACTGGATGATACATCAAGTGATTGTGCCAGCAACATTTCATATGAATCTCAACAAGAAATCTTGATGCTGGAAGAAGATATTCATTATTTAAATACTATTGACATTGATAATAATGATTTATCTACAGTTGAGGATGCTGAGATCATAAAGAACATTGAGGATAACTCAATTGTTATTGCCCCTCTTAAGGCACCAGTCTTGATTAATGGAACCAGCATTGAAGTTGTTCTGGATTCTGGAGCTGGAGGAAGTGTAGTATCTGAAAGAGCACTTGCCTCAGTAGATCAAGACTATAAATCTAAACTGTTGCCTATCATTTCTGAAAATTGGAGAGGGTATGGCTCTGTTTTGTCCCCCATTGGTAAATACAAAGCCACAGTGTTTTTTAAATATAACCATGGTTTTGTAAGAGCTATTTGTGATTTTGTTGTCATGAAAAATGATAACTTGAGCAATTGGTTTATTGTAGGGAATGATATTTTAACCAAGTATGGCATAAAATTGGATCCCTCAAACCAATGTTTCACAATGGGGTTGAATGGGAAGAGAAAATTTAAAATTTCCTCCCCTAAAAAATTATTAAAACCAGAATTGAACACATGTAATTCTGTGGTTCAATATAAAGGAAGATCTACAAAGGAAATGCATGCCCTTATGTCTGAAATTGACAATGCCTCTTATGGAGAACAACTTTCTGGTGAGGATAAAGATTCCATCATTAACTTGATAAAATCTTTTCCTATGGCCTTTGCTCATGGGTCACATGAACTGGGATTAGTTAAAGAGTAAATGAAACTTTCATTTTCTTGCCCATTAACTGATATACCACCTAGTTTAAAGAAGAAGCCTTATCCTGCTTCTCCCACAAAGAGAAAAGATATTGAAGATAATATCTCTACCCTTTTAAAAATGAATATTATTGAAAAGGTAGTTGAAGCACCTAAATATTGTGTTATCTCACCTGTCCTAATTTCTTATGAGAAAGATAAAGCCAGGTTATGTGGTGATTATAGAGCACTAAATACTTATACTGTTGATGATATCTATCCTTTACCTAGAATCAGCTCTATACATGCTACTTTACAGGGTGCTAAATATATCAGCTGTTTGGATGGTAATAAGGGATATCACCAGGTACCTGTTGAGAAAAATTCTCAGAACTTTCTGATGATTGCCACTCATATGGGTATTTATAAGTATATTAGGATGCCATTTGGCCCTAAAAATGCTCCTTCTGTTTTCCAAAAAGTAATGGATAACACATTCCATCAAGAGATAATTGAAGGTTGGCTGATGGTTTATATTGATGATATCATTATATTCTCAAAAACAATTGAGGACCATCTTAAACACCTGTGTAAAGTATTCCAGAAAATGGATGAAATAAATATGACACTTGCTTTGAAGAAATGTGAATTTGGTTTCCATTCTTTAAAAGTTCTTGGTCATGTTGTTTCAGGCTTACAGATATGTGTTGACCAGAACAAAGTGGCAGCCATACAACAGGTGAAAGCTCCTACAACAGTGAGAGAGCTCCAAAGTTTTTTGGGAATGTGTGGATACTATAGACAGTATATTAAAAATTACCAAGTCATAGCTTTACCCCTTACCCAATTAACTAGAAAGGATGTTGCTTTTGTCTGGAATAGTGAAAGACAAAGAGCCTTTGACACTATGAAACACTGTTTGATGTCAGCACCAATTCTTGCTTTACCTGACTTTGATCAACCATTTGTTTTGTACACTGATGCCAGTTTTATTGGTCTTGGAGCTGCCCTCCATCAAAAACAAGTGATAAATGATAAAGTTTCAGAAGTAGTAATTTGTTATATTTCAAGAACCTTGAGAAATAGTGAATTGAAATATGGTGCTACTCAATTAGAGTGTTTAGCTGTAGTATGGGCTCTGGAAAAGCTTCATTATTACCTAGATGACCAGAAATTTGAACTTGTCACTTACTGCAGTGCAGTTAAATCCCTTTTAAACTTGAAAACACCTAATAGACATATGTTTAGATGGCAGCTGGCTGTTCAAGAGTACAGAGGGAGAATGACAATTATTCACAGAGCTGGTATTGGTCACTCAAATGTGGATATGTTATCAAGGTTACCCTTACCAAATGATGACTCAAATCCTGCTTATGATCCTGAGGATGAAATTATCCATATCCATGGGATATATGTGGTTGATATGGAGGAAGAGCTATTACAGCTTATTCTGGAATCATATGATAAGGACACGGACTTGAAAAAGTTATGCACCATATTAAATGATCCAAAGAATGCTTCAATACAAGCATTAATTAAAACCCTTCCACCAAAGTACCAAAAAGGTTTGGAAAAAGGAAAATTTTCAATTGATGAAGGATATCTATATTATAGAAGAAAGTTGAGTAATGTTATTGTTATTCCTCCCTCTATGATAGAAATCATCTTGAAAATTTGTCATGATGACATATTAGCTGGACATTTTGATCTTGACAAAACAATGATCAGAATTAAGAACACTGCTTGGTGGGCTAATATGTCTGAGGACACAAAATTATATGTTGAATCCTGTGATTCATGCCAAAAATCAAAAAGATTAACTGGTAAAAGAGCAGGATTAATGCAACATATTGAACCTCCTGATGCTCCATGGCAAATAATAAACATGGATTTTGTAACAGGATTACCTATTGCTGGTAAAGACAGTTATAACTCTTGTTGGGTTATTGTGGACAGATTCACAAAAATGTGTAAATTCATCCCTACCCACAAGGATGTTTCCACTAAAGAATTAGCTTTCTTATGGTGGTCTCATATGTTTAATACTGCTGGTTTTCCTAAAGCCATAATCTCTGACAGAGACCCTAAATTTACTTCTGAATTTTGGATGTCTCTGATGGATGTTTGTGGTTGTGATCTGAAACTTTCTACTGCCCATCAACCTCAGACTGATGGTTTAGCTGAAAGAATGATTCAGACTTTTGAGGACATGATAAGAAGGTATTGTGCCTTTGGCCTTGAGTATAAAGATAATGACAGATTCACTCATGATTGGGTTACCTTACTTCCTGGGTTAGAATTTGCTTATAATAGCACTGTTCATTCTGTTACTCAAAGAAAGCCTTTTGAGCTCTGGCTTGGATATGTTCCTTATACTCCTGCCCAAATTCTCAATAACAAGATACCTAAATTGGATATACATCCTGGTGTAAAATCTTTTCTTCAAATGCAACAACTATGTAGAAATCATGCTCAAAAATGTATTGAAAAATCATTTGAATATGAGAAGAAAAGATGGGACAAATCCCATAAAGAATACAATTTTAAAAAGGGTGATGAAGTGTTGATTTCTACAGTCCACTTCAACTTACAAGGTAATAACAAATTAAAAGATCCATTTGTTGGTCCTTTTGTTGTCAGAAGAATGATTGGAGATAATGCAGTTGAAGTTATTCTGTATTCCCCATATGACAGAAAACATCCTGTTTTTCCAATATCTCTTTTGAAACCTTACACATCCAATAGTGATTTATTTCCAAGAAGGAGGGGTAGACCAAAGAAAACCCCAAATGAAATCACTGAGACAGCAGAAATTGAAAAAATATTAAATGACAGAATAGTCACTGCTGAGAAAGGTACAGAATACTTATTGAGATTCAAGAATAAATCATCTGAATATGATTCTTGGATACCTGGGAAGGAGATATCTAATCTTCATACTCTACTAAAAAAGTATAAGAAAAAAAATCATAGCATTTTTTTTATTATTTTTTTTAGAGTGAGGGAGTGTCAGCCAGGCTACTAGACTTACCCAGTGAAATAATTAATTATTTACTGGATGAAGCCGCACCTTATCATCTTTAATTATTATTTAATTATCATTTAGTTACATTAAAATTAGTTATAAATTAACTAGTTACAGAATGTTAAAGTTAAATTAATTAATTAAATAAATAAGTAAAATTAAAATTATAATTTTGTCCCTTATATTTTTCTCTAACACCGTGCTCATTTGACAGGTTGGGAAAAAATAAAACTTTATATTTAAAAAATAAAATACAAAGATAAAATAAGATTTAAATATTCAAATAATATTAAATATATACAAAAAAATCAAATTTCTTATTTGGGATTGAAATTTACAGTAAATATTAAAAATATTGATGTATTTCTGACATACTCTGTAAATACATCTTTTTGACGCCTTCTTTTTGGAATAACTTTATTATTTGAAATACTCTTTCTGGAATTTTCTTTTTCTCTCTCTTCCTACTGTTTTTAGAATTTGATTTCCGTGCTTTGTCTCTCCTTTGCCTATAAAAGGCCTCTCTTTTTGTTGTCTTTTGATCATTCTATTTTACCAACTCATTTTACTACAACTACAACAGTTAAAACTTAATTATTATATTTTATATCCTTAGTATTTACACCATATGTAATTCTAATTCTATAATCTATATAAATTATTAAAAAATCTACCTCTTAATTTGAGTAAATAAATCATACCTGATTGAGGAATACGTACCTAATTATTGAGAGTCAAATAATTCCTTAAAATCTTCATATAAGACCGTACCAAAGCTTCTAGACCAAAAGTGACCCTTGACAAGTAATTTCTGCAAAAAAAAACTACTAACTATTGTAGATAAAGCATAAAAATAAGTCATATTTTTAAAAAAAATCAAAACATTGTTAAGTTTGCTTGTTATAATAATGTTAAAATCCACTAAACATTATCTAAAGGTGGTAAAATATGTTAAAAATATGTTGAATTTTGTGAGCCAAAAATCAACAATTTTGTATCATTTCATGTTGTGCTATGACTTTATTCCACCCTTTTTATCTGATTCTTCCAGTATTACTTTGCTATGATCACTAGTTTTCAAGTTAAAATTTACAAATGTTCATTATACTTGATAATATGAAAAAAAACTCAAACTTTTATACCTACAAAATAAGATTTTGTAACTCCTTCTTTCAATCAATATTTGAAGAAATTTTTAGTTTATTTGGGTAATTATTTTAAGAATAACAAAAAATTTGAAATTCACAAGGTCTTATTTCCATGGACTAAAATTATTTACTTGTGTAAATCATGAGCTACTTATCAATGATGTAAAACATCAGAAAAGTAATTTATAGTTATAAATCTACAAATTATACTGTGTCTGGTATATATATCTCCAATAAATCTTTTAAACTTATCTTAACCTACATACCACACAATAGAAAATCATTATATTAAAAAAGGAAAAAAATCTATGATAATATCATAAAGAATGATAACCATGGATTGATATTCGATAAAAATGGTTAATAAAATTTTAAGATAACCTAAATCAGTATTCTTTCATCAAAATATATCCTTTTTGTCTTTGTAATTTATTCCAAACAAATTTTTTGAAAGTTGAATCTATATATCTAATGCCAAAACCACTATTAAGTTCCCTCTTAGACTTTTTAAGAAATTATATATATATATATATATATATATATAAATATATTATTTATCAAAAATTGAAATAAAGAATAAAAACATAATTTTATTTACCTTTAATTATTTAAATATAGAGTATTTTCAGAATGCATTGTGGTTACTTGTGAAGGTTAGAAGATTTGAAGTTGGATTTATGAGTTTTTAGAAGGGCAAATATTGTAAAATTCTTCCATAAATATTTATTTCATAGTTTCAAATGTTGAAATCTACAAATTAATGGGGTTTAAAATTATATTGAGATTTAAAATATGTTTTCTACTCAAGTAAAATAATATAAAATGATGATATAAAAATTGAAATTAAGTTTAAACTTTTGATATGCTCTATCTTCAATTTTATTGATAGTGCACCAAAAATTTAATAATATTTTTTTCTTTCATCACTTTTTACATAACAGATAGTTTTATCATTTTATGCATTAAAGATTGCTTATATAAAGTTAACATCTATGTCAACTGTTTATGACATTTAATCTATATAATAAATTTTTTAGAAGAAACATCAGTATATACTGACTTTGAAATTATTTAATTTAAAATAGTTTACAGGTAGATAATGAAGGGTGATTTCATTTTTGAATATGAATTATAGAAGTCTTATTTTTTCAATTTTAATTCTTTTTGAGCTCAAATGTATCCACCACAACTTATGTAAGAATAAAAATTATTTTTATTGAAATTTACATGAGAAAGTATGCCTATTATTCAAAATCAAACTTGCTCTAATGGTGTTTTTCAATCATTATTTCCATTCATAACAATAAAAAACATTTCAATTTGCTGATGTTTTAGTTTTTGATATCCCCAAGTTTATATCTCAGTTGTACTATTCACAAAATTAGTAAAAATATAATTTTTGAAATACATGATAAACTTGAAATTGAGGGGGCATTAAATTTTTAAAAATGAATTCTAAATTCAGGATGGATAGTATTTTTTCTATTTTCTCAAATGAACAATTTTTTGTTTCAATTAATCCAGAAAGAAAATTTTGTTGTAAGCATATTATATTATATTTATTTTGATTTCAAATACTATATTTTCAAGATTTGTGTTTAATATTTCCTGTGAAAGTTAATGTTAATGTGAATTTTAAGTAAGCTTGAAGAAATTTAATTAATAGGCATATTGGATATTTAAAATAATATTTTGCTCCAATCTTGAATCATCCTGGGCTAAAAAATATCCCGAATAAGGTTTTTGTGGGTCAATTTGGATTTAAGTAAGACTAAGTGAGGTTTAATAAAGGACAGATAAAAGGCTAAATTCATTACTAGTGACTTTTTTCTCAAAATGGTTATAAAATATGTATCATTCTGGAATCAAGCTTCAATAAAGTTGAATTGAAACAGAGATAATTTCTAGCAGCACATCACCATATTTACAAAGGTGTAAAATACCTCAAATATTACTCATAATATAGGAAGGCAAGGAATCTACAAAATTCACATTTGAAACGAGGATTTATATTTTGAATTTGAAATTGAGAAATGGAATATTATTTTCCAATTTAAATATCTATTAGTCATTTTACCAAAAGTTTTCAGTAATCAGATTGAATTTTGATGGTGTTTTGTTGTAGATTAATCATTTTGATGAGCCATTTACTCAAAATTACTGGTTTTGGTTCTAATATTCCATGTGAAATTCATTACAAATCTTTTTGAAAGTGAATAGTTGACATATTGGATATGCAAAAGCTTATGTTAGATCAAAGTGAGATCAAAGAAAGTTCAACTCATGATCAAATTAGGATTTTTCAAGATCAAACGGTGATCAATGTAGGTTCATCTTGAGCTCAATTTGTGACAAATCTCTGACCAAATGTAAGGCCAAAAAATTTCCTACATGGTGATGATGTGTGCGTAATTCAGGCATAGATTTGTGGCTCAACGGAGTTCAAGCAAGGGGTATTTCTAGCAATACCCCCCCCATTTTTTCTGTGGTGCTTTATGTGAAATTTATGATTTTGAGCTATGTCTATCTACTATACATAGTGAGCTAGTTATATGCCTCCATATGAGCTAGAAAACTACCAAAAAAGTTGACCCAAGGCAAGACTATGACCAGCGTATTAGGTATATGTCAAATGTTGGCCAATATAATCCCAATATGCTGGTTTTCACTGAAAAGTAAACATAGTAAATTCATATGTTAAAATTCTCTCCATTGATACTCCAATTTAAAAAACAGATGAGTCTGGAATCTCGTTTGATGAAGTTCAACAAGGCAAGGGCTGGTCTAAAGTAGGAACACAAACAAAGTGTTGTCCTCATTTTAGGGATTCTCATTGATTTACAATCATCCCTGCAATTTCCCTTTCTGGTTTAGTTGCAAGAACTACCCAACTAGAAACTTTTTGTTGATTTGATATATAATATTACCTTGAGAACATTCTGGTAAGCTCTTCTGTTTTGTATTTTTATCATGTAGAACTATAATTTGTTTTTTCATAGATTCCAATGATGAATCCTTTTCCTGAGCATTGTAGTGTCCTTGTAATGGAAAATGCTTCAATTCACCATGGAGAATGTGTCAGTGAGATAATAGAAAAAAAGGGCTGTAAATTGCCGTATCTTCCTGCATATTCACCAGACCTTAACCCCATAGTAAAATGCTTTGGTGTTTTGAAGAGCAGATTACATTTTCATCAAGTTATGAAGGGAGAGCAGATGATAAGGAAATATTAAATATATGGGTCAAAATAGTTTTCACCTTGGATTTGATGTTCTCATGTTTCAAAGCTAGTGGATATGTTCAATAGATAGCTTTTAAAGATATGCAATTTGATGTAGACACCATAAATAACATATATAATAAATGATGATTTTATTTTTTACCACCAAAAAGGCAAGCTTGAAATAATTTAATGAAAATGTTGCAATGAAATATAATTTTACTTTTACTTTTTTTCTAGCTGAGAAAGAGGAATTTAGAAATAATTTTGGCGCATTGATGACATAGAAAAAAATTTCTTTGAAACTTATTTTTCTTAGAAAAAAAAATTGTGGGAATTGTGCCAAATTTTGACATGCCACATTAAACTTAGAGAAATTCAAGTTCAACAAAAATTTGTTTCATCATATCTTATCATTTTTTATTTAATTTTATGATAAGTCTGTTTTTTAATTGAAAAAAAAACAATTAAATATATCATTCAAATTTTCTCAAGCTGCACCAACACTGTGCTTCTGCTTCTTATTCAACTTACAAGCCTCTTTAAGATGTGCTTTGTAAGTATTGCATGTGGGAATACAAGCCCTTGCAAGGGCATCTGGAGCACCAGCTTCAATCAATTCTCCAACTGTATAGTCTTGAAAATGACTCCAATGCAACAAACCTAATTTTTGAATAGCTTCATGGAGCTTGTTATTATTTGAATAATCTTTGGCCTTATGAAAAAAATCTTTGAAGCAACTCATTGGAGATTCATTTTCAAGCTCACACAGATCAGATGAATGAATAGAGACTGAAGAATCGCTGGCTGGAAGCTGGTCAGAAGAGGAGGAAACTTGAATTTCATTGGAACCACAACCCCTTTTTTTATTAATTTTCATCTTGAAAGCAAATTAGGGGGCTTTGGGAGGTACAAGGTAGGTGACTTCTTTTGCATTTTCCTTCTTCAATGAGATAAATAAATAAATTACTAAATTAATTAAAATGTTGAGGTGAGGTGATGAGATCAAGACACATACCATAGCATTTAACCAAGTTTTGGCCATATCGTAAGTAAGTATAAAGTACTCTAGAGGATTGGCTGGATTAACACAATAGTGAAAAAGTTTGCCATTGGTAATTTCACTCCTCTTATGATGGACATGCAATAGTAATTCAACATGTTTGTAATTTCCTGCATCTCTTTGCATGCTCTGAGTTGCTGAAGGAGAAATGTTGTCAATACTGTTGAGTGAAACACTTGCTTCAAGATTCTGGTATGCTGGAAGTCTCTGGAAAAAATGAATAAAGAGACTAAGTTAAAGAAATAAAAACAATAAATAAACAAAGAAACAAACCACATGAGAACCCTTGGGATCAATTTGCTCCAACTGAAGAATGATTTGACGGTCAAGAAAAGCAAGCTGCGCCACACTTAGGTATTTTTTAAGAATTTCATCGTTTTTTAACTCAGTTTTCATTTGGACAGAGAATTCACCAGATCTTGAAATGATACCAACCAAAAATGTAAAATTTTGCTCCATTTCAATGTGTGAAGCCAACAATTTATTTTCATCTTCTCTGATAGTTTAATTGCACAGCTCTTGAAGGCACTTAGGCTTGTGTTTTCAACATCCCACAAAAAACTTAACTTTCCTTGTTCAGAACATATCTTGTGCATGGGGGGGCTGGCTTCACTTGTAGCCTTTGATTTGTGAGCAGCTGAGACTTGCTTCTTCTTCATGAATAATATGAACTCAATATTTATATTTATCAGAGCTTGCATGGAATCATCTTCATGATCATTGTTGGATAAGTTAGAAGGTACAGAAGGCAAGCTGTTTGCCGAGTTGTTTGTCAGATCAATATTTTTAATTCCAAGAGAGAGTAACTTGGAGGAAGACTGGGAGGAGTTATGAAAGGATTTTGAGAGTTCATAGGGGGCAGATTGAAATAAACAGATGGATTACAGTCCTAATAGAAAGAGAATAGATACAGAATATTAGGTCATTAGAAAAAATTGAAAAAAAAGAAGGAAAAAAATAAGAAAAAGGAAACTTACTAAATATGAATTTATAAAAGAAGACCTGGAGAAAGAAAAAATTGTTGGCTGATAACAAAAGAAAACTGGAGAGGAAAGAATGCTGAAAAAGAAAAGAAAAAGGTTAGTGAATGAAAAAAACAAAGGAAAAAAGAAAAAGGAATATTATAAAATATGAATTTATAAAAGAAGACCTGGAGAAAGAAAATTTTTTTGGCCAATAACAAAAGAAGAACTGGAGGGGGGAGAGTGTCAAGGATTGTAGGAGGGTGGAATCGTTCACAAGGAATTGATTGAGAGGATGGTGTGGATGGGGTGGATGGGTTGGATGGGGGGATTGGGTTAGAGGGATGGGGTGGGCCAGCTCTGGTGGTGAAATGTCACAAGGTAGATGCTCAGTCACCTTTTTTTGACAGCTTATGAAACGGAAAACCTACCAAAATTGCTGTGAACAAGTGGCCAAAAAATTTACAGCTGCACCAAGACTAAATAACATAGCTGTAACACTTAGAGAAAAAAGTACTGGGATAAAGGAAAGTTATTAGGGAACCTACAAGTATCAACTAAGAATTTTGCAATGGTAGCCATGACAGGAGAGTTAGACAAGAGAGAAGAAGTAGTAAAGGCAGTTTGTGTTTAGTAACAATTAATATAAGAGTATGACAAATAACAGAATGAGCAGGGCAAAAAATTAAAACATGTTCAGGAGTACAGCCATATTCAAAATGGTTGTTGCAGTTTTTTTTATGTCACTAGGACTATGTACTTAGCTATGTAGGATTGTATATAGTCTGTAGTCACAGCGTCACCTGTTCTCTAATTCTTTCCAGAGTTCTACAGGTTATGGGATGTACCCGTGGGCATTGAAATGTTGTCGATAAAAAACTCCACAACATTAGTAACAGAAAGACCCCCAGCTCATGTCTAAGAAAGAAGCACCGAATTCCTGTTCTGGCAAAAAGAAACTCACCTGCTCTATATCTAACTGGTAGCTTAAAAATCTTGGAATACCTCTTGACACTGACATCTCCCTTCATACATCTCACAAAAAATACTCTCCTACCCATCCATGCACAACTTCCATCACTCCTGCTCCCACACTTACTCCCCATAAATTTCTAACAACACCTCTACTCTTAACCAATTGTCTTCAGCCCTTAGTAAACCCCCCTTTATTATCCCACTTGATCAACCCTTCACTAGCTCTACCCCTCACAACAAACCAATGGAGTTGGAAAATATATGCAATCCATCAGATATATCTACCTCCCCTATTGATAGCCCAACACAGGCAATTGGTGGAATTTACATCAATAAACCGAACATGCAATCTGAACCTCCCTTAACACCCAATCCCTGTGCTCATCTACCTAAACCCAGTAGCCCCTCCCCCCACTCCCCTTACCCCTCTTACCCCTTTAATGCCAATAAAGACCCTGCCATTAGAATGAGAAGGTCAGGAAACTCAACACTAACAGGGAGAACAGTCTCCAATTTCAGGCAGGATGAGTCCCCCAGTCAACCACACCCCTTATTGCCTCACATGACTCCATCTCAGCACAAAACTCCAGTTAGCATGATTGAAAGGCAGCGCACATTGAGAAATGTTGTGGAATTCACAAAATCAATTCCTAACCTTGAATAAACTGGTTGTAACTACTCTGTATGGAATAGCAATGTAATGGCATTAATAAACGACTTTGTTGGTATGTGATCCTATGATCTGAATGATACGGATGGACCTGATAAATAGTGGGTATCAATGCTCAGGGATCCACAATTAGGGATCAGTAATTTTTTTTCCCAGTATCAGACATTATTAATTGTGGAAGATTCTTATCTACTAGCCCTGGGAAAAAGCTTTTGAGAAGAAGAAAGAAGAAAAGAAAAATCAGAGTAAGGATTTTAGAAGAGAAGAAGTTTTAGAATTTTAAGAAAAGAAAATAAAAGTGAAAGAAGAGAAAAAATAAAAGAGAGTTCTAAGGTTTTGGTTTTAAAGGATATTTAAGATGAAAAGATTTTAGGAGTTCAGGGGTGTTAGAAACATTGATGGCTGGTTCCCAGGATGTTTTGTCTGAGTCATCAAAGAAGCCTTCCCATTCCACGAGGTATTGAAGTTTCCCCTTGTGCATTCTTGAATCAAGGATACGGCTTATTTCCCACTCTAGATGGTCTTCTACTTCAACCGGTTACGGAGGAGGTTGGTTCCTGCCCTGGTATGTTTCTCAAGCCAGTTCCAGGAGAGATACGTGGAAAACATGGTGAATAGCCTGCCATTTAGGAGGTAGCTTGAGCTGAAATGCAGTTTTAGAGACTTCAGAGTCGATTTCGAATGGCCCCAAGCATTTTTCAGCCAGTTTCTTTGATGGTCAAGTTGTTTGAATTTTTTGTGCGTCAAGCCATACTTTGTCGCCTGGTTTAAAAGAAGGAGAAGATTGTTGATGTTTGTCGGCCTGTTCCTTGTACCTTCGAATTGCTAATTCCAAATTTGATTTAAGTTCTTCTTGGAGTCGTGATATGGTTCAAAGATAATGTTCTGCAGGATGACTAGTTCCTACGTGGATTGAGTTGAATTGAGGATGTCTTCCATAAACAGTTTTGAAGAGAGATTGTCGTGTCAAAGAATGAGTCGAGTTATTATAAGAAAATTTGGCCAATGGTAACCATGTGGTCCAATCGTCTTGTTGGTAACTGATATACATTCAAAGGTATTGTTTGAGGATTTGGTTGACCCTTTCATTTTTCCCATTTGTTTCAGGATGATAGGCTGTGGAGAGATTCCTTGTGATAATGAGTTGTTGACAGAATTTAGTCCAGAATGTGGATACAAACAATGAGCCACTATCTGAGATAATATCATTTGGTAAGCCATGTTTGGAAAATACATATTCTAGAAATTTTTTTGACAAATCTTCTGCTGTAGCAGTAGTAGTGGTTTTAATGAAAATAGACATCTTTGAAAATCTATCTACTATTACTAATATAGCATCAAAATTATTAGAAAGAGGATGTTGAGAAATGAAATCCATTGATAAGGATTCCCAAGGTTTAGAGGGAATAGGAAGTGGTTGAAGCAACCCATGCTTCCGGTGACAGGGAGCCTTATTCCTATTACATTCATAACAAGATCTTATATATGCCTTGATTTCTCTGGTCATTTCTGGCCAGAAGAAATCCCTTGCAATCAACTGGTAGGTTTTATCAACCCCAAAATGACCAGCTAATGGAGAATCATGTTGACTGTTGAAAATCCATAATTTTATTTCATTGTTGTTGGGTATGACTACTCTACCTTCGAAAACAAATAGACCTGATTTAATACTAAATCTTTTGGCCCCTTACTTTGAGAGTATTTTGTCTTTTAACCCTAAACAATAATTTTCCTTTGACTGAGCTTCAAGGATGTTGGATAGTGGATTTTGGAATAATTGAATTGTCATCGAATTAAGTCAATGAGTCATTAACAATGATTCATTGAAAATTGATTTCAAATTTGCTGGGTTCTTTTCAGCAAACTTGTTCCCCTACTGTGGGTAAATAACGTCCCAACGTGACAGAATATCTGCGACAATGTCACGCGCCTCATGAAACTCGAGGCAAAAGCAGCTCATTAAATTAATAATAAGAGGCTCAAATCCATACTTGAAGCGCATAAAGCAATTCTCCATAGCAACTGTGACTTTCCTTTGTGTACTTGCTATTCAACTGCGCTAGCCTAAAATCTAAATCTAAATTAGTCAATCTCTCAATAGTGTGTCTTAGTCTTTTTCTCAATAAGTGACGCACAGCCCAATAGTTAATATAATAGTGTCACCGGACGACCTACGCACAAGGTCGAGGATGTTCCTGAAAGTGAGATGAGGGATTTAGAAACTTCTTTGAAGCACAGACGAATGATTCGAGGAAGTGGTTCGAAGGTCACTCAAAGTAAGAGCTACAGGTTCGAGGTTTGTTCGATAAGAATTATAAAATAGTTTCAAAGGTAATAGGAATTCTTAAGATCTCACTAAGGGTTGGAAAATCAATAATCAAAGATTTAGGATTTAGAAATGAATATTGAGAAAATAAAAAAAAGATACAATAACAATGATTTAACTCTAAAGATTTACCACTATTAATGTAAATACGATTTATAATTTAATTCTAAGGAATATCGAACCAAATACCCAACCCCTTTTATATCCTTCGTTCCTCCTCGCATTGACCTCCCTTCCATTGACCATTACTAACATACACTTAGACCCTCTTCGCTAAATATCCGTCCATGCTCAATTTACCCCTTTTTAATTAATTAACAAAACTTTAATGAAAAACTACTACTGTACTATTTTGTTGAACCTAGCGCTGTGTGTCGCTTATTGAAAGGGAGACTAAGGCACCCTATTGGGAGATTGACTAATTTAGATTTTAGAGTTTAGGCTAGCGCAGTTAAATAGTAAGTACACAAAGGAAAATCGCAGTTGCTATGGAGAATTGCTTTCTGCGCTTCGAGTATAGATTTAGGACTCGATATTATTGATTTAATGAGCTGCTTTCGCCTCGAGTGTCACATGGCGCGTGACAGATGTCCGGGTATAAGAATTACGAACTCTGTTGAGCTTGAGCCATCTTCCCACACTATTTTCCCTTCTTCTATAACTTTTTCCTCACTTATTAATTTCCCTTTTTATAATGAACTGCCCTACTCCCATACCTACGCCTCCACACCCTAAAGTGGATGGGGGAATGATTACGCGACAATTTTCACAAACTTGCACGGCTTGTGAAAGCATGGAATATTTTTGTGTCGAAAGTACGGCGACTCAAGGCCCTCGCCAGAAATGCGAGTTTTGCCATTGGCGACGAGTGGCGTGTGATGCGTTGACAAAGAACGCAGAGATCAAACAATGGTTCACCAAGACCAAGTTTTGGGTAATCCCTAAAACAAAAGAGGTGGTCGAAGACATTTGGGATGTTTTGATTGAAGATGAACAATCGGTGGGGGAAAATGATAAGGAGCTAAATAACGAGATCACAACCTGGGTAACCCAGGCCACAAGTTCAAAGTGAGGTGTCGAGGAAGAGGTCGACGAGTTGGTGGAGGAAGATGAAGATGAAGTCCCTGTTCCAGGGCGGGCACCCAAGAAACGACGGGTGGTCATCGAAGACAACGAGGAGGAAAGAGAAGCAGAGGTAGAGGTGGCGCCAAGGTTATTCTTAGAGCCTGACCCCATCTTCGAGGTAAGTTTTCAATTTGTTATTTATTTTTTATTATTTTTAAGGATGAGGTTACTGATGAGTTTTGTTTAGACATCGAATACCATTGAAGACCCGATTGGGGAGCCTGCGCCGCTCTTACCAACTGAGGCAAACCCTCTGGCTACGGATGTAGTCGAAGAACCTAAAGACACACTGGACCAGGTGTGGTCGAAGATACCTCGTCAAGGTCGACGGGTGAGTTTCGCAGAAGAGTTGTGTGAGGAGGTTGACACAATTATTGACGCTGCTTCCTTCGATGTGGCAGAGGAGCTCTTGGAGGTTGGAGAGGTGGTTCCGGTAGGAGAGGAGGAGGTATTTGAGAAATGCAGGAAGGAGATAAGGGTAGTTTTGGAGAAAATGAAAATATTGGTTCGAGAGAAATTAAAAGAAAAAATTTGAAATGAAAAGGAGATGTAAAGAAGTAGAAAAATTTGTATTTTAGTTTTATTTTATTTTATTTTATTATTTTTTTTTATTGTAGGTGAATATTATTAATTTTATAAGATTTGGGAGAGAGAGAAAAAGGAAAAGAAAAAGAAGTTTTAAATAAAAATTTTAGAATTTGAAAGAAGAAATTTAAAGAAAGAAAAAAGTTGTTTAATTTGAAGGAAGTTTTAAGGTTTTAAAAGAAAAATTTTATGTAAGAAAAGAGAGAGAAAAAGAAACGGTTGGTGATTGAGATGAGTTTGTTAAATTGAGAATTTAATAAATTTTTTTTTTTTTTTTTTTAGGAAATTTTAGTTGAAAAGAGAGGAAGAAGAAAGAAAAGAAAAAAAAAACAGAATTTAGAATTTAAAGAGAATTTGAAAAGAAGAATCATTTGTTCAAAGAATTATTATAGGGAGATTTAGAGGTTGAAGTTAAGTTCGAGGAAATGGTCGTGCCGTACAAGATTTGATGGTTCAAAGAAAAGAAAATTTTTAAAGAGAGAATAAATTTTTGGGGAAGAAAATTTTAAAGAGAATTTTAAATTTAAGAAAAGAATGTATTTTAGAGAATTGAAAAAGAGAAAAGAAAGAAAATATTTAGAGAGATTTAAGAGTTTTTTATTTTATTTTATTATTTATGTTTATTCTATTTATTTTATTTTATTTTATTTTTTATTTTATTGTTTATGTTTATTCTATTTATTTTATTTTATTTTTATTTTATTTTATTTTATTTTATTTAATTTTACTTTTGATTTTACTTTTAGTTGGTTTTTAGAGTAAAATTTTATAGAAGTAGAAGAAAGAAAAAGAAGAGAGAGAAAAGTGAAAACAAGGCTAAGAAATTTAGGAGGTGTTAAGATTTTAAAGAAAGAAAGAAAAAGAAAAGAAAAATTAAATAAAATAAATTTTAAGGTTTTGGTTTTAAAGGATATTTCAAATGAAAAGATTTTAGGAGTTCAGGGGCATTAGAAACATTGATGGCTGGTTCCCAGGATGTTTTGTCTGAGTCATTGAGGAAGCCTTCCCATTCCACAAGGTATTGAAGTTTCCCCTTGTGTATTCTTGAATCAAGGATACGACTTACTTCCCACTCTAGATGATCTTCTACTTTGACCGGTTCCGGAGAGGGTTGGTTCTTGCCCGGGTATATTTCTCGAGCCAGTTCCAGGAGAGATACATGGAAAACAGGGTGAATCGCCTGCCATTTAGGAGGTAACTTGAGTCGAAATGCAGTTTTAGAGACTTCAGAGTCGATTTCGAATGGTCCCAAGTGCTTTTCAGCCAGTTTCTTTGATGGTTGTGTTGTTCGAATGTTTTGTGCATCGAGCCATACTTTGTTGCCTGGTTTAAAGGAAGGAGCAGATTGTCGATGTTTGTTGGCCTGTTCCTTGTATCTTCGAATCACTGATTCCAAATTTGTTTTAAGTTCTTCTTGGAGTCGTGATATAGTTCGAAGATAATGTTCCGCAGGATGATTAGTTCCTACATGGATTGAGTTGAATTGAGGATGTCGTCCATAAATGGTTTCGAAGGGAGATGGTTGTGTCAAATAATGAGTCGAGTTATTATAAGCAAATTCGGCCAATGGTAACCATGTGGTCCAATCGTCTTGTTGGTAACTGACATACATTCGAAGATATTGTTCGAGGATTTGGTTAACTCTTTCTGTTTGACCATCAGTTTCAGGGTGATAGGCCGTGGAGAGGTTCCTCGTGATATTGAGTTGTCGACACAGTTGGGTCCAGAATTTCACTATAACAACATTGTGACATGAAATATGGAGAAAAATTAGCTCTATCAAATGGTACTAAGCACTTAACCCTAAGACTTAAGGTTAGCCCATAAAACACGAAAAACAAAATTAAACAGCAATCTTTTATATATGATAAACGAGGAAATGACCCCTTAAAACTCAGAATATGAAAAATGTCTTAAAGACATAAAATATAGAGAAAATCCAGGGCTATCCTATGATAGTACCCACATACACGCAGACCCAATATCCACGGAATAAAACCAGAAAAATACCAAATTCCTTAACAGATGTCAATTAAGACATGCACAAACAGCGCCAATTCACACAACAAAGGCCCCTACCAATGTTGGAAGACCACATCGCCTGGTTTAAAAGAAGGAGCAGATTGTTGATGTTTGCCGGCCTGTTCCTTGTACCTTCGAATTGCTAATTCCAAATTTGATTTAAGTTCCTCTTGGAGTCGTGATATGCTTCAAAGATAATGTTCTGCAGGATGATTAGTTCCTACATGGATTGAGTTGAATCGAGGAAGTCTTACATAAACAGTTTCAGAAGGAGATTGTTGTGTCGAAGAATGAGTCAAGTTATTATAAGCAAATTCGGCCAATGGTAACCATGTGGTTCAATTGACTTTTTGGTAACTGACATACATTCAAAAGTATTGTTTGAGGATTTGATTGACCCTTTCCATTTGCCCATTGGTTTCAGGATGATAGGCCATGGAGAGATTCCTCGTGATATTGAGTTGTCAACACAGTTGAGTCCAGAATGTGGATACAAACAATGAGCCTCTATCTAAAATAATATCATTAGGTAAGCCATGTTTGGAAAATACATATTCTCAAAACAACTTTGAAAAATCTTCTGCTGTAGCAGTAGTATTGGTTTTAATGAAAATACACATTTTTGAAAATCTATCTACTATTATTAATATAGTATCAAAATTATTAGAAAGAGGAAGTTGAGAAATGAAATCCATTGATAAAGATTCTTAAGGTTTAGAAGGAATAGGAAGCGGTTGAAGCAACCCATGCTTCCGGTGATGGGGAGCCTTATTCCTATTACATTCGTAACAAGCTTTTATATAGGCCTTGATTTCCCTGGTCATACCTGGCCAGAAGAAATCCCTCGCTATTAACTGGTAGGTTTTATCAACCCCAAAATGACCAGCTAATTGAGAATCATGTCGACGGTTGAAAATCCATAATTTTATCTCATTGTTGTCGGGTATGACTACTCTACCTTCGAAAACTAATAGGCCTGATTTAATACTAAATCTTCTGGCAACTTGCTTCGAGATTATTTTGTCTTTTAACCCTAAACAATATTCGTCCTTTGACTGAGCTTCGAGGATGTTGGATAGTGGATTTCGAAAAGATTGAATTGTCATCGAATTAAGTTGATGAGTCGTTAACATTGATTTGTTGAAGATTGATTGCACATTTGCTGGGTTCTTGTCAGCAAATGTGTCCCCCCGCTGTGGGTAAACGTCGTCCCGACGTGACAAGATATCTGGGACAATGCAGTTTTTTCCTGGGCGATAGGAAATAGAGAAAGAAAATTCAGACAAAAATTCAGCCCACCTGGCTTGACGCCTGGTTAACACTTTAGAAGACATGAAGTATTTCAAAGCATTATGATCTGTTAAGATTTGAAAAGGACTATCTAGGCTGAGAAGAAAAGAACACCATTTTTTAAGGCAATGGATAATAGCTAAAAGCTCTTTGTCATGAATTTCATAATTTAATTCTGCGGCTATAAGTTTGCGTGACTCAAAAGTAACAGGGTGAAACAAATTTGTTTCAGGATTTAATTGGGAGATGACCCCTGCAATAGCATAATCGCTCGCATCTGTCTCAACTATTGTCAAGGCAGAAGGATCAAAATGTCGAAGAATTGGGGCTGTGGTGAACGCCGTTTTTAGTGCTTCAAATTCCTTTCGTGCTGTAGAAGTAAAAACAAAAGGAATGTCTTTTCTAAGAAGAGAAGTAAGATTGGAAATAGTTTTAGAGTAATATTTAATAAATCTTCTGTAGAAGTTTGCAAAACCCAAAAATCCTTGGAGCGGTTTAATGTTTTTGGGCTCAGGCCATTTCAGGATTTTCTGGACATTTTTATCATCCATGACTAAACCGTCAGTGGACAACGTAAAACGCAAAAAATCAATTGAATTAAGGTGGAATTCGCATTTATTATGCTTGGCGTAGAGACCATGATCTCGAAGACAATTTAGGACCTGTCGAACATGATGAATATGTTCATCTAGTGTTTTTGAGAATATTAAAATATCATCTAAATAGACGACTACAAATTGTTCAACAACATCTTGAAAGATATCATTAACAAAAGTTTGAAAAGTTGAAGGCGCGTTACATAATCCAAAAGGCATAACTAAATATTCAAAACTACCAAATCTAGTGCACATTGCAGTCAGTGGTTCATGACCTTCTGCAATGCGAATCAGATTTTAAGCGCCTCTAAGATCAATTTTAGAAGAAAATTAGCACCATTGAAAAGGGTAAGAAGTAATGACATAGGAGGAACAGGATATGCATTCTTCTTCGTGACTGTGTTGAGCTTTCTATAGTCAACACACAACCTAAGACTACCCTCTTTCTTTTTTACAAAGAGGACAGGGGAGCCGGTTGGAGATTCACTGGCTCTGATGAAACCTTTGGCTACATTCTCTGCAATGTAGTCTCGAAGAACTTGAGATTCGTCCTTCGATAAAGAATAGACAGGACCTGCCGGAGGTACTGGGCCTATTAACTCTATTTGATGGTTTTAGGGTTGATGAGGTGGTAACTTATCGGCCTTGCGGATTGAGAAAACATCGAGGAAATCGTGGTAGATTTCCGGTAGAGTTGATTTAATGGCTTCAACGTTGATTTGGTCGTCCTCTTCATCTTCGAGAGAATCTGTCGAGGGGATACCTGTATTGAGAGAGCAGAATTCGATTACTTCGAGGAAATTTAAATCCTCTTCGAGTGAAGTCATCGAGCTATAAGGGTTAGGAAATTTCTCATTTAGAGAAGGATCAGATGCTTACAAGTCATCTGGCAGAGACTTGTCCTCTAGCAGGACGTTGTCAGGCGGGTTGTTTAACTCCCTATTGACCTGCATTGAAGAATCATAAATATACTTAGAGCGTGGGGTGATCAATCCCTTAGTCCAATCAATTTTGGGATTCCAATGCGTTAAAAAGTCATGGCCAAGAATGGTATCGTCCATCCTTGGGGCGTCCAAGACTGATAATTCCCACTCGAAGGGGGGAAAGTTCGGAAAGTTGAAAACCCATAAAACTTTCTTACTTACCCAATATTTGGGTTCCTCTGATTCAACCAAATAGATTGGAGTTCGATAGATATCTGTAAATGTTAGTTGACGCTTCTCGGCAAAAGATATACTAACAAAAGAAATTGAAGCTCCAGAGTCTATAAGACAACTGAAGGGAATATCCTCCTTAAAAAGAATGAATCTCAAGCGGTTTAAGGCAACTCCAGTCCTTAAGACATGGAGGTTCTGTGCACTGGGAGAGATAAGATAGTTTGCTTTGCACACAAGTAAACTATCTACTAGTTTTTTGACTTCGAACTAGTACCTTCTCTTTCCTTCAACTTTACACAGTCTTCCAACTTGTGCTTACCCCCACAATACATACATAACCCATTATCTGCTCGTCTCTTCCTCTCAGCTTCTTTAAGTTCTCCTTTAGGATCCAGTACTTTGCTGATATCGCCTGGGGTCGAGCCTTTTGGTCAAGGTTTATCCTTTCCCTTATTGGGTTTGGATTGAGTCGAGGAGGATCGATTTGGTTGTGGGTGTGAAGAAGTTCCTGATTTAAAATTTAGGCCTTAAAATTTGTTGGCATATCAACGATGTTGAAGTCGTCCTTGATAAACGCTGTCAAGTTCGAGGGTTCGATCCATTAAATCCGTTAAAGTAGTCATCTTCTGACCGTGAAGATTTAATTGATCCAGAATCCTCGAAGGAAGTCCTTTCTTGAAATGATACTTAAGGGCAGCATCATTCCAACCTACCCGAGTTTGAAGTGCTCTTAAGTTCGAGATATATTCGAAGGCTTTACCATTATCACTCATGCGAAGAAAATCAAGTTCAATTTCTGCGTTGTCCGTTTCATTAGAGTCCCCAAACAACATAAAAAGTTGGTGTTCGAACTTTTCCCAATTATTGATAAGCAAGTGGGTTTCTGTCGAAGAAAGCATGAGCAGATAAGGTTCGAAGCATCTTGCTGCTTTCCCGGCTAGGAATGAAGAAGCGTAAACAACCTTTGATCGGTCGCTGTTAAAGGTTCAAGGGTCATTATGGAACAGTAGCTTGCAGGTTTGCAAGAAGGGTCGCAATCTGTCGGGGTGATCTCCATCGAATTTGTCAGGAGATTTCATAGAAGGAGTTTTGAACTTAGATCCTTCTGAAGACGTTGGATTTGAAAGGGTTTTCATGAAAAGTCTCATGAAATCTTCCAGAGAGTTAGATGGTCCAGGTTCTGAGGATTGACCAGAAGGGTGATTGGCTGGGGCGGATGGTGCCTCGTGCATTGTATCCTCTCCTTCTTCTTCATCACTAGAATCCTCAAAATCTTGTGGGATGTCTTCTACATATTGAACTGAATGTTGCTGTTCCCTAAGGTCAAGAGGTTCCAAGGAGTGAGTGCGGGAAACAGGCCGTGTGGCTGTTGGCCTGCTTCTGGCGCGAGCTCTAGTAGTAATGTGCGTAGGAGGAGTGTGTTGAACAGGTGCTATTTTATGAATTTAGAAAACACCTGAAAAGGACGTAGTAGTGCAAAGAATGAGAACTATGGAGAATTTAATTATACTGTTACCAGAAGACCTACACACAGGGTCAAGAGTGTTCCTGAAAGTGAGATGGAGGGAGGAGTATAGAAACTTTTTTGAGGCACAGATGAAATGTTTGAGGAAGTGATTCAAAGATGACTCGAAGGAAGAGCTACTGCTTCAAGATATGTTTGAGAAGAATTCTAATATAATTTAAAGGTAATATTAATATTCTTAAGACTCACAAAGGGTTGGAAACTCAATAATTAAAGATTTAGGATTTAGAAATGATTACTGAGAAAATAAGGAAAGATACAATAATAATGATTTAACCTAAAGCTTTACCACTATTAACTATATATATGTTTTTACAATTTAATTCTAAAGAATTTCAAACCAAATCCCAACCCCTTTTATATCCTTTACTCCTGCTCCCATTGACCTCATTCCCATCCACTATTCCGCACACCACAGACCATTAAAAAATACACCCGTTACACCTGGACCCTCCTCACTAACAACCGTCAACCCTTTAATCCTCCACTAACAATTCCGTCCATGCTCACTACCCCTTTTAATAATTCACAGACACTTAATAAACCTTTTAGCATACTATTACATTAACAATTGCGCTGTGCGTCACTTATTGAGGAAAAGACTAAGACACACTATTGAGAGATTGACTAATTTAGATTTAGAGTTTAGACTAGTGCGGTTGGATAGTGAGTGCACAAAGGAAAGTTGCAGTTGCTATGTAGAATTGCTTTCTGCGCCTCAAGTATGGATTTAGACCTCTGTATTATTGATTTAATGAGCTGCTTTTGCCTCGAGTGTCACGTGGTGCATTACAATCTTCAAGATTTTTTTTTTGGAAAGTACATCAAGACTTTAAAATGACCACTATGGTCAGTCCATCAAGACTTTAAGCCAAAGAATTGTATATTCCCCCAAGACATTTAACTGAGGATGGTTTTATGGTTGACTCCTTCAGAACTATTAACTGATAATGTGGTGTTGGTAAGATTCTTGCAGAGGGCATCCAAAGGGGGAGTCTCAGAATTTACTTAAGGCAAGTGTGGGGGTAACTGATGATCTAGCTGCTCTGTAGAACAGTTACCCTAGAATTTTAATTTATTTCATTTATCTTGAATGGCTTTATCTCTAGTTCTGTCTTTATGATTTAGGTTTTGAGTCCCCCAAGACTATAAACTGAGGGTTTTTAGTCCCCCAAGACTATATAATAAGGGCTTCTAGTCTCCTAAGACTTAAAACTGAAGATGAGTCCCCCAAGACTGTAAACTGAGGAATTTCTTATGATTGGCTACATTAAAGAAGTCTGGAGAGTGGTCAAGAATTACATTTCTAAGTTCAAAAGTTCAATCAAGAGTCAAGTGGCAGAAGAGAATCAAGAGATGAAACAAAGTGTTCAGCATTAGTCTTGAACTGGTGGATGAGGTGTTTCCTTTTCTTAAGGTCCTGTGAATTTCTAGCAGGAGTGAGTTGGAAGTAGCTTAGTAGAAGGTTTTTTTGTTCAGAGGAGTTTTGTTGGAATTTGGCCTTAATGGTGGGCAAGTGGTTAGGAGTTGGTTTTGCAATGGATCCTACATTTTCATCATCACTTTCAAAAGATGAAAGAGCTGAGAAGTCATCAGTTTTGAAAGTAGAAGGAAGGAGTAAAAGTTTTTTTTTAATATCAGATGGACCAAGACTGGTGGAAGTGGGGGCTGTAGTGGTGTTTGAACTCTTCTTTGAAGGGTGTAGTTTGTTGACCAATCTGGGTATCAGGATGGATGGCCTGGATCTTTTGGTACTGGTTGAAGATGGACCAGGTTGAGGTGGAGTTGAAGCTGTTTAAGATGATAATGGACCAGGTCTGAAGAAAGTCTTCTTTCTGGATTGGAAGACATCACAGGAGTTTCTGTATAGATGAGCTGGTGGTGTGATGGTGCAGATTATATTGTTGTCAATGCAGTATTGGCAAGGGCCCATGTCAGAGGCTAATTTTGGAAGAAAGCTGAACATGTTGGATCTGATGAAGGAGAATGTGGAAATTCACAATTGGAGGGAGGATGTGGTCTTCCAACAATGGCAGAGGCCCTTTTTGGTCTGTTTGGTGCCATTTTTGTATGTCTTAATTGATATTGGTCAAATAATTACATGTTATTTTGGTTTTACACAGTGAATTTTGGGACTATGGGTATCTAAGTAATACAGTTGGAAAGCCCTGGGGTTTCCTCTATATTTGATGTCTTGATGATACTTTTCATAATCCACGTTTTAAGGGGTCATTTCCTCACTTTTCATTTCTAAAAGATAGCTGTTTAATTTTGTATTTGGTGTTTTATGGGCTAACCTTAAGTCTTAGGGTTAAGTGCTTAGTACCAATAAGTAGAGCTAATTTGGCTCTATATTTTATGTCACAATGTTTTCATAGCTTAATTTTGTGTTTTAAGGGTTTTAGTAGTTGCGGTGGAATTTTAAAGTATTTTAGGCTTTATTGGAGGTTTTTGGTGGTTTTCTGGCTTCAGGGAGGTCTGGCTGCCTCTAGGTGGCCTTTCTGACTTGGTTATAGAAGGCTGGGGAGAATTTATAGAGGGGTTTTATTCAATTTGGCTGTCAAAAGGGCTAAATTAGTTGCTGTGCATGGATTTTTTTGGTGGTGGTCTGTGTGTACATACTGAATAAGAAAGTTTGGGGAAACTGTAATTATCATACAACCATCTGGTAATTATATCATTTTTTCTCACTCAGTTTTATCTATTTTTTGGCCACAATTAACCGTGTTTGTTGCAAGGTTAGCTCTTCATTTAACTCAAGTTTGGAAACTGGTTTCTTTGGTGTAGCTTTGCAACCTGCATCAAGTATTATTGCTGTTTTCTGTGTAAAAAGTGCACATTGTTTTGTTTTTCTGGTGTAGATCTTTCTGCATTTCAGGTTTCTGGTTCTTTGGTTCTCAGTAGTCTGCTATTGACTACTGTCTTGACTTGTAAAGCAGTCAAGAAGTTTGTTGGAAGGGGTATAGTAACAGTTATTAATTTTCTTTAGCAAATAAATCTCACCTGGTATTTCTCTCCAGTTTTACTCCAACTCCCTTGGTCAAGGCCAATAGCTAGTACTATAGGAATGTCTACAACGTTATTCAATGGATTGGGTCTGTTTCCAGAATTTCAAGAAGTTGTTTGTTTCCAGGAATGCTTCTCACTTTATGAAAAATGTTCTCCAACTGAGAACTCTGCATCAGAGATAGCAGCACAGAAATTCTCTGCCCCATTTTTTTAACAGCCATAAATATACATAAAAACTTAAAGAAAAGGGTGTTCAGCCTTTCTGTCTTACATCTCTCTACTTGTAATCAAAAAAATGCCCAAATTCTAAGCCTACACCATTGAAAACATTTGTTTATCACCCTCTTAAAGATTGGCTAGCAAAGAAGCTGTGGCTTCCAGAATTTGAATCAAAATTTGACTTTAAATTAAATATGAAAAATAAATCAAGCTCTCATTTAATGTGCAATGTTGTAGATAGAGATATTTGGAGAAACTTTCCTGATATAAAATGGGAGGAAAATAATTACACTCAGATATCCGAAAATCTTGTTTTCAGTCTTTATTCAGACTGGTTTAATCCTTATGGAAATAAATCTGGAAAAAAGTCCATATCAGTTGGATCAATTCTCCGTGTGTGCCCTAATCTACCCCTTGAAGAGCAATATAAGGAAGAAAGTCTATTTCTATGGGGAGTCATACCAGGGCCAAAAAGAGCCTAAACTAGACCAGATGAATAATATACTGAAACCTTTGATTGATGAATTTCAAATATTTTGGAAGGGAATATGGTTCACTTCAACCAGTAAATTTCCAAAAGGTAGAATGATGCATGCTGTTATCACCACACAATATTTGGAAGGGACTTGCTAGCAAGTCCTCAACTTGAAGTCAGGTGGAACTCAGACTGAACTCAGACTGATCTCAGACTTGACTCAGGCTGAATTTACTTTGAACTCATCTTGAGCTCTTAACCAAAAATGAATGAGTCTGTTCTGGAATAATAGTGAAAGTTTAATGAATACTTTATAGAGATAATAACAAGGGAAGATTAATAATCTGATCTATTCACAGAAATTTTTTCATAAAACTCATTTTCATTTTCATTTTGAATTTCACTTGATCATTAAAAAGACTGAAAATTATACTATTTATTTCAAAAACATCACTTTTAACCTCTCTAATGTTTTTATTCTATTTTTTTTTGAAAAAATATAAAATGAGATCAGTGGTTTTTTTTATTGATAAATCCTTTTAACCAAGAATTTGAAGCTTTTATTTTTTAATTTAAAGCATAATACCTGATTTTTTTTGTATTTTTATTCTTTCTGATTATGAAATATAACCAACATATTTTACTATTACATTTGAAAATAATTTAAATAAAGTCATAAAATACATAAGTAAAAAAGTTTAAAATTTCTTTAAATGTTTTGTTCTAGTTTTCAACTTTTTGCTACAATTTTCCTGTTATATTATTTATTTATATCATGTATAGTTATCAGAAGCATTCTGTAAATTCTTGTGTAAAAAAGCAAAATAATATTTCATTACTAATTATTTTACTATATTACTTTCTTAGTCTTAAAGTGCATTGTAAATCAAAAATATAGAATAAAGACGTATAAATATAGGTTTAAGGTAAAAAATATTAATAAAGAGTAACTATCAATAATTTTCCATATTGGCAGAATAGAGCTGTAGATCAAGGGGGTGGACTCTGATGTTTTCCTGAAGAACAAAGTTCACTCTGAATTTTTCACTACCTCAATGGACAACCTCTCAATCTCTCCACACAACTTTTCTGCCTTGTCATTTCTGTTAATTCTATTACCACTCCCCACCCTTTTATTTCCCTCCTGATACATTTGCTACACCCTTTAAGCTTCAAAATCTAAGTTCAAGCCCTCCTCACTACTCCCCTCCACTCTATATTCACTTTTAACACAACTCCACCCTTTTTGCAACCTCTTGTTCACCTCCCGTTCCCCTTAATCACCCTAATCACCTCCCTTAGCCCTCACCAACATTTGTCTCACATTCTCAAAATATTACTCACCTCCTCAGTCTATTGTCCACATCCCCCAGCTCTTGCTTACCTCCCCTAGCCTTTTTTCACCTTCCCAAGCCCTTTTCAGCCCTTCACTCACCTCCCCCGGCCTCCCCCAGTACCTTACTTTGGCTGGAGATTTGAATGAGGTGCTGTAAAGACTAAGGAGGGCTGGGAGAAGTGAGTGAGAGGCTTTTATCACCTCCCCCAGCCTTCCAAGTCCCTTAATTTGTCTGGAGATGTGAGTGAGGTTCTGTAAAGACTAAGTAGGGCTGGGAGTAGTAGGTTAGAGGCTTTTATCACCTATCCTAGCCCTTTAAAGACCCTCGCTCACCTTTTCCAGCCTTCCTTAAGTGGTTAGGGGCTTTTATAACCTCTCCCAGCCCTGTAAGGCCCCTCTCTCACCTTCCCCAGTCCCTGCATTTTTCAATGTAAGGTGAGCAATGAGATGGGAGAGGTGAAAAAAGTGCTGGTGAGGCATGCAAGGGCTTGGGAATTAGCCAAAGATGTGGAATTCCAAGTCTTAGTATGGCTCTAAAAGTCTATTTAGAATATTTATTGGGAATAGGATGGTGATCAGAGAAGCCAGAATAATTAAAAATATTTTATTAATAAACGAAAAATGAAGTTGGAAAAGTCAAGTAATGAATTTTTGGTCAGATTTATTAATTTCACAGGTCATATGATTTTTTTACGGCCACAAAATTAATTTTATGGAAAGTCAAGAAGCTCAAGAACCTTTGGGAAATTTCTCTGAACTTTTACTATTTTTTTTATATTTTTAATTGATTTTAAAGATTTATTAAATTATTTACGTTTTTCAAAAATTACATAACTTTGATGATTTTTCATAGGGTAAATAGAGCTGCGAAGACTACAAAAAATAGTTAGGAATGTTAGGGAGAAGTAGCTCTCTTATGTGTAATTTTTCTAGATTTTTTTTTTATAGAATTAAGGTTCTAATTGAGTCCGGAGGTCCCGACAAGCGCCAGACAAACTCTGTACGAGATCTGGACAAGCTCCAAATGAGCTCTGGCTGCACTCCAGAGGGAAAAAGGGCATGTGACTGATTATTATGCATATAAGGCTGTAGAATCAAAATTATTCAAAAAGAGAGAGAATAGAAATGGAGATTATAACAACCATTATTCATAATTTTTTTTTGTCAAAAAAATAATTAATTATTTATAATACCCTTATAAAATAACAATTTAACATAACACTTTAAATATTTTACTCAACAACTCTTAAACATTAGCATATAGGGTACCATTAGAAAGGTCTCAACTCCAGTAACTCATTTATAGTATCTGTTCTCAAAAATTATTAAAATATAAGAACATTAAAACTACTTTCTTTAAAAATATTGTATCTGGTGTAACTTTATTGTTGCATTTCAGTTGTTTTGCACAGAATAACCGCTCAATCATCCTAACAAGCGTTAATTATTCAGGGTTTCATTCTTTATTATTATAAAGTATACTTTAAAGATTATTGAACTAAAAAACTCACAAATTAATTTAGAGAGACAGGGTTTTCTACAGTTTATCAAACTCCTTCGGATTCTGCTTACAGCAAGGCAGCTGTAAGAGTCTACCTACATATTTGGCGCCTAAAGTGGGGTCTTTCAATTTCTCTAGCTTTTAAAGGAACTTAATTGATACTTGAACCTTTAGCCTGCAAGAGGCTTGTTTTCTGAAACTCTTATCAATTTATTTATCTTAGCCTGCAAGAGGCTCACTTATTGGAATGCTTTATTTTTAATCTAATTTATTAGGATGTCTTCTGCTGCTGGTTCTGGTGTGTCTCTTCCTATGACACCATCAGTTAGGATTGTTTCTTGGGATGGGCCCAAGTTTAATGGGGAAGCAGTTAAATGGTTTTTGAGCAGATATGAGGCTTCTTCTTTGGTGGATGGAGCTACTAACCTGGATATGGTAAAGCAGATCAGGTTTTTTATTGTTGACAGAAAGGTGGAAAAGGAGGTCATTGCTATGGAGGGTTATAAAAGGCTTGATTAGATAAGGTTGTCAAAAGAGATGGTTTATAGATGGGGTGTCAGGTATACTATGGTTGATCTCAATAAGATTTTCAGTGATTGGAAAGGTAAAGGTGGTGTTTCTAATATGGTGGACTTGAAAAAGTTATGTGGACAGTTTGATAAAGTGGTGGAATATCTGATCTTGGTGGAGGAATTGGGCCATGAAAATCAGGCCAAGGATCTATTCTGGTCTTCTTTTAGTAGGGATATTAGGATGGATGTGTTAAAAGAAATGTCTAGGAAAAATTTGATGAAGGATCTGCCTAATGGTAAACAGAAACTGCTGGCCTTGGAGATCATCAAGGAGAATTTTCAAGGCTACTTAAAACTCATGGCACTGGACAAATATCAAGAGTCTTGTACTCAATTTGTTAGCAAGGTTAGTGAAGTATTGGCTGAAAATAAAAATATCATGATTCAAGCTCAAGAAGCAAAGAAGGCTCAGATGGGACAGCTTGTTGCTAAAGTTGAGGGAAATGTAGACAACAAGATGGTTGATTACTTGGAAGATTTAACTAAAAAATTAAATATATTTGTTCAAGAGACTCAAAAATCCAATAGAGCACCTGTGGCTTCAACTTCAACTTCTTCTTACCAATCTAGAGGTTATGAGAGGAAGAATTATGGATTTAATGGCAATGATAACCAGCTCTCTGGCGATAGTAATGGTGTTAGGAATGGCAATGGCAATGGTAATGGTAATGGTGGGAATGGTTTTAGAGGTGGATATGGTGAGTCCAGGATGTGCTCTTATTGTAATAGGAGGGGACACAAGACTGGGAAATGTTATTTTTTGGATAGGGACTTGGATGCTGGTAGAGTAAAATTTGATGGAAAAGTTTATAAATTCCCTGATGGATCTTTCATCAAGCCCAGTGAAGGTCAAGCTCCCTCGGATTTGGTTAGGAAGAATATGTCTTTGGGGAAAAGGACCAGGTTTGAAGAGTTACCTGGTGATGATGAAGATAAGGATAAAGGTGGTAAAGTTGATGATGGTAAAGATGTGGAAAAGTTAGATAAAGGAAAATGTAAAGAGTTCAATAAGGCCACTTACTCAACTTCATTTGGTGGTTTGGAGCTATCCTGTGTAGTTAGGGCAGAGGAAAGTTGTATGGCAAGTGAATTCAATGTCAATGCTGCTAGAAGAGCAGCTGCTACTAAAGCTAAGAGTAGCATTCAGAGCCAATTAAAGGATAAACCGGGCAAGGCAGAAATTAAAAAGTTGGAAAAGAAACCTTATTCTAAGGACAAAATTTATAATATACAGAAGGGGATGGCTGATATGGGGCCTACTAGTTTTTGAAAGTTGGATTTAAATGGTGAGCCTATGCCTGTGGATGAAGATTTGGATTCTGAGGAGGATTTACCTTTGGAGTCTCCCCAGACCAAGTTTTGGTGGTCCAACTCCTATGGAAGGGGTAAGGAGGACCAGTGATGGATCTGGATTATTGAAAGAAGCTGGTGATGGAGCTAGGGTTATCAGTATTCAAGATGTTATTATGGGGGGTGAATATGGAAATGTGGGTCCCCAAGAGGTGTCCAGGGCCAAGGTAATGAAATCTATGGCTCAATATGAGAGGGCCATTGTTTCTGGACAAGAGAATGCAATGGAAATGGTTTTAGGAAGATTGAATCAACTTCAAATTCCTTTATCTTTAGGCCAATTATTTATGATTAGTCCAGCCCTTGCAGAATAGCAGAAGAAGCATCTGACAAGGAGAAGAGTGTCCACAGGAGGGGTGGAATATATATGTGAAAATGTGGAGAAGTTTTGTGAGGAGGTGGAAACTCATTTTTCTGCACCTTTAGGATATTTGATGGTTACTCTCAATTGTAGAGAGGTAAAGGCCTTGGTCAATTCATGGTCTCAAATAAATTAAATTTCTTTAAAGCAAGCAACAATTATAGGCTTGCCAATTAAAACTGGTACTGAGGGAAACCTCTAAGGTATTGGAGGGTATGCAACAGAGATTATGGGTACAGCTGAGCATGTTAAATTAGGTGTTGGTGAATCGGTTGGTAAGGTTCACTTTTATGTGGCCAGAGGGAAAGTTAAAACTGTTCTTGGTGGTCCTTTTTTGATGGATTTTAAGGCCCAAATTGGCTATCAGTCTGGAATGGGTATTAGTTTGGAGATTACTGAAGAGGATATGAGGAGGCTACATATGCAGTTGGCACCTCCTGGAAATGAAGGTTGGGAGACACGGCCAGGGATCACTACTCTGTTTCTGTGTTGTACTTGCATCAATTAGTGGCGTATCAAACAGACAGCTTCTGGTGAATTATGTTTAGAGGGGAATTTTGGAGACCCTCATTTTTTGGGGTAGAAGGGGCTGATCAATCTAATGTTGCAATATCTCCCCAGGATGAGATCCCAGATTGCAATAGGTCTGCTCACTTGGAGATAATTCAAGTGGATTCTCAATTATTTTCTGTTAATAATACATTATATTTTTATAATGTTTTAAAATTATTGGTTTGTCTCACTTCTCTGTTAAGTTTTTTGATCACATTCAAGAATGGATCAAGAGGGAAGATGGGAAATATTATGTTGAATAAAAATTGGAATGGTTTATTTTCTGACCTCCAGCAAGAGGGTAAACTGCAATTATTTCATCAAAATTCTATAAAAAATCTTAGTATAATTAAAACACAAAAAAATAATTTTTGTGACAATTTGTTTCCGGTCTTCCAGCAAGAGAATAAACTTCCAACTTTTTTTACTGGTGATTTTATGATGGATAAGGGAATTAAAGGTTTTGAAAAAATTGTTGATAAACAAGATTATGGAAAAGAGAAAAGGGTTAAATTTTAAAATGAAATTAAATATTTTTCTACTTATATTGATTCTGATTCTCACAATGAAGTGAATTCCTTTGATGAAATTTCCAATGGCAATACAAAAAAAAATATTTTACCTCAAGTTTATGCAGATGTGGAGACAGAAAAATATATGAAGGTAGAAAATAAAATTGGACTGATTAATGAAATGCTACCTGCTGAATTAAATCCACATTTGAGAGGACAAAGGCTATCAAGAGATCCTTATGAATGTCCCTTGGTTAAGAGTCTGCCCAAATTCTCTGAAACATCAAGAATCACTTTTGATAGATTAGGTGTTGTTAATTTTGGACCTGATGGTTGGTTGTCTGGAGAAGAGAAGAAGTTGTTGTTTGATGTGATGGTAAAGCAAGAGAAGGCCATTGCTTTTGTAAAAGAGGAGACGGGTGTGTTGAAGCATTCCTATGGGGAGCCTTACAAGATTCCTGTAGTATGTCATGAACCATGGCAGCAAAAAACAATCCCAATTCTGGCTGCATTAAAAGAAGCTTATATCAAAATTGTCAGAGAACAGATTTCCACTGGAATGTATGAGAAATCATCATCAAGTTATTCTAGTCCAGTATTTTGTATCAAGAAACCTAATGGAAAGCTTAGAGTAGCTCATGATCTCAGGGAATTAAATAGGGTTACAATAAAGGATGCTGGTATACAACCTAGTGCTGAGGAGTTTGTGGAAGCATTTTCTGGGAGAGTTTTTTATGGTTTAGGAGATATTATAGAGGGATATGATGAGAGAGAGTTTCATCCAGACTCTAGGCCTCTCACTACTTTTGATACACCTCTAGGACAATTACAATTGACAAGATTACCTCAAGGAGCAACAAATTCAGTTGCCATTTATCACGCTCAGATGGCTTGTATTCTTCAAGATGAAATTCCTCTATATGTTGGAATCTTTATTGACTATGGAGGAATTAAAGGACCTTCAACAGATTACTATAATGAAGTTTTGGAGGAGAATCCAGGGATACAAAAATTCATCTGGGAGTATGAAATAACTTTAGAAAGGATCTTGTTTAGAATTGAAGAAGCTGGTTTAATTATTTTGGGTTCAAAATTTTCATGTTGTGTGCCAGCTTTAGAGATTTTAGGTCATGTGGTATGTAAAGAGGGTAGGATTATGTCCAAGAAGAAAGTGAATTATATTCAGTCCTGGCCAAGACCCAAGAATACGACCAAAGTTAGGGGGTTTTTAGGTGTATGTGTTTATGTTTGAATGTTTATCAAGGACTTTTCTTCATTGGAAGCTCTGTTGAGAAGGTTGACGAGAAAGGATTATGACCGGGAGTGGGATGAATAGTGTAAAAGGGTGTTTGAGAGATTGAAGAAGGTTGTGGGGAAGGATTAAATCCTGCACAAGTTTGATTATGGAAAAGATGCTGGTAGGATTTATTTAGCAGTTGACTCAAGTCAGGTTGCTTATGGGGCAGTTTTTTCTCAGATGGATGAAGCTGGTTACATTAGGCCAGTTATTTATGAATCTGTGGTACTCACCAAAGTCGAATAAAGATATTCTCAGCTGAAATTGGAACTGTGCGGAGTGGCAAAAATTTTAAAGAAACTTCAAAATGTTTTGTGGGGACTAAACTTCAAATTGCAAGTGGATGCAAAATCTTTAATTCAAATGATTAATTCCCCAAGTTTACCAAATGCACCTATGACTAGATGGGTAGCATTTATTCAACATTTTTCTTTTGAATTAGCTTATAAGCTCAGAAAAACTTTTACTATGCCAGATGGTTTGTCAAGAAGACCACTCACTGAAGATGATTCAGACTCAGAAGAGTTTGATGAAGATATACCTATGATTCAAGCCAGCACTAAAGGAGCTGAAGACTTTCTGTACCTCCTCTCTGAGGTTAAACTGGCTGGTTATGTAAAGAGGGATGAATATGTGGGATATAAGGATAACTGAGGTTAAACTGGCTGGTTATGTAAAGAGGGATGAATATGTGGGATATAAGGATAATGAAAGTGTGGAAAGTGTATATGTGGATGAGAATGATGTGGTAGTATGGGATGGTAGTAGTTTGGTTAATGGTTTATATGTTGGAAGTTTAGATATAAATTCGGTAAAGCGGAGGTTGGACAATGATGATGAAGAAGGAGATACTAAAATAGGTGGTAAAGAGGTTGATAAAAATTCAGTTAAAAAGAGATTTGAAGTTTCAAAATTTAAAGATGAAAATTTTTATTTGTTTATCGATCAAACTCAATCAAAGAAGCTTATGACTCATGCAAGTGCAGGTGATATAGGTGATAGGGAAGTGCCATGGAAGTTATTTTATTTTATTTTAAAGATGAGGTCTGGGGACAGACTGGGTTTTATTATGTTTTGGTAAAATATTTGTTGACTCTGGAAAGGCCAGAGGAATGTGATGGGGATGACGGGATGGCTATAAAAAGAAAGACTCCAGCATTTTATATATATGGACAAAGATTGATGAAAAGGAGGTATCCAAATCCTCAGGTAGTAGTTTCTCAAAAAAAAGGGCAAGAATTGGTTATGAAAGCACTGCATGAAGATCTCGGTCATAGGGGAATGGGCAAAACATATAGACAAATTACTGATAGATTTTGGTGGCCTGGCATGAAGATGGCTATTAAGAAATGGGTTCAGTCATCTGAAGAATGTCAAAGAAGGAGTTATCTAAGGCCAAAAGAACCTGGACATGCAACCGGCGAAAACACTCTTTTTGGTAGGGTTAGTTTGGATGCTGTTCATATAAAAGAGGGGAGATATAAATATTTAATTGTAGCCAGAGATAATTTATCTGGTTGGGTAGAGGCAGTGCCTCTTATTAATTTAAATTCCTAAATGTGGCATATTTATTATTGAAGGATTGGGTGTATAGATATGGGGTTATGAAATTAATAAAGGTTGATGGAGGACCTGAATTTTGGGCAGAATTCAGGGAAGCTATATCAAAGGTTGGATCTAAGGTTAGGGTAGCCAACCCTTATTATCCTGAAGCTTAAGGAATGGTTGAAAGAGGGCATCAAGTTATGAAGGATGCATTAGTTAAAATGTGTGGAAAAAGTGCTGAAAAATGGAGGCACTCTTTACCCTTAGTATTATTTGCTGACAGAATCACTGCCAAAAGGAAGACTAGATATTCTCCCTATGAACTAGTTTTCCGACAAAAAGTAGTTTTACCAGTTTATTTAGAGGTTGAATCATATCTTGAAGAAGATTGGAATACTGTTAACACAACTGAAGAATTTTTATGTGCAAGAATGATGCAGCAGGAGAAGAAAGAAGAAAGTTTAGAAAATTCATATTCTAGAATGATTAAAATCAGAAATCAGTCAGTAAGATATTGGGATGACCGGTTGGCACATTGACTTAGAAAACCTTTGAAAACTGGAGATATCGTTTTGGTGTATAATAGAAGTTTGGAAAGCCAGTGGGGGAAGATGTTTGCAGATAGGTGGAATCAACCTTATAAAGTCAGAGAACAGGTGTCTGGCGGTTCATATGTTTTGGAAGAATTGGATGGAGTAGTTTTAAAGAAGAGGGTAGTGGCCGATCATGTCAAAGGGTTCTATCCTAGGGGCACCAGGAGTGCTGAAAGTTAACTCCGAAATGAGGGTAAACTATTTTGACATTTGTTTGAAAATTATTAAAACTTTAAAATGAGGGTAAACTATTTCTACAATTGTTTAAAGGTGAGACTCCAAAACTAGGATAAACTACATAATTGATTAAATAAAATTTTGTCAAAGTTTAACTCCGGAATGAGGATAAACTACTTTCATATTAAAAATATTACTGTTTTTTTACTATGGTATGGGAGATGAAACTGTTAACCAAATCTTATGACATTTATGAAGACATTTGTTTGAAAATCTTAAACCTCTTAAAAGCAATAAAAATTATGGAGAATATATATTTTGGAATGAAAATTTTTTTATTGGTAGAAGCGTTCACAGGGGAACCTTCTGAATTAAAATATTGGCAAGTTTGGGGGTAATTGATGGGATGGCTGCTCTATACACAATTACCCCACAATGTTCATTACCGATCTTTCCCTGTTTCTAGTTGAATCCTGGCTTTGTTTTGGATCTATAGGAAGTCCGCTAAGACTATACACTGGAATTTACAAAGAGACAATGCTCCCACTGCCAGATTCAAGATTCTTTTTTTATTTTTGTTTTTGTTATTTTTTTTATGTTAGATTTTTATATAATGAAATATGTTTTCCTTTCATTTTAATTTTTATAATACTATAAAATATTGTTAAGGGTGATACTCACTGGTGGTCTCTAATCATTTTTAAAAATTGGAGGGAGCCCACCTAGTGATCATTATCATATAATTTTATTTTCCTAAACTTTCATTTATTAATTTTGTATCTTCAATTTCTCAAAATTGTGTAACCACATCAAGTTGAACTTGCATGTGGGTATGATGTAGAGGGTACCGCTCATCAATTAGCTGGGCGCATCTTTTAAATTTTATTTTACATTTCATAAATTTTATATTTCAAATTCATTCTCATTTTTTTTAAAAATTAAAAATTAAATTTTATTTAATAATAATTTTTTATAAACTTTTATTATTTTCATCATTCAAAAAAAATATAAATAAATAAAATAAAATAATAATCAATAAAAAATTAAAATTAGAGTAGTTTTTAGTGTATATTTCTTTTTATGTTTCATTTTATATTTCAATCAGGATGGCTAGTTATGAGAAATAAATCAAATTTAAGAAGAATTATTTTTGGAAGAAGCTCTATCTGAAGAATTTGGAGCTAAATCTTTGATTATCCGGGTATCTGAATCAATTTGTTGGTATAGGAAATTTGAAGCCAGTTGGCTATTTTTAGTTGATCCCTCAAAATTCGCTCTCTGAACCATACCTCAGTTTGATCAGAAGGAGAATAATGGTGAAAATAAGTTAAAATATGATTGAAATTAAATGAAAGGTGATGTCCAACTAGATGATAGGGACCTGGGGATAACTAAGACCAGGTAAAGGAATCATATGCTGTGGTACGCACCTTGCAGGAAGCTTGAATTTAGACCAATCAGCGCGCATAGTCCAGGAAGAATAAAGGGGAGTTAGCGCAGAAGGAAGTGCAAAAACATAATGTGTATTTGTGTTTTTCAAGGAAAAAAAGGAAATCGAAGCACAGAAAAGGATTAAGGGTCTGTGCGCTTGGATATTGCAGCAAGATGTGCCGCACAATAGGGAATTGTGTATTATCAACTTAGGACTATTACGCGCTAAACAAATATGGATTTGGGCTTTCAAAAAGTATGTGTTACGCATTAAGGAAAAAGTCATGAATTAAGGACAACTCAAGTGCATAGTATGCTGTACTGCGGCTAGTTGGGAAACTTACTGAGACAATTAATGAAGAAGGCTAACTAGTTAAGCGAGCTGTCAGAACTATGAACTTAGTATTAAAGTAAAGAGAGTGAGGACTCAATTTTAAAACTACCCAAGAGTTAAGGTAACTAGAGGCAGCGTTAAGATAAGTCAAACCTGGAACTAGCACTGAAACAAAACAAAGGTATAGTTAAAAGCACATATGTGGAGTATCAGTGAAACAAGTTAATACTAGTGTTAGTAATTATAGGGTATGATTTAATCGCTGTAGTTTTTACAAGCTGTGTATGTAGCTTACTAATAGATTAGTTATTGTTTAATAATATGGCACTAGAGCTAGCGCTGAAGATCCACTAGGGAACTGTGTCTTGAGTACCGTAAACATATAAAAAGGACGACTATTTGATAGAGTCTGGGGGAGTCATATACATATAAGATAGATACATATACACATATATAGTCTTTTAAGAGAGAGATTGATATATACAAAAAATAGAGTAGTAAATTAGAGATTTGTCTGAATCCTTTAATTCGTGCGTCTGTCACCACAGAAAATTTGGGGGGGTATTGCTAGCAATACCCCTCATTTAAAAATGTTGGGAAGTGGTTGGAAAGCTGTTGGAAGGCTGTTGGGAGTTCATTGTGAAACCAGATTTAAATTAATTAGACAAAGATTTGGTAATCAGTTAGACCTAGGTTCAACCAAACTCAATCACAGGTTTCTTGGAGCTTGGTGATTACTTTGATTTTGAGCTGAGCACAGATTGAGCAAAGCTTGAACATATCACTTAACATATCATAATATTCACTTTCCCATCTTGTGGAAAGCAAAATTTGATATTCGTTCTAAGAATATCTACATATATTTTCTTGCCAAGTTGGTAACAGAAGGTTAAACTGTAGTATCTCAATTATTACACTAAACTACATAGATATTTGATAAAACATACAATTCAAATCAATTTTAATATTATTGAGATCACCATAAGTGTCTTTCCAAAGACTTACAAAAAGTATGTTAGTATCAAGACATCGTTCTAGGTAGTAGTTTCAATTTGGATTTTGAACTGACATCTAAAGCATTTTACTATTAGACAGAAACATAAATAAGTGTAATAAGAGTGAAATTATTCTATTTTGTGATTATAATGTAACAATAAAGCACATTTTTATTGTGAAAATTTTTCTTCCTCCACAAACCAAAATTTACTCTATAGGCTCAAGATTTATTTTTAAGCCATATTATTCATTTCAGTTATCATTGATTTACTTCCAATATTTATTAAAAAGATAATAATAATACATGTGAAAGAATTATGAGCTTAGCATAGCATATGCTAAAAAGTTATTTTGTCGTTTTATTCAAAACTGATTCTTCATTTTTTGCTTCAATTCATCTTTTAACAACCACTATCTTCAGATACTATTCTTACTTAATATGTCAAGTCTCAGATGTGTTGGACAGTTCTCAATAACAATTGATCAAATTTATATGAATGTAATTTCAAGATTTCAAAACTCACCGACCCCCACGATTTTACAGCGAGGCCATTCGAATGTTCATATTTTTGGACTATTTGAAGAAAGAAAACCAACCCTTGTTGGTAATCTTTCTCAAGTGCAGAGTCAGCACATTGGACCACTATTGGGTGACATTGGCTCTGGATCTCACCATTTAAACCATAGAAGTGCCTTGAATCCTATGAAGCCTTTCTATTTTCATGCTTACTTGGTTCTAGTTTTCGGTAATCAGTATCAACTTTGGGGATGCCTCTTTTCTTCAAGTACACTAATCAGTCTTTCTAAAGAAGCATTTTCTTCTGCACAAATCGATTTATGTCCAATCCTGCACTACGACTCCACTATCTTTTCAGGCCTCCAGCATGAGGATAAACTGCAGAATTTTAAAAGAGTTGATTCTGAAGATGAATCAAGATTTGAAGATTTGGAAGACAGAAGTGAAGATGAAGATTTGGAATTGCGGAAAAGTTTTGGAGTGGTGAGATTGGGGTCTCAAAGTAAGTCCTCCCAATTTTGCACCGCTAGGGTTTCTTCTACACCTTTCAAAAACATTACCTTGGCCACACATGTGAGCAATGGGGAAACCCTTGATTTTTGTTCCAGGTCAGGTGGTGAATATTTCCTGAAGATCCCACAAGTAGAAGGTGGAGCGTCAAATTATAAGAAGGTAGTGCAGAAGATTAGGCCTGTCAATGAGCCTATGCCTGTGGGTTTGAATCCGCCTTTGAAGAGACCTCCTTTGTCAAGAGATCCGTACTGTACTCCTTTGGTGAGGAATCCTCCAGAATTTGTAGAGAGGGCGAGGGTGACCGTGGAAAGGTTGAAAGTTGTTAATTTTGGTCCTGATGGGTGGTTTTCTGAAGAAGAAAAGAAGTTGTTGTTGAATGTTATTGTGCTAAGGGAAAAAGCTGTGGCATTTGTTGATGAGGTAAGCGGTGTGTTGAAGCACTCTTATGGGGAACCTTACTTTATTCCTGTGGTTTGTCATGAACCTTGGCAAATCAAACCTATTCCTATTCCAGCTGCTATCAGAGAGGATTTTGTGGAGATTGTTAGGGAAAGAGTCAGGAATGGGTTATATGAAAAATTGACATCCAGTTACTCAAGTCCGGTTTTATGTGTAAAGAAGAATAATGGAAAGTTGTGGGTTATTCATGATCTTAGAACCTTGAAAAGAGTCACTATCAAGGATGCTGGTATGCCACCAAGTGCAGAGGATTTTGTTGAAGCTTTTGCTGGAAGGGTGTGTTATGGTTTAGGTGATATTATGGGTGGTTATGATGAGAGGGTACTTCATACGGATTCAAGGCCTCTCACAATTTTTGAGTCTCCTTTGGGAAGATTGCAGCTCACTAGGTTGCCTCAAGGAGCAACTAATTCAGTGGAAGTATATCAAGCACAGATGGCTTGGATTTTGCAGGATGAGGTTCCTACTCATGCTGGTATTTTTATTGATGATGGTGGAATTAAAGGACCATCCACTGATTATGGTAATGAGGTGTTTTTCAGAGAACCCTGGAATAAGAAGGTTTGTTTGGGAGTATGAAATAACTCTAGAGAGAGTGTTGTTTAGGATTGAAGAGGCTGGTTTGACCATTTCAGGGTCAAAATTCTGAGGTTATGTTCCTGCTTTGGAAATTCTGGGTCATGTGGTATGTAAAGATGGAAGGATTATGGCAAAGAAAAAGATTAATAAAATACAGTCATGGCCAAGGCCTAAAAATACTACTGAAGTCAGGGTATTTTTGAGTGTGTGTGTATATGTCAGGATTTTTATTAAGGATTTTTCTTTGTTGGCTTCACCTTTAAGGAGGTTGAACAGGAAAGATGCAGGTTGGGGATGGACTAAAGAGTGTGAAGAGGCTTTTCAGAAGTTGAAAAAGGTTGTTGGGGAAGATATTGTTTTTCAAAAGTTGGATTATGGTGTTGGTGCTGGAAAAATTTATCTTGCAGTGGACTCAAGTTATATTGCTACTGGTGCTGTTTTGTCTCAGGAAGATAAAACTGGGAGGGTCAGGCCAGTAAGATATGAGTCTGTGGTGTTTAATGAGGTGGAATCTAGCCTAAGTTGGAATTGTGTGGTGTAGCAAAAATTTTAAAGAAGCTACAGACGGTTTTGTGGGGGCAGCACTTTGAGCTGCAGGTGGATGCGAAATCTTTGGTTCAGATGATTAATACACCTAGTCTTCCAAATGCTCCAATGACTAGGTGGGTGGCATTTATTCAACATTTTTCTTTTGACCTGGTACACAAACCAGGCAAAACTTTTACAATGCCTGATAAATTATCAAGGAGGCCACCTACAGATGATGATTCTGAGGCTGAAGAGTGTGAAGAAGATGTTCCAGTGGTTAGGGCAAGAACTAAGGGTGCTGAAGATTTTTCTGACCTTCCCCAAGAGGCTAAACTGGCTGGTTCTGATCTTGATTCTGGTGATCAGGATGTTTTTGTTGATGAAGATGGAGTTGTTGTTTGGGACAGCTCAAATTTGGAAAAGGGTGTTTTTGTTAGTGAACTGGATTATCACAAGGTTCAGTGGAAAGTGAAGAACGTGTTAAAATTTAAGGATTGGTGTACTGGTTGGGCTGCTCAATTAGCTCATGTCCACACTGGTTATTTCAATGACAGATTTGTACCCTTGGATGTTGTTCTGTTGGATTTTGAAGATGAGACCTGGGGTCAGTCTGGGTTTTATTTTATTTTGGTGGAATATCTGTTGAACTTGGAGAGGCTAGATAGTTGTGATAACAATACTTGGGTGGAAATCAAGAAGAAGAGTCCTGGATTTTATATGTCAGGAAGAAGGTTGATGAGGAGAAGGCATCCTAATCCTCAAGTTGTGGTGAATCAGAAGAAGGGTCAAGAAGTTGTATTGAAGTCTTTGCATGAAGACCTTGGTCATAGAGGCTTTCGGGAGACTTATAGAAGAGTAGCTGACAGATTTGGTGGCCAGGTATGAATTTGGCTGTGCAGGGTTGGGTTCAATCTTGTGAAGTGTCAAAGAAGTCACTTGAAACCTAAAGAGGTTGGCTGTGCTACTTGTGAAACAACTGTTTTCGGAAGAGTCAGTCTGGATGCTGTCCATATTAAAGAGGGCAGGTATAAATACTTAATTGTTTCCAGGGATGATTTTTCTGGTTGGGTTGAGGCAGTGCCATGGTTAATTTGACTGCCAAGAATGTGGCAGAGTTTTTGAAGAAGGAGTGGATTTATAGGTATGGTTTAATGAAGTTGGTGACTGTTGATGGCAGGCCAGAGTTTGGTGCCAAATTTAAAGAAGCTGTGGCTAGTGTTGGTTCTAATGTTAGAGTGGCTACACCTTATTATCCTGAAGCTGAAGGCATGGTTGAAAGAGGGCATCAGGTTATCAAGAATGCTTTGGTAAAGATGTGTGGAGATAGTGCTGAAAAGTGGAGGCATTATTTACCCTTGGTGTTATTTGCTGATAGGGTCACTGTGAAGAGGACAACTGGCTATTCTCCTTATGAGTTAATGTTTGGTCAGAAAGCTGTTCTACCAGTGGACTTGGAAGCTGTCTCTTATCTTGGAATTGATTGGGATAAGGTGCACTCAATAGAAGAATTGCTCTGTACCAGGATGCAACAGTTTGAATGTAGAGAGGAAAGTCAAGAGAAGGCATACTCTAGAATGATGAAGATTATGAATCAATCAGTCAGATACAGGGACAAGAAGTTGGCTCATAGACTCAGAAATTTCTTGAAACCTGGTTGTTTGGTTTTGGTGTATAATAGAAGTTTGGAGAGTCAGTGGGGAAAAATGTTTGCTGGCAGATGGAATGGACCTTACAGAATCAGATCTCAGGTGTCTGGAGGTTCTTATGTTTTGGAAGAGTTGGATGGTGCAGTCTTAAAGAAGAGAGTGAATGCAGACCAGTTGAAGAGGTTCTATCACAGAGGCACTAGACATGAAGAAGATTGACTCCGCAATGAGGATAAACTATGGAACGTTCTTTAAATTTTGGAATTTTTTTGGTGTTGCAGAGAAACTTTTTGTTAGAAGGTACCCATGGGTGGGGCTTCTAGATTTGATCTTTGCAAGTGTAGGGGTAACTGATGGGCTGGCTTCTCTATAGAAAAGTTACCCCAGATTGTCTGTTTCCAACCCTTTCTCTTAATTTTGTTGAACTTTAGAATTTGTTTTTTTTCACAGGTTTTAGTCCTCTATGACTTTAAACTGAAATTTCCTTTGGATTTCAAGTGCCGGACTCTTCACTCTTATTGGTTTGGTTTATTGTGTCGGATGTTGTGTTTTGTTAGAAGGTACCCAGGAGGGGCTTCTAGATTTTATTTTAGCAAGTGTGGGGGTAACTGATGAGCTGGCTGCTCTGTAGAACAGTTACCCCAGAATGTCTTTCTCAAGTCTTTTATTTTTCCTAGTTGAATTCTAGTTCTGTTGTTTATTATTCAGGTTTCAAGTCCACTATGACTTTAAACTGGTTTAAGACTGGCTTCTTTATCTTTGGTTTTTTTGGGTTGGTGGTGGATCACTGGTGGTCTCCCATCATTTTTACATATTGGAGGGAGCCCACCCAGTGATCATTTCTATGGACTGGACTTTCTCTTACTGGATCTTCTCTTAATCTGGACCATCCATGGAGCTGGACTTTCTTTGATTTTTTAGTTATGATTTTGCTAGATAGTAGTTTCAGATTATTTTCTTTTTTCTCTTTTTTTCTTTTAATTTTTTTATGGGGTTGTTAAAATTATAAAATCAAAAATATAGGGTGTTACCAAATCAGGGTCACCTAGATGTGGGCAAGCATTGGTGGGGAAAGGCTCATCAATTGGCTGGCCAATTCTATTTTATCATTTTATATTATTTTTATTTTCATTAATTTCATGTTTATTATTATTTTCTTATTCTCATTATTACTCTTAATTTATGTTTTTTATGTCAAATCATTTAAATTCTTTAAGGTGTATCCACCTAAAGGTGCACTTGGATGTGGGTAAGGTATCAGGGGATCAGCTCATCAAGTGGCTGGGGGATACTATTTGGGTTATTTTTTCATCTTTTATTTTATTTCATTTATTTTTATTTTATTTATCAATTCTTATTTTTAGTATATAGGTAGATCATTCCAAAAAAAAAATTAGAATTTATAGTTATTAATTTTTATTATTATATATTTATTTTTATGTGTTTTAGTCTTTTTGCAGGAGCTCATTGTCTGGATGATGAAGTTTCTGGAGGCTGGTCTGTATTATGATGTCATTTTTGTTTTTTTGGGGGTTGTGGGAAGCACTGTGTTCTTTGAAGTGCATCCTTCTGGAGAGATTATATGGATTATAATGGGCAAGAATGGGTTTGGATGGAAGTTCAGAAGAGGAAGAAGAAGAGGCAGGAATGGATTGTTGAAAGGTGTGCTTCATGATCCTAGACATCTTCAAGTGGTTGTCCAATAGTTGTTTCCTCAAGGTTTTCTCAAAGTCATTTAATGGTCCATGGAGGGCAAAAGCTTTCAGCATGTTTGAACACATGGTGCTGAGGTGTTGTTTTATGTCTCCATAATCCAGGATCAAAGAAGTTTCTAGAGGTTGGCCAACTCAAATAGTAGATTCAGGAGGAGGGGTTCCAACTAGACAAGAATAATTGGATCAGTAATTATTTTTGTTGAAGAAATTGGATGAATTAATGTGGTACTTACAGATTGGAAGCTCATCAAATTTTTAAGTGGCCTGAATTTGGACTTCTGAAGATTTTGGAATGGTGATAGTAGGTGGATCAATCAGGGAAAGATATGGATTCTCTTAGTCTTCCTCTGAAAGGTTTTGAGAAGGTGAATCAGGAGGCTGACGTTCCTGGGACCTAGTTGGAGTAGCAGGCCTGTTGTTGCTGTTGTTAATATTTCTGTTTGATTCAGTTGAATGAGGTGCTGGTGATTGAGTACCAGGGTTGTTATAAGATGGGGCAGGAGAAGATGATCTGGAAGAGGATTGATCACTTCTGGATGAGGCTTTTGAAAGAATGGAACTGTCAGAAAAATATTTGTCTGACAGAGGAGAGGTGTAGTTTTGTTGCGTTAACTGGGGGCCAAGTTGTTTCTTTGGTGCGGTGTTGGGTGCTCTGATTTTTTCCTGGGGTCCTCTGGCAGGTCTCCTGGCAGTTTGGGAAATTTGGGAGTTTTTGGACCTTGGAGAGGTTGGCTGCATTGCTCCGGGAGCAGTGGGAGGTGGTTGCGTGGAGTTGTTTTTGTTGATTGGAGGAATTTGGCTGTTTTCTGGTTGTTTTTGAAGGTTTTGAGCCTGATTTTCACTGTCTAGTGAGGCGGGCAGGCCGCCTGGATGCGGTCTAGAAGCCTAGGAGCTGATTTTGAAACTTCTGGAGCTAATTTGGCAGAGATAAAAGCTGTTTCTTGGGAAGTTAAAGCAGACCTTTTTGGGAGAGTTCACAAAACAGAGTTCCGTGATCTTCTGGATGGTGCTGAAGATAAAGATGAAAAGGCTGGACTAAACTCTGGGGATCAGGTAGGGGATCTGGAGAGGTATTTATGAGAAGATTAATGAGGAGGAATAGGTTAGTTAGAATTTCTGTCACATTTCTTCTTTTTGGAATAGCAAGAATCACAGGCCCTGTTGTAGAATTTGGCTTCAGGAGTTGGAAGAGTGAATTTGCAAGGTCTGCACATGTGGATGCACAGTTTTCAGGCATAGTACTTGGGAGCAGTGAAGCAAGGAAGATTGGAGGGGTCAAAATCAGGGGATCCAGCCATGATCTGTGGTGAGAAAAGATGATGGAAAGAGATAAGAAGGAGATTTTTGTCAGTGATGGGTAGATGATGAAGTGAAGGTAGAAGTTCAGCAGGTTGGCTGTAGGTGTATTCTGTATGAAATTGACTGCATCTATTTTATGCAAAATTCTGTCAGTCCTCCAAGACTTTAAACTGGCTGGTTTCAAGAGTAGTCCATCAAGACTCTTAACTGAAAATTCTATTTTTTTCAAGATTATTCCCCCAAGACTTTAAACTGAGGATTGTTTGATGGTTTAGTCCCCCAAGAAAATTAACTGAGGAATGGGTTTTTGTTGTTGGAATGGGTTTGAAAAATTGGCAGAGGGTATCCACAGGGGGAGCCTCTGAATTTAGCAAAGGCAAGTTTGGGGGTAATTGATGGGCTGGCAGCTCTATTCACAATTACCACAGAATGTTAGTTTTTTCTCTGTGTCTTAATGTGGTTGATCTATGGTTCTGGATTTATGATTTAGGTTTTTTGAGTCCCCCAAGACTTTAAACTGAGGGTTTTTGAGTCCCCCAAGATGATAAAATGAGGATGGCCCCCCAAGACTTAAAACTGAGGGTTGTTTGTGGTTACATCTTATAGAGGGTGTGGTCAATTTTTCTTTTCTGAATCAAACTCAAGTACTAGTGAAATTACAGAGGGAATCAAGAGATGAAATGAAGTGTTCAGAATTAGCCTTGAACTGGTGAATGAGGTTTCTTCTGTTCTCAATGTCGTGTGGATCTCTAGCAGGAGTTGATTGGAAAAAGTTTAGCAGAAGGTGTTTCTGTTGAGATGTGTGTTGTTGGAACTTGGCCTTAATTGTGGGCAAGTGGTTTGGTGATGTTGGTTCAATGGATCCTGCATTGGTATCATCACTGTCAAAAGATGAAGGAACTGAGAAGACATCAGTTTTATAAAGGGAAAAGAAGAAATGGAAGTTTTTACTATCAGATGGACCAGGGATGGTGGAACTTGTTGCTTTAGTGGTTTTGGAACTCTTCTGGAAAGGATGTAGTTTTTTGATTAATCTGGGAATTAAGGTAGATGGCCCAGATCTTTTGGTGCTGGTAGAAGATGGACCAGGTTGAGGTGGAGGTGAAGCTTTAGAAGAAGATAATGGACCAGGTCTGTAGCAGGTCTTCTTTCTGGATTGGCAGATATCGCAGGACGTTCTGTATGGATGGACAGGAGGTGTGATGGTGCAGATTAGATTATTGTCAATGCAGTATTGGCAAGGATCCATTTCAGAGGTATATTTCGGAAGAAGGTTGAACATGGTGGTTTGATGAAGAAAGAGTGTGAATATTGTGAATTGGAGGGAGGATGTGTTCTTCCAAAATTGGCAGGGTCCTTTGTTGTGTGTTTTGGCGGTGTTTGTGCATGTCTTAATTGACATCTGTTGAAGAATTGGGTATTTTTCTGGTTTTATTCCGTGCATATGGGGACTGTGGGTATGTGGGTACTATCATTTGAATAGCCCCGGTATTTCAATATATTTCATTTCTTGATAATATTTTTCATATTCTAAGTTTTAAGGGGTCATTTCCTCATTCTTCAGTTATAAAAGATAGCTGTTTAATTTTGGTTTTTTGTGTTTAAGGGCTAACCTTAAGTCTTAGGGTTAAGTACTGAGTACAATTGGATAAGGCTAATTTAGTTCTATATTTCATGTCTCAATGTTGTTATAGTGTAATTACATATTTTAAGGGTTGTAGTAAATGTAGCTAATTTTTCTAAGTAGATTAGGTGTTTTTATTGGTTTTCTGGCTTCAGCGAGGCCGAGCCGCTTCAGGCGGCACCTCCGACTTCAGGCAGCCCGCCCGCCTCTGTTTTAGAAGGTTGGGAAGCACTTCTGGAGGGTTTTTAATCAATTTGGCTGGTACAGGCGCCAAATTTGTTGGTGTGCATGGGCTCTTAGATAATGGTCTGAGTGTAAATAGTGAATAAGACAGTTTAGTGCAACTTTAATTATCATACAACCATCCGGAGGTGATATCCTTGTTCCTCACTCAGTTATCACTGTTTTTGGTCACAATTGGCTGTGTTTGTTGCAAGGTTAGTTCTTCATTTAACTCAACTTTAGCAACAGGTTATCTGGTATAATCTTGAAAGCTATATCAAGTATTATTTCTGTCTCTGGTGTGGATTTGCAGCTTACATCAAGTATCTTTGCTTTCTCTGGTGTGAGAATTGGTCTACATTTCAGTTCTTTGGTCTGGTAGTCTGTCTGGGGACTACTTTCTTGGCTCATCAAGAAGTCAAGTGTGTTGAAAAAGGGTCTTTAACAAAACAGGAACCAACTTACTTTAGCAAGTAAGTCTCAATCTGATTTTCTAAAGGGACAGGGGATTTTCTCTCTGGTTTTTCTCCAACTCCCTTGGTCAAGGCCTATAGCTACTACTATTGGATTTTCTACAACAGTGGCTACAATATCCTAATCTCTGTTAAATACTTGACAGAAAGAAGACTAAGATTGGCAAGGTTTGGACAAATTATTTTTTGTTGGGAAGTGCATCCTTTTTCTTCAAGTGTATGGAATTTTGTAATTGTGGTTGTACTGGCTGAGTGTTTCGTTAATTGGGTCTCAACATCAAACTTCATCCAACTTGACCAATAAACTGAAACTTTCTCAGAGATGATTGCACAATGGGTAGAAAGACAATCTCATTTGATTAAAAGGTTGAAAAGTTCAGGAGTAACTTTAAATGGTGAAAAATAGATGAAGGCAGTGAATTCACAAATATCTCAAAGTAAAAAGCAGGTAAGTTATATTTCATAGTCAAATTTATTTTTAAAAAAAGATAGACAACAAATTTTTAATTACTTTCATAGATTGCAAAGATGAGGCTTGAAAATATTCAAGAAAAATTTCCCCTACTTCCTCAGTTTAATATTTTATTCAAAGATATAGAGAATGTTTCTGATTGGGAAGATAGGCCAAAAGGAGCACCACATAAACAATTCAAAGAAATTTGGAGAAGTGGTCAATTGGAAGAATTTGTGAGAGAAGTTGATAAAATTTCTAATATGTATGCAATAAACTTCAAGGGGAGAACAGCGAGTGAGACAACTACGATCAAGAGATAAGGAAATAAAAACTGATCACTTGTGTCCTCTATTAAAAATTTCAAAACATTTTCCCACCAACGCTTATTCACATGATTTTTTCAGTAATATTCTATCAATTGCAGAGACAATGGAGCTGAAACCAAAATTAAATTTAGAGTTTGATTAATATTAAAAAGCATAAAAAAAAATTAATGTTTAGATTTAAAAGAGGGAAGAAATATATTTAGATATGTTATTAGCCAAATGAAAAAATATCTTTAAGCTGGTCGTCTTGAAGAAGGAGAATAAGAGGGAAAGATAAAGTTTTTCAACTTTTGCCAAAAAAATTTACTCTTTCTGGAAACGCAATTATCACACATTTGTCTAAATTTAGATAATTGAATGTAGAAATTTTCTCTCCTCCATTTTTTGAGTCCTAATTTGGATGCCTTTGATTTCGCATGATTTGAGTTTGCAGCAGAGAAAAATAACTACCCCATGTGCTGAATCACTACCATCTTACTACCCCCCACCTTTATCTTTTAATTATTCTAACCCTTATTTTTCTTTTATTTCTACTTAGTAAGCTATAATCATAATTTTTTTGGTGGGGGGTTTGAAAATCTGATGTAATGAATCATCAACATTTTTGCTGCTCAATGTTAAATGATAGGATTTTTATCGTGGAATAGCCATCCATCAATAATTTTGGAAGCCCTAATATTTCTTTAAGTAATTCAGAGGTTGGTCCAAGTCAATAATGAGTCAGTGAACTTAAGAGTGATTTAGAGCTACCTCCCCAATTCATTATAACAATATACACCAAATTCATGTTTTATTTACCAAAGGATGAAAGTGGTCATGGACCCCAACAAAGAAGATTTAAGGGGGTTATGAAGCATCAAAAATTTGAAAATTTCATATCAGAACCTCAACATTCATATTTTCTTTGGCCAATCAATAATTCAGACTTCAGTGCTTTTAAGGAAGAGTCTATCAGTGCAATAAATGAAGGAGAGGATTTTTTGTGGATGGAGCACATTTGGAAACAAATTAATCTTGATACTTTATCATGGTATATTGTCATTCCTAATGAAGGCATGTTTTTGACTTGGAGGAGAACTTTTTTAGTTTCAAATATTGAAAAAAATCTAGAGTTCCAACATTAGCAAAGTATTTTGCTCTCTGAAAAGAGAACTGGGTAGGATTGACTTGTTGTAATAATTGTTTGCTAAGATGAAGGCAATGCACTAGTTCAATTGCTTTTTTAGATTTGGAAACTGTAATATCATGTTTGTTCTGTAATCTCAACTGAATTTCATCCTGATATATGTTAGGGTCCTCAGCTACTATTTCAAGAATAAATTTAAGTTTTTATTCATTTAAAATTAAAGGAATCCAGGTTTAAGGTGAATGGAAGGATCTATAACAATATATTTAGTGTTTTGATATAGCTTCAGCCAATTACAAAGTGAGTTTTCATGAATATTACATGCATGTTTATCATTTATGTCATGTAAGCTTAGGCCATTCAAAGCATCCATTACTACAGATACTTTGAATTAAATTTTATATTTAAAATAAGGCATTTTTGCCCAAGAGAGCCACTGGATAGATAAGAAATAACCCACTAATAGATAACAGTATAATTTTTATAAAAAAATATAAGCTCACCAATGCAAAAAAATCACAATATATTGATTAGAAGACACAGTGAAAAACTACAATCAAAGCTATAAAAATGAAAAGGAAAAAAAACTAGGTCAAATTAAAAAAAATAAATTAAAATAAAGAAAAATTAACTCAAAAGGCCATAGAAGGATGGTTGCTTCCACTAAATTATAAAAGAGGAGAAAAATGTGAAGGATGGCTTGAGTGGGAGGGCAGGAAAAAAAGTGGTGGGGGAGGAAAAATAATGTGGGAGGGGGGTGTTTCTTTGGTTGTTTTAGGAACTTCACAGAAATTTAAAGCACAATATTGTTGTCTTTCTCTCTCAAATCACATGATTGTATGATGATGGAGTTTCCAGAAAAAGTGAAATTTTTTTGACAAAAGTTGCAAAACTTTTGCATTTGCCACAAAGCATTTTTGGACTAGCTGTTTATTGATCATGGTCAATACAATTTAGCTTTGTGAGAATGACAGAGAATGAATAACTTTTTTCAGAATCAACACTTTCTGTGCCAATATAAGCAGCTCCCATACATGCAATTGTTTTGTTTCCATAGATGTGGGCAGTTTAAATCATCAAATGACCCAAAATGAACATTCAATGTACCCAAGATAGGTGATTGTTTCCTGAATATTTTGATGCAGGCAGGTTTTGATGGCACAGAAAATTTCAAGGTACACTCACCACAAGATATCTAGGGGTGAATTGCTAGCAATCCCCTCTCTTGAAATTTAGAGTGTCCCTTAATTATGCCAGGTTTATGAATACTTTATAAACATAAGTAAATTAGAGTTAGATTTACATTTATTCTCAGATTGATTATAGACAGAATATCAACTGATTCCAAATTATGCACAAGTTGATCCTCCAGAAATTGATTTTGGTCCTCTGATGAGCACAAATTGAGCACAAATTGATCTAACCTAAGCTTATGCATATATAATAATTCAGGATACTTGCTCTATTAAATTTGATAATAAAATAAAATATTGATAAATTTATATAAAAAAATTATTATGTAAGATATTAAATTATAAATTTAGGCATCATAGGAAGGCACTTAATAGAAGTTAGTTATACTATGTGACACCTTAATACTGTATCACGCAGTTTGAAACATTTAAAACAAAATGTGTCATGATGGGCAATGAAATTTCTTGGACAGACACTTTCAAAATTAATACTGACCATAATACACAAGTATGAAACCTTGGCATCTATCCAATAAAAAATTTTCCTTCTGATAAATGGATTTTTCTCAGTTACTCCCTGCTAAAAAGTGTCCTTGTGAGGTTTGTCTGACCTTCAGGGGGTAATTTGGCCACATTACACTACTTCTATTTCCATGATTGACCAAAACATCATCCTCATTTTCATCTAAAGAGTTGATCTCATCTGACTGTGGCTGATCAAAGTGGTCCACCACAAGTTTAGCCAAAATTTTGGTGAAAACTTTTTTGATGGATAGTGACTAACTGGTGCTTTCCAAAATTGTCCATCTGAAGTTAGGCTAAACTTAAGGAGGATAAATTTATTATGAATACCAAATTAACTGAAGAATACTTTTGCCCTAGCTACTGTGCATCATAAAAGTGTCCAACTGAGGTATAGACATAATTCAGATAGACACTTTTGGAAAGGCACAGTCTGATGGGTTTAATATCTATATATGGCAATAAGTATCAGTTTTTTATCAACATGGAACTAGAATTAATTTAATATGGCCAAAGTGTCCACCTGAAGTTTGGCCAAAATACAGGTGGTAATTTTTATGAGGATTACTTGATGAAATGATAAAGACTTTCAATTACTTTCCATCATAAAATTTTCAAACTTAAGTTTATCAAAAATTGTGGTGACAATTTTTCCAGATCCAGTCATATGTGATCAAATCTATATATAGCAATGAAAATCAATTTTTAGTCAATCATGGAATTAGAAGTAATCTTGTATGGACAAACTTTCCACCTGATTTTTGGCCAAAAATAAGTTGGAAATGTTTATCAGGAATACTAGATTAACTAAAGAAGACTTGCACCCTACTACTGTCCATAATAAAAGTGTCCACCAGAAGAATTCTCAAATTTGTGGTTGAAACCTTTGGCCTGGTCCAGCCATATGGGATCAATTCTGCATATGGAAATGAGGATTTAATTTGGTCAATCATGGTACTAGAAGTAATTTGATATAGAAAATTGTCCAACTAAATATTGGAAAAAAATCAGTTGAAAACTTCATTTAGTTTTTAAAAAAATCAAATTAAGTACAATTTTATTCCTGATGATGCCCATTTTATCCAACACCTCTTCTGAGCCTTGAAAGTAGGCATTTAGCTTGAATTTTGAATTTCATATAAAATCCCTCTAATTCAACCTATTTCTTTTTATCCCTTTTTTTTCTTTTAGATATCAATTAATTTTATGTAAAACAAATCATTTTCATAATTTTTTACCTATATTTAATAAAATTATAAAAGGTTTAACATCACCCTGTAAGCATTTGGCACATGTTTTTTTTGCTATACTAATAAAAAAAATTATATACTGGTAACAAAAAATTGATCAAATGATAAAATATTAATATAAAAGAAAGATCAAATACCAGTGGATATGTTTTAAAAAAAAACCAGTTGCACTGAAGAAGAGCTGCACCCTAGATACTCACCATCAAAAAAGTGTCCAGCACAAGTTCAGCCGAACTTGTGCTGGACACTTTTGGTCAGTTGCAGTCATATGAGATAAATTCTCGCTATGGCAATGAAAAAAATTATTTGATAAAAAACTTCACTAGAAGTAGTTTTGCATAGCCAAATTTTCTACCTAGATTTCATCCAAACCACAGGTGCACAATTTTTTATCTTTAAAAAAAAGTCAATTTAGTACAATTTATCCCTGATGGCTCTCATTCGCTTCAACACCTCTACTGGCCTATGATAGTAGGAATATTACTTGGATTTCTTTTTTCATATTTGATCCCTTTAACTTAATTTTTTATTCCTAATATTGCTTTTGGATACCAATTAATAATTTATAAAATAAATTATTCTTTGATGGCAGGAATTTTATTTGAATGTTTAATTTCATATTTAATCACTTTTATTTTACTTTTTTATTCCTCTTTTTACTTTCAGATATCAATTTATTTATTGTAAAACTAATACTTTTCATTTTTTTTTACTTTTATTTAATAAGATTATGAAAGATGTAGCATCTCCCAGTATGCATTTGGCTTACAAGTTTTTTCAATACTAATAACATTAATAGTATAATGGTGAAAAACAATGAATCAAATGATAAATATGAATGACAAAGAAAGATCATATACAAGTGGATTTGTTTATAAGGAATACCTGATGAACTGAAGAAGACCTGCACCCTAGATACTCACCATCATAAAAGTGTCAAGCATAAGTTTGGCCAAACTTGTGCTGGAAACTTTTGGTTGCATGCAGTCAGATGGGATAAATTTACTCTATGGAAATGAAAATGACATTTTGCTCAATCATTGCACAATAAGTAGTTTGATATTGCCAAAATGTCCTCCTGATGATTTTTCAAAACTTATCAGGACACTTTATTTGGTTTAAAAAAAAGAAAATATAGTCCAAGTTTAGCCCTGGTGGTGCACATTTGATCTAACACCTCTACTTGTTATTGATAGTGGGAATTTTACTTAGATTTTTTTTGTTATTTTATCTCTTTTATTTTACTTTTTTATTGCTCATATTGCTTTGGATATCAATTTTTAATTTTAAAAATAAATAATTTTCATACTCTTATACCTTTATTTAATAATATATGATTAAAGGTGGAACACCACCTGGTATGAATTTTTATCACAAGTTATTACTATAGTAATAACGTTAATGATATAATGATGACAAAAAATTAATCAAATGGTTAATTTAAATGACACAGAAAGATAAATTCAAGTGGAAATGTTTATAAGAAATCCCTTTTGAGTTTAAGAAGATTTGCTGTATGCCTACTCTCAAATATAAAAGTGTCCAGCACAAGTTCGGCCGAACTTGTGCTGGACACATTTGGTTGCATGAAGTCATATGAGATAAATTCTCTCTATGGCAATAAAAATGGTATTTCACTCAATTATTGAAGTAAAGAATGTTTAATGTTAAAAACTTTTCCCGTGGAAGTCCGTCCAAACCTCAGGTCAAAATCAGTTAGCTATACATAAAAGTAAGTTTAGACCAAGTTTTGACCTAGGGGTCCCCAACTGTCCCAACACCACTTCTGGCTCTTGATAGTAAAAAGTTTACTTGTATTTTTATTTCGTATTTGATCCCATTTATTTTAATTTTACTTTCTATTACTCTTTTTAATTTTAGATATCAATTTATTTTTTTAAAAAATAAACATATTCATATTTTTTTAACTTTATATAATAATATTATTAAAGGTGTAACATCACCAATTTTGCATTTGGCATGCAGGTTTTTTCTATACTAGAAACATTAATAATATATATGGTGACAAAAAATTAATTATAAAAAAAATATGAATGATAAAAAAAAGTTAAAAACCCAATAGAAATGTGAAAAACAAAAAACTGATGTACTGAGAAACACTTCCACCCTAGCTACTCTCCATCATAAAAGTGTCCAGCACAAGTTGGGCCAAACTTGTGCTGGACACTTTTGTTCAGGTGCAGTCAGATGGGATCAATTCTCTCTGTGGAAATTAAATTAAAAAAATGCTAAATAATTACATTAGAAGTAGTTTGGTATGGCTGAATTATCCACCTTGAGATTTTCCAAACCTCAGGTGAAAAATTTTTTATCTTTAAAAAAAATTAAATTTTATCAAATTTAGCCCTGATGGCACCCATTTGTTTCAACACCTCTACTGGCTCTTGAAGGCAGGAATTTTTCTTGAATTTTTCTTTTTCACATTTGATCTCTTTTACTTTACTTTTTTATCACTCATTTTACATTTGGATATTAATTTATAATTTTGGAAAAAAAATCATTTTCATATTTTTTTAACATTTTTTAATAATATTATAAAAGGTGTAATATAACATGGCATGCATTTGACGCACAAGTTTTTTCTATACTAATAAAATTCATAATATTCTAATGACAAAAAATTAATCAGATTTTAAAAAATTAATCACACAGAAAGATCAAATACCAGTTGACATGTTTTTAAAAAAAAGTTGCACTGAAGAAGACCTGCACCCTAGCTACTCTCCATCATTAAAGTGTCCAGCACAAGTTTGGTTTAACTTGTGCTGGACACTTTTGGTCAGGTGCAGTAAGATGGGAGAAATTCTCTCTATGGCAATGAAAAAAATTATTTGATAAGAAACTTCACTAGATGTAGTCTGATATAGCTGAATTATCCACCTAGAGTTCATCCAAACCACAGGTACACAATTTTTTATCTTTAAAAAACAGTCAATTTAGTACAATTTATCCCTGATTGCTCTCATTTGCTTCAACATCTCTACTGGCCTTTGATATTAGGAATAATACTTGGAGTTCGTTTTTTATATTTGATCCTTTTCACTTAATTTTTTATTCCTCATATTGCTTTTGGATATCAATTAATAATTTTGAAAAAAAATTATTTTAATATTTTTATACATTTTTTTAATAATATTATAAAAGGTGTAATGTCACTCAGTATGCATTGGCACACGATTTTTTGCTATACTTATATAATTAATAATATAATTATGACAAAAAATTAATCAAACAATATGTATGAGTGAGGCACAAAGATAAAATACCAGTAGACATGTTTGTAAGAAATACCAGATGAACTGAAGAAAAATTCTACCCCAGCCACTCTCCATCATAGAAGTGTCAAGCACAAGTTCGGCTGAGCTTGTGCTGGACACTTTTGGTCATGTGCAGTCAGATGGGATCAATTCTCTGTATGGCAAGAAAAAAATTTTTTTATCAAATTTCACTAGAAGTAGTTTGGTTTAGCTGAATCATCCACCTGCTGTTCTTCCCAATATCAGGTGTATAATTTTTTATCTTTAAAGAAAAGTTCACTTATTACAATTAAGCCCTGATGGCTCCCATTTACTTTAACACCTCTACTGGCTCTTGATAGCAGGAATTTTACTAGTATTTTTTTCATATTTGAATTCTTTGACTTTTATTTTACTCTTTTATTCCTCTTTTTACTTTTAAATTTCTATTTAATTTTTGTAAAACTAATCCTTTCAATATTTATTTAAGTCTATTTTAAAAAATTATTGAAGGCATAACTTCACATGGTATGCATTTGGCACACAAGTTTTTGCTATACTAATAACATTAATAATATAATGGTGATAAAATATTAATGGGATGTTAAATATGAAAGATACAGACTGATCAAATACCAGTAGACATGTTTATGAGAAATACAAGATGAAGGAACTGAAGAAAATTCCACCCAAGCTACTCTCGATCGTAAAAGTTTCCAGCACAAGTTCGGCCGAACTTGTGCTGGACACTTTTAGTCATGTGCAGTCAGATGGGATAAATTCTCTATATGGCAACAAAAAAACATTTTTTTATTAAACTTAACTACCAATAGTTTTGTTTAGCTGAATCATCCACCTGTTGTTCTTCCCGACCTCAGGTGTATAATTTTTTATCTTTCAAAAAAAGGTCACTTATTACAATTTAGCCCTGATGGCTCCTATTTGTTTCAACACTTCTACTGGCTCTTGAGAGCAAGAATTTTACTAGTATTTTGTTTTTCATAATTAATCTCATTGAGATTAATTTTACCTTTTTATCCCTCATATTTCTTTTGTATATCAATTTATTTTTTGTAAAACAAATCATTTTCATATTTTTTTACCTTTATTTAATAATATTATAAAAGGTGTAACATCACCCGGTATGCATTGGGCACACGAGTTTTTGCTATACTTATAATATTAATAATATAATGGTGACAATAAATTAATCAAATGATATATATCAGTGAGGTACAAAGATCAAGTACCAATGGACATGTTAATAAGAAATACAAGATTAACTGAAGAAAAATTCTACCCTAGCTACTCTCCGTCATAAATGTGTCCAGCACAAGTTCGGCTGAACTTGTTCTGGACACTTTTTGTCACATGCAGTCTGGTGTGATCAATTCTCTCTCAATTATTGCACTAAAAGTTGTTTGATATGGCTAAATGGTTCTGCTGAAGTTTTTTTAAACCTCAGATTAGCACTTTTTTGTTTTTCAAAAAAGAAATTATAGTCCAAGTTTAGCCTCACTGGTGGACATTTGCCCCAACATGTCTACTTGCTCTTGATGGCAGTAATTTTATTTTAATTTTCTATTTCATATTTGATTCCTTTAATTTTACCTTTTTATCCCTCATATTGCTTTTGTATATCAATTTATTTTTTGTAAAAGAAATCATTTTCATATTTTTTTACCTTTATTTAATAATATTATAAAAGGTGTAACATCACCCGGTATGCGTTGGGCACACGAGCTTTTGCTATACTTATAATATTAATAACATAATAGTGACAAAAAATCAATCAAATGATAAATATGAGTGAGGCACAAAGATCAAATACCAGTGGACATGTTTATAAGAAATACCAGATGAACTGAAAAAAAATTCCACCCTAGCTACTCTCCATCATAAAAGTGTCCAGCACAAGTTCGGCCAAACTTGTGCTGGGCACTTTTTGTCACATGCAGTCTGATGTGATCAATTCTCTCTATTGCAATGAAAATGATTTTTTCTTCAATAATTGCACTAGATGTTGTTTGATATGGAAAAATTGTCATCCTGAAGTTTTGGTAAAGCTCCAGTGGATTTTTTTTTATTTTTACAAAAAAGAAATTATAGTCCAAGTTTAGTGCCACTGGTGGGCGTTCACCCCATCATGTCTACTTGCTCTTGATGGCAGGAATTTTACTTAAATTTTTTATTTCATATTTGATCCCTTTAATTTTATCTTTTTATCCCTCATATTGCTTTTGGATATCAATTTATTTTTTGTAAAACAAATCATTTTCATATTTTTTTACCTTTATTTAATAATATTATAAAAGGTGTAACATCACCCGGTATGCATTGGGCACACGAGTTTTTGCTATACTTATAATATTAATAACATAATGGTGTCAAAAAATCAATCAAATGATAAATATGAGTGAGGCACAAAGGTCAAATACCAATTAATCAATAGTTCTTTTTAATATTATAAATTTTTTGATTAAATAAAATGGTAATAATGAATTATATTTTTCATCCACAATTCCACTCTAATGATTCCCACTGCACAAAAAGGGTTCACTTGGTCATTTCTTTACTGCTTGTGCATATATTTTATTGCCCACAGTACTACAATTTTTTGTAGTGATTATCCCACATCTGATTCAGGAATATTTTTAAACAATATAAGTTTTTTTTACAAAAGACCTTATCATATCCAATATCCCACAAAAAATACAAGTTGTTTTTGTATTAAAACCCATTAATTATTAAGAAATTGTTAAAATAATTAGATTAGACCCTGGAACAGCTAGATCCATACCAACCGACCTAAAGTCTTTTCAATATTGAAAACAATTAAATAAAATTATGATATTATACTAAATTATGGGCACCAACCATAATTCAGCACTTCTCACTTGCTCTGCTACAAAATGAGTGCATGTAGCATTTTTCTAATGTCGGACTGTTTTTCTTCCTTTCCTCACACCTTTAGTCCAGAATGAAAATTTAGTATGAGTTTTGGTCAAAATGGTTTGCCAGTGTTATCTGTATCCAATATGAATTCATATTGCATATTTCTATTTATGCATAAAATATACACTTTAAGCATCATTTTTTTTGCATTTTTCAATCATTATGCATATTTATGGATATGCATATGCATATTCATTATACAGATTTATATGCATATTAATATATTTTATTCATATAAATATATGCACCTTTTTTTGCATATTCAATATGCATATTTTTAATGCATATTCAATATGCATATTTTAATGCATATTCAATATTCATATTTTTATGCATATTCAATATGCTTATTTTTATGCTTATTCAATATGGATATTTTTTATGCATTTTTTTATGCATATTTTTTATGCATATTTATTCTTAATAGTCATTATGCATACACTTTGGATAGGCATTTCACATCAATTTTTAGCATGCAATAAGTATCCACCATGCAAATTCAAATGCATATGCATCTATATCATACACGCAACATATATTCAAGTTTAATATTTGAATATTAAGGTATGCTAAGTGATGTTGTTCAACCTTTTGCCAAACCTGAGATTAACTGATGTTCAATATGGTTCTTAAGCTCTGTCAAGGAGGGATTGTTCTGGATTCAATCTGTGACAGTTTATTTTTTCAATGTTTTTTCATCAGATTTAAAAACATCTTTCTGACTGTTTCAGGATGGTTTCCCAACAGTTTCCTGACAAATTCCTGATAGTCTCAAATAGAGGGAACTGCTAGCAGTTCACCCCCAGATTTCCCGTGGTGACTAATATCTAATACTTTTTGTGGTCAGTTCCACCAAGCCATAGTAGTTTGGCCTTATAATCATCATACATATCAATTATGCCAAAATATGATGCTTTATGTAGATATAGATGAAAAAAAAGTTTAAAAAAAGATGTTTTGTCATACTAAAGACAGCTAAGTCTGCAAAAATTTTGACCAAAAAATTTAAACTGGGAAAAAATCATTTTCCACTAATTTTTGATACATCTCTGAAAATTTTTGGGATGTGTTACAGGTTTTTCCCTATGGTGTCACCCCCATTCATGAGAAGATGTCTAATCTGGTTTAGCAAATATTTTTATTGATAATTATAGACCTGATTTTGAAGATTGATATTTCCAATATAGACAATTGTGTACTAAATCTGTATGGATGCATGAAGTGTGTGCGTAAAAATGTTAAGAAGAATGCATGAACAGCCAGATCCAAAACTCTTACAACCAATTTGAACAAAAATTTTTTTTATTTTGTCAGGTAAAGATTAACAGGCAGGCTCCTATGAAATGATTCACAGAGTAGAGGCGGGGGATGTAATTGATTTTGTAAGCGTTTTCATTAATATTTTGAAGAGTGTTATGTTATTATGAAGAATATTATGCTGAACTAGTTAATATTTATTTTCTTGCTCTCTCTCTTTATCTTTTCCACTATGTCTGTCAATATCCATCCAACCAACCTTGGCTTTTAACATCAATCTTTCTTTTGTATCATTCTCTTTTCATCCTTCTTATCATCATGCGCAGTTCCTCTCACTTAGATTGTCAAACACACTCTCACTGTCTCAAACCCTGATCCTCAGCCTGTTAATTTCAAATTCAAAAAAACAACTCCAAAACAATATTGTGTCTGTCCAAACAGCAGCAGAATCAAACCCAGAGAAAAGGTCAAAGTCCAAGGTCTCTTTTCTTTTTCTTCTCTCTTTTTGATGATTATCCTCATTCTCATCCTCATCACTTACGTTTCTCTTCTCTCTTCCTCTCTGAGTCCTTCTCCAGCCTATAAAGGAGGACCCCAATACAGCCTTATGAAAATTCCACTTTGATACTGCGTAGTCAACAGCAACAACAGTCGATTCACCAACAAAAAGTAGTTTCAGAATAGTCACAGATTCAACAGAAGTAGCAGAAGAACCTTCAGTGGTTTCAAGTTCTGAAGAAACATCAGCACATTATCCATCAGCAACAGTCATTTCAAAAAAACCATACCTAGGGGAGCAGCTCCAGCAAAACATCAACTTCCACAGCAAACAGAACATCATTTATCCCCTTCAAAGCTACAACAGGCCATGCCTTTTCCAATTATTCTATCTCAGACCACTTTCCCTCATCCTGCTTATCCTCAGTCATATTTACAACAGAGAAAAAAATCCTCCTGCTAATTCTAATTCTACACCAAATAATATTGGAACAGCTTCAAAATTATATAATATACCCTTCCCATAATTATTCAGAAATTTTGGTATTTATTAAATCCAGCAATCAACTGTTAAAACCGTCTTCAATTCTTCCCCCAAAACCTACCTTGTGCCAAATCACTCCTCAGTGGCAACTCTGCTCAGTTACACCTGTCCAACTAATGGATTGCATATTGTTCCTCAAATGCCAACCCTTTTGTCCACTGGACAATGTAGGCCTGGGGCGGTGGAAGTTTTCAGTCGTGAAAGCATTCCCAGTAGCTCCAGTGTCAGTGGTCATGGCAACAACTCAAGTTTGGAACTAGGTAAAATCAGTACTGATGGATTAAATTGTGGCAGCAAACTCACAAGCACTGTAGATGTGACAGCCAAGCTACTAGACTTAACCAGTAAAATAATTAATTATTTTACTGATTTGAAGCCATGCCCCTTCTTCTTACTAATAATTAATTATCTACTTAAGTATTACTTACAATTAACTAGTTAAGTACAATAAGTAGTATAATTAATTAGTGTAAATAAAATGTTCCTTATAATTTTACTCCCTAACACCGTGCTCAATGGTATAAGTCAATGGGAATAGAATTTAATAATAAAATTATAATAAAAAAAACTTTAAAACATTTATATTACCTCAGTGAGAGATCTGGAATCCTGTGAAAGTAATATAATTAATTAATTATTGTGTAATTAATTGTGACAGTCCAAGGAACTCAAACTTTATTGCTAATAAATTTGATGCCCTTGTTGACATACCAGTTTATTTAATTCTTATGTCATATACGTACTCCTTTTAGTCATTCTTTTTCTCACATTCTTACAGTATATGGTGAAAATTCCGTATATTTTATTCCCTCATGTTTTGCCTATAAAAGGCCTCTTACTTTGTGCTTTTCAAAACATTCCTTTATCAATTACTTATTATTACAACTACAAAACAATACTTATTTCTATATTTTATAAGTTTAGTATTTACAACAGCGTAATTCTACTCTATAAATTATACTAATAATTAAAAACTACCTCTTATACTTGAGCAAATAAATGAATTTGATTGAGAGAATATGTACTTTATTTTGAAAATTCATTAAATCCCCAATTTTCCTCATATAAACCTCGAATAAACCTCTAGACCCAAAAGGATCCCTTGACAATTGGAGGCCTTCCCAAATTATCGACGGCGCATCGTGATTTGAGGGTGTAAATTGAAGGGACCATCGGCATTCAAGTACCTGTAAGGATGAGAGAACGACAAAAACTACGAACGTCATATGTCACGTGACAAAAACTTTTTGCTTCAAACGGGAATCAAACCACGCTCCAAAAATTAGGTTCATATATTGACTAAACGTTGTATATATCGTGGTAATTATTGATATTACTTTTTGTGGGTTACTTTGCACTTTTCATTTGCTACATATTTTCCTTTTACTCAGCACTCTGTAAGTGGCATTAATTTGCTCATTTTACAGGGGGAGGTGTCTGGTAATTTGGTTTTAATTTTATTATTATGTTTTTTTTTATTTTTCCTGGTTGACAATAATAGAGCAATAGTGTTCTTAGTCCCAGAAGTAATAAATAATTATATTTTAATATTAATTATTACAATTTTCAGTTGACATTTTTTTCCTGATTAATTTAAATTTTATTTGTTCCAGTTGACAAATTGTCCTGACAATAAAAAAATTTTTTTAATAAAAATTCATATTTAATTACTTCAGTTGACATTAAGTCCTGGTAGTTAAGTGATCAATTCAATAATTTTTTTTAATTAATAAAAACTCATATTTAATTACTTCAGTTGACATTAAGTCCTGGTAGTTAAGTGTTCAGTTTAATAAAAATTTTTAAAAAAAAATTCATATTTAATTACTTCAGTTGACATTAAGTCCTGGTAGTTAAGTGATCAGTTTAATAAAAAAAATTTTAACTAATAAGAATTCATATTTAATTACTTCAGTTGAAATTAAGTCCTGGGAATAAATTATTTGATTTAAATCCTGAAAATAATTAATTAAAATTATTAATAAAATTTTTAATTTATTTCTACAGTCGATTATATTATAATACTGGTTTTAAATTATTTTTTGGATTAATAAATTACTTTTATTTAGTTGATTTTTATCCTAAAAAGATTTTTTTTTATAATTTTTATTTTATTTCTGTTAAATAAAAATTAAAAATAAAGACTAATTAATCTTATTGTCTCTTTTCTTCATTTCAGTTAAATCTTAAAATGACTGACCAAAGTGGTTCTTCTGCATGTGAAGAGGAACTAGACTTGATTAATTATAATGAGTCTACTTCTGTAAGTTCTCCTTTAACAAGAAGAATTTCTCAGATTAATAAATCCTTGCCCCAAACAGGATGTAGAGATGGAAGAAGTAGAAATCCTAGTAGACACAACTCAGGATAAGAAGCCTATGATAAACCCACCAGAAGAACTTCCAAAAGGCTTCAGGATAAAAAAGATGCCATTGTCTCAGCAGGTAAAGAATCTGTCAACTCACATAAAGGAGCTAAGGACAGAAAACTTGAGACTAAAGGCAGGGGTAGATGCTCTGGAAGAAAAGGTGAGAAGGATAGATACCTTTCTTCAAGAGAAGAAGAAACCTCTTCCTCCCAGGGATCAACAACAATTGGCTCCCCAGTCCCAAGAGAAGGTGGAAGTTTCCAAGTGGCAGTGGGTCTGGTTATACACTCAGTGGGACTACCTGTCTCAAAATCAGCATCAGTTACCTCAGGCAGGTCCTTCAAGACCCAACCAGGTCAACCCCACACCTCCTAACCCCTAATAAGGAGGCAAAAGAAGAAGAAAGCCCAATATGGTCATACACAGCAAACCCTGGTACGTCCCTCAATTGATTCTCAAGTGCCATTTCTTGTAGCTGATTCTGTTCTTTCAGGTAAATCTGAGAAAGAAGAAGAAACCTTGAGAACAGTAGAGGCTGGGAGCAGTAGATAGATAACTCATGTATCTAATCCATTACTTTTAATTGCTACCTCAATGATTAACCCTGATATGGCGCTAATTGATGAAACTCTTGACCCTGAGTTCTATGAGAGTCTGGAAAGTTACTCAGTTTCCTTATTGAGAAACACTCCAGATGTAGCAAAGATCAATGATGAGTACTTGAGAGATATTATTGCCAAACAAAACCATATAATGAACAACATGCAATTGACTCAGAGATATAATAGTTTTTTAAATGATCAGGGTTATCAAGCATTAAGAAGTGAATCACAGAGAGTGACTGATGAATTGTCTTATTACAAAGCAACCCATGAAAAGAAAGTTGCTTTATGGCAAAATATAAAAAATTATTTTTCTAAACTGAAAGATACTGTATCTACCTGTTTCCAGGGGGTAGAGATAGATAAGATGAATCTGAAAAGATTGAATTACCATTATTCATCTTTTCAAAATAAAAATCAGTTATCTTTTGCAACTATCAATGAGAGTTTATCTAGTCTTCCAAGAATGAAAGCAAGACTAACAACCATTGAAGAAAAATTGAACTTATTGTTGAATGACAAGAAATATTCTGACATTTCTGTGAAGGAACATATAGTGCAGGATGCTCAAATATTACCTGTGGCTAGTTCATCTTAAGTAAAAATAGCTCCATAAATACCTGTTGATAACACTGAGTTTCCATCAAAAACTGATGATGCACCAGGATCTTCAACAGAAGGATTAAACAATGAGATTACAGCCCAATTGGAGAAATTACAGCTGCTTCTTACTCAAAAACAAGCTAGTACTAAGGAGACTCCTTCAAATCAAAAGAATTGGCCAAAACTTGACCAATATCCTACATTTGATGGTGATTCTTCCTCTGATTGGCAACAATTTATTTGCAGAATTGGTAACTTAAAAAATTCTTACAAACTCCCAGATGAGGAAATTGTGTCCAAGTTAATTTCTTTGTTTAATAATGTTGACCTAATGTGGTATGAATCTGTTCTCCTGGATGGGAATGACTACTCTTGGGAGGATTGGAAGAAATTGATTAAAGCACAATTTGGTGGCTCCAAGTTCAGAATGGCTCAACAAAGGCAGTATGAGGAAACTAGATATAGCTCTTATACTGATAAACCTATTAATTTTTTAATGAAACTTGTAAAAATCTTAAGGGAAAAGGACCCAAATATGTAGTTTGATTTATGGAAGGACAGGATCCTTTATAAATAACCAATGTCTTTGAGAGACTTGATAGTGGCTAGGACTGAGTTCTCCAGAGAATCCTTTTCTTTCATTAATACTTGCATTGAGATCCTTCTAAACAACAAGTATGATTCCAGAAGATTCATTCGTAGGACCCCTTTGGAGAAACCCTCCACTTACCAACAGAAACCACTTGAAAATGTTGGTAAACCTTCTGCCCCTGTTGCACCAAAAAAGTATGCAACCAACACTTTCTTCAAGTGCAACAAGCCTTGGCAGAAAGGCCATGTTTGTGACAAGAAGATAAATCTTGTAGAACAAACAGAAGAGCATGCAGATGACACAGTATCACTGGATGATACGTCAAGTGATTGTGCCAGCAATATTTCATATGAATCTCAACAAGAAATCTTGATTCTGGAAGAGGATATTCATTATTTAAATACTATTGATATTGATAATAATGCTTTATCTACAGTTGAATATGCTGAGATTATAAGGAACATTGAGGATAACTCAATTGTTATAGCCCCTCTCTAGGCACCAGTCTTGATCAATGAAACCAGCATTGAAGTTGTTCTGAATTCTGGAGCTGGAGGAAGTGTAGTTTCTGAAAGAGCACTAGCTTCTGTGTATCAAGACTATAAATCAAAACTGATGCCTATCATTTCTGAAAATTTGAGAGGTTATGGCTCTGTTTTGTCCCCCATTGGTAAATACAAGGCAACCGTGTTTTTCAAATATAACCATGGTTTTGTAAGAGCTATTTGTGATTTTTTTGTCATGAAGAATGATAACTTAAGAAATTGGTTTATTGTAGGGAATGATATTTTAACCGAGTATGGCATTAAATTGGATCCCTCAAACCAATGTTTCACAATGGGGATGAATGGGAAGAGAAAATTTAAGATTTCCTCCCCTAAAAAATTATGGAAACCAGAATTGAACACATGTAATTCTGTAGTTCAATGTAAAAAAAGATCTACAAAAGAGATGCATTCCCTTTTGTCTGAAATTGAAAATGCCTCTTTTTGAGAACAACTTTCTGGTGAGGATAATGATTCCATCATTAACTTGATAAAGTATTTTCCTATGGCCTTTGATAATGGGTCACATGAGCTGGGATTAGTTAAAGAGGAAATGAAAATTTCATTGTCTTTCCCATTAACTGATATACCACCTAGTTTAAAGAAGAAGCCTTATCCTGCTTCTCCCACAAAGAGAAAAGATATTGAAGACAATATCTCTACCCTTTTAAAAATGAATATTATTGAAAAGGTAGTTGAAACACCTAAATATTGTGTTATCTCACCTGTCCTAATTTCTTATGAGAAAGATAAAGCCAGGTTATGTGGTAATTATAGAGCACTAAATACTTATACTGTTGATGATATCTACCCTTTACCTAGAATAAGCTCTATACATGCCACCATACAAGGTGCTAAATATATCAGCTGTTTGGATGGTAACAAAGGATATCACCAGGTACCTGTTGAAAAAAATTCACAGAAGTTTCTGATGATTGCTACTCATATGGGTATCTTTAAGTATAAGAGGATGCCATTTGGCCCTAAAAATGCCCCTTCAGTTTTCAAGAAGTCATGGATAACACATTCCATCAAGAGAGAATTAAAGGATGGCTGATGGTTTATATTGAAGATATCATTATATTCTCAAAAACATTTGAGGACCATCTCAACGACCTGTGTAAAGTATTCCAGAAAATGAATGAAATAAATATGACACTTGCTTTGAAGAAATGTAAATTTGGTTTCCATTCTTTAAAATTTCTTGGTGATGTTATTTCAGGGTAACAGATATGTGTTGACCAAAACAAAGTTGCAGCCATACAACAGATAAAGGCTCCTACTACAGTTAGAGAGCTCCAATGTTTTTTAGGAATGTGTGGATACTATAGACAGTGTATTAAAAATTACCAAGTCATAGATTTACCCCTTACCCAATTAACTAGAAAGGATGTTGCTTTTGTCTGGAACAGTGAAAGACAAAGAGCTTTTGACACGATGAAACACTGTTTGATTTCAGCACCAATTCTTGCTTTAACTAACTTTAATAAACCATTTGTTTTGTACATTGATGCCAGTTTCATTGGTCTTGGTGCTGCCCTCCATCAAAAACAAGTGATGAATGAAAAGTATCAGAAGTACTAATTTGTTATATTTCAAGAACCTTGAGAAATAGTGAATTGAAATATGGTGCTACTCAATTAGAATGTTTAGATGTAGTGTGGGCTCTAGAAAAGCTTCATTATTACCTAGATGACCAGAAATTTGAACTTGTCACTGACTGTTGTGCAGTTAAATCCCTTTTAAACTTGAAAACACCAAACAGACATATGTTTAGATGGAAGTTAACTGTTCAAGAATACAGAGGGAGAATGACAATAATTCATAGGTCTGGTATTGTTCACTCAAATGTGGATATGTTATCTAGGTTACCTTTACCAAATAATGACTCTAATCCTGCTTATGATCCTGAGGATGAAATTATTCATATACATAGGATATATGTGGTTGATATGGAGGAAGAGCTATTACAGCTTATTCTGGATTCATATGATAAGGACACTGACTTGAAAAAGTTATGCACCATATTAAATGATCTAAAGAATGCTTCAATACAAGAATTAATTAAAACCCTTCCACCAAAGTACCAGAAGGCTTTGGAAAAAGGTAAATTTTCAATTGATGAAGGTTATCTATATTATAGGAGAAAGTTGAGTAATGTTATTTTTATTCCTCCTTCTATGAGAGAAATCATCTTGAAAATTTGTCATGATGACATATTAGCTAGACATTTTGATCTTGAAAAAACAATGATCTGAATTAAGAACACTGATTGGTGGGTTAATATGTCTGAAGACACAAAATTATATGTTGAGTCTTGTGATTCTTCCCGAAATTCAAGAAGATTAACTGGTAAAAGAGCAGGATTAATGCAAAATATTGAGCCTCCTTATGCACTATGGCAGATAATAAATATGGATTTTGTAACAGGATTACCTATTGCTGGTAAAGACAGTTATAACTCTTGTTGGGTTATTGTGGACAGATTCACAAAAATGTGTAAATTTATCCCTACCCACAAGGATGTTTCCACTAAAGAATTAGCTTTCTTATCACCACACAATATGGGGGGCAGACTTGCTAGCGAGTCCGCAACCTTGGACCCAAACTCACCACAGATTGAACACACATTGAGCTATTAATAAAGGAACCATAAAATCAGGGATGAACACCACTCAGCAGAACAGTTTTAGGTGGGTGTTCAAGTAGAGTTCAGTATGGGTTCAGTATGAGTTCAGTCTGAGTTCCATCTGAGTTCCATCTGAGTTCAGGTTGAGGAGTTGCTAGCAAGTCCACCCCCTATATTGCGTAGTGTATGGTGGTCTCATATGTTTAATACTGCTGGTTTTCCTAAAGCCATAATCCCTGACAGAGACCCTAAATTTACTTCTGAATTTTGGATGTCTCTGATGGATGTTTGTTGTTGTGATCTGAAACTTTCTACTGCCCACCATCCACAGACTGATTGTTTAGCTGATAGAATGATTAAGACTTTAGAGGACATGATTAGAAGGTATTGTGCCTTTGGCCTTGAGTATAAAGATAATGACAGATTCACTCATGATTGGGTAACCTTACTTCCTGGGTTAGAATTTGCTTATAATAGCACTGTTCATTCTGTTTCTCAAAGAAAGCCTTTTGAGCTCTGGCTTGGCTATGTTCCCAATACTCCTGCCCAAATTCTCAATAACAAAATACCTAAATTGGATATACATCTTGGTTTAAAATATTTTCTTCAAATGCAACAACTATGTAGAAATAATGCTTAAAAATGTATTGAAAAATCATTTGAATATGAGAAGAAAAGATTGGACAAATCCCATAAAGAATACACTTTTAAAAAGGGTGATGAAGTGTTGATTTCTACAGTCCACTTCAACTTACAAGGTAATAACAAATTGAAAGATCCATTTGTTGGTCCATTTGTTTTCAGAAGAATGATTGGAGATAATGCAGTTGAAGTTTTTTTGTATTCTCCATATGACATAAAACATCCTGTTTTTCCAATATATCTTTTGAAACCTTACACATCCAATAGTGATTTATTTCCAAAAAGGAGGGGAAGACCAAAGAAAACCCCAAATGAAATTACTGAAACAGCAGAAATTGAAAAAGTTCTAAATGACAGATTAGTCACTGCTGAAAAAGGTACAGAATACTTATTGAGATTCAAGAATAAATCATCTGAATATGATTCTTGGCTACCTGGGAAGGAGATATCTAATCTTCCTACTGTACCAAAAAAGTATAAAAAGAAAAAATCATAGCATTTTTTTTATTGTTTTTTAGAGTGAGGGAGTGTTAGCCAGGCTACTAGACTTAACCAGTAAATTAAGTAATTATTTTACTGAGTTGAAGCCACACCCCTTCTTCTTACTAATAATTAATTATCTACTTAAGTATTAAATAAACTTAACTAGTTAAGTACAATAAGTAGTATAATTAATTAGTGTAAATAAAATGTTCCTTACAATTTTACTCCCTAACACCTTGCTCAATGGTATAAGTCAATGGGAATAGAATTTAATAATAAAATTATAATAAAAAAAAATTTAAAACATTTATATTACCTCATTGAGAGATCTGGAATCCCGTGAAAGTAATATAATTAATTAATTATTGTGTAATTAATTGTGACAGTCCAAGGAACTCAAACTTTATTGCTAATAAATTTGATGCCCTTGTTGACGTACCAGTTTATTTAATTATTATGTCATATATGTACTTCTTTTAGTCATTCTTTTTCTCACATTCTTACAGTATATGGTGTAAATTCTGTATATTTTATTCCCTCATGTTTTTCCTATAAAAGGCCTCTTACTTTGTTCTTTTCAAAAGTTTCCTTTATCAATTACTTATTATTACAACTACACAACAATACTTATTTCTATATTTTATAAGTTTAGTATTTACAACAGCGTAATTCTACTCTATAAAATATACTAATAATTAAAAAATACCTCTTATACTTGAGTAAATAAATCAATTTGATTGAGAGAATATGAACTTTATTTTGAAAATTCATTAAATCCCCAATTTTCCTTGTATAAACCTTGATTAAACTTCTAGACCCAAAAGGACCCCTTGACAAGATGGGTCTCTTGGTCTAGAAGATTTATCTGGAGGTCCTACAAGAATTTGAAGTGTATTATTGGATTCTCAAAGGCAAGGTATGTATTTTTTTATCTTTTTGATTATTTTACTCAAATTATAAGAAGTGGTTTCAAATATTATTATAAATTATATCTTTAAATTTACGGTAATGTAAGTACTAATATTATAAAGTCTAGCAATAAAGGATCTTTTTAAATGATGTATTATAGAAATGGTAAGTAGGTAAGAAATGAATTAAAAATAACCAGAATGGAAGACCTTATATAGGCAAAGGAGAGACAAGGCACGGTGTTAAAATCATAAATACAGTATTCTGAGTGAAGAAAAGAATATTCCAGAAAAATATTTCCAATTTAATAAGGTTGTTCCAAAAAGAAGGTGTCAGAAAAGAGTATTTACTGTATATGAAAGATATAAATTAATGAATTTAAAATTTACTGTAATGTCAATTTTTAATAAGTAATTTGAATTTTTTGTAGGTAGTTAATTTTATTTGAATATTAATTTTTTATTTTTATTTATCTTAATATTAATTTCTATGTCTTTTAACCTGTCATTGAGCACGGTGTTATAAAACATAAAAATAAGGGACAATTAATATTAATTTTAATTATTCACTAACTTTACCATTTTGTCATTAGTTAATTTGTTATAGGTAAATTTAATGTAAATAAATTATAATTAATAAAATTAAATAATAAGGTGTGGCTTCATCCCAGTAAATAATTAATAACTTTACTGGGTAAGTCTAGCAGCCTGGCTGACACTCCCTCACTCTAAAAATAAAAAATAAAAAAATGCTATGATTTTTTCTTTTTATATTTCTTAGCAGAGTAGGAAGATTAGATATCTCCTTCCCAGGTATCCAAGAATCATATTCAGAACATTTATTCTTGAATCTCATTAAGTATTCTGTACCTTTTTCGGCAGTAACTATTCTGTCATTTAGAGTCTTATCAATTTCTGCTGTCTCAGTGATTTCATTAGGGGTCTTTTTTGGTCTTCCCCTCCTTTTGCGAAATAAATCACTATTAGATGTGTAAGGTTTCAAAAGAGATATTGGAAAAACAGGATGTTTTCTGTCATATGGAGAATACAAAAAAACTTCAACTGCATTGTCACCAACCATTCTTCTGAAAACAAATGGACCAACAAATGGGTCTTTCAATTTGTTATTACCTTGTATATTGAAGTGGACTGTAGAAATCAACACTTCATCAACCTTTATAAAAGTGTATTCTTTATGGGATTTGTCCCATTTCTTCTTCTCATATTCAAAGGATTTTTCAATACATTTTTGAGCCTGACTTCTGATAAGTTGTTGAATTTGAAGAAAAGATTTTACACCAGGATGCAAATCCAATTTAGGTATTTTATTATTGAGAATTTGGGCAGGAGTATTTGGGACACATCCAAGCCTGAGCTCAAAAGGCTTTCTTTGAGTAACAGAATGGACAGTGCTATAATAAGAAAATTCCAACCCAGGAAGTAAGGTAACCCAATCATGAGTGAATATGTCATTGTCTTTATACTCAAGGCCAAAGGCACAATAACTTCTTATCATGTCATCTAATGTCTGAATCATTCTTTCAGCTAATTCATCAGTCTGAGGGTGATGGGCAGTAGAGAGTTTCAGTTCACAACCACAAACATGCATCAGAGACATCCAAAATTCAGAAGTAAATTTAGGGTCTCTGTCAGAGAATATGGCTTTAGGTAAACCAGCAGTATTAAACATATGAGACCACCATAAGAAAGTTAATTCTTTAGTGGAACCTCCTTGTGAGTAAGGATAAATTTACACATTTTTGTGAATCTGTCCACAATAGCCCAACAAGAGTTATAACTGTCTTTTCCAGCAATGGGTAATAATGTTACAAAATAGATGTTTATTATCTGCCATGTTGCATCAGGATGTTTATTTTCTATTAATCCAGCTCTCTTACCAGTCAATCTTTTTGATTTTTGGCAAGAATCACAAGATTCAACATATAATTTTGTGTCTTCAGACATATTAACCCACCAAGCAGTGTTTTTAATTCTGATCATTGTTTTTTCAAGATCAAAATGTCCAGCTAATATGTAATCTTGACAAATTTTCAAGATGATTTCTATCATAGAAGGAGGAATGACAATGAAATTACTCAACTTTCTTCTATAATAGAGATATCCTTTATCAATTGAAAATTTACCTTTCTTCAAAGCCTTCTGGTACTTTATTGGGAGGGTTTTAATTAGTGCTTTTATTGAAGCATTCTTTGGATCATTTGTTATGGTGCATAAATTTTTAAAGTCAGTGTCCTTATCATATAAATCCAGAATAAGCTGTAATAGCTCTTCCTTCATATCAACCACATATATCCCATGAATATGAATAAATTCATCCTCAGATCATAAGCAGGATTAGAGTCATCATTTGGTAAAGGTAACCTTGAAAACATATCCACATTTGAGTGAACAATACCAGCCCTATGAATAATTGTCATTCTTCCTCTGTATTCCTGAGTAGCTAACTGCCATCTGAACATATTTCTGTTAAGTATTTTCAAGTTGAAAAGGGATGTAACTGTACTGCAGTCAGTGACAAGTTCAAATTTCTGGTCATCTAGGTAATAATGTAACTTTTCTAGAGCCCACACTACGGCTAAAAATTCAAGCTGTGTGGCACCATATTTCAATTCACTATCTCTCAAGGTTCTTGAAATATAACAAATTACTACTTCTGATACTTTATCATTCATCACTTTTTTTGATGGAGGGCAGCACCAAGACCAATGAAACTGGCATCAGTGTACAAAAAAAATGGTTGATTAAAGTCAGGTAAGGAAAGAATTGGTGCTGACATCAAACAGTGTTTCATAGTGTCAAAAGCTCTCCGTCTTTCACTATTCCAGAAATAGAAACATCTTTTCTAGTCAATTGGGTAAGGGGTAAAGCTATGTCTTGGTAATTTCTAATATACTGTCTATAGTATCCACACATTCCCAAAAAACTCTGGAGCTCTCTAAGTGTGATAGAAGCCTTCACCTGTTGTATGGCTGCCACTTTGTTTTTGGTCAACACATATCTGTAACCCTTAAACAAAATGACCAAGTACTTTTAAAGAATGAAAACCAAATTTACATTTCTTCAAAGCAATTGTCATATTTATTTCATCCACTTTGTAGAACACTTTACACAGGTGCTTAAGATGGTCCTCAAATGTTTTTGAGAATATAATGATATCATCAATATAAACCACCAGTCATCCTTCAATTATCTCTTGATGGAATGTGTCATCCATAACTTTTTGAAAAACTGATTGGGCATTTTTAGGGCTAAATGGCATCCTAACATACTTATAAATACCCAAATGAGTAGCAATAATCAGAAAATTCTGGAAATTCTTCTCATTAGGTACCTGGTTATATCCCTTGTTACCATCCAGATAGCTGATATATTTAGCACCTTGTAAGGTAGCATGTATACAGCTAACTATAGGTAAAGGATAGATATCATAAACAGTATAAGTATTCAATGCTCTATAATCACCACATAATCTGGATTTATCTTTCTCATAATAAATTAGGACAGGTGAGATAACACAATATTTAGGTGTTTTAACTACATTTTCAATAATATTCATTTTAAAAGGGTAGAGATATTGTCTTCAATATCTTTTCTCGTTGTGGGAGAATCAGGATAAGGCTTCTTCTTTGAGCTAGGTGGTATGTCAGTCAATGGACAAGATAATGAAAGTTTCATTTCTTCTTTAACCAATCCTAGTTCATGTGACCCATGAGCAAAGGCCATAGGAAAAGATTTTATCAATCTAATGATGGAATATTTATCCTCACCAGAAAGTTGTTCTCCAAAAGAAGCATTTTCAATTTCAGACATAGGGTCAAGCATTTCTTTTGTAGATCTTCCTTTATATTGAACCACAGAATATCATCTGTTCAATTCTGGTTTTAATAATTTTTTGGGGGAGGAAATCTTAAATTTTCTCTTCCCATTCATCCCCATTGTGAAACATTGGTTTGAGGGATCCAATTTTATGCCATACTTGGTTAAAATATCATTCCCTACAATAAACCAATTGCTTAAGTTATCATTCTTCATGACAACAAAATCACAAATAGCTCTTACAAAACCATGGTTATAATTGAAAAACACGGTGGTTTTGTATTTACCAATGGGGGACAAAACAGAGCCATAACCTCTCCAATTTTCAGAAATGATAGGCATCAGTTTTGATTTATAGTCTTGATCCACTGAAGAAAGTGCTTTTTCAGATACTACACTTCCTCCAGCTCCAGAATCCAGAACAAGTTAAATGCTGGTTCCATTGATCAAGACTGGTGCCTTAAGAGGAGCAATAACAATTGAGCTATCCTCAATGTTCTTTATGATCTCAGCATCCTCAACTGTAGATAAAGCATTATTATCAATATCAATAGTATATAAATAATGAATATCTTCTTGAAGCATCAAGATTTCTTGTTGAGATTCATATGAAATATTTCTGGCACAATCACTTGAAGTATCATCAAGTGCTATTGTGTCATCAGCATGCTCCTCAGTTTGTTAAACAAGATTTATCTTCTTGTCACAAACATAGATATTCTGCAAAGGCTTATTGCACTTGAAGAAAGTGTTTTTTGCATACTTTTTAGGTGCAACAGGGGCAGAAGGTTTACCAAGCTTTTCCAGAGATTTCTGTTGGAAAGTGGAGGGTTTCACCAAAGAGGTTCTAGGAATGAATCTTCTGGCATCATACTTGTTGTTTATAAGGATCTCATTGCAAGTAATACTGAAAGAAGAAGGTTCTCTAGAGAACTCAGTCCTTGCAACTATCAAGTCTCTCATAGACATTGGTAATTTATAAAGGATCCTGTCCTTCCATAACTCAAAATCCATATTTGGGTCCATTGCCCTCATGATTTTTACAAGTTTCATTAAGAACTCAATAGGCTTATCAGTAGAAGAGCTATATCTAGTCTCCTCATACTGCCTTTTTTGAGCCATCCTAAAATTGGAGCCACCAAATTGTGCTTTAATCAATTTCTTCCAATCTTCCCATGAGTATTCATTCCTATACAAGAGAACAGATTCATACCACATTAGGGCTACATTGGTAAACAAATAAATTAACTAAGACACAATTTCCTCATCTGGGATTTTGTAAGAATTTTTCAAGTTATCAATTCTTCAAATGAATTGCTGCCAATCAGAAGAAGAATCACCATCAAATGTTGGATACTGGTCAAGTTTTGTCCAATTCTTTTAATTTGAATTATTATCCTTATTACAAGCTTGTTTCTAAGTGTAAATTATCTGTAACTTCTTCAATTGGGAAGTAGTTTCATTGTTTAATCCATCTGTTGAAGATCCTGGTGCATTATCAATGTTTGATGGAAACTCAGTGGTATCAACAGGCATTTCTGAAGCTAATTTTACTTTAGATGAACTAGCAACTGGTAAATTTGGAGCATGCTGTACCATATGTTCCTTCACAGAGATGTAAGAAAACTTTTGATCATGGAACAATGAATTTAATTTCTCTTCAATAATTGTTATCCTAGTCTTCACTCTTGGAATACTAGTTAAACTCTCATTGATGGTTGCAAAAGATAAATTGTTCTTATATTTTAAAGATGAATAATGATCACTCAATCTTTTTAAGTTCAAATTTTGTCCCTCTAGCTCCTGGAAACAGATGCACACAGTATCTTATAATTTAGACAAATCATTCTTGATATTTTGCCATAAAGCAACTTTCTTTTCATGAGTTACTTTGTAATGAAACAAATCATCAGAAATTTTCTGTAATTCACTCTTCAATGCTTGATAACCCTGTTCAATTAACAAACTAATATATTTATGAATCAATTTCATGTTGTTCATTATATGAATTTGTTTAGCAATAATATTGTTCAAATAATCATCATTAATTTTTGCTACATCTGGATTGTTTCTCAATAAAGAAACAGAGTAACTTTCCAGATTCTCATAAAACTCAGGATCAAGTGTTTCATCAATAATAGCCATATAAGGATTTATCATTGAAGTAGCAATTAAAACTAAAGGATTTGATACATTAGAATATTGAGTGATTTGTATACTCTTATCAGCCTCTACTGGTCTCAAAGTTTCATCTTCTCTTCCAGAATCACCTGAAGGAACTGAATCACAACAAGAAATGGTACTTGAGATTCAATAGAGGGGCTTACCAAGGCTTGTGAAAGATCTGAATATTGTTTTTTTTCTTTTTCTGTCTCCTTGATAAGGGTGAGGATGTGTGGGGTTGAATTGACTGGGTCTTGATGGACCTGCCTGAGGCATTTGAAGCTGCTGATGTTGAGACAAATAATCCCACTGCCTGTTTAACCAATAGCACTTCCATTTTGATACTTCCACCTTTTCTGCTTTCTGGGGTGCCAATTGTGGAAGATCCCTGGGGGGAGGAGGTCTCTTCTTCTCTTGAAGAAAGGCATATATTTTTCTTATATTTTTACTAGTGATTCTGTTCTTGATCTAAGTCTGAAGTTCTCTGTCCTCAGTTCCTTTATGTGGGTGGAGAGATTGTTTACTTGCTGAGGTAAAGGCATTTTTTTTATTTTGAAGCCTTTGGGAAGTCCTTCTAGGGGGTTGATGGTAGGCTTTTGTACCTGAGCATTTTTCTCCACTAGTATTTCAACTTCCTCCATTTCCACATCCTTATTGGTCCAATGATTGATTAATTTGAGCCAATTTTGTAGTCAAGGGAGAAATTACAGAAGTAGCTTCATCATAATCAATCAGATCCAATTCCTCTTCACGGGTAGCAGAAACACCTTGATCAGTCATTTTTTAAATTTAACCTGAACTGAGGGAAGGAAATATTAAGATGTATTAGTTTTATTTTTGCTTTTTTTGAAAAAAAAATAAATAAAATTTAAAAATCTTCTGGATAAAAAGTCAACTGAAATAATAATCACAATTTTTAATAACTCAAAATAATTTTATAACCAGGATTAAAAGAAACAAACTGAAGAAACAAAATTAATTTTTTAATCAACAAATTAAATTTTGATAATTATCAGGATTAAAATCAACTGAAGGATATTAAATTACCAGGACTTGATGTCAACTGAAATAATATAAATTATTTTTATTAATTTTTAATATTTTATTGTCAGGACAATTTGTCAACTGAAAAAATAATATTATTTTAATTTATCCAGGACAAAGTCAACTGAAAAAAATAATATAATATAATAATAATAAAAATATTTTATATTACTTCTAGGACTAAGAACACTATAGTTCTATCTTTGTCAACTAGGAAAAAAAATAAAAATTCAAAATTACCAGACACCTCCCCCTGTAAAATGAGCAAATTCATGCCACTTACAGAGTGCTGAGTAAAAGGAAATACATACAGTATGCAGAGAGCAAAGTGACCCACAAATAGTAATAAATAAAATTACCACAAATATATATGACTATAGTCAATATATAAACTTAAGTTTTAAACCGCGGTTCGATTCCCATTTGCAGCAAAAAAATAAGTCACTAATTGATGAAGTTTGTTCTTTTTGTCATCCACTTCATCTTTATAGGTACCTTGATGGTGATGGTCCCACAGTCTCCGGCCTCAAGATATCAATGTTCTGTCAACAATTTAGAAAGGGTCCCAACTGTTGATGGGTCTCTTAGTCTAGAAGATTTATCTGGAGGTTCTACTAGGATTTTAAATGGATTATAAGATTCTCAAAGGCAAGGTACGTATTTCTTTATCTTTTTGATTATTTTACTCAAATTATAAGATGTGGTTTCAAATATTGTTATAAATTATATCTTTGATTTTACGGTAATGTAAGTACTAATATTATAAAGTATAGAAATAAAGGGTCTATTTAATTGATGTATTATAGAAATGGTAAGAAATTAAGGAACAAATCAGAAACAACCAGAAAGGAAGACCTTATATAGGCAAAGGAGAGACATGGCATGGTGTTAAAATCCTAAATAAAGTAGTCTGAGAGAAGAAAAGAATATTACAGAAAAATATTTCCAATTTAATAAGGTTGTTCCAAAAAGAAGGTGTCAGAAAAGAGAATTTAATGTATATGAAAGAAATAAATTAATGTATTTAAAATTTACTGTAATGTCAATTTTAAATAAGTAATTTGAATTTTTTGTAGTTAGTTAATTTTATTTGAATATTAAATTTTTATTTTTATTTTATTTTAAAATCAATTTCAATTTCTTTTAACCTGTCATTGAGCACCGTGCTAGAAAATAGAAATATAAGGGACAATTAATATTAATTTTAATTTTTCACTAAATTTACCATTTTTTCATTAGTTAATTTGTTATAGGTAAATTTAATGTAAATAAATTATTATTATTAAATCTAAAATAATAAGGTGCGGCTTTATTGCAGTAAATAGTTAATTAATTTACTGGGTAAGTCTAGCAGCATGGCTGAAAAGTACATCACCCCCACCTTCTGAGAGCATCTACCAAAATGTTGGTTAATTCATTGGTATGCCTGCTTAACAGAGCATTGTCTTAAATTTTGTCACCATTTCATTAAACTCTTACATTAACCAAAAATTTTAGTAGATAATACAAACATTTGAGCAAAGTTAATGATGCTTAACATTTTACAATCTGTAACTCGCACCCACTCCTTCCATTTTTTTTTTCAAACTCATCTGCAACTCCCAACACTCTCAAATTTTACAAATAAGTTTTCCCATTTTTCACTTATACTTTGCATCATCTCTAACACTACACAAAAATATTTATTGGAACTCTTCACTTTTTCAAATCATCCCCTATCAACTCTCATCGACCTTATATCCATTTAAACTACATAATATCAGCATATAACAAAGACTGAGGGCAAAATCATATCACATTATCAATGCAGGTTTTAATGTCACAAAATGAAACGTTGTGGTCTTCCAAAATTGGCAGGGGCCTTTGTTGTGTTGTTTGGCGCTGTTTTTGCATGTCTTAATTGATATCTGTTGAAGAATTGGCTGTTTTTCTTGTTTTATTCAGTGAATATTTGGACTGGGGATATTTGGGTACCATCATTGGATAGCCCCAGTTATTCTATATATTTCATGTCTTGTTGATATTTTTCATATTCTAAGTTTTAAGGGGTCATTTCCTCATTTTTCAGTTACAAAAGATAGCTGTTTAATTATTTTTTTGCATTTTACGGGATAACCTTAAGTCTTAGGGTTAAGTGCTTAGTACCATTAGATAGGGCTAATTTAGCTCTATATTTCATGACTAAATGTTGTTATAGCGCAATTTTGTGTTTTAAGGGTTTTAGTAGTTGTAGTGAATTTTTCCAAGTAGATTAGATGTTTTTATTGGTTTTCTGGCTTCAGGGAGGCAGGGCCGCTTCAGGTGGCACCTCCAACTTTGGGCGGCCCGCCTGCCTCTGTTTTAAAAGGTTGGGGAGCGCTTCTGGAGGGTTTTTATTCAATTTGGCTGGTACAAGTGCCAGATTTGTTGCTTTGCATGGATCTTAGATGGGTGGTCTGTGTGTACATACTGAATAAGAAAGTTTGGGGAAACTTTAATTATCATACAACCATCCGGAGGTGATATCCCTGTTCCTCACTCAGTTTTCACTGTTTTTGGCCACAATTGACTGTGTTTGTTGCAAGGTTAGTTCTTCATTTAACTCAACTTTAGCAACAGGCTCCCTAATATAGTCTTGCAAGCTACATCAAGTATTATTGCTGTCTCTGGTGTGGATTTTAAGCCTACATCAAGTATATTTGCTTTCTCTGGTGTGGACATTGGTCTACATTTCAGTTCTTTGGTCTGGTAGTCTGTCTGGGGACTACTTTCTTGGCTCATCAAGCAGTAAAGTGTATTTAAAAAGGGGCTTTAGCAAACAGAAACAAATTTACTTTATCAAGTAAATCTCACTCTATTTTTCTAAAGAGACAGGGGATTTTTTCTTTGGTTTTTCTTCCACTCCCTTGGTCAAGGCCTATAGCTAGTACTATAGGATTGTCTACATTTCTGGCGCCCAACGTGGGGGTCGAATCTGTTGGCTTTTTGGAATCTCTGTTGATCTAGGATTCTCCCTTTGGTGGATTTTGGAATTTGGTGCTATATCTCTTTATGGTTGGTCTAGGGGTCTTCTTTTCTGTTGGATTTGGTCCCTCCTAGGTCTTTAAGGCTATTGGGGGGGACTTTGGCTATCTTTGGTGGAGATTGGAGGCCGTAACTTGGATTTGCTAGGATGGTTAGGATTCAGTCTTGGGATGGTTCAAGGTTTTTGGGGGAGGATGCAAATGGGTTTTTGGCTAGGTTTGAGGTTGCTGCTGAGATTGATGGGGCCTCACTGTTGGACATGGTCAGGTAAGTAATCTTTTTGATTGGCAATAGGGAGGTGGAGAAGGAAGTTTCTGGTATGTCAGGATATAGGATTCAGGACTGGGGAAGGTTGAAGATTGAAATTTTTAAAAGGTGGCCTACTACTTTCTCAATGGTGGATCTTCATGGGATTTCTATGAAGTGGGAATGAAAAGGTGGTGTAACTTCTCTTTCTCAGTATGGGGAATTTATGGAGGAGTTTGGGGAGGCTCTGGATTATCTGGTATATAATGATATATTACCACATGAAGATGGGGCCAAGTATTTATTTTGGAGTGTCATGGGTAGGGATGTAAAGGTGGAGGTTATGGAGATTCTTTTCAAGTCTGACTTGATGAAGACTCTTCCAAATGAGGAATATAGGATTCCTGCTATGGCTGTTTTAAAGGAGGTTATTTTGGTATATTAGGATGGTATGAAGGATAGGGATGTGGAATCTGGAGAGGAAATACTGTTGGACAGAGAGGTTCAGAAGACTGTGGTGGAAATTTCAGCTTCTGGGGAGGTGTTGGCACCATCAATTTCAGAAGATGGTGATTCTAATGATGTTTGTGAAGCTAACTTTTCTTTTCCAGAGGATACCATGAGAACTCAGGAATGTGTTTCACTGGATGTTTTGGAGATGTATGCACTTGAAGGTTCAGATAATGGCTTATTGGAGGAGAATGTATCAGTTGAATTTTTGGAGGGACAGAAAAATTCTGTCTTGGATCTTTTTCTAATAGAGGAAGATTATTTTCAGGTGGTTCCCTCAAGATCAAAAGGTCTCTGCTTGGAGGAGGATTTTTATTTTGATGTAATGGATGTTATTCTGGAGGATTTTTCAGATTCTAAGCAAGATTCCTATAGGGAAGAGGATTATTGTGATGTTTTGGATGTCACTGGTATGGAGGTTGATTTTAAAGATGTGGTGGAGGTTCCAGATGTTTCACAGGGTGGAGAATTTAATGATTCTAGTGATGTGAACTATGGTAGACTCTGTGTATGGAGGAGGATGGAAGATTTGTTTGGAGGTCTGATGTTGGGATATCAGAATTGGAAGAGGAGCTTAGGGGGTTCAGGCCCTAGGGGTAAACTTATTGGTTTCAACCTTTGTATTTTAAGAATCTGATTCCTCAGAAATGAGGATACACTACATAATTTTTTGGTTTTGCTTAATTTGGCCTCTATGTATTTGGTCAGGAATTTTTTTTTTTGTTTTATCCAAATCTTATCAGTCTCTCTGGTTCAAGTCTCTATATAAAAGAGGAAAAAAAATCTAAGTATAATGAAGATGGAAGAAAAGAAAAATTCAAGTGAAGATGGGTATTTTGTTTAAAAGGAAATGAAGATAAAAATGATGATCATTGGTTTTATCTAACCTCCAGCATGAGGTTAAACTGCAAAATTTTATTTCTAAATTGGATTTTTTCGGCTTTCAAGAATTTTAATGGTGTTTTAAAGTTTTTTGTTTTTTATGGGAGAAGATTTGTGTTGGAATATCTTTTTTTTGTTAGAAGGTACCTAGGGGTGGGGCTTCTAGATTTTTTTTGGCAAGTGTGGGATAACTGATGGGTTGGATGCTCTAACAACAGTTACCGCAGATTGTCTGTTTTCAACCCCTTCTCTTAATTTTGTTGAGTTCTAGTATTTGTTTTTTTTCTTGAACAGGTTTTTAGTCCACCATGACTTTAAGCTGGAAATTCTTTTGGTCTTCAAGTGCTGGACCCCTCATACTTATTGGTTTTGTTTAATTTTGTTGGATGTTGTGTTTGTGTTAGAAGGTACCCAGGGGGGCATCTAGATTATATTTTGGCAATTCTGGGGGTAACTGATATGCTGGCTGCTCTGTAGAACAGTTACCGCAGAATGTCTGTTTCAAGCCTTTGGTTTTTTTTGGTTGAATTCTAGTGTTGTTTTTTTGTGATTCAAGTTTTTAGTCCTCTATGACTTTAAAATGGATTGCCTTGGATGTCTTTTGGCAATTTGGATTGGTGGTGGATCAATGGTGGTCTCCCATCATTTTTAATTATTGGAGGGAGCCTACCCAGTGATCTTTTCAGTAGACCTGGAGCTGGCTTTGCTATGTGGTATTAGGGTGTTGGCTGTGAAAGTGGTGGATTCAAGATTATTTTCTTTTTTCTCTTTTTTTCTTTTAATTTTTTTATTGAGGCTATGTTTGTTCAAAGGCTCAAGATAGGGCTCTGGCAATGATTTTGGTAGAAGAGGAGTCAAAATCAAAAAAAAAAAATTTTAAAATTTTTTTTAGGTGTCACCACATCAAGGTGCACTTGGATGTGGGTAAGGTATCAGGGGATCAGCTCATCAATTAGCTGGGGGATAACATTTTATTTTGTTTTATTTGTTAAAGGAGGTTAAATGTTTTGGCTTTAATGGTTTTTGGTTTGGGGATCTATGGGATATATCTTCAAGATTTTTTCAAGAAAAGTTCATCAAGACTTTAAACTGAAATCTGGTTTCTGGAAGTCCTCCAAGACTTTAAACTGGCTGGTTTTCAAGAATTTGTCTTAAGTTTTTGGATGTCTAGTCTATCAAGACTCTAAACTGAAAAATCTATTGTTTCAAGAATTTATTTTTTACTACTGTGGATCTGGTAGTCCTCCAAGATTTAAACTGGCTGGTTTCAAGAAGTTTCAAGAATAGTCCATCAAGAATTTAAACTGAACACTGTGTTAGTCCCCCGAGACTTTAAACTTAGGATTGTTTGATGGTGTAGTCCCCCAAGACTATAAACTGAGGAATGGGTTTTTGTTGTTGGAATGGGTTTGAAAGATTGGCAGAGGGTATCCACAGGGGGGGCCTCAGAATTTAGCAAAGGCAGGTTTGGGGTTAATTGATGGGCTGGAAGCTCTACTCACAATTACCCAAGAATGTTAGTTTTTTCTCTGTGTCTTAATGTGGTTGATCTCTGGTTCTGGGTTTATGATTTAGGTTTTTGAGTCCCCCAAGACTATAAAATGAGGATGGTCCCCCAAGACTTAAAACTGAGGGTTGTTTGTGGTTAAATCCTATAGAGGGTGTGGTCAATTTTTCTTTTCTGAATCAAGCTTGAGTACTAGTGAAAATACAGAGAGAATCAAGAGATGAAATAAAGTGTTTAGAATTAGCCTTGAACTGGTGAATGAGGTGTCTTCTGTTCTCAATGTCCTGTGGATCACTAGCAGGAGTGGATTGGAAGTAGTTTAGCAGAACATATTTCTGTTGAGATGTGTTTTTTTGGAACTTGGCCTTAATTACGGGCAAGTGGTTTGGTGTTGTTGGTTCAATGGATCCTACATTGTTATAATAACTGTCAGAAGATGAAGGAACTGAGAAGTCATAAGTTTTTTAAATTGGATAGAAGAAATGGATGTTTTTACCATCAGATGGAAAAGGGATGGTGGAACTTGTTGTTTTAGTGGTTTTGGAACTCTTCTAGAAAGGGTGTAGCTTTTTGATTAATCTTGGAATCCAGATGGACGGCCCAGATCTTTTGGTGTTGGTAGAAGATGTACCAGGTTGAGGTGGAGGTGAAGCTTTTGCAGAAGATAATGGACCAGGTCTGTAGCAGGTCTTCTTTCTGGAGTGGCAGACATCACAGGACGTTCTGTATGGATGGACAGGAGGTGTGATGGTGCAGATTAGATTATTGTCAATGCAGTATTGGCAAGGACCCATTTCAGAGGTAGATTTGGGAAGAAGGTTGAACATGGTGGTTTGATGAAGAAAGAATGTGGACATTCTAAATTGGAGGGAGGATGTGGTCTTCCAACATTGGAAGGGGCCTTTGTTGTTTTATTTGGTGCTGTTTGTGCATGTCTAAATTGACATCTGTTGAAGAATTGGGTGTTTTCCTTGATTTATTCCGTGAATATTTGAACTGTGGGTATGTGGCTACCATCATTGGGTAGCCCTAGGTTTTTTATATATTTCATCTCTTGATGATATTTTTCAAATTCTAAGATTTAAGGGGTCATTTCCTCATTTTTCATTTACAAAAGATGGCTTTTTAATTTTGTTTTTCACGTTTTACAGTGTAAACAATCCTATAATACTAGCTATAGGCCTTGGCCAAGGGAGTTGGAGAAAAACCAGAGAGAAAATTCCCTGTCCCTTTATAAAAATAGAGTTAGATTTACTTGCTAAACTAAGTTGGTTCCTGTTTGCTAAAGCCCCTTTTTTAACACACTTGACTGCTTGATCAGCCAAGAAAGTAGTCCCCAGACAGACTACCAGACCAAAGAACTGAAATGTAGACCAATGTCCACACCAGAGAAAGCAAAGATACTTGATGTAGGCTGCAAATCCTCACCAGAGACAGCAATAATATTTGATATAGCTTGCAAGAATATACCAGAGAACCTGTTTCCAAAATTGAGTTATATGAAGAACTAACCTTGCAACAAACACAGCTAATTGTGTCCAAAAAACAGTGAAAACTGAGTGAGGAACAAGGATATCACCTCCGGATGGTTGTATGATAATTAAAGTTGCCCAAAAATGTCTTATTAACTATGTACACACAGACCACTATCTAAGAGTCCATGCACACCAACAAATTTGGCACCTGTACCAGCCAAATTAAATAAAAACCCTCCAGAAGCGCTCCCCAACCTTCTAAAACAGAGGCCGGCTGGCTGCCTGACCTTGGAGGTGCCGCCTGAAGCGGCCCGGCCTCCCTGAAGACATAAAACCAATAAAAACATCTAATCTACTTAGAAAAATTCACTACAACTACTAAAACCCTTAAAACACAAAATTATGCTATAACAACGTTGAGATATGAAATATAGAGCTAAATTAGCCCTATCTAATGGTAATAAGCACTTAAACCTAAGACTTAAGGTTAGCCCGTAAAACGCAAAAAACAAAATTAAAGAGCTATCTTTTGTAACTAAAAATGAGGAAATGACCCCTTAATACTTAGAATATGAAAAATATTAACAAGATATGAAATATATAGAAACACCAGGGCTATCCAATGATAGTACCCACATACCTGCAGTCCCAATATTTATGGAATAAATCCAGAAAAACACCCAATTCTTCAACAGATGCCAATTAAGACATGCACAAACAGCGCCAAACAACACAACAAAGGCCCCTGCCAATGTTGGAAGACCATATCCTCCCTCCAAGTAAGAATGTCCAAATTCTTCTTTCATCAAACCACCATGTTCAACCTTCTTCACAAATCTGCCTCTGAAATGGGTCCTTGCCAATACTGCATTGACAATAATCTAATCTGCACCATCACACCTCCTGTCCATCCATACAGAACGTTCTGTGATGTCTGCCAATTCAGAAAGAAGACCTGCTACAGACCTGGTCCATTATCTTCTGCAACAGCTTCACCTCCACCTCAACCTGGACCTTCTTCTACCAACACCAAAAGATCTGGGCCATCTATCTTAATTCCCAGATTAATAAAAAAACTTCAGGTGGCACCTCCGATGTCGGGCTGGGTTGAATTCCAAATCTGGGTAGGCTACTTAGGTGAAAATTTGATTGGACCTTGGTTGGAAGAAAATCATGGTGTTAGCAGGTGTTAATTTGGTTAAAGGGAGATAACTGATTTTTTTTGGGTGGATTTATGGTGATTTTTGGAGTATTTATGGTGATTTTTTCTGGAGGATTTATGGTGTTTTGGAATGGATATATGTTGGTATTCCTACTGTTATTTGATGGTTTCATGAATTGGGTATTGGTTTTACTGGATTTTCTAGGGCTCTCTTGGTATTTTTGGTGGATGAAGTGTGCTCATGGAGTAGCCATTTTTTTTTCCGGTGCACTCTTATGCGCTCTGGTTCTCTCCGGTGATTTTCTGGTGCAAAAGCGAAGTCACTGTGGCAAATTTGGTCATTGTTGCAAATTTTGGTCATTGGTGCAAAAAGTCTGGGCACTGTGGCAAAGTTTGGTCACTGCAGAAAAGTCTAGGCACTGTGGAAAAGTTTGGTCACTGTAGAGAAGTCTGATAACCAGTGCAAAGTTTGGTCACTGCAGAAAAGTATGGGCACTGTGGGAAAGCTTGGTCACTGTAGAAAAGTCTGATCACCAGTGCAAAGTTTTGTCACTGTGCCAAAAGTTTGGCTATTGTGGCAAAATTTGGTTAGAAAGTTATTATGCTTACTATATCAATAGTTTATTGTAGATCATATGCATGTAGGGTATTGTTGGAAAGGTCTGGAGCAGGAGAATAATATGTGGGGAGGGGAATCTTAGTCTTCTACATGTTTTTGTCTTTTAGTTTTGATAACAAAGGTATTTTTTGATAATTAACAATATTTAACATATAACAACAATTATAATAAAAAATATTAACATATAGGGTACCATTGGATAGCTCTCTTCCTTGGTGACTCAAATTTATTAATTTTCTTATAAAATTTATAAAATAAAAATATAATTAAGAAAACTCTTAAATTTTGGTGGGAAACTGGGTAAATCTGGGGCAGACCTTTAATAAGGAACCTTGAACAGATCATCCCAAGGGTGGTTTCTGGGGTACTTTACTGTACTTTTCAGTCTCTGGGGCAAGTTTTGCGGCTTTTTCTAAGTATTTTCTGTGACTTGTATCAGTGTAATCTGGTATTAGGTATTTGTTTTGGGGGTGTAATCATTTATTGCACTTATTTTTTATTCTATATTATAGGTTTCCAACACTTTCAAAGTCTTTCTCTCAGATTTTCAACTTATCCAACTCTTAAAGCAGATCTTCAAGCTTAGTTAAATGAATCTTACATTTACTTAGAGGGACAGGGATTTCTTTTTGTTTTTACAACTCCCTTGGATTCTGCCTGCAGCAAGGTGACTGTAGTAGTCTACTCTACAGTGGCCCATCTGCCTCTATTTAAGAAGGTTGGGGAGCGCTTCTGGAGGGTTTTTATTCAATTTGGCTGTACAGGTGCCATATTTGTTGCTGTGCATGGATCTTAGATGGGTGGTCTGTGTGCACATACTGAATAAGACAGTTTGGGGAAACTTTAATTATCATACAACCATCCGGAGGTGATATCCTTTATTTCTCACTCAGTTTTCACTGTTTTTGGCTACAATTGGCTGTGTTGGTTGCAAGGTTAGTTCTTCATTTAACTCAAATTTAGCAACAGGTTCTCTAGTATAGTCTTTCAAGCTATATCAAGTATTATTGCTGTCTCTGGTGTGGATTTTAAGCCTACATCAAGTATCTTTTTTTTCTCTGGTGTGGACATTGGTCTACATTTCAGTTCCTTTGTCTGGTAGTCTGTCTGGGGACTACTTTCATGGCTTATCAAGCAGTCAAGTGTGTTAAAAAAGGGGCTTTAACAAAAAGTAACCAACTTACTTTAGCAATTAAATCTCACTCTATTTTTCTAAAGGGAAAGGGGTTTTCTCTCTGGTTTTTCTCCAACTCCCTTGGTCAAGGCCTAAAGCTAGTACTATAGGATTGTCTACAACGTGACATGGTGCAAAGCCCCATTTTAGGCACAAAGTAAACTAGAAGGTGTTTACTGAATGTGTTGGGAAGGCAATAGTCAAAAATTCAGTTTAATGTGCCAGTAGTAAATGAGTGTGCATACGCTGGTGATTTCAGTCAATTCATTAAATAATGTTGCGGAAATATTCTCATTTTTCAACTCATAATTTATCAACAGGGAGTTAGATGCTCTAAACAATCCACACAAGTTGTGGGAAATAAAAGGGGTCAGACAAATAAACAGGGAAGAAAATCTTGTGCTAGAGCATACTTGTGTAAGAAAAAAAGTAAAATCACTGGTAAGTTTAGTTGTTCATACATTCCCTTGTCTTGTTTTTTTAAATTGCTACAACTAATTAGCCTTTTTTACATTCAAAAAACCATAATTTATTTTCTGGTTGCCTTTTGTAATCTGCATTTCTATCATGCAGAACATGACACATTTTAAATTGCATTATCTAATGTGACAGCTCAGGGAATTGTAGCAATTTATCTTTTACTTCCCCTTCATCATTTAATTCTGGCAAAAACTTTCATAACTCAATTCAGATCTAAAACTTGCAGCATCAATTACCTGTGAACATCTTGATCTCTACCAAGCCATCTACTGCCAACTCATCAGTTTGAAAACCACCTGTTCAGAGCCAGCCTCAGCAACAGCCTCCTGATTTGAATTCAAACTATGTTGTTGATGGATTTTTCTTTTCAATAGCGCCTTATGCATCTATTGTGGTGAATCCAAAGTTGAGTCACTCTATGTCTAATTCATCCCTTTTTTTCAAAGTCCATAGTAAACTCTAAATCCCACAAGCAAAAAGAGAAACGTCATAGAGTATTGTCCTGTTGTCCAAGTACAGGATCATAATTGTGGATGGGATCTCTGAGAATCACATGAGCTAGCCAACAAATTTGTTTCTAGTAAACCACAAAGAAAATCTGACTATTTAGGTTAGTTATTATATCTTAGATATATATATATATATATATTAACTTTTTGGCCAAATGAGCACTATTTTACAAGTCTATTGATGATATACAGGGCAAGTGGACATTAACTTGTTAAAAATGTCTTTAAAGTCATGGCTCAACAATGAAGTAGCTTATTCTCTTAAAACCATAACATTTCTTGATTCTCAGTTGCGTCAAATTCTTTTAGATAGCCTAGGCAACCATGTTCAAAAATATTCTAATGGTTTTTTCAATCTGCTCAGAAAATGTGATGATCTTTTAGAGGAAATGTTACACTTGTTGAATGAAACAGGTTTTTCATGTGATAATGTGAATGATTTTGATTCTTTGATACATGAAGAAAGCTTCAATGCATGTTCCATGTGCACACCTTAATAAGGAAATCAAATTGCACAGTATAAATCTTTTTAAGAAATGTTAGTACAAGCGTTAGCTGAGAAAGTACAACCCTTATCATCTTTACCTGGAAGAAAAAACTTTCCAAGAGAAGAGGATGACCTCCCACTCCTCCTTGGCCAAGTAGAACTTCTTTTGAGCATTTTAAATCTTATCCAAATATATTCTGATTTGGAAGATTCCTAAAGGTTTTTGGGATCTAAACCATGGATAGTATTCATCTTTATTGATGTTGTATACAATCCTATAGTACTAGCTATAGGCCTTGACCAAGGGAGTTGGAGAAAACCCAGAGAGAAAATTCCCTTTTACTTTAGAAAAATAAAGTGAAATTTACCTACTACAGTAAATTGGTTCCTGTTGCTATATCCCCTTTTCAAACACACTTGACTGCCTGATCAGCCAAGAAAGTAGTCTCCAGATAGACTACCAAACCAAAGAACTGAAATTTATACCAATGTCCACACCAGAGAAATCAATGATATTTTATGTAGGTTTCAAATCCACACCAGAGACAGCAATAATACTTGATATAGCTTGCGAGACTACACCAGAGAAACCATTTTCAAAGTTAAGTTAAAAGAAGAACTAACCTTGCAACAAACACAGCCAATTGTGGCCAAAAAACAGTGAAAACTGAGTGAGGAACAAGGATATTTCCTCCGGATGGTTGTATGATAATTAAATTTTCCCCAAACTGTCTTATTCACTATATACACAAAGACCACTATCAAAAAGCCCATGAACACCAATAAATTTGGAATTCTTGAGCTCCAACTTACATAAAACCCCTCTAGAAACGCTTCACAGCCTTCTATCACTGAGGCAGGCAGTTCACCCAACTTCGGGAGGCCTACCTGAGGCGTCCAGACTACCCTGAAGCCAGAAAACCACCAAAAACCTCCGAAAATACTCAAAATACTTAGAAAAATCTACTACAACTACTAAAAACTTTAAAACACATAATTAGGCTATAACAACATTGGGACATAAAATGTAGAGAAAAATTAGCCCATTCTAATGGTACTAAGAACTAAACTCTAAGACTTATGGTTAGCCCGTAAAACACAAAAAATTAAATTAAACAGATATCCTTTTAAATGAGAAATGAGCAATAATCCCTTAAATACTTAAAATATGAAAAATGTCAAAAAGACATAAAGTATAGAGAAAATCCAGGGCTATCAAATGGTAGTACCCAAATCCCCACAGACGCAATATTTGCCGAATAATTCCAGAAAAACATCCAATTATTAAACAATGCCATTTAAGGCATATCAAAACAACACCAAATAGACCAACAATGGGCTCTGCCAATGTTGGAAGACTACAACGTGTGTGAATTTCCTTTCAATTTGCAATGGTATCCTAGTATTAAGGATAAGACTTATACTGTGCTGATAGAAACATGGGTTGATGTATTAAGTACTGGAGGATATGTCTTAACTTTTAATGTAAGTATTACCAGAGGAAAGAGCTTGGCTTGATGGAGGGTTTCTGAGTAGAAATGAGGAAAATAATTTTTTTGGTTTATCTGTATGTATGTACATTTTAAATTCCTCACATCCTAATATTCCTTGTTGTAAACTCCTTAAGCTGATAAAGTTTTTTGATTCTGACTCTTGTTAATGCCTTCTTTTGTTACATCCATGTTTGATATTTTGTTTAATTTAATAATTTTGATTATCATAGAAGCGCTTGTGGGCTACTACATTTCTTATCTTCATGTTTTCAAGTATATGATGTATGATAATGTTGGATGTTATGTATTACTTCATAAATTTGATAAACAATGTTGCCCTTGTGGGCTACTGCACGCCTGAACTTCATTTTTTTATATATATAGTGTATGAAAATGTTGCCTATGATGTATTACTTCATATCTTTGATAAAAAATGTTGTTCTTGTGGACTACTGCACGCCTGCTCTTCATATTTTCAGTATGGCATGAATTTCAATATTGTCTATTATGTATTACTTCGCGTATTTAATAAACCATGTAGCACTTGTGGGTAACTGCATGCCTAATTTTCATATTTTCAGTATGTAATGTATGACAATGTCAACTGTTATGTATTACTTCATGTGTTTGGTTAACATTGATGTGATTCTAGGCTACTGAATTCCTGCCATTTTAAGATTTATCAAGGTAGATTTCTACTAATCTTTTATCTAAGAAAGATGAATAAATGTTTCTGCAGTTGTGGGCTAGGAATATACATTTATAATAAGGGTGAATTTACTCAAAAATATGGCAAAAAATCTTAGCAATATGTAATTTTTTTTTTCTGAAAATAAAGATTTTTCAAATGGATATTTTTAATGTGATGACTATATTTTAAGCATCTCCTTCTTATGGTGCTAGTCCAATTTCGCTGAAAGCACTATTTCTCATATTGAATATATCAATATTTATAAAATTGAAAGCCATAAAAAATTTACTTTTCATTTACAATTTCTAATAATTTCTAATGATTTAATATTTTAATTGATTAGACACCACACAATGTGGGGGGAGCACTTGCTAGCAAGTCCACAACCTTGGACCCAAATTCATCCCAGATTAAAAATACATTGAGTTATTGAAAAAGGAGCCATACAATCAGGGATGAACACCACTCAGCCAAAATTTTTTATGTGGGTGTTCAAGTAGAATTCAGTATGGGTTCATTATAAGTTCAGTCTGATTTCCATCTGAATTCAGGTTAGGGACTTGCTAGAAAGTCCACCCCCTATAATGTGTAGTGGGATGTATAAGTTTCAGGTAATTTGTGTATATATTTTTTGGATGATTATATGCTTGAAGGGTGTTAAAAATTTCATCTTGGAACTGTAAATGTGGTCTATGGAATACTTGGTCTTCATGCTTTGAATTATAAAATATATGTTAATCTTAGGTGCTGTGTATTCCTTCATATGTTTGATTAAAACTGGTGTGGATGTGGGATACTAAAATTTTGTCTTCATGTTATTTTTCAATGTTACATCCAAACAACTGTTGTCACCTAGAAAAAAAAATTAAAATTTTGTTAGATAGCATAATATTTTATTTTATGAATTAATGTTCAAAAATATTTTTTGGTCTTGAAATCCCAATCAAATAATGACAAAATATGCACTGATTTTTAATTTTAAATTTTATAAGTTTACGGGCTCAATAAATTTTTAATCAAAATGTGAATATAAGAATAGAAATTATGCACGCTGTGCATCAATTTCCATTTGATGAGTTTGGATTCAAAAAAAAGATTTTATTTAAATAAAACCCTAAGAATGGAAAACTATGAACATGTGCTTAATTTGCATTTCATAAACTTGGGTGTTCAAAAAAATTTCATAAAGTTTCACTTCAGGTACAAGAAATTATTAATAGGTTTCATAATTTTTTCATTTTGACTTTATGTAAAAAAATTATTCAGTGGAAGAATGCAAAATTATGCACACCCTGCAAAAATTTTCATTTTATGAGTTTGGGTGCAGAAAAATGATTTTTCTTTAAATATCACCCTAGGAATGGTAAATTTACAAACCTATGCATAAATTATCATTTCATTAGTTTAGGTGCTAAAATATGATTTCCCATAAATTTTACTTTAGTAATATCAAATTATGCACAGCATGCATAATTTTTCATTTAATAAGTTTGAGTAAAAAAAAATTTTTTTTCTATAAATGGCACTCAAGGAGGGCAAATTTTGCACATGGTTCATAATTTTTTTTTTTAAGTTTAAGTGTGATATTTCATACTAGGAATTTCAAATTAGCTGGGCTAGCATGATTTTTTATTTTATAAGTTTATGTGCAAAGATATTTTTATGTCCTGAAATCCCACTCACAGAATGAATAATTATTCAATGTGTGCATAATTTTATATTTTATGAGTTTATGTGCCAAATATTTTTTTTCATTAAAATATGACTCCAGGAATATTAAATTATTTATGGTGTGCATAATTTTTCATTTTCTAAGTTTGGGTGCACAAATTTTTTTTTTTAAAATTAATAACCAAGGAATGGAAAATTATGCATGCGTGCATAATTTGTCTTATCATAAACCTGGTTGAACAAGAAAAAATATCATAAAGTTTCAATTCAGCTATGAGATGTTATGCATATACCACACAAGATGGGGGGCTGACTTTCTAGCAAGTATGCAACCTGAAACCCTAATTCATCAAAAATAGAGTATTAATTGAGCTTCATGAAAAATCCAAAAAACAAGGGTGAAAGTTTGTTGAATTCATGATGAATCATAGTTGAATTATCATTGAAGCCAACGAATTCAGTATTTAAATTTTTTTTGAAATCTGAACAATATGATTTTTTGATATAAGGCTGAAATCAGTGCACCCCATAGCTAAAACAGGCTGGTAAACACATAAGATTTTTTTAAAAAAATGGTGCTTTTTTTATTATTTCAAAAAAAAATAATCCTCATTGTAGATTTAATGAAACTTCATTTTACATAAGAATTCAGATATTTTAGCTCAATTACATTTTTAAATTATTAAGAATATTCAGAAATTATTTAAGAAATACTATATAGTGTAGTGATATAATCATCACATTATTATCAGTGAAAATTTTAAAAAATATAATATTTTATCTTTATGTATGATGACATAGTAGCAAATGTTGAGAACCTTCAAAGGATCTGTAGAGCTTGAAAAAAATCTTCAAAATGAATAAAAGAATAATATAGTTAAACATTTAATTTATAAATAAAGTATATATAGTTTATACAAGTAAGTAAAATCAATGCACAGGTACTATTATTTTTTAAAAATGACTTTCCTCCATATTCAGCATATCTAACCATGAAAGGGTGAAATTTTATTAAGATTGAAGCACATTAAGAGTTAATGATTCACTAGAAGTCTAATACTTTTTTAAAATAATTTCAGGTCATCAGTCTTTCCATTCCCTTGAACATAATGCTTCTGTTTTTCTATCATATCACTTTTTTGAAGAAAAATCCTTCTCTTTCTGCTCCTACCCTCTCCCCTCTTATAAATCAAAAGCTTATCCCCTCTCAGATTACCCTCCCTCTTTAACCTCACTTTCCTCTCCCATCCCTTTCATTTCATTTCCCCTCCATACCATTCTTCATCTCTCTCAACCCATATACATCCCTTTTGCTCACTTCCTCACTACTCTCCACCCCTTTTACTCCATAGAAAGCAAAAAGGGTGTGAAGTGCAGAGAAAGAGGGTGGGGTGGAAATTGAAGGGAGATGAGTGGGATAGGGAGGGGAAGGGATGGGCTCAGGTGGGCTGGGGAGTGAAGCAAAAGGTTTAGGATTTGAGGTGAGAGTATCTAAAGGGGTAGGAGGTGTGGGAAGTGTAGCAAAAGGGGAATTGAGGGTTCAGGGCGTTGCAAAATTAGAATTGAAGGGTGAGGGGAGAAAAAGGTTTTTCAAGGGCTAAGGAGGGGAACACATGGTGCAAAAGGGGTAGTGTGAGATGAATAGGGAGTAAAGAAGGCTAGAGAAGAGATATATAGGGATGAAAATATGTGGTGAGTACAGGGAAGAAATAATTGTAGGCAGGGGTGGTGAGGGAGGCAAAAAAGGTGGCCAAAAACTGATGTTGTACTCTGACGTTTGGCTGAACCTCAGGGTACACCTATCAATTAATTTATCAATTATAAACACAGCTTTAGTTAAATAGTATCAGGACTGTTTTATGGCTATACATTGCTCTCCATGTGTGAATAGAAATATCTATCAATTTTTAAACATGCAATGATGGCATATTCTGGTGTATGATCTTGTTTACACATTTTTTCATTTATAGTACATCTATAATGTCTAATTTTTAAAAATACTATATTTTTAACTATAAGCATTGAAATATAAAAATTAGAAGTGAAAAAATATTAAAAATTTCTAAAAAAATATTGCATGGAATTTGGTTACACATTATGCCTATGATGATAAAATAAGTAATATTGGTAATTTCTAGATATAATTTACAACAAAAAAACCAATATTAAAATCTAAACCATTAATATGGGAATGATGAGTTGAGCTCACTTTTGTTTTAAAGTGACTGCTAGCTCTGTTGGTGTGAAACAGAACATATTTTACATGAATTATTTAATAAAAAAAAATATCATAAAATCTTTGAATATATCTCACCTAGCTTGATTTTTTGTATTTAAATATTTTTAAATACCTAAATTAATAGATGTAATTATTAAAAATTCAAGGAAAAAAATTATAATTAGTCTTAAAATACAAATTATTGTTAATTCAAAAACAGGAAAAATTCTTTGAGTTATCTTCAATGCTAAATAAGCTTGATAAAAATGAATATATCTAATTTTAAAAAAATATATGTTTAAGTTTTTATGGAACTTATATTGAACTCCCAATGCCATCCTGGTTCTGACTGTTGTTAAAGATAAGTTAATCTGTGAGATTTTCTTTTATTTTCTATAATTTTGGGGTTTTATTTTTTAATGTATATAAATTTATATTTCTTTATCAACAAGATTTATATTGAATAATACATAAAATTCTGAAAATAAGTAAAACTATAGATAACTTTAGAAAAAAATTTAATTCAACAAATGAGCATGTTTATTTTCACACAGTATAATATGATTTTCTTTCTTATGATAGGGAATGAAAAGCTCAAAACTTGTCTTATAGATCTATCTTACACCACACAATATGGGGGGCAGACTTACTAGCAATTTCACAACCTTGGACACAAACTCACCACAGATTGAACACACTTTGAGCTATTTACAAGAGAACCATACAATCAGGGATGAACACCACTCAGCAGAACAGTTTTAGGTGAGTGTTCAAGTAGAGTACAGTATGGGTGTAATATGAGTTCAGTCTGAGTTCCATCTGAGTTCCATCTGAGTTCAGGTTGGGTACTTGATAACAATTCCACCCCCTATATTACATAGTTTTATGTAATAAAATAAGTTCCATTTTTGGTTCATATTTAAACCAATCTGATAAAAATCATTCTTGTTTTAAATAAAAACTATACAGCTTCTTCTGAGTATTAATTTTTTTTAGATGGATATGTCTTAGTTTATACCAAAAATTAAGGAAATTACTGGTTTAACTTGAAAAATGAAACATTTTCTTTATGAATTGAAATTTTATTACAAAATAATCTCTCAAAAACAAATTTTCCTTTTAAATAGTTGAAATTCTTCTTTTTTAACTTACTTTTATTATAAATATATTCACTCAAGTATTTCTATTTGATAAAGTAATTAACTAAGAGTAATTATGTAGTCTTTTTTGGTCAAAAGTATATCAAATATAGTTTATTGTATAGATTTACTTGTTGTAAAAAGTAGAAATTTACTTTTTTAAATAATAATTTAAGTATTTTTTTACTATTAAGCTTTAAAAAATCTCGTTAAACTGTACTGTTTTATCTGAAAATGATGTTAAAATTTTAAGATGTGATTTAAACTTGTGAAATATTTTGTCCCTTAAAGCAAGCATGTGCATTTCAACTTTGTACTCTATTTAAACTTCTAAAGAAACATATTAAAGTAAGACAAATAAAAATTTAAAATATTTTCTTGAATTTATATTAATTAAAATAAAACTCTTCTAATATATAAATTTTCTAAGGGAAAAGCTAAAAATATTGGTAATTTTTATTTTAAACAATGTTTTAAATTAAAATTTTCTATAGAAAAACTGGTATAATGAAAAAAAAAATGTTATACTCAATATACAGAAGAATTATATGGCATATAATTCCAACTTGAATTCCATTTAATCGCATAAAAATAAAATATACAATTTTTTGTATGAGCTACAGAAGAAAAATGTCATTGAAAAAAATGGTATTCTCACAAAAATCCAATTTAAAATTGAATTTTAAAAAATAGTTATTGGTTTATTATAATTTCCATTTGAACATTTGAGATTATTGTTATGTATAATTTTTTTCAAAAAAAAGTTAACTGACTATTGATTCATATTTTTTTTAAACTAAGATCAATTTACTATCCAAAGTAATCTTACAAAAAATAAATGGAAAAAAATAAAAACAAGATTCCGAATTTCAGACATTAAATTTATTTAGTTACAATATGTTATATATTTATTAACTATTTTTGGAATCACTATAGCTATAAGAAGGTAGAAATTATTTTCCTTTAAATTTCAATCATTTTGCTACATGAAAAAGTTGCAAAAACATGATTCAATTATACCACATGAAGAATTAAAATTATTCGAAGATAATAAACCAATTATTTATTATTGATTATTGATTAGTAGAAATAAACTATGAAAGTGCTTTATTTAGTTAAAACTTAACAAATAAAACATGACTCAGGTTTTTCTTTTTCTTTTTCTTTTCCTTTTTTTATTTTTGGTTTTGTGTGTTTTTTACTTAGTGATTGTCGGTCAGTCGTCTAGAAGTAGGTAAGAAAAGGTGGAGAAATGAAGGAGGACAAGAAGGAAAATAAAAGAAATAAAATATAAAAAGATTATTTAATTTATTGAGAGGAATCAACGACAGTTTTCTTGAGAGGTGACAAAAGTGAGTTTATTATTAATTAATAATATTATTATGATGTAAGGACTATGCGCAGCAGACACTATGATCACTATCAGACTTAAAGCAACCTTTAAATTGTTATATAGAATTTTAATTAGAATTTTATTTCTAATAAAAAGAATATAAACGTAATATAAAAAGTGTATTTAATTTGTTGAGTGTATAATAAGTGATGGGGCTACAGGGGATTAACCAAGGCCTTTTTATAGGCAATGGGCCCTCTGAAGCGCTACTATATTTGTAAATACAAGAAACATAATAGAATAAAACAAGAATTTAAAAGAATAAGTGAAACATAACAATGTAGAGAAAAATATGAAACAAAAAATTAAAAACCCCAATTAAGAATCTAATTTTCCCGCTATTAATTCCCAAGTCAGTAAGTAAAAATAGTGAATAACTAAACAAGCCTGGAACATAGGAACTATGAGAAAAATCATTCAAAACAGATGGTACAGTCTGATTTAAGGATTTTTAAGTGAAACAAAAAATATTCTGACGCAACCAATATGTAATTTATTTCAATTCAGTATTAATTAGTTTTTCCTGACACAATTATAGGTCAAAAGAAGCGTCATTATTTATTGTTTAATATTATAAGAAATGATATTTAATATATAAATATAATTAATTAATTTAATTATATTATAAGTAAATTTTACACTTATAATTATAATATATGTTTTTAATTAATTAAATATAAATTTATAATTATTAAATACATAAAAAATGCACCATTATTTGAAGAATATATTATATTATGTTAAATTTAAATGTATATAAAAAATTTATATAACCAATAAAATTAATATAACACTTGTATGTAATAAAATACTTATATAATTATTTTATGCAATAAAATATTAATTCATATACATCAAATACAATTCTTACCCCCTCTTTCAGGTCTTATAAGTTAAATATCATTTACTGGACTCCTGGAATAGCCTGGCTGACACTCCCTCACTCTAAAAAAAACAATAAAAAAAATGCTAAGATTTTTTCTTTTTGTACTTTTTCAACAGAGTAGGCAGATTTGAAATCTCCTTGCCAGGTATCCATGCATCATGTTCAGATGATTTGTTCTTATATCTCAATAAATATTCAGTACCTCTCTCAGAAGTGATAATTCTATCATTGAGAATTTTATCAATTTCTGCTGTTTCTGTGACTTCCTGAGGGTTTTTCTTAGGTATTCCTCTTCTTTTTGGAAATAAGTCACTGTTGGAAGTATAAGGCTTAAGAAAAGAAATGGAGTATAAGCCTTAAGCAAAGAAATGGGAAAGACAGGATGTTTCCTATCATATGGAGAATACAATACAACTTCTACTGCATTATCAAAAACCATTCTTTTAACAACAAATGGTCCTACAAAAGGATCTTTTAATTTGTGGTTACCTTGTAAATTGAAATGGACAGTAGAGATCAACACTTCATCACCCTTGTTAAATATGTATTCTTTATGGGATTTATCCCATCTTTTCTATTCATATTCATATTCTTTATCAATACAACTCTGAGCATGTTTTCTGCATAGCTGTTGCATTTGCATAAAAGATTTTACACCAGGGTGTAGTTCCAACTTGGGCAATTTATTATTGAGAATCTGAGCAGGAGTGTTTGGGACATAACCTAACCAAAGCTCAAAAAGCTTTTTCTCAGTGACAGAATGAACAGTGCTATTATATGCTAATTCAAGACCAGGCCAAAGAGTGACCCAATCATGAGTAAATCTGTCATTGTCTTTATATTCTAAACCAAAGGCACAATACCTTCTAATCATATCTTCCAGAGTTTGAATCATTCTTTCAGCTAGACCATCAGTCTGAGGATGGTGAGCTATAGACAATTTTAACTCACAGACACAAATATCTATCAAAGAGGTCCAAAACTCAGAAATAAATTTCGGATCCCTATCAGAGATAATGGCTTTTGGAAAACCAATAATATTAAACATGTAAGACCACCATAAGAAAGCTAATTCTTTGGTGGATACATCTTTGTGGGTTGGAATAAATTTGCACATTTTTGTGAATCTATCTACTATTACCTAACAAGAGTTAAAGCTGTCTTTACCTGCAACAGGAAGACCAGTGACAAAATCCATATTAATGATTTGCCAGGAAGCACTAGGTGCTTCAATATGTTGTAATAACCCTGCTCTCTTACCTGTTAACCTTTTAGATTTTTGGCAGGAATCACAAGATTCAACATATAATTTTGTGTCTTCAGACATATTAGCCCACCATGCAGTTTTTTTGATTCTAATCAATGTTTTTTCACGATCAAAATGACCAGCTCATATTTCATCATGACAAAGTTTGAGGATAGTTTCTTTCATTGAAGGAGGAATTAAAATTACATTGGTAAGCTTCCTTCTATAATATATATAACCATCTTCAATAGAGAACTTTCTTTTATTTAAAGCATTTTGGTACTTTGCAGGAAGAGTTTTTATTAATGCTTGAATTGAAGAATTCTTAGGATCATTTAAGATAGTAACCAATTTATTTAAATCAGAATCTTTATCATATGAATCCAGTATTAATTGTAATAACTCCTCATCCATATCAACTATAAATATATTATGGATATGAACAGTATCATCTTCAGGTACATAAGCAGGATTTGAATCATTATTTGGCAGAGGCAATCTGGAGAGCATATCAACATTAGAGTGAAAATTTCCAGCTCTATGGATAATTGTCATCCTTCCTCTATATTCTTGAACAGCAAGTTGCCACCTGAACATATGTCTGTTAGGTGTCTTTAGGTTTAAGAGGGACTTCACAGCACTACAGTCAGTTATTAACTCAAATTTTTGGTCATTCAAATAGTAATGAAGTTTCTCAAGAGCCCAAACAACTGCTAAGCACTCCAATTGAGTGGCACCATATTTCAATTCACTATTTCTTAAGGTTCTTGAAATATAACATATTACAAACTCTGAGGATTTATCATTAATAATTTGCTTTTGGTGAAGGGCAGCACCCAGACCAATAAAGCTAGCATCTGTATAAAGGAAAAATGGCTTGTTAAAATCTGGAAGAGCCAATATAGGGGCTGTCATTAAGCAACTTTTTAATGTATCAAAATCTTTTTGACAGTCATTATTCCAGAGAAAAGCAACATCTTTTCTGGTCAGTTTTGTAAGAGGCAAGGCTATGACCTGATAATTTTTAATATATTGTCTATAATAGCCACACATACCCAAAAAACTTTGGATTTCTCTTACAAAAGTTGGTACTTTCACATTTTGAATGGCAGCAACTTTATTATGGTCTACACAAATTTGTAAGCCTGACACAACATGTCCAAGGACTTTCAAAGATTGAAAACCAAATTTACACTTTTTTAAAGATAAGGTCATATTGATTTCATCTATTTTTTGGAAAACTCTATTAAAGTGAATCATATGTTCATCAAAAGTTTTAGAAAAAACAATAATATCATCAATATAAACCATGAGCCAACCTTCAATAATTTCTTGATGGAAGGTGTTATCCATGACTTTCTGTAAAACTGAAGGAGCATTTTTAGGGCCAAATGGCATCCTAACATACTTATATATTCCCATATTAGTTGCAATAAGCAAAAAATTTTGAGAATTTTTCTCAACTGGAACTTGATAATAACCTTTATTACCATCCAGACAACTAATAAATTTTGCACCTTGCAAGGTAGCATGTATTGAATTAATTCTGGGTAAAGGATAAATATCATCAACAGTATAAGTATTTAAAGCTCTGTAATCTCCACATAATTTAGCTTTATCTTTTTCATAAGAAATCAAGACTGGGGAGATGACACAATATTTGGGGGTGACATCCACTTTCTCAATGATATTCATTTTCAATAATGTTTCAATATTATCTTCAATATCTTTTCTTTTTGATGGAGAAGCAGGATATGGTTTTTTCTTAAGGGTAGGAGGAATATCACTCAAATTACAGGATAAGGTAATTTTCATCTCTTCCTGAACAATTCCCAAGACATGAGAACCATGAGCAAAAGCCATAGGGAAAGAGGTAATAGAGGCAACAATAGAATCCTTTTGTTCACTAGTCAACTGATCACCAAAAGAAGCGGTATTTATTTCATGTAATAAATCATCCATTTCAGTTGTTGTTCTACCTTTACACTGGATTAGTGAGTTACAAGATTTCAACAAATGACCAGAAGTTCTAGGAGAGGAAATTTTGAATTTCCTTTTCCCATTCATTCCTAAGGTAAAGCAATTATTTGCTGGGTCCAGTTTCACACCAAACATGGTTAAAATATCATTTCCCATAATAAACCAATTGCTCAAATTATCATTTTTCAAGACAACAAACTCACAAATAGCTCTGACAAAACCACCATTATATTTGAAGAATACAGAGGTTTTGTATTTGCCAATAGGAAATAAGGTAGAACCATACCCTCTCCATTTTTTAGAAGTTATAGGTAATAATTTACTCAAATATTCCTTATCCACTGAAGCCAAAGCTTTTTCAGATACTACACTTCCTCCAGCACCAGAATCAAGAACTACATCAACATTTTTACCATTAATGATAACAGGTGACTTTAAAGGGGATATAGGAATAGAATTGTTAGTAATATCTTTAATTATCTCAGCATTTTCTACTGAAGATAAATTCAATACACAATCTTCAGATATATTATTTAAATAATGGACATCATGTTCCAACATTAAAACATCTTTAACAGATTCATTGTCATAGGAGATATTACTTTCACAGTCACTGGAAGAATTATTGACATCAAGTTCAACTTCATCAGTGTCTTCATTTTGTTCAACAAGATGAATTTTCTTGTCACAAACATGACCCTTTTGCCAGAGTATGGTAAGGTAAACTCTTACAGTCGCCTTGCTGTAAGCAGAATCCGGAGGAGATATGTGGATTTAGCTGAAAACCGTGTCCTTCCAATAAAAATAACAAAATGGGAATTCTAAATCACTAAGCTAACCAGTCTACCTGGATCTGATTGATAAAAATAATGAAACCCTGAAATATTTAACGCTTATTGAGATTTAAAGAATGTGGCTGTTGAGAAAATAAATACTGATAACAACAATTAAGGTGTACCAGTGAAAGATCTGAAAAGATTGACTTTTATGTTTTTATAATAATTTGAGTTTTTATGAGACAGCAATAATCAAGTCCCAGTGATGAAGACCTTTCTAAAGATACCCTTTATTAAGTGTGATTTAAATTGTTGAGTAGTATTTCTAAAATGTAATATATAAAATATAAAGTTATAAGGGTATTACAATTTATTTAATTTGTTGAGTAATAAAAATGAGACTGTGGTGGTTAAAGATTAAGCTGTATGTTGTCTCCCCCCCTCAATTTCGAGTTTGAGAGGCTCTTAAGTATTCCTAGTCACGTTCCTAAGTTTTCCCCTCCAGAGTTTTCCCAGAGTCAATCCGGAGCCTGTATAGAGTCCGTACGGAGTCAAAGGGGAGTCCAAACGGAGTCCGTACGGAGTCCAAGCGGAGTCCGTCCGGACTCAATTAGAACCTTTAAAACTATAATAAAAAATATAGAAAAATTACACATAATAGAGCTACTTCCCCTTTACATTCCAAACTAATTTTCGTACTCTGCGCAGCTCTAATCACTCTTTGAAAATTCATCAAAGTTAAGTATTTTCTAAAAACGTAAATATTTCTATAAAACTTTAAAATTCATTTAAAAATATAAGAAAAATAGTAAAAATTCTGGGAAAATTTCCCAAGGCTCTTAAGTGACTCGACTTGATACTTATAAACTCTTCAGACCGTAAAAATAAGTTTTCTCTATAAAATAAATTGTTTTTGCGTAGGCATTTGCTCTTGACCAATTTCTTCATATTTAAAACTCAAATAAATTAAATAAAACCCTTTTATAAAAAAAATAACGCCAATCTTGCACACAGTAATAACTCCATTTACGTACTTAGGTGCCATACTGAACTTTAGGCTACCACATCCTCCCTCCAATTGAGAATGTCCCCATTCTTATAACTTTGCATAAGTGATTGAGCAATTCCAAAAGAATTATCTTTTCTAATAATATAATTTGATAAATTTGTTTTAGCTGGTCTTCTTTTAATTCTTTATAATAAAAATGTTGTTTCTTCTTCTCTGGCTTGATATAACATAAAATAAAATAATATAAATCTTGTGATGATTCCACTACTGAGAGCAAGGTTTGAATCCCTTCAGACTCCCATATACCAGTCTTCCTTCTTGTCACAGCATTGAGAGAGTGGATCTTCCTATGAGCCGAAGACTCCTGATTCCAACCTCATAGGGCCCCCCACTGAGCCGAATTCTATGATTCCAATCTCGCCATAAGGTCCTCCAAGCTTCACACCAAAAATGGCCTAACAATGAGGCATTAAAAAAAATCATTCCCTAAAATCCAACTACCATCCTAACTTCTGATTCCTTCATCACAATTTTCAAACTTTGCTATACAGCAAACCCATAAAATACTTTTGCCAGGCTTCCAATAATAATATTAACTTTAGACTATGTTAAAGCGCCACAAATTTCAGCTAATTAACCATTATGCTTTCCTTAGCATCATCACCACCTAAAATTTTAACCTCCTAAAGCTTATCAGCACCCAATTCCAGAAATAATTGAATAACCAGTTTAGAGTCTTAGTGGACAGTGATAAATAAAAAGATTGAATTGAGTTATCCAAACAAGATTGACATTCAATTTTAAAGTCTTGGTAGACCAAACATATAATCGATTGCCAGTTTATGGTCTTGGTGAACCAAAGATCTTTTAAGTGCATGAATAACTTGAAATATTCCTAAGTAAGGCCTAGGCTTGACCAAGGATTAAATAAACTTGATAATCCAGTTTAATGTCATAGTGGACCAATGAATGTTGACTTATCCTGCAGAAATTAATTTTCCAGTTTAAAGTCATAGTGGACTAAACATTTGATTGATAAGAAATCCAGTTTAAGGTCATGGTGGACCCAACAACTTGATAATAGTCCAGTTTAGGGTCTTGGTGGACCTAACATATGATAATAGTCCAGTTTAAGGTCTTGGTGGACCTAATATTTGTTTGATAAAAAAAATAAAAAAAATCTGTCTCCAAAAATATCCATAAAATCTTGAACATCCTTGAAATTAAGTTTAAAGTCTTGAAGGACTAACAGCTCCAATATAAAATCTTTAATGACAGTCTTGAAAATTAGCCAGTTTAAAGTCTTGGAGGACTAATAGCTCCAAAATACGTATAAAAAACCTTAAAGAACGTCTTGAACAGTAGCCAGTTTAAAGTCTTGGAGGACTAACAGATGTCAAGATAAAGAAAATTATCCTTAATGAAAGTCTTGAAAAATAGCCAGTTTAAAGTCTTGGAGGACTATCAGATCCAAAATATGTATAAAAAACCTTAAAGAACGTCTTGAACAGTAGCCAGTTTAAAGTCTTGGAGGACTAACAGATCCAAAATATGTATAAAAAACCTTAAAGAACATCTTGAACAGTAGCCAGTTTAAAGTCTTGGAGGACTAACAGATGTTCCCATAGGTATTGAGTTCCCCTAAACCCTATTTCCTGTCTAAACTATATGAATAAACTAAAATGAATGATGACTGAAAAATAAATCTAAGAAATATAATAATAATTTTGATTTAATTAATTAATTTTTTTTAATTTTTTTATTTTTATTTTTTATTTTATTATTTTATTTTTATTTTTATTTTTTATTTTTTATTTTTTATTTTTTATATTTATTATTTATTTTTTTATTTATTTATTTATTCATTTATTTTTTATTTTTATTTTTTTTAATTTAAAATAAAATATTTTAGAAAAGATAGTTTAGAAATAAAAGTTAAAATTTAATTTTAAAGAAAGATAAACGAATGTGAAAAGAAAAATAAAAAAACTAATAATAATAATAAAATTTCAAAATAAAATTTTTAAAAGATGCCCCCCGGCCATTTGATGAGCCGTACCCTTAACATCATACCCACATCCAAGTGCAACTTGATGTGGTTACACAATTTTGAGAAATTGAAAAGAAAAGAAAATAAATGAAAGTTTTTTAGAAGATAATTTTTATAATGATGATCACTGGGTGGGCTCCCTCCAATTTATAAAAATTATTAGAGACCACCAGTGAGCATCACCTTTACAATAATTCATAATATATATTAAAGTAAAGAAATCACAATCTAACATAAAAAAAATCAAAAACAAAGTAAAATAAAAGAATCTTGAATCAGGCGTTGATAGCAGTGTCTCTTGATTCGTTCCAGTTTATAGTCTTAGTGTACTTCCTATAATTAAAAGACAAAGCCAGGATTCAACTAGAAACAGGGAAAATTTTCGAAATGAACATTATGGGGTAATTGTGTATAGAGCAGCCAGCCCATCAATTACCCCCACACTTGCCAATATTAAATTAAGAAGGTTCCGCTGTGAACACTTCTTCCAATAAAATTTTAAAATTTTCCAACACTATCTTCACCCATATTTTAAGAATTTTAAATTTTGAAAATTTCAAAGAAGATTTTCTTGCTTTTCGTTAAGTTTCATCAAAGTTTTGTCGCCCATAGGCAGTGTAACAACAGTAAAGTATTTTGATAAAAAGAAGATAGTTTATCCTCGTTGCATAGGTCATCATAAAATTTTGTTGATATCATAGTTTATCCTCATTGCGGAGGAATTAATAAAATTTCATCAATATCATAGTTTATCCTCATTGCGGAGGTATCCATAAAATTTCATAAATGTCATAGTTTATCCTCATTGCGGAGTTAGACTTCGGCACTCCTGGTGCCTCTAGGATAGAACCGTTTCACTTGATCGGCTGCTACCCTATTCTTCAATACTACTCCATCCAACTCTTCTAACACATATGAACCGCCGGAAACTTGCTCCTTGATTTTATACGGTCCATTCCACCTATCTGCAAACATCTTTCCCCACTGACTTTCCAAACTTCTATTATACACCAGGACCATATCACCTGGGTTCAAAGGTTTCCTTAATCAATGTGCCAACCGCTCATCCCAATATCTGACTGATTGATTTGGGATCTTCATCATCCGCGAATATGCCTTTTCTAAATATTCTTCTTTCTTTTCTAGCTGCATCATTCTTGCACACAATAATTCTTCAGTAGTTTGACCGTGTCCCAGTCAACTCCAAGATATGATTCAGCTTCTAAATCAACCGGTAAAACTGCTTTCTGTCCAAAAACAAGTTCATAAGGTGAAAATCCGGTCGTCCTTTTGGCAGTGATTTGATCAGCAAATAAAACTAAAGGTAAATAGTGCCTCCACTTTTTGGCACTTGTCCCACACATTTTAACTAAAGCATCCTTATTAACTTGATGCCCTATTTCAACCATGCCTTCAGCTTCAGGATAATATTGGGTTGCTACCCTAACCTTTGATCCAACTTTCAATACGGCCTCTTTAAACTCTGTCCCAAATTCAGGACCTCCATCTACCGTTACCAACTTCATCACCCCATACCTATATACTTAATTATTCAAAAAAAATTCTGCCACATTTTTGGCAGGTAAATTAATAAGAGGCGCTGCCTCTACCCAACCAGATAAATCATCTCTGGCCACAATTAAATATTTATACCGTCCCTCTTTTATATGAACGGCATCTAAACTAACTCTTCCAAAGAGCGTATATTCACCGGTCGCACGTCCAGGTTCTTTTGGCCTTAAATAACTTCATCTTTGACATTCTTCACATGACTGAACCCACTGTTTAACAGCCATCTTCATGCCAGGCCACCAAAATCGATCAGAAATTCATATAAACATTTCTCCAACGCCTCTATGCCCGAGATCTTCATGCAGTGATTTCAAAACTAATTCTTGCCCCTTCTGTTGAGTTATAAATACTTGAGGATTTGGATACCTCCTCCTCATTAAACGTCGACCAGATAGGTAAAACGTAGATGACTTCCTCTTGATAGCCACCCATTCATCGTCTTCACAATCTGCTGGCCTCTCTAAAGTCAACAAATATTTGAATAACAAAAAATAAAAACCTGTCTGACCCCAGACTTCATCTTGAAAATCTATTAATATAACATCAATAGGGACTTCTCTATCACCAATATCACCTGCACATGAATGAGCCAATAATCTTTGACCCCTAAATAAATTTTTAATTGAGCTATGTCGACGTTTTTCTTCTGAACCTTTGGATCCTTCGTAAACCGTATTTGAAAATACCTCTTTCTCTTTATCCACCCTTTTATTTAAATTCTCTAATTCTCCAACATATACACCATTCCTTAACTTACTACTATCCCACACTACCAATCCATCTTCCTCTACATACACCACATCTTCTTCTACCTCCTTTCTACCAAATTTATCTACACCTTTTCCAACACCTTTATTAACATAAAATATATTTTCCAGTTTATCCTCTTGGTGGAGATCATCATCACCATAATCTAAACACAATAATACTGCCAGTTTAACCTCATGGGGGAGGTATGGAAAGTCTTCAGCTCCTTTAGTGCTGGCTTTGATAATAGGTATATCTTCATCAAAATCTTCTGAGTCTGAATCTTCTTCTGTGGGTGGTGTCCTTGATAAACCATCTGGCATAGTAAAATTCTTGCCAGGCTTATGAACTAAATCAAATGAAAAATGTTGAATAAAAGCTACCCATCTCGTCATGGGTGCGTTTGGTAAAATTGGGGAATTAATCATCTGGATTAACGATTTCGCATCCATTTGCAACTCAAAATGTTGCCCCCACAAAATATGCTGAAGTTTCTTCAGTATTTTCGCCACACCACATAATTCCAATTTTCGTTGAGAATATCTTGATTCGACCTCAGTAAATACTACAGATTCATACCTAACTGGCCTGATGTAACCAGCTTTATCCATCTGAGACAAAACCGCCCCAGCTGCAACCTGACTTGAATCAACTGCTAAATAAATTCTACCAGCATCTTTTCCATAATCCAACTTGTGCAGGACTAAATCCTTCCCCACAACCTCCTTCAACTTCACAAAAGCCTTCTCACACTCTTCATCCCACTCCCAGTCTGCATCCTTTCTCGTTAACCGTCTCAATGGAGCTGCCAATGAAGAAAAGTCCTTGATAAACATTCTAACATATACACAAACGCCTAAAACCCTCTAACTTTGGTCGTATTCTTGGATCTTGGCCAGGACTGAATTTTGTTAACTTTCTTCTTGGACATAATCCTACCCTCTCTACATACCACATAGCCTAGTATTTCTAAGGCTGGCACACAACATGAAAATTTTGAACCTGAAATAGTTAAACCAGCCTCTTCAATTTGAAACAAGATTCTTTCTAAAGTAATTGCAAACTCCCAAATGAATTTGTGTATCCCGGGATTCTCTTCCAAAACCTGGTTATCATAGTCGGTTGTTGGTCCCTTAATTCCTCCATCATCTATAAAAATCCCAGCATATTGTGGAATTTTGTCTTGAAGGATCCAAGCCATCTGAGCTTGATAAACTGCAACTGAATTTGTTTCTCCTTGAGGTAATCTTGTTAACTGTAAACGTCCTAGTGGCGTATCGAATGTAGTGAGAGGCCTTGAGTCCGGATGTAACTCTCTCTCATCATATCCACCCATAATATCTCCCAAACCATAACACAAGCCTGGCTGACAGTGATTGTCAACCAGGCTATTCCAGGAGTCCAGTAAATGATACATAACTTATAAAACCTGAAAGAGTGGGTAAGAATTGTATTTAATGAATATAACTTAATATTTTATTGCATAATGAAATTATATAAGTATTTTATTATATACAAGTGTTACATTAAATTTATTGGTTATATAAATTTTTATATACAGTTAAATTGAACATAATATAATATATTCTACAAATAATGGCGCATTTTTTATGTATTTAATAATTATAAATTTATATTTAATTAATTAAAAACATATATTATAATTATAAGTGTAAAATTTACTTATAATATAATTAAATTAATTAATTATATTTATATATTAAATATCATTTCTTATAATATTAAACAATAAATAATGACGCTTCTTTTGACCTATAATTGTGTCAGGAAAAACTAATTAATACTGAATTTAAATAAATTACATATTGGTTGCGTCAGAATATTTTTTGTTTCATTTAAAAATCCTTAAATCAGACTGTACCATCTGTTTTGAATGATTTTTCTCATAGTTCCTATGTTCCAGGCTTGTTTAGTTATTCACTATTTTTACTTACTGATTTGGGAATTAATAGCGGGAAAATTAGATTCTTAATTGCGGTTTTTAACTATTTGTTTCATATCTTTCTCTACATTGTTATGTTTCACTTATTCTTTTAAATTCTTGTTTTATTCTATTATGTTTCTTGTATTTACAATTATAGTACCGCTTCAGAGGGCCCATTGCCTATAAAAAGGCCTTGGTTAATCCCCTGTAGCCCCATCACTTATTATACACTCAACAAATTAAATACACTTTTTATATTACGTTTATATTCTTTTTATTAGAAATAATATTCTAATTAAAGTTCTATATAACAATTTAAAGGTTGCTTTAAGTCTGATAGTGATCATAGTGTCTGCTGCGCATAGTCCTTACATCATAATAATATTATTAATTAATAATAAACTCACTTTTGTCACCTCTCAAGAAAACCATCGTTGATTCCTCTCAATAAATTAAATAATCATTTTATATTTTATTTCTATTATTTTCCTTCTTGTCCTCCTTCATTTCTCCACATTTTCTTACCTACTTCTAGACGACTGACCGACAACTGAGGGCCTTTCCAAACGACGACGACGATCGAGCCTGGCGACGAACGACAAAACGCACGGACCACCTAGCAAAAAACAAAACTTTTGCTGCGACTGTGTTTTGAACTTGGATTCGATTTCTTAGGTTTATATTATATTAATTCTTATATTTTTTGAAGTGATTTTTTGATCACTATAGTAAGTTCACCTTTGCACCTCTCACTCATATTACTATATTTTTACTGCAATAACAGTGATTGTGGCTTAATTGCTGATTCACTGAGTGTAAGTGTTCAATTATTAAAATTTTTTTTTCCTAGTTGACCATTATAGAGTGTTAAATCCTCTTAGTCCTAGAAGAATTGACATTTTTATTAATACAAATTGAATTATAAATTTAAATTTTATTATTATTATTAATTATTGTTAATTTTGGTTGACTTAAAAGTACATTGTGCTTAGTCCCAAATATATTGCCATATTTAATATTGGTAATTAATTGGTTGAATTAACTTAATTTTTTATTCCAAAATTAACCTTGCAATCCATTTTTTTAAAATTAATTTTTTATAATTATTACTTTATATTGAAAATTTTTTTTTCTATAATTTAATTAATAAATTTTTTTATTATTATTTTTGGCAATTATTAAATAACTTTTATTATTTTTTTTAATAATAAGAAATAAATTAAAATCTTCCCACTATTATGTCCAACAATTTGGCTGAAAAAATGGATAACATGCAAGTGGATGAAATAGAAATTGACTATGATGCTGACACTGTGAGTTCTTCTAAATTTGGACATAAAAAATCTTATGCTAACACAAATAATTCACATACTGCAGGATGTGGAAATGACAGGAAATGTAAAAAAACCAAACCCCCTTCCCCCAGCACCACAGAAGGAAGTAAAGCCTCTAGTACCTCAAGAAGGTCTTCCAAAAGTATTAAAAAAAAAGCTTCCTCTGCCACAACAAATCAGCAACCTGTCCAGTCATATAAAAGAGTTGAAGACATAAAATATGACGTACAAAGCAAAAGTAGACACCTTGTGGGATCAGGTTCAAGAACTCAGGAACCAGATTCAGGCCCAGGCCCCTCCTCAGTTGCCTCCCAATCAGCCTCAGTTTCAGGCTCAACCTTCACAGCCACCCAGCTCAACCATCCAAAATCCAAATACTATGGAAGTAGAGCAATGGAAATGGGATTATCTAATGAGTCACTACCAACAGAATGTGCAACACCCTCCTCATCATCAGCCTGGCCCATCCAGAACACCCAATTTCCATCCACCTCCTCATCCCTACCAACAAGGCAGGAGAAAGAAGGCCCAAGCACAATCCCAAACCCAGTCTCAGGGGAAGTTTACTCCTCTGCCATGGTAAGTAATTTGGTTGATAGTCACTTGGATATGTTTTCTAATAAATCTTCTTCTGCAGGTAATATTATTGAACATGGTGAAAGAACAGTTAAACCTGTTAAAAGACAGCTTCCTGTAACTAGTAGCCCTATTGATGTAATTAGCAAATTGTCATTTGATGAACCTTTACATTTAACTTCTACTTCTTTAATTAATCCTTCTCTTGCAATTAAAAATGATTCTGTTCCCCCTGAAATCTATACCTTAATTGAAAAAACTTCTGAGGAAATATTGAAAGATACCCTTGATTTTAATGTTGTGAAAGACAAACATGTGAGAGATGTGTTAATCCATGAAAATGATAGATTAAATAATTTACACTTGCAATGTAAAGTGAGTTCTTCTGTACAAGATACAGCTTATTTAAAAATCAAAGAAACCTTGAATATTGTTCTTAGTCAACAAAAACAAATAAGAAGTGACCATAGAGCTATCTCAGATAGAAATATCAGTCTACATAAGACCTTGAGTGATTTGAAATCCCTTATTGAAGAAAATTATTCATTCAAAAATGAAATAAAATCTCTGCAAAATGATTTTAAAAAGCTAAAAAATGATTCCCATGCACTAAGTACCAAACACTCAGTTTCTGAGGACAGAAATGTTCTATCTCTTGCAAAAGTAAATGACCAGATGTCTGAAATTCCAAGAATAAGAAACTATGTGTCTGACCTTCAGGAAAAGTTCTCAACCTTAACCATCAATAATGAATTAAATGAGATTGCTGTCAATAAGCTGCTTAAAAATAAAGGGAAAAAACCTGAGCAAAGTTCATCCTTTCTTCCTCATATTTCAACTATTAAACAAACTGAAAATGAGTCTGTAAAATCTTTTGCTACTAGCAAAAAATCTTGTGATGGTCATGCACCAGCTGTTTCTGTAAAAAATGAAATTTCTGAACACCTGGCTAAACTTCAGGAATTATTAATAATGAATAATTCAAACCAAAAAGTGGACCATCCCAGTAGTCAGAAAAATTGGCCTAAGTTAGACCAATATCCTACCTTTGATGGTGATTCTTCCTCTGATTGGCAACACTTTATCCAAAGAATTGATAATTTAAAGAGATCTTATAGACTACCTGATGAGGAAATTGTTTCTAAGCTAATTTCTTTATTTTCCAATGTAGCCTTGATGTGGTATGAATCTGTTCTTTTAGATAACAAACATTATACATGGAATGATTGGAAATCCTTGATTGAGAATCAGTTTGGTGGTTCAAAATTCAGGTTAGCTCAACAGAGATTGTATGAAAATACTAGATATGTATCCTCCTCTGTTGAAAAGCCCATTGTTTTTCTGATGAAAATAACAAAAATCCTTAGAGCAATTGATCCAAAGATGGATTATGATATTTGGAGAGATAAAATCTTGTATAAATTACCAAATTCTCTTAGGGATTTGATTGTGGCTAGAACTGAGCATGTAAGGGAAAATTCTTCTTTCATTAATATCTGTAATGAAGTACTGCTCAACCATAGATATGAACCAAAGAATTACCTTGGTAAATCTTATAATGATCAGAATAACCCTTCTACAAAGCTCCCAGAAAAATCTGGTAAACCCTCTTCCCCAGTTGCACCTAAAAAATATGCTACAAATACTTGTTATAAGTGTAAAAAACCGTTGTGGTAGCCCAAAGTTTAGTATGGCACCTAAGTACGTAAATGGAGTTATTACGGCGTGCAAGATTGGCGTTATTTATTTTATATAAGGGTTTTATTTAATTTATTTGAGTTTTAAATATGAAGAAATTGGTCAAGAGCAAATTCCTACGCAAAAACAATTTATTTTATAGAGAAAACTTATTTTTACGGTCTGAAGAGTTTATAAGTATCAAGTCGAGTCACTCAAGAACCTTGGGAAATTTTCCCAGAATTTTTACTATTTTTCTTATATTTTTAAATGAATTTTAAAGTTTTATAGAAGTATTTACGTTTTTAGAAAATACTTAACTTTGATGAATTTTCACAGAGTGATTAGAGCTGCGCAGACTACGAAAATTAGGTTGGAATGTAAAGGGGAAGCGGCTCTATTATGTGTAATTTTTCTAGATTTTTTATTATAGTTTTAAAGGTTCTAATTGAGTCCGGACGGACTCTGTTTGGACTCCGTACGCACTCCGTTCGGACTCCGTACGGGCTCCGGATTGACTCTGGGAGAGCTCTGGAGGGGAAAACATAGGCACGTGACTAGAAATACTTAAGAGCCTCTCAAACTCGAAATTGAGGGGGGGAGACAACATACAGCTTAATCTTTAACCACCACAGTCTCATTTTTATTACTCAACAAATTAAATAAATTGTAATACCCTTATAACTTTATATTTTATATATTACATTTTAGAAATACTACTCAACAATTTAAATCACACTTAATACAGGGTATCTTTAGAAAGGGCTTCATCAATGGGACTTGATTATTGCTGTCTCATAAAAACTCAAATTATTATAAAAACATAAAAGTCAATCTTTTCAGATCTTTCACTGGTACACCTTAATTGTTTTTATCAGTATTTCTTTTCTCAACAGCCACATTCTTTAAATCTCAATAAGCGTTAAATATTTCAGGGTTTCTTTATTTTTATCAATCAGATCCAAGTAGACTGGTTAGCTTAGTGATTTAGAATTCCCATTTTGTTACTTTTATTGGAAGGACGGGGTTTTCAGCTAAATCCACATATCTCCTCCGGATTCTGCTTACAGCAAGGCGACTGTAAGAGTTTACCTTACCATAGTTGGCGCCCAACGTGGGGTTCGATTTCTCTAGCTTTATTTAAAGACTTACTTGGATCAAGAACGTTCTTAGCCTGCAAGAGGCTTATTTTCTGGAACTCTAATTGGATTTTTGTTATTGGCCTGCAAGAGGCTTGTTATTTTATCGATTGTTAACGCTTTTCATTACTTATTGGGATGTCTTCTTCTGCTTTTGCTTCTGGATCTTCTTACCCTCTTACTCCCTCAGTTAGAATTGTTTCTTGGGATGGCCCAAAGTTTGATGGGGAGGAGGTTAAATGGTTCATTAGCAGGTATGAAGCTGCTGCTGCTGTTGATGGTGCTTCTCATGTGGATATGGTGAAGCAAGTTAGGTTTTTTATTGCTGATAGGGAGGTGGAAAAAGAGGTTATTGCTATGCAGGCATTTAAGGACAAGGATTGGGTTAAGCTTTCTAAAGCTATGGTTGATAGATGGGGTGTTAGGTTTACTATGATGGACCTCAATGAATTTGTTGGAGACTGGCAAGCAAAAGGTGGAGTTTTTCTATGGCTGACTTCAAAAAGCTCTGTGTTCAGTTTGATGAAGTGGTGGAATATCTCATATTGGTGGATGAGTTAGTGCATGAGAATCAAGAAAAAGATTTTTTTTGGACAGCATGCAGCAGGGATATTCGAATGGATATCTTGAAGGATCTTTCAAGAAAAGATTTGATGAAGGAACTGCCTAATGGTGAGCAGAAACTGCCGGCTCTGGAGGTTATCAAAGAGAACATTCAGGCCCATCTCAAGTTGTTAGCATTGGACAAATATCAAGAGTCCTGCACTCAATATGTTAGCAAGGTTAGCGAAGTTTTGGCCGAAAACAAGGATATTATGGTCAAAGCCCAGGAGGCCAATAAGGTACAAATGGGATCACCTGCTGCAAAGGTTGAGGGTAATGTGGATAATAAGATGGTCGATCACCTGGCCGATTTAACGAAACAATTAAAAATATTTGTTCAAAAAACCCAGAAGGCTAACAAGGCCCCAATTGCTTCTTTGTCGATGTCGACTTCTTATCAGTCCAGAGGTTATGAGCGTCGGAATTATAATGGCAATAATAATGGTAACCGCTTCCCAGGCAATGGGAGAAATGGTGGGAATGGTAGTAGTAGTTATAGAGGTGGCTATGATGAGCCAAAGGTGTGCTCCTATTGTAATAGAAAGGGGCACAGAGCAACAGTTTATTTTTCTCTTGATAAGAATATGGATGCTGGGTGAGTTTAATTTGATGGTAAAGTTTATAAATTTCCTGATGGTTCGTTCATCAAGCCCAGTGATGGACAGTCTCCTTCTGATTTGGTCAGAAGAAGTTTAACGGCTGAAAGGAATGCCAGATTTGAAGAGGTGAAGGATGAAGATGTTAATGCCAAGGGTGGCAAAAATGGTAATGGTAATGGTGGTAAAGCTGACAAGGGCAAGGAGAAAGAGGTCAGTAAAGACACATTTTCTACTTCTTTTGGTGGTTTAGAGCTGGCGACGGTTGCCCAGGTGGAGGGTAGCTGTATGGCTGGCAAATACGATGTTAATTCTGCTAGAAGAGCAGCTGCTACTAAGGCAAAGAGTAGCATTCAGAGCCAATTGAGGGATAATCCTGGCAAGGCCAATAACAAAGTGAACCCTTACTCAAAGGACAAGAATTCTAGTGCTCAAACTGCCGCCAACAAATTGAACCCTTGCTCTAAGGATGAATTATATAAAATGCAGAAGGGGATTGCTGATATGGGGCCCCCTAGTTATGGCAAGTTTGATTTAAATGGTGAGCCTATGCCAGAGGATGATTCGTATTCTGAGGAGGACGTACCGTTGGCCTCTCTACCCAGACCAAGTTTTAGTGGTCCCATCCCAATGGAGGGAATAAGAAGGACTAGTGATGGATCAGGATTAGTGCAAGAAGCTGATGACAGAGTTAGGGTTATAGAAAGTGAAGATGTTATAATGGGGGGTGAAGATGGCTCGGTTGGACCTCAAGAGGTACCCAGGGCCAAGGTTGTAAAATAAAAGGTCCAGTATGAGCGGCCGGTAGTTTCTGGTCAAGCTAATGCAATGGACGCAGTTTTGAATAGGGTGAATCAACTGCAGATTCCCTTATCTTTAGGGGAGTTATTTACGATTAGTCCGGCGCTTGCTGAAAAGCAAAAGAAGCATTTGAAGAGGCGTCGTGTTTCCACTGGAGAGGTGGAATATATTTGTGAAAATGCTGAAAAGTTTGGGGAAGATGTAGATACGCATTTTTCCACTCCCCTGGGTTACCTGGTGGTAACTCTTAACGGTAAAGAAGTAAAGGCCTTGGTTGATTCAGGGTCTCAAATTAATTTAATTTCATTGGAGCAAGCGACGAGTATAGGCTTGCCAATTAAAAGTGGGACTGGTGGAAACCTCAGAGGTATTGGAGGGCATGCAACAGAGCTGATGGGCACAGCTGAGCATGTCAGGTTAGGCATTGGTGGATCTGTTGGTAAGGTTCACTTTTATGTGGCCAGAGGAGCAGTCAAAACTGTTCTTGGTGGTCCTTTTTTTATGGATTTTGAGGCCAGGATAGGGTATCAAGCTGGCATGGGGATTAGTTTGGAGATCACTGGTGAAGATATGCGGAGGTTACATATGCGGTTAGCGCCTCCTGGAGATGAAGGTTGGGAAACACGGCCAAGGATTACTACTCTGTGTCAGTGTTGTGTTTTCACCGAGAAGCGGCATATAAAACGGATGTATTCTGGTGAATTATGTTTGTTGGAAAGGGATGAATGCCCTCATTTTTTGGGGTAGCTGGGGCTGATCACTCTAATGTTGTAATCTCTCCTCAGGATGAGATCCCGGATTGCAACAGGTCAGCTCACTTGGAGATAATTCAAGTGGATTCTCAATTATTTTATGTTAATATTACTTTGGAGTGCAAATACGTTATGGACTTTTCTATATGTTTATTGGATTTACCCTGTTTTTCTATTAAATTTAAAAATTGTGAAAAAGGCAAAATGGGCCAAATTAGGTTGGATAAAAATTGGAAGGGTATGTTTTATGACCTCCAGCAAGAGGGTAAACTGCAAAAATCACATCAAAATCCAATAAAAAATCTCAGTATAATTAAAACTCAAAAAAAATAATTTTTGTGAAAATTCAATTTCGGTCCTCCAGCAAGAGGTTAAACTGCCAACTTTCTTTACGGGTGATTTACTGTTGGATAAGGGAAGCAAAGGTGTTGGAAAATCTGTTTATAAATTAGACGAGGGAAAGGAAAAAAGGGTAAAACTTAAAAATGAAATAAAATATTTTTCTAATTTTTCTTATTCCGATTCTGGCAATGAAGAAGATTCATTTGATGAAATTTTTAATGGTGATACAAAATTAAACGTTTTACCTCAAGTTGATTTAGATGTGGACGCAGCCAAATATAAGAAAGTAGCAAATAAAGTTCAACCTATTAATGAACCGCTACCTGCCGAATTAAATCCACCCTTGAGAAGACCAAGGTTATAAAGAGATCCTTATGAAAGTCCCTTGATAAAGAAACCGCCTGAATTTTCTGAGACGTCAAGAATCACTTTTGAGAGACTGGGTGTTGTTAATTTTGGACCTGATGGTTGGTTGTCTGGAGAAGAGAAGAAGTTGTTGTTGGATGTAATGGTCAAGCGAGAGAAGGCCATTGCTTTTGTAGAAGAGGAGAGGGGTGTGTTGAAGCATTCCTATGGGGAGCCTTACAAGATTCCTGTGGTATGTCATGAACTGTGGCAGCAAAAACCGATTCCTATTCCGGCTGCATTAAAAGAAGCATATATTGAAGTTGTCAGAGAACGGATACGCACTGGACTTTATGAGCAATCAACGTCAAGTTATTCTAGTCCGGTATTTTGTATCAAGAAACCGAATGGCAAGCCTAGAGTTGTTCATGATCTTAGGGAATGAAATAGGGTTACAATAAATGATGCTGGGATACCGCCTAGTGCTGAGGAGTTTGTCAAAGCGTTTGCAGGGAGAGTGTGTTATGGTTTGGGAGATATTATGGGTGGATATGATGAGAGAGAGTTAAATCCGGACTCAAGGCCTCTCACTACATTCGATACGCCACTAGGACGTTTACAGTTAACAAGATTACCTCAAGGAGAAACAAATTCAGTTGCAGTTTATCAAGCTCAGATGGCTTGGATCCTTCAAGACAAAATTCCACAATATGCTGGGATTTTTATAGATGATGGAGGAATTAAGGGACCAACAACCGACTATGATAACCAGGTTTTGGAAGAGAATCCCGGGATACGCAAATTCATTTGGGAGTTTGCAATTACTTTAGAAAGAATCTTGTTTCAAATTGAAGAGGCTGGTTTAACTATTTCAGGTTCAAAATTTTCATGTTGTGTGCCAGCCTTAGAAATATTAGGCCATGTGGTATGTAGAGAGGGTAGGATTATGTCCAAGAAGAAAGTTAACAAAATTCAGTCCTGGCCAAGATCCAAGAATACGACCAAAGTTAGAGGGTTTTTAGGCGTTTGTGTATATGTTAGAATGTTTATCAAGGACTTTTCTTCATTGGCAGCTCCATTGAGACGGTTAACGAGAAAGGATGCAGACTGGGAGTGGGATGAAGAGTGTGAGAAGGCTTTTGTGAAGTTGAAGGAGGTTGTGGGGAAGGATTTAGTCCTGCACAAGTTGGATTATGGAAAAGATGCTGGTAGAATTTATTTAGCAGTTGATTCAAGTCAGGTTGCAGCTGGGGCGGTTTTGTCTCAGATGGATAAAGCTGGTTACATCAGGCCAGTTAGGTATGAATCTGTAGTATTTACTGAGGTCGAATCAAGATATTCTCAACGAAAATTGGAATTATGTGGTGTGGCGAAAATACTGAAGAAACTTCAGCATATTTTGTGGGGGCAACATTTTGAGTTGCAAATGGATGCGAAATCGTTAATCCAGATGATTAATTCCCCAATTTTACCAAACGCACCCATGACGAGATGGGTAGCTTTTATTCAACATTTTTCATTTGATTTAGTTCATAAGCCTGGCAAGAATTTTACTATGCCAGATGGTTTATCAAGGACACCACCCACAGAAGAAGATTCAGACTCAGAAGATTTTGATGAAGATATACCTATTATCAAAGCCAGCACTAAAGGAGCTGAAGACTTTCCATACCTCCCCCATGAGGTTAAACTGGCAGTATTATTGTGTTTAGATTATGGTGATGATGATCTCCACCAAGAGGATAAACTGGAAAATATATTTTATGTTAATAAAGGTGTTGGAAAAGGTGTAGATAAATTTGGTAGAAAGGAGGTAGAAGAAGATGTGGTGTATGTAGAGGAAGATGGATTGGTAGTGTGGGATAGTAGTAAGTTAAGGAATGGTGTATATGTTGGAGAATTAGAGAATTTAAATAAAAGGGTGGATAAAGAGAAAGAGGTATTTTCAAATACGGTTTACGAAGGATCCAAAGGTTCAGAAGAAAAACGTCGACATAGCTCAATTAAAAATTTATTTAGGGGTCAAAGATTATTGGCTCATTCATGTGCAGGTGATATTGGTGATAGAGAAGTCCCTATTGATGTTATATTAATAGATTTTCAAGATGAAGTCTGGGGTCAGACAGGTTTTTATTTTTTGTTATTCAAATATTTGTTGACTTTAGAGAGGCCAGCAGATTGTGAAGACGATGAATGGGTGGCTATCAAGAGGAAGTCATCTACGTTTTACCTATCTGGTCGACGTTTAATGAGGAGGAGGTATCCAAATCCTCAAGTATTTATAACTCAACAGAAGGGGCAAGAATTAGTTTTGAAATCACTGCATGAAGATCTCGGGCATAGAGGCGTTGGAGAAATGTTTATATGAATTTCTGATCGATTTTGGTGGCCTGGCATGAAGATGGCTGTTAAACAGTGGGTTCAGTCATGTGAAGAATGTCAAAGATGAAGTTATTTAAGGCCAAAAGAACCTGGACGTGCGACCGGTGAATATACGCTCTTTGGAAGAGTTAGTTTAGATGCCGTTCATATAAAAGAGGGACGGTATAAATATTTAATTGTGGCCAGAGATGATTTATCTGGTTGGGTAGAGGCAGCGCCTCTTATTAATTTACCTGCCAAAAATGTGGCAGAATTTTTTTTGAATAATTAAGTATATAGGTATGGGGTGATGAAGTTGGTAACGGTAGATGGAGGTCCTGAATTTGGGACAGAGTTTAAAGAGGCCGTATTGAAAGTTGGATCAAAGGTTAGGGTAGCAACCCAATATTATCCTGAAGCTGAAGGCATGGTTGAAATAGGGCATCAAGTTAATAAGGATGCTTTAGTTAAAATGTGTGGGACAAGTGCCAAAAAGTGGAGGCACTATTTACCTTTAGTTTTATTTGCTGATCAAATCACTGCCAAAAGGACGACCGGATTTTCACCTTATGAACTTGTTTTTGGACAGAAAGCAGTTTTACCGGTTGATTTAGAAGCTGAATCATATCTTGGAGTTGACTGGGACACGGTCAAACTACTGAAGAATTATTGTGTGCAAGAATGATGCAGCTAGAAAAGAAAGAAGAATATTTAGAAAAGGCATATTCGCGGATGATGAAGATCCCAAATCAATCAGTCAGATATTGGGATGAGCGGTTGGCACATTGATTAAGGAAACCTTTGAACCCAGGTGATATGGTCCTGGTGTATAATAGAAGTTTGGAAAGTCAGTGGGGAAAGATGTTTGCAGATAGGTGGAATGGACCGTATAAAATCAAGGAGCAAGTTTCCGGCGGTTCATATGTGTTAGAAGAGTTGGATGGAGTAGTATTGAAGAATAGGGTAGCAGCCGATCAAGTGAAACGGTTCTATCCTAGAGGCACCAGGAGTGCCGAAGTCTAACTCCGCAATGAGGATAAACTATGACATTTATGAAATTTTATGGATACCTCCGCAATGAGGATAAACTATGATATTGATGAAATTTTATTAATTCCTCCGCAATGAGGATAAACTATGATATCAACAAAATTTTATGATGACCTATGCAACGAGGATAAACTATCTTCTTTTTATCAAAATACTTTACTGTTGTTACACTGCCTATGGGCGACAAAACTTTGATGAAACTTAACGAAAAGCAAGAAAATCTTCTTTGAAATTTTCAAAATTTAAAATTCTTAAAATATGGGTGAAGATAGTGTTGGAAAATTTTAAAATTTTATTGGAAGAAGTGTTCACAGCGGAACCTTCTTAATTTAATATTGGCAAGTGTGGGGGTAATTGATGGGCTGGCTGCTCTATACACAATTACCCCATAATGTTCATTTCGAAAATTTTCCCTGTTTCTAGTTGAATCCTGGCTTTGTCTTTTAATTATAGGAAGTACACTAAGACTATAAACTGGAACGAATCAAGAGACACTGCTATCAACGCCTGATTCAAGATTCTTTTATTTTACTTTGTTTTTGATTTTTTTTATGTTAGATTGTGATTTCTTTACTTTAATATATATTATGAATTATTGTAAAGGTGATGCTCACTGGTGGTCTCTAATAATTTTTATAAATTGGAGGGAGCCCACCCAGTGATCATCATTATAAAAATTATCTTCTAAAAAACTTTCATTTATTTTCTTTTCTTTTCAATTTCTCAAAATTGTGTAACCACATCAAGTTGCACTTGGATGTGGGTATGATGTTAAGGGTACGGCTCATCAAATGGCCGGGGGGCATCTTTTAAAAATTTTATTTTGAAATTTTATTATTATTATTAGTTTTTTTATTTTTCTTTTCACATTCGTTTATCTTTCTTTAAAATTAAATTTTAACTTTTATTTCTAAACTATCTTTTCTAAAATATTTTATTTTAAATTAAAAAAAATAAAAATAAAAAATAAATGAATAAATAAATAAATAAAAAAATAAATAATAAATATAAAAAATAAAAAATAAAAAATAAAAAATAAAAATAAAAATAAAAATAAAATAATAAAATAAAAAATAAAAATAAAAAAATTAAAAAAAATTAATTAATTAAATCAAAATTATTATTATATTTCTTAGATTTATTTTTCAGTCATCATTCATTTTAGTTTATTCATATAGTTTAGACAGGAAATAGGGTTTAGGGGAACTCAATACCTATGGGAACATCTGTTAGTCCTCCAAGACTTTAAACTGGCTACTGTTCAAGATGTTCTTTAAGGTTTTTTATACATATTTTGGATCTGTTAGTCCTCCAAGACTTTAAACTGGCTACTGTTCAAGACGTTCTTTAAGGTTTTTTATACATATTTTGGATCTGATAGTCCTCCAAGACTTTAAACTGGCTATTTTTCAAGACTTTCATTAAGGATAATTTTCTTTATCTTGACATCTGTTAGTCCTCCAAGACTTTAAACTGGCTACTGTTCAAGACGTTCTTTAAGGTTTTTTATACGTATTTTGGAGCTATTAGTCCTCCAAGACTTTAAACTGGCTAATTTTCAAGACTGTCATTAAAGATTTTATATTGGAGCTGTTAGTCCTTCAAGACTTTAAACTTAATTTCAAGGATGTTCAAGATTTTATGGATATTTTTGGAGACAGATTTTTTTTATTTTTTTTATCAAACAAATATTAGGTCCACCAAGACCTTAAACTGGACTATTATCATATGTTAGGTCCACCAAGACCCTAAACTGGACTATTATCAAGTTGTTGGGTCCACCATGAACTTAAACTGGATTTCTTATCAATCAAATGTTTAGTCCACTATGACTTTAAACTGGAAAATTAATTTCTGCAGGATAAGTCAACATTCATTGGTCCACTATGACATTAAACTGGATTATCAAGTTTATTTAATCCTTGGTCAAGCCTAGGCCTTACTTAGGAATATTTCAAGTTATTCATGCACTTAAAAGATCTTTGGTTCACCAAGACCATAAACTGGCAATCGATTATATGTTTGGTCTACCAAGACTTTAAAATTGAATGTCAATCTTGTTTGGATAACTCAATTCAATCTTTTTATTTATCACTGTCCACTAAGACTCTAAACTGGTTATTCAATTATTTCTGGAATTGGGTGCTGATAAGCTTTAGGAGGTTAAAATTTTAGGTGGTGATGATGCTAAGGAAAGCATAATGGTTAATTAGCTGAAATTTGTGGCGCTTTAACATAGTCTAAAGTTAATATTATTATTGGAAGCCTGGCAAAAGTATTTTATGGGTTTGCTGTATAGCAAAGTTTGAAAATTGTGATGAAGGAATCAGAAGTTAGGATGGTAGTTGGATTTTAGGGAATGATTTTTTTTAATGCCTCATTGTTAGGCCATTTTTGGTGTGAAGCTTGGAGGACCTTATGGCGAGATTGGAATCATAGAATTCGGCTCAGTGGGGGGCCCTATGAGGTTGGAATCAGGAGTCTTCGGCTCATAGGAAGATCCACTCTCTCAATGCTGTGACAAGAAGGAAGACTGGTATATGGGAGTCTGAAGGGATTCAAACCTTGCTCTCAGTAGTGGAATCATCACAAGATTTATATTATTTTATTTTATGTTATATCAAGCCAGAGAAGAAGAAACAACATTTTTATTATAAAGAATTAAAAGAAGACCAGCTAAAACAAATTTATCAAATTATATTATTAGAAAAGATAATTCTTTTGGAATTGCTCAATCACTTATGCAAAGTTATAAGAATGGGGACATTCTCAATTGGAGGGAGGATGTGGTAGCCTAAAGTTCAGTATGGCACCTAAGTACGTAAATGGAGTTATTACTGTGTGCAAGATTGGCGTTATTTTTTTTATAAAAGGGTTTTATTTAATTTATTTGAGTTTTAAATATGAAGAAATTGGTCAAGAGCAAATGCCTACGCAAAAAAAATTTATTTTATAGAGAAAACTTATTTTTACGGTCTGAAGAGTTTATAAGTATCAAGTCGAGTCACTTAAGAGCCTTGGGAAATTTTCCCAGAATTTTTACTATTTTTCTTATATTTTTAAATGAATTTTAAAGTTTTATAGAAATATTTACGTTTTTAGAAAATACTTAACTTTGATGAATTTTCAAAGAGTGATTAGAGCTGCGCAGAGTACGAAAATTAGTTTGGAATGTAAAGGGGGAGTGGCTCTATTATGTGTAATTTTTCTATATTTTTTATTATAGTTTTAAAGGTTCTAATTGAGTCCGGATGGACTCCGCTTGGACTCCGTACGGACTCCGTTTGGACTCCCCTTTGACTCCGTACGGACTCTATACAGGCTCCGGATTGACTCTGGGAAAACTCTGGAGGGGAAAACTTAGGAACGTGACTAGGAATACTTAAGAGCCTCTCAAACTCGAAATTGAGGGGGGGAGACAACATACAGCTTAATCTTTAACCACCACAGTCTCATTTTTATTACTCAACAAATTAAATAAATTGTAATACCCTTATAACTTTATATTTTATATATTACATTTTAGAAATACTACTCAACAATTTAAATCACACTTAATAAAGGGTATCTTTAGAAAGGTCTTCATCACTGGGACTTGATTATTGCTGTCTCATAAAAACTCAAATTATTATAAAAACATAAAAGTCAATCTTTTCAGATCTTTCACTGGTACACCTTAATTGTTGTTATCAGTATTTATTTTCTCAACAGCCACATTCTTTAAATCTCAATAAGCGTTAAATATTTCAGGGTTTCATTATTTTTATCAATCAGATCCAGGTAGACTGGTTAGCTTAGTGATTTAGAATTCCCATTTTGTTATTTTTATTGGAAGGACACGGTTTTCAGCTAAATCCACATATCTCCTCCGGATTCTGCTTACAGCAAGGCGACTGTAAGAGTTTACCTTACCATACTCTGGCAAAAGGGTCATGTTTGTGACAAGAAAATTCATCTTGTTGAACAAAATGAAGACACTGATGAAGTTGAACTTGATGTCAATAATTCTTCCAGTGACTGTGAAAGTAATATCTCCTATGACAATGAATCTGTTAAAGATGTTTTAATGTTGGAACATGATGTCCATTATTTAAATAATATATCTGAAGATTGTATTGAATTTATCTTCAGTAGAAAATGCTGAGATAATTAAAGATATTACTAACAATTCTATTCCTATATCCCCTTTAAAGTCACCTGTTATCATTAATGGTGAAAATGTTGATGTAGTTCTTGATTCTGGTGCTGGAGGAAGTGTAGTATCTGAAAAAGCTTTGGCTTCAGTGGATAAGGAATGTTTGAGTAAATTATTACCTATAACTTCTAAAAAATGGAGAGGGTATGGTTCTACCTTATTTCCTATTGGCAAATACAAAACCTCTGTATTCTTCAAATATAATGGTGGTTTTTTCAGAGCTATTTGTGAGTTTGTTGTCTTGAAAAATGATAATTTGAGCAATTGGTTTATTATGGGAAATGATATTTTAACCATGTTTGGTGTGAAACTGGACCCAGCAAATAAGTGCTTTACCTTAGGAATGAATGGGAAAAGGAAATTCAAAATTTCCTCTCCTAGAACTTCTGGGCAATTGTTGAAATCTTGTAACTCACTAATCCAGTGTAAAGGTAGAACAACAACTGAAATGGATGATTTATTACATGAAATAAATACCGCTTCTTTTGGTGATCAGTTGACTAGTGAACAAAAGGATTCTATTGTTGCCTCTATTACCTCTTTCCCTATGGCTTTTGCTCATGGTTCTCATGTCTTGGGAATTGTTCAGGAAGAGATGAAAATTACCTTATCCTGTAATTTGAGTGATATTCCTCCTACCCTTAAGAAAAAACCATATCCTGCTTCTCCATCAAAAAGAAAAGATATTGAAGATAATATTGAAACATTATTGAAAATGAATATCATTGAGAAAGTGGATGTCACCCCCAAATATTGTGTCATCTCCCCAGTCTTGATTTCTTATGAAAAAGATAAAGCTAGATTATGTGGAGATTACAGAGCTTTAAATACTTATACTGTTGATGATATTTATCCTTTACCCAGAATTAATTCAATACATGCTACCTTGCAAGGTGCAAAATTTATTAGTTGTCTGGATGGTAATAAAGGTTATTATCAAGTTCCAGTTGAGAAAAATTCTCAAAATTTTTTGCTTATTGCAACTAATATGGGAATATATAAGTATGTTAGGATGCCATTTGGCCCTAAAAATGCTCCTTCAGTTTTACAGAAAGTCATGGATAACACCTTCCATCAAGAAATTATTGAAGGTTGGCTCATGGTTTATATTGATGATATTATTGTTTTTCCTAAAACTTTTGATGAACATATGATTCACTTTAATAGAGTTTTCCAAAAAATAGATGAAATCAATATGACCTTATCTTTAAAAAAGTGTAAATTTGGTTTTCAATCTTTGAAAGTCCTTGGACATGTTGTGTCAGGCTTACAAATTTGTGTAGACCATAATAAAGTTGCTGCCATTCAAAATGTGAAAGTACCAACTTTTGTAAGAGAAATCCAAAGTTTTTTGGGTATGTGTGGCTATTATAGACAATATATTAAAAATTATCAGGTCATAGCCTTGCCTCTTACAAAACTGACCAGAAAAGATGTTGCTTTTCTTTGGAATAATGACTGTCAAAAAGATTTTGATACATTAAAAAGTTGCTTAATGACAGCCCCTATATTGGCTCTTCCAGATTTTAACAAGACATTTGTCCTTTATACAGATGCTAGCTTTATTGGTCTGGGTGCTGCCCTTCACCAAAAGCAAATTATTAATGATAAATCCTCAGAGTTTGTAATATGTTATATTTCAAGAACCTTAAGAAATAGTGAATTGAAATATGGTGCCACTCAATTGGAGTGCTTAGCAGTTGTTTGGGCTCTTGAGAAGCTTCATTACTATTTGAATGACCAAAAATTTGAGTTAATAACTGACTGTAGTGCTGTGAAGTCCCTCTTAAACCTAAAGACACCTAACAGACATATGTTCAGGTGGCAACTTGCTGTTCAAGAATATAGAGGAAGGATGACAATTATCCATAGAGCTGGAAATGTTAACTCTAATGTTGATATGCTCTCAAGATTGCCTCTGCCAAATAATGACTCAAATCCTGCTTATGTACCTGAAGATGATACTGTTCATATCCATGGTATATTTATAGTTGATATGGATGAGGAGTTATTACAATTAATACTGGATTCATATGATAAAGATTCTGATTTAAATAAATTGGTTACTATCTTAAATGATCCTAAGAATTCTTCAATTCAAGCATTAATAAAAACTCTTCCTGCAAAGTACCAAAATGATTTAAATAAAGGAAAGTTCTCTATTGAAGATGGTTATATATATTATAGAAGGAAGCTTACCAATGTAATTTTAATTCCTCCTTCAATGAAAGAAACTATCCTCAAACTTTGTCATGATGACATATTAGCTGGTCATTTTGATCTCGAAAAAACATTGATTAGAATCAAAAAAACTGCATGGTGGGCTAATATGTCTGAAGACACAAAATTATATGTTGAATCTTGTGATTCCTGCCAAAAATCTAAAAGGTTAACAGGTAAGAGAGCAGGGTTATTACAACATATTGAAGCACCTAGTGCTTCCTGGCAAATCATTAATATGGATTTTGTCACTGGTCTTCCTGTTGCAGGTAAAGACAGCTTTAACTCTTGTTAGGTAATAGTAGATAGATTCACAAAAATGTGCAAATTTATTCCAACCCACAAAGATGTATCCACCAAAGAATTAGCTTTCTTATGGTGGTCTTACATGTTTAATATTATTGGTTTTCCAAAAGCCATTATCTCTGATAGGGATCCAAAATTTATTTCTGAGTTTTGGACCTCTTTGATGGATATTTGTGTCTGTGAGTTAAAATTGTCTATGGCTCACCATCCTCAGACTGATGGTCTAGCTGAAAGAATGATTCAAACTCTGGAAGATATGATTAGAAGGTATTGTGCCTTTGGTTTAGAATATAAAGACAATGACAGATTTACTCATGATTGGGTCACTCTTTTGCCTGGTCTTGAATTAGCATATAATAGCACTTTTCATTCTGTCACTGAGAAAAAGCTTTTTGAGCTTTGGTCAGGTTATGTCCCAAACACTCCTGCTCAGATTCTCAATAATAAATTGCCTAAGTTGGAACTACACCCTGGTGTAAAATCTTTTATGCAAATGCAACAGCTATGCAGAAAACATGCTCAGAGTTGTATTGATAAAGCATTTGAATATGAATAGAAAAGATGGGATAAATCCCATAAAGAATACACATTTAACAAGGGTGATGAAGTGTTGATCTCTACTGTCCATTTCAATTTACAAGGTAACCACAAATTAAAAGATCCTTTTGTAGGACCATTTGTTGTTAAAAGAATGGTTGTTGATAATGCAGTAGAAGTTGTATTGTATTCTCCATATGATAGGAAACATCCTGTCTTTCCCATTTCTTTGCTTAAGGCTTATACTTCCAACAGTGACTTATTTCCAAAAAGAAGAGGAATACCTAAGAAAAACCCTCAGGAAGTCACAGAAACAGCAGAAATTGATAAAATTCTCAATGATAGAATTATCACTTCTGAGAGAGGTACTGAATATTTATTGAGATATAAGAACAAATCATCTGAACATGATGCATGGATACCTGGCAAGGAGATTTCAAATCTGCCTACTCTGTTGAAAAAGTACAAAAAGAAAAAATCTTAGCATTTTTTTTATTGTTTTTTTTAGAGTGAGGTAGTGTCAGACAGGCTATTCCAGGAGTCCAGTAAATGATATGTAACTTATAAGACCTGAAAGAGGGGGTAAGAATTGTATTTGATGTATATAAATTAATATTTTATTGCATAATATAATTATATAAGTATTTTATTACATACAAGTGTTATATTAATTTTATTGGTTATATAAATTTTTTATATACATTTAAATTTAACATAATATAATATATTCTACAAATAATGGTGCATTTTTTATGTATTTAATAATTATAAATTTATATTTAATTAATTAAAAACATATATTATAATTATAAGTGTAAAATTTACTTATAATATAATTAAATTAATTAATTATATTTATATATTAAATATCATTACTTATAATATTAAACAATAAATAATGATGCTTCTTTTGACCTATAATTGTGTCAGGAAAAACTAATTAATACTGAATTGAAATAAATTACATATTGCTGGCGTCAGAATATTTTTTGTTTCACTTAAAAATCCTTAAATCAGACTGTACCATCTGTTTTGAATGATTTTTCTCATAGTTCCTATGTTCCAGGCTTGTTTAGTTATTCACTATTTTTACTTACTGACTTGGGAATTAATAGCGGGAAAATTAGATTCTTAATTGGGGTTTTTAATTTTTTGTTTCATATTTTTCTCTACATTGTTATGTTTCACTTATTCTTTTAAATTCTTGTTTTATTCTAATATGTTTCTTGTATTTACAAATATAGTAGCGCTTCAGAGGGCCCATTGCCTATAAAAAGGCCTTGGTTAATCCCCTGTAGCCCCATCACTTATTATACACTCAACAAATTAAATACACTTTTTATATTACGTTTATATTCTTTTTATTAGAAATAAAATTCTAATTAAAATTCTATATAACAATTTAAAGGTTGCTTTAAGTCTGATAGTGATCATAGTGTCTGCTGCGCATATTCCTTACATCATAATAATATTATTAATTAATAATAAACTCACTTTTGTCACCTCTCAAGAAAACTGTCATTGATTCCTCTCAATAAATTAATTAATCTTTTTATATTTTATTTCTTATATTTTCCTTCTTGTCCTCCTTCATTTCTCCACCTTTTCTTACCTACTTCTAGACGACTGACCGACAATTACTAAGTAAAAAACACACAAAACCAAAAATAAAAAAAGGAAAAGAAAAATAAAAATAAAAACCTGAGTCATGTTATGGTAAGGTAAACTCTTACAGTCGCCTTGCTGTAAGCAGAATCCGGAGGAGATATGTGGATTTAGCTGAAAACCCCGTCCTTCCAATAAAAATAAAAAAATGGGTGTTCTAAATCACTAAGCTAACCAATCTACTTAGATCTGATTGATAAAAATAATGAAACTCTAAAATATTTAACGCTTATTGAGATTTAAAGAAAGTGGCTGATGATAAAAGAAATACTGATAACAACAATTAAGGTGTACCAGTGAAAGATCTGAAAAGATTGACTTTTATGTTTTTATAATAATTTGAATTTATATGAGACAGCAATAATCAAGTCCCAGCGATGAAGACCTTTCTAAAGATACCCTATATGAAGTGTGATTTAAATTGTTGAATTGTATTTCTAAAATGTTATGTAAAAATAATAAATGTTATAAGGGTATTATAACTTATTTAATTTGTTGAGTAATAAAAAATGAGACCGTGGTGGTTAATGATTAAGCTGTATGATGTGTCCCCCCTCTCAATTTCGAGTTTGAGAAGCGCTTAAGTATTCCTAGTCACGTGCCTAAGTTTTCCCCTCCAGAGCTCTTCCAGAATCAATCCGGAGCCCGTACGGAGTCCGTACGGAGTCCGTCCGGACTTCCGGACTCAATTAGAACCTTAAAACGATAATAAAAAAATCTAGAAAAATAACACATAATAGAGCTACTTCCCCTTTACATACCAAACTAATTTTCGTAGTCTGCGCAGCTCTAATTACCCCGTGAAAATTCATCGAAGTTAAGTAATTTTTGAAAACGTAAATATTTCTATAAAACTTTAAAATTCATTTAAAAATATAAGAAAAATAGTAAAAATTCTGGGAAAACTTCCCAAGGTTCTTGAGTGACTTGACTTGATACTTATAAATTTTTTAGACCGTAAAAATAAGCTTTCTCCGTAAAATAAATTGTATTTGTGTAGGCATTCGCTCGTGACCAATTTCTTCATATTTTAAGCTCCAATAAATTAAATAAAACCCTTTTATAAAAATAATAACGCCAATCTTGCACGCCGTAATAACTCCATTTACGTATTCAGGTGCCGTACTAAACTTTAGGCTACCACAATGTCTTATTTGTTAAGTTTTAACTAAATAAAGCACTTTCATAGTTTATTTCTACTAATCAATAATCAATAATAAATAATTGGTTTATTATCTTCGAATAATTTTAATTCTTCATGTGGTATAATTGAATCATGTTTTTGCAACTTTTTCATGTAGCAAAATGATTGAAATTTAAAGGAAAATAATTTCTACCTTCTTATAGCTATAGTGATTCCAAAAATAGTTAATAAATATATAACATATTGTAACTAAATAAATTTAATGTCTGAAATTCGGAATCTTGTTTTTATTTTTTTCCATTTATTTTTTGTAAGATTACTTTGGATAGTAAATTGATCTTAGTTTAAAAAAAATATGAATCAATAGTCAGTTAACTTTTTTTTGAAAAAAATTATACATAACAATAATCTCAAATGTTCAAATGGAAATTATAATAAACCAATAACTATTTTTTAAAAATTCAATTTTAAATTGGATTTTTGTGAGAATACCATTTTTTTCAATGACATTTTTCTTCTGTAGCTCATACAAAAAATTGTATATTTTATTTTTATGCGATTAAATGGAATTCAAGTTGGAATTATATGCCATATAATTCTTCTGTATATTGAGTATAACATTTTTTTTTCATTATACCAGTTTTTCTATAGAAAATTTTAATTTAAAACTTTGTTTAAAATAAAAATTACCAATATTTTTAGCTTTTCCCTTAGAAAATTTATATATTAGAAGAGTTTTATTTTAATTAATATAAATTCAAGAAAATATTTTAAATTTTTATTTGTCTTACTTTAATATGTTTCTTTAGAAGTTTAAATAGAGTACAAAGTTGAAATGCACATGCTTGCTTTAAGGGACAAAATATTTCACAAGTTTAAATCACATCTTAAAATTTTAACATCATTTTCAGATAAAACAATACAGTTTAACGAGATTTTTTAAAGCTTAATAGTAAAAAAATACTAAAATTATTATTTAAAAAAGTAAATTTCTACTTTTTACAACAAGTAAATCTATACAATAAACTATATTTGATATACTTTTGACCAAAAAAGACTACATAATTACTCTTAGTTAATTACTTTATCAAATAGAAATACTTGAGTGAATATATTTATAATAAAAGTAAGTTAAAAAAGAAGAATTTCAACTATTTAGAAGGAAAATTTGTTTTTGAGAGATTATTTTGTAATAAAATTTCAATTCATAAAGAAAATGTTTCATTTTTCAAGTTAAACCAGTAATTTCCTTAATTTTTGGTATAAACTAAGACATATCCATCTAAAAAAAATTAATACTCAGAAGAAGCTGTATAGTTTTTATTTAAAACAAGAATGATTTTTATCAGATTGGTTTAAATATGAACCAAAAATGGAACTTATTTTATTACATAAAACTATGTAATATAGGGGGTGGAATTGTTATCAAGTACCCAACCTGAACTCAGATGGAACTCAGATGGAACTCAGACTGAACTCATATTACACCCATACTGAACTCTACTTGAACACTCACCTAAAACTGTTATGCTGAGTGGTGTTCATCCCTGATTGTATGGTTCCTTTGTAAATAGCTCAAAGTGTGTTCAATCTGTGGTGAGTTTGTGTCCAAGGTTGTGAAATTGCTAGTAAGTCTGCCCCCCATATTGTGTGGTGTAAGATAGATCTATAAGACAAGTTTTGAGCTTTTCATTCCCTATCATAAGAAAGAAAATCATATTATACTGTGTGAAAATAAACATGCTCATTTGTTGAATTAAATTTTTTTCTAAAGTTATCTATAGTTTTACTTATTTTCAGAATTTTATGTATTATTCAATTTAAATCTTGTTGATAAAGAAATATAAATTTATATACATTAAAAAATAAAACCCCAAAATTATAGAAAATAAAAGAAAATCTCACAGATTAACTTATCTTTAACAACAGTCAGAACCAGGATGGCATTGGGAGTTCAATATAAGTTCCATAAAAACTTAAACATATATTTTTTTAAAATTAGATATATTCATTTTTATCAAGCTTATTTAGCAATGAAGATAACTCAAAGAATTTTTCCTGTTTTTGAATTAACAATAATTTGTATTTTAAGACTAATTATAATTTTTTTCCTTGAATTTTTAATAATTACATCTATTAATTTAGGTATTTAAAAATATTTAAATACAAAAAATCAAGCTAGGTGAGATATATTCAAAGATTTTATGATATTTTTTCTTATTAAATAATTCATGTAAAATATGTTCTGTTTCACACCAACAGAGCTAGCAGTCACTTTAAAACAAAAGTGAGCTCAACTCATCATTCCCATATTAATGGTTTAGATTTTAATATTGGTTTTTTTGTTGTAAATTATATCTAGAAATTACCAATATTACTTATTTTATCATCATAGGCATAATGTGTAACCAAATTCCATGCAATATTTTTTTAGAAATTTTTAATATTTTTTCACTTCTAATTTTTATATTTCAATGCTTATAGTTAAAAATATAGTATTTTTAAAAATTAGACATTATAGATGTACTATAAATGAAAAAATGTGTAAACAAGATCATACACCAGAATATGCCATCATTGCATGTTTAAAAATTGATAGATATTTCTATTCACACATGGAGAGCAATGTATAGCCATAAAACAGTCCTGATACTATTTAACTAAAGCTGTGTTTATAATTGATAAATTAATTGATAGGTGTACCCTGAGGTTCAGCCAAACGTCAGAGTACAACATCAGTTTTTGGCCACCTTTTTTGCCTCCCTCACCACCCCTGCCTACAATTATTTCTTCCCTGTACTCACCACATATTTTCATCCCTATATATCTCTTCTCTAGCCTTCTTTACTCCCTATTCATCTCACACTACCCCTTTTGCACCATGTGTTCCCCTCCTTAGCCCTTGAAAAACCTTTTTCTCCCCTCACCCTTCAATTCTAATTTTGCAACGCCCTGAACCCTCAATTCCCCTTTTGCTACACTTCCCACACCTCCTACCCCTTTAGATACTCTCACCTCAAATCCTAAACCTTTTTCTTTGCTCCCCAGCCCACCTGAGCCCATCCCTTCCCCTCCCTATCCCACTCATCTCCCTTCAATTTCCACCCCACCCTCTTTCTCTGCACTTCACACCCTTTTTGCTTTCTATGGAGTAAAAGGGGTGGAGAGTAGTGAGGAAGTGAGAAAAAGGGATGTATATGGGTTGAGAGAGATGAAGAATGGTATGGAGGGGAAATGAAATGAAAGGGATGGGAGATGAAAGTGAGGTTAAAGAGGGAGGGTAATCTGAGAGGGGATAAGCTTTTGATTTATAAGAGGGGAGAGGGTAGGAGCAGAAAGAGAAGGATTTTTCTTCAAAAAAGTGATATGATAGAAAAACAGAAGAATTATGTTCAAGGGAATGGAAAGACTGATGACCTGAAATAATTTTAAAAAAGTATTAGACTTCTAGTGAATCATTAACTCTTAATGTGCTTCAATCTTAATAAAATTTCCCCCTTTCATGGTTAGATATGCTGAATATGGAGGAAAGTCATTTTTAAAAAATTATAGTACCTGTGCATTGATTTTACTTACTTGTATAAAGTATATATACTTTATTTATAAATTATATGTTTAACTATATTCACCACACAATATTTGGGGGGGACTTGCTAGCAAGTCCTCAACTTGAATTCAGATGGAATTCAGACTGAACTCAGACTGAACTCAGACTGAACTTTACTTTGAACTCATCTTGGGCTCTTAACCAAACATGGATGAGTCTGTGCTTGAGTAATAGTGAAAGTTTAATAAATAATTTATAGAAATAATAACAAGGGAAGATTAATAATCTGATCCATTCACAGAATTTTTTTCACAAAACTCATTTTCATTTTCATTTTGAATTTCACCTGATCACTTAAAAGACTGAAAATTATACTATTTATTTCAAAAACATCACTTTTAACCTCTCTAATTATTTTATTCTATTTTTTTTAAAAAAATATAAAATAATATCAGTGGTTCTCTTTAATGATAACTCCTTTTAACCAAGAATTTGAAGCTTTTATTTATTAATTTAAACCATATTACCTGATATTTTTTTTTGTATTTTTATTATTTCTTATTATGCAATATAATTATTTTAAACTCAATGGAATTATTTAATAAAAATATTGAACCATAAAAATTCTCAAGTTTCTATTCTAGAATACTGTTAAAAGACTCATAATTAAGAAAAATAAAAGATAGAAATATGTTTTCATAATTTCTGTTTCAATGAAGTTCTCTAATATCTTCTTTACACTTAGCACTAATAATTGATAAATTGTTTAATTATATGTCTAGAAAGAAGTATAATTCTTATACAAGTGAATTTTAATTCAGTTTTTTCCATTTTTGTATGCAAGAAGATGATTAAAATTAAAAGGAAATATCTTTTTGCTCTTTTTTTTTCTATCGAATATTCAACTACTAATAATTTTCACAATATTAATTTATTCAATGTAATACACATATGATTTTCTGGAACTCTTCATGATGTATTTCATCAAAATTCAATGTAAATATGGTTATTTGGTAGAGTAATCTCATGAGTTGAAATAATTAATCACTACTTAGTGAATTTTTCATATGAAAGACTGAAATTCAAGCTAGATGTAAAAATTTAAAGATAATTAAAACAAAGTAGTATAAATTTATTTAAACTTTAATTTTAGTACTTGATTTTGCTTCAATGCTGTATTGTGGGATAATTTCAGTGTCAACCTGGGAATAAGCACCATATAATTTGAAAAGTGATCTCATGTTAAAAAATGTGCTTCAGGTAGATATTTTGATTGTATTATTGTTCAAGAACTGAATTAAATAGGTACAAGTGGTAATTTTTCATAATTCTATCAGTTTCAAATTAAAAAACTATTATATTATATTCATTTTGTAAAAAAGACACAATAGGTAATTTAGATTATACCCATGTAGAAAAGCAGCTGTAAAGGCAATCATCTTTTTATTAAAAATAATATTATTCCATGTTTTAAATGAAAAGAAAAAATATTTCAATTCTATGGTTTTGAAAAATAAATTAAATGAAACATTTCAGGTACGCTTTTTTAGTCATTAGAATCAAAGTTTTGATAGGAGTAATTCACAACTGAACACTTACACGCAATTGTAAAATTATATATATGGGTTCAAGATTTATCAATGATTTATTGGAATTATGATATTTATGCTGATTGGTAGATCTTATATGATGTTTCTATTCAGTTTCTAAGTGTATGAAAAACAATCCCTTTGATATTTTATTTAAACAGAAGAATTTAAAAATTTTCTTGAAATTGGCCTTATCACAAAGCAATACTGGAATGGTTATATTGTTATAAAAATTAATTTAAATAGCAATATTTCAAATCTTCATAACAGATTTTAAACTAAACATAAATATTAAAATTTGACTTTTTATAAAAATATATATTGATTTAAAAGATATTTACTTATTTTTTTTTTTACAAAATGACCAATTTTATCCTGTGAGGCTTCCATTCAACTTAAATGTGTAAGTGTAAAAAATTAATATGATGCTCTGAATACTCTATATAATGTGTACCTAAGGCAAAAATAATGTTTTTTTGAAGTACTTTAAATCTAAGCAGAAGAGCTGATATCTTTTTTATGTAATATAGTTGTATAAAATTGATTTTTAGGTAGTTTTGTAATACGTAATATGGAAAGAAATCATATCATAATAATATATAATCAACTTAAAACTTTTTTTAATATAATATTATCTAAAAATAATTCTTAATATGTACTTATTTTTAGAACTTCAAAGTGTTTAATAAAAATATTTTGATATAAAAATATAATTATTTTTATATTTAAAAGTAATTAATAAAACTTCTAAAAAAGTATAAATTTTTTCATGGCTTAAATTATTATGAACCACACTTGGAAACAAGATTGCATTGAGAGTTCAATCTAAGTTCCACCAAAAACATGATAAATAATTTTTTTGAAAATGTATATAGTCATTGAAATGAAAAAAAATTAGTAAAAGAAAGGACTCAGATATTTTATTCTGTTACTGAATAGATTATCATAAATATATTGAGGTAGATAACTTATTGAAGTTTTTTAAATTTGCAGTTATTACAGTCAATTATCCAGTTATATATAGCAATCACAAAACAAGAAATAAGCCTAAATGGTTAAATATGTGGATAAATCTTTTCCTCAACCTTTACCCTAATTATTTAATTTAATTCAAAGCTATTTTTAATCTAACCAACATATTTTACTATTACATTTAAAAATAAATACAATAAACTCAAAAAATACATAAGTTCAATAGTTTAAAATTTCTTTAAATGTTTTATTCTAGTTTTTAACTTTTTGCTACAATTTTCCTATTATATTATTTATTTATATCATGTATAGTTATCAAAAGAATTCTGTGAATTATTGTGTAAAAAAGCAAAATAGTATTTCATTATCAATTATTTTACTATATTACTTTCTTAGTCTCAAAGTGCATTGTAAATCAAAAATATAAAATAAAGACGTATAAACTATAGGTTTAAGTTAAAAAATATCAATAAAAAATAATTATCAATCATTTTCCATATCGGCAGAATAGAGCTGTAGATTGAGGGGGTGGACTCTGATGTTCGCCCGAAGAACAAAGTTCACACTCCATTTTTCACTACCTCAATGGACAACCTCTCAATCTCTCCACACAAATTTTTCTGCTTTTTCATTTCTGTTAATTCTATTACCACTCACCACCCTTTTATTTCCCTCCTGATACATTTGCTACACCCTTTAAGCTTCAAAATCTATGTTTAAGCCCTCCTCACTACTCCCCTCCACTCTATTTTCACTTTTAACACAACTACACCCCTTTTGCAACCTCTCGCTCACCTCCCATTCCCCTCACTCACCCCACTCACCTCCATTAGCCCTCACCAGCCTTTCTCTCACATTCTAAAACTATTACTCACCTCCCCAGTTTATTGTCCACATCCCCCAGCTCTCGCTTACCTCCCCTAGCCCTTTCTCACCTTCCCAATCTTTCCAGCCCTTCACTCACCTCTTCAAGCCTCCCCCAGTCCCTTACTTTGGCTGGAGATGTGAGCGAGGTGCTGTAAAGACTAAGGAAGGCTGGGAGAAGTGAGTGAGAGGCTTTTATTACCTCCCACAGACTTTCAAAGCCCCTCGCTCACCTCCCCCAGCTTCCCAAGTCCCTTAATTTGGCTGGAGATGTGAACGAGGTGCTGTAAAGACTAAGTAGGGCTGTGAGTAGTAGGTGAGAGGCTTTTATCAACTCTCCTAGCCCTTTAAGGACCCTTGCTCACCTTTTCCAGCCTTCCCGAAGTGGGTTAGGGGATTTTATAACCTCTCCCAGCCCTGTAAAGCCCCTCTCTCACCTTCCCCAGCTTTCCCCAGTTCCTTTATTTTTCTGGGGGAGGTGAGCGATGAGATTGAAGAGGTGAAAAAAGTGTTGGGGAGGCATTCAAGGGCTTGGGAAGTAGCCAACTTTTTATAAACTTGAGAATAATTAATATGTATAAATTAGAAATAACAAGGAATAAAATTTTGAGGAATTATAACCCATTCCAAGTGGTAAATAATGTAACTAAATACATATTTCAGAATTTGAGTTGCTTGTGTTTACTAAAAAAATGTGGCCAATCGTTGAAAAAGGAAGATTTTTGTAGGGAAGAAACATGAAAAATGAAAAAAATACAAAGTAAAATAAAACTAAATAATGACAGTGGGCTGGGAAAGGTGAGTGAGGGTCTGGGGGAAGTGTGAGAAATGAAGAGAAGAGAAGGGAGAGGGGGGAAGGAGAGGAGAGTTGTTTTCTCACTGTGAAGGAAACGAATAGGGAAAATGGGTAAGTAGATGGCAAGTTTAGAAATGAGATAAGGGGGTAGGATAGGAAGTCAGATTGAAGATAAGGGAGAATTAGGGGAGGGAGGCATCAGATGGAAGTCCCACTTGTAATTCTACCAGGAATCAATTCAGGAAGCAAAAAAAAGCACTAGACATCTAGTGCACACTTTTTTCCTGCTGTGAATATTTTTTGAACTATTAATCAACTGTGGTTCAATGAAGGTTCAAATCAGTTTCAAGGTGTTTTCAAAGTAAATTCAATATTTCTTCATGATTGTTTCATCACCACCTCAATGTGTGCTGAAAAAGATATGAATTAGGGTTCAAGGTTGCGGACTTGCTAGCAAGTCCGCCCCCCATATTGCGTGGTGATTATTCTTTTATTCATTTTGATGATTTTTTTCAAGCTCTACAGATCCTTTGAAGGTTCTCAACATTTGCTACTATGTCATCATACATAAAGATAAAATATCATATTTTTTAAAATTTTCACTGATAATAATGTGATGATTATATCACTAAACTATATAGTATTTCTTAAATAATTTCTGAATATTCTTAATAATTTAAAAATGTAATTGAGCTAAAATATCTGAATTCTTATGTAAAATGAAGTTTCATTAAATCTACAATGAGGATTATTTTTTTTGAAATAATAAAAAAAGCACCATTTTTTTAAAAAAATCTTATGTGTTTACCAGCCTGTTTTAGCTATGGGGTGCACTGATTTCAGCCTTATATCAAAAAATCATATTGTTCAGATTTCAAAAAAAATTTAAATACTGAATTCGTTGGCTTCAATGATAATTCAACTATGATTCATCATGAATTCAACAAACTTTCACCCTTGTTTTTTGGATTTTTCATGAAGCTCAATTAATACTCTATTTTTGATGAATTAGGGTTTCAGGTTGCATACTTGCTAGAAAGTCAGCCCCCCATCTTGTGTGGTATATGCATAACATCTCATAGCTGAATTAAAACTTTATGATATTTTTTCTTGTTCAACCAGGTTTATGATAAGACAAATTATGCACGCATGCATAATTTTCCATTCCTTGGTTATTAATTTTAAAAAAAAAATTTGTGCACCCAAACTTAGAAAATGAAAAATTATGCACACCATAAATAATTTAATATTCCTGGAGTCATATTTTAATGAAAAAAATATTTGGCACATAAACTCATAAAATATAAAATTATGCACACATTGAATAATTATTCATTCTGTGAGTGGGATTTCAGGACATAAAAATATCTTTGCACATAAACTTATAAAATAAAAAATCATGCTAGCCCAGCTAATTTGAAATTCCTAGTATGAAATATCACACTTAAACTTAAAAAAAACAATTATGAACCATGTGCAAAATTTGCCCTCCTTGAGTGCCATTTATAGAAAAAAAAATTTTTGATACTGAAACTTATTAAATGAAAAATTATGCATGCTGTGCATAATTTGATATTACTAAAGTAAAATTTATGGGAAATCATATTTTAGCACCTAAACTAATGAAATGATAATTTATGCATAGGTTTGTAAATTTACCATTCCTAGGGTGATATTTAAAGAAAAATCATTTTTCTGCACCCAAACTCATAAAATGAAAATTTTTGCAGGGTGTGCATAATTTTGCATTCTTCCACTGAATAATTTTTTTACATAAAGTCAAAATGAAAAAATTATGAAACCTATGAATAATTTCTTGTACCTGAAGTGAAACTTTATGAAATTTTTTTGAACACCCAAGTTTATGAAATGCAAATTAAGCACATGTTCATAGTTTTCCATTCTTAGGGTTTTATTTAAATAAAATCTTTTTTTTGAATCCAAACTCATCAAATGGAAATTGATGCACAGCGTGCATAATTTCTATTCTTATATTCACATTTTGATTAAAAATTTATTGAGCCCGTAAACTTATAAAATTTAAAATTAAAAATCAGTGCATATTTTGTCATTATTTGATTGGGATTTCAAGACCAAAAAATATTTTTGAACATTAATTCATAAAATAAAATATTATGCTATCTAACAAAATTTTAATTTTTTGTTTCTAGGTGACACCAGTTGTTTGGATGTAACATTGAAAAATAACATGAAGACAAAATTTTAGTATCCCACATCCACACCAGTTTTAATCAAACATATGAAGGAATACACAGCACCTAAGATTAACATATATTTTATAATTCAAAGCATGAAGACCAAGTATTCCATAGACCACATGTACAGTTCCAAGATGAAATTTTCAACACCCTTCAAGCATATAATCATCCAAAAAATATATACACAAATTACCTGAAACTTATACATCCCACTACACATTATAGGGGGTGGACTTTCTAGCAAGTCCCTAACCTGAATTCAGATGGAAATCAGACTGAACTTATAATGAACCCATACTGAATTCTACTTGAACACCCACATAAAAAATTTTGGCTGAGTGGTGTTCATCCCTGATTGTATGGCTCCTTTTTCAATAACTCAATGTATTTTTAATCTGGGATGAATTTGGGTCCAAGGTTGTGGACTTGCTAGCAAGTGCTCCCCCCACATTGTGTGGTGTCTAATCAATTAAAATATTAAATCATTAGAAATTATTAGAAATTGTAAATGAAAAGTAAATTTTTTATGGCTTTCAATTTTATAAATATTGATATATTCAATATGAGAAATAGTGCTTTCAGCGAAATTGGACTAGCACCATAAGAAGGAGATGCTTAAAATATAGTCATCACATTAAAAATATCCATTTGAAAAATCTTTATTTTCAGAAAAAAAAAATTACATATTGCTAAGATTTTTTGCCATATTTTTGAGTAAATTCACCCTTATTATAAATGTATATTCCTAGCCCACAACTGCAGAAACATTTATTCATCTTTCTTAGATAAAAGATTAGTAGAAATCTACCTTGATAAATCTTAAAATGGCAGGAATTCAGTAGCCTAGAATCACATCAATGTTAACCAAACACATGAAGTAATACATAACAGTTGACATTGTCATACATTACATACTGAAAATATGAAAATTAGGCATGCAGTTACCCACAAGTGCTACATGGTTTATTAAATACGCGAAGTAATACATAATAGACAATATTGAAATTCATGCCATACTGAAAATATGAAGAGCAGGCGTGCAGTAGTCCACAAGAACAACATTTTTTATCAAAGATATGAAGTAATACATCATAGGCAACATTTTCATACACTATATATATAAAAAAATGAAGTTCAGGCGTGCAGTAGCCCACAAGGGCAACATTGTTTATCAAATTTATGAAGTAATACATAACATCCAACATTATCATACATCATATACTTGAAAACATGAAGATAAGAAATGTAGTAGCCCACAAGCGCTTTTATGATAATCAAAATTATTAAATTAAACAAAATATCAAACATGGATGTAACAAAAAGAAGGCATTAACAAGAGTCAGAATCAAAAACTTTATCAGCTTAAGGAGTTTACAACAAGGAATATTAGGATGTGAGGAATTTAAAATGTACATACATACAGATAAACCAAAAAAAATTATTTTCCTCATTTCTACTCAGAAACCCTCCATCAAGCCAAGCTCTTTCCTCAGGTAATACTTACATTACAAGTTAAGACATATCCTCCAGTACTTAATACATCAACCCATGTTTCTATCAGCACAGTATAAGTCTTATCCGTAATACTAGGATACCATTGCAAATTGAAAGGAAATTCACACACGTTGTAGTCTTCCAACATTGGCAGAGCCCATTGTTGGTCTATTTGGTGTTGTTTTGATATGCCTTAAATGGCATTGTTTAATAATTGGATGTTTTTCTGGAATTATTCGGCAAATATTGCGTCTGTGGGGATTTGGGTACTACCATTTGATAGCCCTGGATTTTCTCTATACTTTATGTCTTTTTGACATTTTTCATATTTTAAGTATTTAAGGGATTATTGCTCATTTCTCATTTAAAAGGATATCTGTTTAATTTAATTTTTTGTGTTTTACGGGCTAACCATAAGTCTTAGAGTTTAGTTCTTAGTACCATTAGAATGGGCTAATTTTTCTCCACATTTTATGTCCCAATGTTGTTATAGCCTAATTATGTGTTTTAAAGTTTTTAGTAGTTGTAGTAGATTTTTCTAAGTATTTTGAGTATTTTCGGATGTTTTTGGTGGTTTTCTGGCTTCAGGGTAGTCTGGACGCCTCAGGTAGGCCTCCCGAAGTTGGGTGAACTGCCTGCCTCAGTGATAGAAGGCTGTGAAGCGTCTCTAGAGGGGTTTTATGTAAGTTGGCGCTCAAGAATTCCAAATTTATTGGTGTTCATGGGCTTTTTGATAGTGGTCTTTGTGTATATAGTGAATAAGACAGTTTGGGGAAAATTTAATTATCATACAACCATCCGGAGGAAATATCCTTGCTCCTCACTCAGTTTTCACTGTTTTTTGGCCACAATTGGCTGTGTTTGTTGCAAGGTTAGTTCTTCTTTTAACTTAACTTGGAAAATGGTTTCTCTGGTGTAGTCTTGCAAGCTATATCAAGTATTATTGCTGTCTCTGGCGTGGATTTGAAACCTACATAAAATATCATTGATTTCTCTGGTGTGGACATTGGTCTAAATTTCAGTTCTTTGGTTTGGTAGTCTATCTGGAGACTGCTTTCTTGGCTGATCAGGCAGTCAAGTGTGTTTGAAAAGGGGATATAGCAACAGGAACCAATTTACTGTAGTAGGTAAATCTCACTTTATTTTTCTAAAGTAAAAGGGAATTTTCTCTCTGGGTTTTCTCCAACTCCCTTGGTCAAGGCCTATAGCTAGTACTATAGGATTGTATACAACATCAATAAAGATGAATACTATCCATGGTTTAGATCCCAAAAACCTTTAGGAATCTTCCAAATCAGAATATATTTGGATAAGATTTAAAATGCTCAAAAGAAGTTCTACTTGGCCAAGGTGGAGTGGGAGGTCATCCTCTTCTCTTGGAAAGTTTTTTCTTCCAGGTAAAGATGATAAGGGTTGTACTTTCTCAGCTAACGCTTGTACTAACATTTCTTAAAAAGATTTATACTGTGCAATTTGATTTCCTTATTAAGGTGTGCACATGGAACATGCATTGAAGCTTTCTTCATGTATCAAAGAATCAAAATCATTCACATTATCACATGAAAAACCTGTTTCATTCAACAAGTGTAACATTTCCTCTAAAAGATCATCACATTTTCTGAGCAGATTGAAAAAACCATTAGAATATTTTTGAACATGGTTGCCTAGGCTATCTAAAAGAATTTGACGCAACTGAGAATCAAGAAATGTTATGGTTTTAAGAGAATAAGCTACTTCATTGTTGAGCCATGACTTTAAAGACATTTTTAACAAGTTAATGTCCACTTGCCCTGTATATCATCAATAGACTTGTAAAATAGTGCTCATTTGGCCAAAAAGTTAATATATATATATATATATATCTAAGATATAATAACTAACCTAAATAGTCAGATTTTCTTTGTGGTTTACTAGAAACAAATTTGTTGGCTAGCTCATTTGATTCTCAGAGATCCCATCCACAATTATGATCCTGTACTTGGACAACAGGACAATACTCTATGACTTTTCTCTTTTTGCTTGTGGAATTTAGAGTTTACTATGGACTTTGAAAAAAAGGGATGAATTAGACATAGAGTGACTCAACTTTGGATTCACCACAATAGATGCATAAGGCGCTATTGAAAAGAAAAATCCATCAACAACATAGTTTGAATTCAAATCAGGAGGCTGTTGCTGAGGCTGGCTCTGAACAGGTGGTTTTCAAACTGATGAGTTGGCAGTAGATGGCTTGGTAGAGATCAAGATGTTCACAGGTAATTGATGCTGCAAGTTTTAGATCTGAATTGAGTTATGAAAGTTTTTGCCAGAATTAAATGATGAAGGGGAAGTAAAAGATAAATTGCTACAATTCCCTGAGCTGTCACATTAGATAATGCAATATAAAGTGTGTCATGTTCTGCATGATAGAAATGCAGATTACAAAAGGCAACCAGAAAATAAATTATGGTTTTTTGAATGTAAAAAAGGCTAATTAGTTGTAGCAATTTAAAAAAACAAGACAATGGAATGTATGAACAACTAAACTTACCAGTGATTTTACTTTTTTTCTTACACAAGTATGCTCTAGCACAAGATTTTCTTCCCTGTTTATTTGTCTGACCCCTTTTATTTCCCACAACTTGTGTGGATTGTTTAGAGCATCTAACTCCCTGTTGATAAATTATGAGTTGAAAAATGAGAATATTTCCGCAACATTATTTAATGAATTGACTGAAATCACCAGCGTATGCACACTCATTTACTACTGGCACATTAAACTGAATTTTTGACTATTGCCTTCCCAACACATTCAGTAAACACCTTCTAGTTTACTTTGTGCCTAAAATGGGGCTTTGCACCATGTCACGTTGTAGACAATCCTATAGTACTAGCTTTAGGCCTTGACCAAGGGAGTTGGAGAAAAACCAGAGAGAAAACCCCTTTCCCTTTAGAAAAATAGAGTGAGATTTAATTGCTAAAGTAAGTTGGTTACTTTTTGTTAAAGCCCCTTTTTTAACACACTTGACTGCTTGATAAGCCATGAAAGTAGTCCCCAGACAGACTACCAGACAAAGGAACTGAAATGTAGACCAATGTCCACACCAGAGAAAAAAAAGATACTTGATGTAGGCTTAAAATCCACACCAGAGACAGCAATAATACTTGATATAGCTTGAAAGACTATACTAGAGAACCTGTTGCTAAATTTGAGTTAAATGAAGAACTAACCTTGCAACCAACACAGCCAATTGTAGCCAAAAACAGTGAAAACTGAGTGAGAAATAAAGGATATCACCTCCGGATGGTTGTATGATAATTAAAGTTTCCCCAAACTGTCTTATTCAGTATGTGCACACAGACCACCCATCTAAGATCCATGCACAGCAACAAATATGGCACCTGTACAGCCAAATTGAATAAAAACCCTCCAGAAGCGCTCCCCAACCTTCTTAAATAGAGGCAGATGGGCCACTGTAGAGTAGACTACTACTGTCACCTTGCTGCAGGCAGAATCCAAGGGAGTTGTAAAAACAAAAAGAAATCCCTGTCCCTCTAAGTAAATGTAAGATTCATTTAACTAAGCTTGAAGATCTGCTTTAAGAGTTGGATAAGTTGAAAATCTGAGAGAAAGACTTTGAAAGTGTTGGAAACCTATAATATAGAATAAAAAATAAGTGCAATAAATGATTACACCCCCAAAACAAATACCTAATACCAGATTACACTGATACAAGTCACAGAAAATACTTAGAAAAAGCCGCAAAACTTGCCCCAGAGACTGAAAAGTACAGTAAAGTACCCCAGAAACTACCCTTGGGATGATCTGTTCAAGGTTCCTTATTAAAGGTCTGCCCCAGATTTACCCAGTTTCCCACCAAAATTTAAGAGTTTTCTTAATTATATTTTTATTTTATAAATTTTATAACAAAATTAATAAATTTGAGTCACCAAGGAAGAGAGCTATCCAATGGTACCCTATATGTTAATATTTTTTATTATAATTGTTGTTATATGTTAAATATTGTTAATTATCAAAAAATACCTTTGTTATCAAAACTAAAAGACAAAAACATGTAGAAGACTAAGATTCCCCTCCCCACATATTATTCTCCTGCTCCAGACCTTTCCAACAATACCCTACATGCATATGATCTACAATAAACTATTGATATAGTAAGCATAATAACTTTCTAACCAAATTTTGCCACAATAGCCAAACTTTTGGCACAGTGACAAAACTTTGCACTGGTGATCAGACTTTTCTACAGTGACCAAGCTTTTCCACAGTGCCCATACTTTTCTGCAGTGACCAAACTTTGCACTGGTTATCAGACTTTTCTACAGTGACCAAACTTTTCCACAGTGCCTAGACTTTTCTGCAGTGACCAAACTTTGCCACAGTGCCCAGACTTTTTGCACCAATGACCAAAATTTGCAACAATGACCAAATTTGCCACAGTGACTTCGCTTTTGCACCAGAAAATCACCGGAGAGAACCAGAGCGCATAAGAGCGCACCATAAAAAAAAATGGCTACTCCATGAGCACACTTCATCCACCAAAAATACCAAGAGAGCCCTAGAAAATCCAGTAAAACCAATACCCAATTCATGAAACCATCAAATAACAGTAGGAATACCAACATATATCCATTCCAAAACACCATAAATCCTCCAGAAAGAATCACCATAAATCCTCCAAAAATCACCATAAATCCACCCAAAAAAAATCAGTTATCTCCCTTTAACCAAATTAACACCTGCTAACACCATGATTTTCTTCCAACCAAGGTCCAATCAAATTTTCACCTAAGTAGCCTACCCAGATTTGGAATTCAACCCAGCCCGACGTTGGAGGTGCCACCTGAAGTTTTTTTATTAATCTTGGAATTAAGATAGATGGCCCAGATCTTTTGGTGTTGGTAGAAGAAGGTCCAGGTTGAGGTGGAGGTGAAGCTGTTGCAGAAGATAATGGACCAGGTCTGTAGCAGGTCTTCTTTCTGAATTGGCAGACATCACAGAACGTTCTGTATGGATGGACAGGAGGTGTGATGGTGCAGATTAGATTATTGTCAATGCAGTATTGGCAAGGACCCATTTCAGAGGCAGATTTGTGAAGAAGGTTGAACATGGTGGTTTGATGAAAGAAGAATGTGGACATTCTTACTTGGAGGGAGGATATGGTCTTCCAACATTGGCAGGGGCCTTTGTTGTGTTGTTTGGCGCTGTTTGTGCATGTCTTAATTGGCATCAGTTGAAGAATTGGGTGTTTTTCTGGATTTATTCCATAAATATTGGGACTGAGGGTATGTGGGTACTATCATTGGATAGCCCTGGTGTTTCTATATATTTCATATCTTGTTAATATTTTTCATATTCTAAGTATTAAGGGGTCATTTCCTCATTTTTAGTTACAAAAGATAGCTCTTTAATTTTGTTTTTTGTGTTTTACAGGCTAACCTTAAGTCTTAGGTTTAAGTGCTTATTACCATTAGATAGGGCTAATTTAGCTCTATATTTCATATCTCAACGTTGTTATAGCATAATTTTGTGTTTTAAGGGTTTTAGTAGTTGTAGTGAATTTTTCTAAGTAGATTAGATGTTTTTATTGGTTTTATGTCTTCAGGGAGGCCGGGCCGCTTCAGGCGGCACCTCCAAGGTCAGGCAGCCAGCCCGCCTCTGTTTTAGAAGGTTGGGGAGCGCTTCTGGAGGGTTTTTATTTAATTTGGCTGGTACAGGTGCCAAATTTGTTGGTGTGCATGGACTCTTAGATAGTGGTCTGTGTGTACATAGTTAATAAGACATTGTTGGGCAACTTTAATTATCAAACAACCATCCGGAGGTGATATCCTTGTTCCTCACTCAGTTTTCACTGTTTTTTGGACACAATTAGCTGTGTTTGTTGCAAGGTTAGTTCTTCATATAACTCAATTTTGGCAACAGGTTCTCTGGTATATTCTTGCAAGCTATATCAAATATTATTGCTGTCTCTGGTGAGGATTTGCAGCCTACATCAAGTATCTTTGCTTTCTCTGGTGTGGACATTGGTCTACATTTCAGTTCTTTGGTCTGGTAGTCTGTCTGGGGACTACTTTCTTGGCTGATCAAGCAGTCAAGTGTGTTAAAAAAGGGGCTTTAGCAAACAGGAACCAACTTAGTTTAGCAAGTAAATCTAACTCTATTTTTATAAAGGGACAGGGAATTTTCTCTCTGGTTTTTCTCCAACTCCCTTGGTCAAGGCCTATAGCTAGTATTATAGGATTGTTTACACTGTAAAACGTGAAAAACAAAATTAAAAAGCCATCTTTTGTAAATGAAAAATGAGGAAATGACCCCTTAAATCTTAGAATTTGAAAAATATCATCAAGAGATGAAATATATAAAAAACCTAGGGCTACCCAATTATGGTAGCCACATACCCACAGTTCAAATATTCACGGAATAAATCAAGGAAAACACCCAATTCTTCAACAGATGTCAATTTAGACATGCACAAACAGCACCAAACAAAACAAAAAAGGCCCCTTCCAATGTTGGAAGACCACATCCTCCCTCCAATTTAGAATGTCCACATTCTTTCTTCATCAAACCACCATGTTCAACCTTCTTCCCAAATCTACCTCTGAAATGGGTCCTTGCCAATACTGCATTGACAATAATCTAATCTGCACCATCACACCTCCTGTCCATTCATACAGAACGTCCTGTGATGTCTGCCACTCGAGAAATAAGACCTGCTACAGACCTGGTCCATTATCTTCTGCAAAAGCTTCACCTCCACCTCAACCTGGTACATCTTCTACCAACACCAAAAGATCTGGGCCGTCCATCTGGATTCCAAGATTAATCAAAAAGCTACACCCTTTCTAGAAGAGTTCCAAAACCACTAAAACAACAAGTTCCACCATCCCTTTTCCATCTGATGGTAAAAACATCCATTTCTTCTATCCAATTTAAAAAACTTATGACTTCTCAGTTCCTTCATCTTCTGACAGTTATTATAACAATGTAGGATCCATTGAACCAACAACACCAAACCACTTGCCCGTAATTAAGGCCAAGTTCCAAAAAAACACATCTCAACAGAAATATGTTCTGCTAAACTACTTCCAATCCACTCCTGCTAGTGATCCACAGGACATTGAGAACAGAAGACACCTCATTCACCAGTTCAAGGCTAATTCTAAACACTTTATTTCATCTCTTGATTCTCTCTGTATTTCCACTAGTACTCAAGCTTGATTCAGAAAAGAAAAATTGACCACACCCTCTATAGGATTTAACCACAAACAACCCTCAGTTTTAAGTCTTGGGGGACCATCCTCATTTTATAGTCTTGGGGGACTCAAAAACCTAAATCATAAATTCAGAACCAGAGATCAACCACATTAAGACACAGAGAAAAAACTAACATTCTTGGGTAATTGTGAGTAGAGCTTCCAGCCCATCAATTAACCCCAAACCTGCCTTTGCTAAATTCTGAGGCCCCCGCTGTGGATACCCTCTGCAAATCTTTCAAACCCATTCCAACAACAAAAACCCATTCCTCAGTTTATAGTCTTGGGGGACTACACCATCAAACAATCCTAAGTTTAAAGTCTCGGGGGACTAACACAGTGTTCAGTTTAAATTCTTGATGGACTATTCTTGAAACTTCTTGAAACCAGCCAGTTTAAATCTTGGAGGACTACCAGATCCACAGTAGTAAAAAATAAATTCTTGAAACAATAGATTTTTCAGTTTAGAGTCTTGATAGACTAGACATCCAAAAACTTAAGACAAATTCTTGAAAACCAGCCAGTTTAAAGTCTTGGAGGACTTCCAGAAACCAGATTTCAGTTTAAAGTCTTGATGAACTTTTCTTGAAAAAATCTTGAAGATATATCCCATAGATCCCCAAACCAAAAACCATTAAAGCCAAAACATTTAACCTCCTTTAACAAATAAAACAAAATAAAATGTTATCCCCCAGCTAATTGATGAGCTGATCCCCTGATACATTACCCACATCCAAGTGCACCTTGATGTGGTGACACCTAAAAAAAAATTTATAATTTTTTTTTTTGATTTTGACTCCTCTTCTACCAAAATCATTGCCAGAGCCCTATCTTGAGCCTTTGAACAAACATAGCCTCAATAAAAAAATTAAAAGAAAAAAAGAGAAAAAAGAAAATAATCTTGAATACACCACTTTCACAGCCAACACCCTAATACCACATAGCAAAGCCAGCTCCAGGTCTACTGAAAAGATCACTGGGTAGGCTCCCTCCAATAATTAAAAATGATGGGAGACCACCATTGATCCACCACCAATCAAAAATTGCCAAAAGACATCCAAGGCAATCCATTTTAAAGTCATAGAGGACTAAAAACTTGAATCACAAAAAAACAACACTAGAATTCAACCAAAAAAAACCAAAGGCTTGAAACAGACATTCTGCGGTAACTGTTCTACAGAGCAGCCAGCATATCAGTTACCCCCAGAATTGCCAAAATATAATCTAGATGCCCCCCTGGGTTCCTTCTAACACAAACACAACATCCAACAAAATTAAACAAAACCAATAAGTATGAGGGGTCCAGCACTTGAAGACCAAAAGAATTTCCAGCTTAAAGTCATGGTGGACTAAAAACCTGTTCAAGAAAAAAAACAAATACTAGAACTCAACAAAATTAAGAGAAGGGGTTGAAAACAGACAATCCAGGGTAACTGTTGTTAGAGCATCCAACCCATCAGTTATCCCCACACTTGCCAAAAAAAATCTAGAAGCCCCACCCCTGGGTACCTTCTAACAAAAAAAAAGATATTCCAACACAAATCTTCTCCCATAAAAAACAAAAAACTTTAAAACACCATTAAAATTCTTGAAAGCCGAAAAAATCCAATTTAGAAATAAAATTTTGCAGTTTAACCTCATGCTGGAGGTTAGATAAAACCAATGATCATCATTTTTATCTTCATTTCCTTTTAAACAAAATACCCATCTTCACTTGAATTTTTCTTTTCTTCCATCTTCATTATACTTAGATTTTTTTTTCCTTTTTTATATAGAGACTTGAACCAGAGAGACTGATAAGATTTGGATAAAACAAAAAAAAAATTCCTGACCAAATACATAGAGGCCAAATTAAGCAAAACCAAAAAATTATGTAGTGTATCCTCATTTCTGAGGAATCAGATTCTTAAAATACAAAGGTTGAAACCAATAAGTTTACCCCTAGGGCCTGAACCCCCTAAGCTCCTCTTCCAATTCTGATATCCCAACATCAGACCTCCAAACAAATCTTCCATCCTCCTCCATACACAGAGTATACCATAGTTCACATCACTAGAATCATTAAATTCTCCACCCTGTGAAACATCTGGAACCTCCACCACATCTTTAAAATCAACCTCCATACCAGTGACATCCAAAACATCACAATAATCCTCTTCCCTATAGGAATCTTGCTTAGAATCTGAAAAATCCTCCAGAATAACATCCATTACATCAAAATAAAAATCCTCCTCCAAGCAGAGACCTTTTGATCTTGAGGGAACCACCTGAAAATAATCTTCCTCTATTAGAAAAAGATCCAAGACAGAATTTTTCTGTCCCTCCAAAAATTCAACTGATACATTCTCCTCCAATAAGCCATTATCTGAACCTTCAAGTGCATACATCTCCAAAAAATCCAGTGAAACACATTCCTGAGTTCTCATGGTATCCTCTGGAAAAGAAAAGTTAGCTTCACAAACATCATTAGAATCACCATCTTCTGAAATTGATGGTGCCAACACCTCCCCAGAAGCTGAAATTTCCACCACAGTCTTCTGAACCTCTCTGTCCAACAGTATTTCCTCTCCAGATTCCACATCCCTATCCTTCATACCATCCTAATAAACCAAAATAACCTCCTTTAAAACAGCCATAGCATGAATCCTATATTCCCCATTTGGAAGAGTCTTCATCAAGTCAGACTTGAAAAGAATCTCCATAACCTCCACCTTTACATCCCTACCCATGACACTCCAAAATAAATACTTGGCCCCATCTTCATGTGGTAATATATCATTATATACCAGATAATCCAGAGCCTCCCCAAACTCCTCCATGAATTCCCCATACTGAGAAAGAGAAGTTACACCATCTTTTCATTCCCACTTCATAGCAATCCCATGAAGATCCACCATTGAGAAAGTAGTAGGCCACCTTTTAAAAATTTCAATCTTCAACCTTTCCCAGTCCTGAATCCTATATCCTGACATACCAGAAACTTCCTTCTTCACCTCCCTATTGCCAATCAAAAAGATTACTTACCTGACCATGTCCAACAGTGAGGCCCCATCAATCTCAGCAGCAACCTCAAACCTAGCCAAAAACCCCTTTGCATCCTCCCCCAAAAACCTTGAACCATCCCAAGACTGAATCCTAACCATCCTAGCAAATCCAAGTTACGGCCTCCAATCTCCACCAAAGATAGCCAAAGTCCCCCCCAATAGCCTTAAAGACCTAGGAGGGACCAAATCCAACAGAAAAGAAGACCCCTAGACCAACCATAAAGAGATATAGCACCAAATTCCAAAATCCACCAAAGGGAGAATCCTAGATCAACAGATTCGACCCCCACGTTGGGAGCCAGAAATGTAGACAATCCTATAGTACTAGCTATAGGCCTTGACCAAGGGAGTGGAAGAAAAACCAAAGAAAAAATCCCCTGTCTCTTTAGAAAAATAGAGTGAGATTTACTTGCTAAAGTAAATTTGTTTCTGTTTGCTAAAGCCCCTTTTTAAATACACTTTACTGCTTGATGAGCCAAGAAAGTAGTCCCCAGACAGACTACCAGACCAAAGAACTGAAATGTAGACCAATGTCCACACCAGAGAAAGCAAATATACTTGATGTAGGCTTAAAATCCACACCAGAGACAGCAATAATACTTGATATAGCTTGCAAGACTATATTAGGGAGCCTGTTGCTAAAGTTGAGTTAAATGAAGAACTAACCTTGCAACAAACACAGCCAATTGTGGCCAAAAACAGTGAAAACTGAGTGAGGAACAGGGATATCACCTCCGGATGGTTGTATGATAATTAAAGTTTCCCCAAACTTTCTTATTCAGTATGTACACACAGACCACCCATCTAAGATCCATGCAAAGCAACAAATCTGGCACTTGTACCAGCCAAATTGAATAAAAACCCTCCAGAAGCGCTCCCCAACCTTTTAAAACAGAGGCAGGCGGGCCGCCCAAAGTTGGAGGTGCCACCTGAAGCGGCCCTGCCTCCCTGAAGCCAGAAAACCAATAAAAACATCTAATCTACTTGGAAAAATTCACTACAACTACTAAAACCCTTAAAACACAAAATTGCGCTATAACAACATTGAGTCATGAAATATAGAGCTAAATTAGCCCTATCTAATGGTACTAAGCACTTAACCCTAAGACTTAAGGTTATCCCGTAAAATGCAAAAAAATAATTAAACAGCTATCTTTTGTAACTGAAAAATGAGGAAATGACCCCTTAAAACTTAGAATATGAAAAATATCATCAAGACATGAAATATATAGAATAACTGGGGCTATCCAATGATGGTACCCACATATTACCAGTCCAAATATTCACTGAATAAAACAAGAAAAACAGCCAATTTTTCAACAGATATCAATTAAGACATGCAAAAACAGCGCCAAACAACACAACAAAGGCCCCTGCCAATTTTGGAAGACCACAACGTTTCATTTTGTGACATTAAAACCTGCATTGATAATGTGATATGATTTTGCCCTCAGTCTTTGTTATATGCTGATATTATGTAGTTTAAATGGATATAAGGTCAATGAGAGTTGATAGGGGATGATTTGAAAAAGTGAAGAGTTCCAATAAATATTTTTGTGTAGTGTTAGAGATGATGCAAATTATAAGTGAAAAATGGGAAAACTTATTTGTAAAATTTGAGAGTGTTGGGAGTTGCAGATGAGTTTGAAAAAAAAAATGGAAGGAGTGGGTGCAAGTTACAGATTGTAAAATTTTAAGCATCATTAACTTTGCTCAAATGTTTGTATTATCTACTAAAATTTTTGGTTAATGTAAGAGTTTAATGAAATGGTGACAAAATTTAAGACAATGCTCTGTTAAGCAGGCATACCAATGAATTAACCAACATTTTGGTAGATGCTCTCAGAAGGTGGGAGTGATGTACTTTTCAGCCAGGCTGCTAGACTTACCCAGTAAATTAATTAACTATTTACTGCAATAAAGCCGCACCTTATTATTTTAGATTTAATAATAATAATTTATTTACATTAAATTTACCTATAACAAATTAACTAATGAAAAAATGGTAAATTTAGTGAAAAATTAAAATTAATATTAATTGTCCCTTATATTTCTATTTTCTAGCACGGTGCTCAATGACAGGTTAAAAGAAATTGAAATTGATTTTAAAATAAAATAAAAATAAAAATTTAATATTCAAATAAAATTAACTAACTACAAAAAATTCAAATTACTTATTTAAAATTGACATTACAGTAAATTTTAAATACATTAATTTATTTCTTTCATATACATTAAATTCTCTTTTCTGACACCTTCTTTTTGGAACAACCTTATTAAATTGGAAATATTTTTCTGTAATATTCTTTTCTTCTCTCAGACTACTTTATTTAGGATTTTAACACCATGCCATGTCTCTCCTTTGCCTATATAAGGTCTTCCTTTCTGGTTGTTTCTGATTTGTTCCTTAATTTCTTACCATTTCTATAATACATCAATTAAATAGACCCTTTATTTCTATACTTTATAATATTAGTACTTACATTACCGTAAAATCAAAGATATAATTTATAACAATATTTGAAACCACATCTTATAATTTGAGTAAAATAATCAAAAAGATAAAGAAATACGTACCTTGCCTTTGAGAATCTTATAATCCACTTAAAATCCTAGTAGAACCTCCAGATAAATCTTCTAGACTAAGAGACCCATCAACAGTTGGGACCCTTTCTAAATTGTTGACAGAACATTGATATCTTGAGGCCGGAGACTGTGGGACCATCACCATCAAGGTACCTATAAAGATGAAGTGGATGACAAAAAGAACAAACTTCATCAATTAGTGACTTATTTTTTTGCTGCAAATGGGAATCGAACCGCGGTTTAAAACTTAAGTTTATATATTGACTATAGTCATATATATTTGTGGTAATTTTATTTATTACTATTTGTGGGTCACTTTGCACTCTGCATACTGTATGTATTTCCTTTTACTCAGCACTCTGTAAGTGGCATGAATTTGCTCATTTTACAGGGGGAGGTGTCTGGTAATTTTGAATTTTTATTTTTTTTCCTAGTTGACAAAGATAGAACTATAGTGTTCTTAGTCCTAGAAGTAATATAAAATATTTTTATTATTATTATATTATATTATTTTTTTCAGTTGACTTTGTCCTGGATAAATTAAAATAATATTATTTTTTCAGTTGAAAAATTGTCCTGACAATAAAATATTAAAAATTAATAAAAATAATTTATATTAAAATTATTTCAGTTGACATCAAGTCCTGGTAATTTAATATCCTTCAGTTGATTTTAATCCTGATAATTATCAAAATTTAATTTGTTGATTAAAAAATTAATTTTGTTTCTTCAGTTTATTTCTTTTAATCCTGGTTATAAAATTATTTTGAGTTATTAAAAATTGTGATTATCATTTCAGTTGACTTTTTATCCAGAAGATTTTTAAATTTTATTTATTTTTTTTTCAAAAAAAGCAAAAATAAAACTAATACATCTTAATATTTCCTTCCCTCAGTTCAGGTTAAATTTAAAAAATGACTGATCAAGGTGTTTCTGCTACCCGTGAAGAGGAATTGGATCTGATTGATTATGATGAAGCTCATTCTGTAATTTCTCCCTTGACTACAAAATTGGCTCAAATTAATCAATCATTGGACCAATAAGGATGTGGAAATGGAGGAAGTTGAAATACTAGTGGAGAAAAATGCTCAGGTACAAAAGCCTACCATCAACCCCCTAGAAGGACTTCCCAAAGGCTTCAAAATAAAAAAAATGCCTTTACCTCAGCAAGTAAACAATCTCTCCACCCACAAAAAGGAACTGAGGACAGAGAACTTCAGACTTAGATCAAGAACAGAATCACTAGAAAAAATTTAAGAAAAATATATGCCTTTCTTCAAGAGAAGAAGAGACCTCCCCCCCCCAGGGATCTTCCAAAATTGGCACCCAAGAAACCAGAAAAGGTGGAAGTATCAAAGTGGAAGTGGTATTGGTTAAACAGGCAGTGGGATTATTTGTCTCAACATCAGCAGCTTCAAATGCCTCAGGCAGGTCCATCAAGACCCAGTCAATTCAACCCCACACATCCTCACCCTTATCAAGGAGACAGAAAAAGAAAAAAAAAAAATATTCAGATCTTTCACAAGCCTTGGTAAGCCCCTCTATTGAATCTCAAGTACCATTTCTTGTTGTGATTCAGTTCCTTCAGGTGATTCTGGAAGAGAAGATGAAACTGTGAGACCAGTAGAGGCTGATAAGAGTATACAAATCACTCAATATTCTAATGTATCAAACCCTTTAGTTTTAATTGCTACTTCAATGATAAATCCTTATATGGCTATTATTGATGAAACACTTGATCCTGAGTTTTATGAGAATCTGGAAAGTTACTCTGTTTCTTTATTGAGAAACAATCCAGATGTAGCAAAAATTAATGATGATTATTTGAACAATATTATTGCTAAACAAATTCATATAATGAACAACATGAAATTGATTCATAAATATATTAGTTTGTTAATTGAACAGGGTTATCAAGCATTGAAGAGTGAATTACAGAAAATTTCTGATGATTTGTTTCATTACAAAGTAACTCATGAAAAGAAAGTTGCTTTATGGCAAAATATCAAGAATGATTTGTCTAAATTATAAGATACTGTGTCCATCTGTTTCCAGGAGCTAGAGGGACAAAATTTGAACTTAAAAAGATTGAGTGATCATTATTCATCTTTAAAATATAAGAAAAATTTATCTTTTGCAACCATCAATGAGAGTTTATCTAGTATTCCAAGAGTGAAGACTAGGATAACAACCATTGAAGAGAAATTAAATTCATTGTTCCATGATCAAAAGTTTTCTGACATCTCTGTGAAGGAACATATGGTACAGGATGCTCCAAATTTACCAGTTGCTAGTTCATCTAAAGTAAAATTAGCTTCAGAAATGCCTGTTGATACCACTGAGTTTCCATCAAAAATTGATAATGCACCAGGATCTTCAACAGATGGATTAAACAATGAAACTACTTCCCAATTGAAGAAGTTACAGATAATTTACACTTAAAAACAAGCTTGTAATAAGGATAATAATTCAAATTAAAAGAATTGGACAAAACTTGACCAGTATCCAACATTTGATGGTGATTCTTCTTCTGATTGGCAGCAATTCATTTGAAGAATTGATAACTTGAAAAATTCTTACAAAATCCCAGATGAGGAAATTGTGTCTTAGTTAATTTATTTGTTTACCAATGTAGCCCTAATGTGGTATGAATCTGTTCTCTTGTATAGGAATGAATACTCATGGGAAGATTGGAAGAAATTGATTAAAGCACAATTTGGTGGCTCCAATTTTAGGATGGCTCAAAAAAGGCAGTATGAGGAGACTAGATATAGCTCTTCTACTGATAAGCCTATTGAGTTCTTAATGAAACTTGTAAAAATCATGAGGGCAATGGACCCAAATATGGATTTTGAGTTATGGAAGGACAGGATCCTTTATAAATTACCAATGTCTATGAGAGACTTGATAGTGGCAAGGACTGAGTTCTCTAGAGAACCTTCTTCTTTCAGTATTACTTGCAATGAGATCCTTATAAACAACAAGTATGATGCCAGAAGATTCATTCCTAGAACCTCTTTGGTGAAACCCTCCACTTTCCAACAGAAATCTCTGGAAAAGCTTGGTAAACCTTCTGCCCCTGTTGAACCTAAAAAGTATGCAAAAAACACTTTCTTCAAGTGCAATAAGCCTTGGCAGAATATCTATGTTTGTGACAAGAAGATAAATCTTGTTTAACAAACTGAGGAGCATGCTGATGACACAATAGCACTTGATGATACTTCAAGTGATTGTGCCAGAAATATTTCATATTAATCTCAACAAGAAATCTTGATGCTGCAAGAAGATATTCATTATTTAAATACTATTGATATTGATTATAATGCTTTATCTACAGTTGAGGATGCTGAGATCATAAAGAACATTGAGGATAGCTCAATTGTTATTGCTCCTCTTAAGGCACCAGTCTTGATCAATGGAACCAGCATTTAACTTGTTCTGGATTCTGGAGCTGGAGGAAGTGTAGTATCTGAAAAAGCACTTTCTTCAGTGGATCAAGACTATAAATCAAAACTGATGCCTATCATTTCTGAAAATTGGAGAGGTTATGGCTCTGTTTTGTCCCCCATTGGTAAATACAAAACCACCGTGTTTTTCAATTATAACCATGGTTTTGTAAGAGCTATTTGTGATTTTGTTGTCATGAAGAATGATAACTTAAGCAATTGGTTTATTGTAGGAAATGATATTTTAACCAAGTATGGCATAAAATTGGATCCCTCAAACCAATGTTTCACAATGGGGATGAATGGGAAGAGAAAATTTAAGATTTCCTCCCCAAAAAAATTATTAAAACCAGAATTGAACACATGTTATTCTGTGGTTCAATATAAAGGAAGATCTACAAAAGAAATGCTTGACCCTATGTCTGAAATTGACAATGCTTCTTTTGGAGAACAACTTTCTGGTGAGGATAAATATTCCATCATTAGATTGATAAAATCTTTTCCTATGGCCTTTGCTCATGGGTCACATGAACTAGGATTGGTTAAAGAAGAAATGAAACTTTCATTATCTTGTCCATTGACTGACATACCACCTAGCTCAAAGAAGAAGCCTTATCCTGATTCTCCCACAACGAGAAAAGATATTGAAGACAATATCTCTACCCTTTTAAAATGAATATTATTGAAAATGTAGTTAAAACACCTAAATATTGTGTTATCTCACCTGTCCTAATTTATTATGAGAAAGATAAATCCAGATTATGTGGTGATTATAGAGCATTGAATACTTATACTGTTTATGATATCTATCCTTTACCTATAGTTAGCTGTATACATGCTACCTTACAAGGTGCTAAATATATCAGCTATCTGGATGGTAACAAGGGATATAACCAGGTACCTAATGAGAAGAATTTCCAGAATTTTCTGATTATTGCTACTCATTTGGGTATTTATAAGTATGTTAGGATGCCATTTAGCCCTAAAAATGCCCAATCAGTTTTTCAAAAAGTTATGGATGACACATTCCATCAAGAGATAATTGAAGGATGACTGGTGGTTTATATTGATGATATCATTATATTCTCAAAAACATTTGAGGACCATCTTAAGCACCTGTGTAAAGTGTTCTACAAAGTGGATGAAATAAATATGACAATTGCTTTGAAGAAATGTAAATTTGGTTTTCATTCTTTAAAAGTACTTGGTCATTTTGTTTAAGGGTTACAGATATGTGTTGACCAAAAACAAAGTGGCAGCCATACAACAGGTGAAGGCTTCTATCACACTTAGAGAGCTCCAGAGTTTTTTGGGAATGTGTGGATACTATAGACAGTATATTAGAAATTACCAAGACATAGCTTTACCCCTTACCCAATTGACTAGAAAGGATGTTTCTATTTCTGGAATAGTGAAAGACAGAGAGCTTTTGACACTATGAAACACTGTTTGATGTCAGCACCAATTCTTTCCTTACCTGACTTTAATCAACCATTTTTTTTGTACACTGATGCCAGTTTCATTGGTCTTGGTGCTGCCCTCCATCAAAAAAAGTGATGAATGATAAAGTATCAGAAGTAGTAATTTGTTATATTTCAAGAACCTTGAGAGATAGTGAATTGAAATATGGTGCCACACAGCTTGAATTTTTAGCCATAGTGTGGGCTCTAGAAAAGTTACATTATTACCTAGATGACCAGAAATTTGAACTTGTCACTGACTGCAGTACAGTTACATCCCTTTTCAACTTGAAAATACTTAACAGAAATATGTTCAGATGGCAGTTAGCTACTCAGGAATACAGAGGAAGAATGACAATTATTCATAGGGCTGGTATTGTTCACTCAAATGTGGATATGTTATCAAGGTTACCTTTACCAAATGATGACTCTAATCCTGCTTATGATCCTGAGGATGAATTTATTCATATTCATGGGATATATGTGGTTGATATGAAGGAAGAGCTATTACAGCTTATTCTGGACTTATATGATAAGGACACTGACTTTAAAAATTTATGCACCATAACAAATGATCCAAAGAATGCTTCAATAAAAGCACTAATTAAAACCCTCCCAATAAAGTACCAGAAGGCTTTGAAGAAAGGTAAATTTTCAATTGATGAAGGATATCTCTATTATAAAAGAAAGTTGAGTAATTTCATTGTCATTCCTCCTTCTATGATAGAAATCATCTTGAAAATTTGTCAAGATTACATATTAGCTGGACATTTTGATCTTGAAAAAACAATGATCAGAATTAAAAACACTGCTTGGTGGGTTAATATGTCTGAAGACACAAAATTATATGTTGAATCTTGTGATTCTTGCCAAAAATCAAAAAGATTGACTGGTAAGAGAGCTGGATTAATGGAAAATAAACATCCTGATGCAACATGGCAGATAATAAACATCTATTTTGTAACAGTATTACCCATTGCTGGAAAAGACAGTTATAACTCTTGTTGGGCTATTGTGGACAGATTCACAAAAATGTGTAAACTTATCCTTACTCACAAGGAGGTTCCACTAAAGAATTAACTTTCTTATGGTGGTCTCATATGTTTAATACTGCTGGTTTACCTAAAGCCATATTCTCTGACAGAGACCCTTAATTTACTTCTGAATTTTGGATGTCTCTGATGGATGTTTGTGGTTGTGATCTGAAACTCTCTACTGCCCATCACCCTCAGACTGATGGATTAGCTGAAAGAATGATTCAGACATTAGATGACATGATAAGAAGTTATTGTGCCTTTGGCCTTGAGTATAAAGACAATGACAGATTCACTCATGATTGGGTTACCTTACTTCCTGGGTTGGAATTTTCTTATTATAGCACTGTCCATTCTGTTACTCAAAGAAAGCCTTTTGAGCTCAGGCTTGGATGTGTCCCAAATACTCCTGCCCAAATTCTCAATAATAAAATACCTAAATTGGATTTGCATCCTGGTGTAAAATCTTTTCTTCAAATTCAACAACTTAGCAGAAGTCAGGCTAAAAATGTATTGAAAAATCCTTTGAATATGAGAAGAAGAAATGGGGCAAATCCCATAAAGAATACACTTTTATAAAGGTTGATGAAGTGTTGATTTCTACAGTCCACTTCAATATACAAGGTAATAACAAATTGAAAGACCCATTTGTTGGTCCATTTGTTGTCAGAAGAATGGTTGGTGACAATGCAGTTGAAGTTTTTTTTTATTCTCCATATGACAGAAAACATCCTGTTTTTCCAATATCTCTTTTGAAACCTTACACATCTAATAGTGATTTATTTCGCAAAAGGAGGGGAAGACCAAAAAAGACCCCTAATGAAATCACTGAGACAGCAGAAATTGATAAGACTCTAAATGACAGAATAGTTACTGCTGAAAAAGGTACAGAATACTTAATGAGATTCAAGAATAAATGTTCTGAATATGATTCTTGGATACCTGGGAAGGAGATATCTAATCTTCCTACTCTGCTAAAAAATATAAAAAGAAAAAATCATAGCATTTTTTTATTTTTTATTTTTAGAGTGAGGGAGTGTCAGCCAGGCTGCTAGACTTACCCAGTAAAGTTATTAATTATTTACTGGGGTGAAGCCACACCTTATTATTTTAATTTTATTAATTATAATTTATTTACATTAAATTTACCTATAACAAATTAACTAATGACAAAATGGTAAAGTTAGTGAATAATTAAAATTAATATTAATTGTCCCTTATTTTTATGTTTTCTAACACCGTGCTCAATGACAGGTTAAAAGAAATAGAAATTAATATTAAGATAAATAAAAATAAAAAATTAATATTCAAATAAAATTAACTACCTACAAAAAATTCAAATTACTTATTAAAAATTGACATTACAGTAAATTTTAAATTCATTAATTTATATCTTTCATATACAGTAAATACTCTTTTCTGACACCTTCTTTTTGGAAAAACCTTATTAAATTGGAAATATTTTTCTGGAATATTCTATTCTTCACTCAGAATACTGTATTTAGGATTTTAACACCATGCCTTGTCTCTCCTTTGCCTATATAAGGTCTTCCATTCTGGTTATTTTTAATTCATTTCTTACCTACTTACCATTTCTATAATACATCATTTAAAAAGATCCTTTATTGCTAGACTTTATAATATTAGTACTTACATTACCGTAAATTTAAAGATATAATTTATAATAATATTTGAAACCACTTCTTATAATTTGAGTAAAATAATCAAAAAGAAAAAAAATACATACCTTACCTTTGAGAATCCAATAATACACTTCAAATTCTTGTAGGACCTCCAGATAAATCTTCTAGACCAAGAGACCCATATTGTCAAGGGGTCCTTTTGGGTCTAGAAGTTTATTCAAGGTTTATACAAGGAAAATTGGGGATTTAATGAATTTTCAAAATAAAGTACATATTCTCTCAATCAAATTGATTTATTTACTCAAGTATAAGAGGTATTTTTTAATTATTAGTATATTTTATAGAGTAGAATTACGCTGTTGTAAATACTAAACTTATAAAATATAGAAATAAGTATTGTTGTGTATTTGTAATAATAAGTAATTGATAAAGGAAACTTTTGAAAAGAACAAAGTAAGAGGCCTTTTATAGGAAAAACATGAGGGAATAAAATATACAGAATTTACACCATATACTGTAAGAATGTGAGAAAAAGAATGACTAAAAGAAGTACATATATGACATAATAATTAAATAAACTGGTACGTCAACAAGGGCATCAAATTTATTAGCAATAAAGTTTGAGTTCCTTGGACTGTCACAATTAATTACACAATAATTAATTAATTATATTACTTTCACGGGATTCCAGATCTCTCACTGAGGTAATATAAATGTTTTAAATTTTTTTTTATTATAATTTTATTATTAAATTCTATTCCCATTGACTTATACCATTGAGCAAGGTGTTAGGGAGTAAAATTGTAAGGAACATTTTATTTACACTAATTAATTATACTACTTATTGTACTTAACTAGTTAAGTTTATTTAATACTTAAGTAGATGATTAATTATTAGTAAGAAGAAGGGGTGTGGCTTCAACTCAGTAAAATAATTACTTAATTTACTGGTTAAGTCTAGTAGCCTGGCTAACACTCCCTCACTCTAAAAAACAATAAAAAAATGCTATGATTTTTTCTTTTTATACTTTTTTGGTACAGTAGGAAGATTAGATATCTCCTTCCCAGGTAGCCAAGAATCATATTCAGATGATTTATTCTTGAATCTCAATAAGTATTCTGTACCTTTTTCAGCAGTGACTAATCTGTCATTTAGAACTTTTTCAATTTCTGCTGTTTCAGTAATTTCATTTGGGGTTTTCTTTGGTCTTCCCCTCCTTTTTGGAAATAAATCACTATTGGATGTGTAAGGTTTCAAAAGATATATTGGAAAAACAGGATGTTTTATGTCATATGGAGAATACAAAAAAACTTCAACTGCATTATCTCCAATCATTCTTCTGACAACAAATGGACCAACAAATGGATCTTTCAATTTGTTATTACCTTGTAAGTTGAAGTGGACTGTAGAAATCAACACTTCATCACCCTTTTTAAAAGTGTATTCTTTATGGGATTTGTCCCATCTTTTCTTCTCATATTCAAATGATTTTTCAATACATTTTTAAGCATGATTTCTACATAGTCGTTGCATTTGAAGAAAATATTTTAAACCAAGATGTATATCCAATTTAGGTATTTTGTTATTGAGAATTTGGGCAGGAGTATTGGGAACATAGCCAAGCCAGAGCTCAAAAGGCTTTCTTTGAGTAAAAGAATGAACAGTGCTATTATAAGCAAATTCTAACCCAGGAAGTAAGGTTACCCAATCATGAGTGAATCTGTCATTATCTTTATACTCAAGGCTATAGGCACAATACCTTCTAATCATGTCCTCTAAAGTCTTAATCATTCTATCAGCTAAAAAATCAGTCTATTGATGGTGGGCAGTAGAAAGTTTCAGATCACAACAACAAACATCCATCAGAGACATCCAAAATTCAGAAGTAAATTTAGGGTCTCTGTCAGAGATTATGGCTTTAGGAAAACCAGCAGTATTAAACATATGAGACCACCATAAGAAAGCTAATTCTTTAGTGGAAACATCCTTGTGGGTAGGGATAAATCTACACATTTTTGTGAATCTGTCCACAATAAGCCAACAAGAGTTATAACTGTCTTTACCAGCAATAGGTAATCCTGTTACAAAATCCATATTTATTATCTGCCATAGTGCATAAGGAGGCTCAATATTTTGCATTAATCCTGCTCTTTTACCAGTTAATCTTCTTGAATTTCGGGAAGAATCACAAGACTCAACATATAATTTTGTGTCTTCAGACATATTAACCCACCAATCAGTGTTCTTAATTCTGATCATTGTTTTTTCAAGATCAAAATGTCTAGCTAATATGTCATCATGACAAATTTTCAAGATGATTTCTCTCATAGAAGGAGGAATAAAAATAACATTAATCAACTTTCTCCTATAATATAGATAACCTTCATCAATTGAAAATTTACCTTTTTCCAAAGCCTTCTGGTACTTTGGTGGAAGGGTTTTAATTAATTCTTGTATTGAAGCATTCTTTATATCATTTAATATGGTGCATAACTTTTTCAAGTCAGTGTCCTTATCATATGAATCCAGAATAAGCTGTAATAGCTCTTCCTCCATATCAAACACATATATCCTATGTATATGAATAATTTCATCCTCAGGATCATAAACAGGATTAGAGTCATTATTTGGTAAAGGTAACCTAGATAACATATCCACATTTGAGTGAACAATACCAGACCTATGAATAATTGTAATTCTCCCTCTGTATTCTTGAACAGTTAACTTCCATCTAAACATATGTCTGTTTGGTGTTTTCAAGTTTAAAAGGGATTTAACTGCACAACAGTCAGTGACAAGTTCAAATTTCTGGTCATCTAGGTAATAATGAAGCTTTTCTAGAGCCCACACTACATCTAAACATTCTAATTGAGTAGCACCATATTTCAATTCACTATTTCTCAAGGTTCTTGAAATATAACAAATTAGTAATTCTGATACTTTTCATTCATCACTTGTTTTTGATGGAGGGCAGCACCAAGACCAATGAAACTGGCATCAATGTACAAAACAAATGGTTTATTAAAGTCAGTTAAAGCAAGAATTGGTGCTGAAATCAAACAGTGTTTCATAGTGTCAAAAGCTCTTTGTCTTTCACTGTTCCAGACAAAAGCAACATCCTTTCTAGTTAATTGGGTAAGGGGTAAATCTATGACTTGGTAATTTTTAATACACTGTCTATAGTATCCACACATTCCTAAAAAACATTGGAGCTCTCTAACTGTAGTAGGAGCCTTTATCTGTTGTATGGCTGAAACTTTGTTTTGGTCAACACATATCTGTTACCCTGAAATAACATGACCAAGAAATTTTAAAGAATGGAAACCAAATTTACATTTCTTCAAAGCAAGTGTCATATTTATTTCATTCATTTTCTGGAATACTTTACACAGGTCGTTGAGATGGTCCTCAAATGTTTTTGAGAATATAATGATATCTTCAATATAAACCATCAGCCATCCTTTAATTCTCTCTTGATGGAATGTGTTATCCATGACTTCTTGAAAACTGAAGGGGCATTTTTAGGGCCAAATGGCATCCTCTTATACTTAAAGATACCCATATGAGTAGCAATCATCAGAAACTTATGAGAATTTTTTTCAACAGGTACCTGGTGATATCCTTTGTTACCATCCAAACAGCTGATATATTTAGCACCTTGTAAGGTAGCATGTATAGAGCTTATTCTAGGTAAAGGGTAGATATCATCAACAGTATAAGTATTTAGTGCTCTATAATCACCACATAACCTGGCTTTATCTTTCTCATAAGAAATTAGGACAGGTGAGATAACACAATATTTAGGTGTTTCAACTACCTTTTCAATAATATTCATTTTTAAAAGGGTAGAGATATTGTCTTCAATATCTTTTCTCTTTGTGGGAGAAGCAGGATAAGGCTTCTTCTTTAAACTAGGTGGTATATCAGTTAATGGGAAAGACAATTAAATTTTTATTTCCTCTTTAACTAATCCCAGCTCATGTGACCCATTATCAAAGGCCATAGGAAAATACTTTATCAAGTTAATGATGGAATCATTATCCTCACCAGAAAGTTGTTCTCAAAAAGAGGCATTGTCAATTTCAGACAAAAGGGAATGCATCTCTTTTTGCAGATCTTTTTTTACATTGAACTACAGAATTACATGTGTTCAATTCTGGTTTCCATAATTTTTTAGGGGAGGAAATCTTAAATTTTCTCTTCCCATTCATCCCCATTGTGAAACATTGGTTTGAGGGATCCAATTTTATGCCATACTTGGTTAAAATATCATTTCCTACAATAAACCAATTGCTTAAGTTATCATTCTTCATGACAACAAAATCACAAATAGCTCTTACAAAACCATGGTTATAATTGAAAAACACGGTTGCCTTGTATTTACCAATGGGGGACAAAACAGAGCCATAACCTCTCAAATTTTCAGAAATGATAGGCATCAGTTTTGATTTATAGTCTTGATACACGGAAGCTAGTGCTCTTTCAGAAACTACACTTCCTCCAGCTCCAGAATTCAGAACAACTTCAATGCTGGTTTCATTGATCAAGACTGGTGCCTAGAGAGGGGCTATAACAATTGAGTTATCCTCAATGTTCCTTATAATCTCAGCATATTCAACTGTAGATAAAGCATTATTATCAATATCAATAGTATTTAAATAATGAATATCCTCTTCCAGAATCAAGATTTCTTGTTGAGATTCATATGAAATATTGCTGGCACAATCACTTGACGTATCATCCAGTGATACTGTGTCATCTGCATGCTCTTCTGTTTGTTCTACAAGATTTATCTTCTTGTCACAAACATGGCCTTTCTGCCAAGGCTTGTTGCACTTGAAGCAAGTGTTTGTTGCATACTTTTTTGGTGCAACAGGGGCAGAAGGTTTACCAACATTTTCCAGTGGTTTCTGTTGATAAGTGGAGGGTTTCTCCAAAGGGGTCCTACGAATGAATCTTCTGGCATCATACTTGTTGTTTAGAAGGATATCAATGCAAGTATTAATGAAAGAAAAGGATTCTCTGGAGAACTCAGTCCTAGCCACTATCAAGTCTCTCAAAGACATTGGTTATTTATAAAGGATCCTGTCCTTCCATAAATCAAACTACATATTTGGGTCCTTTTCCCTTAAGATTTTTACAAGTTTCATTATAAAATCAATAGGCTTATCAGTATAAGAGCTATATCTAGTTTCCTCATACTGCCTTTGTTGAGCCATTCTGAACTTGGAGGCACCAAATTGTGCTTTAATCAATTTCTTCCAATCCTCCCAAGAGTAGTCATTCCCATCCAGGAGAACAGATTCATACCACATTAGGTCAACATTATTAAACAAAGAAATTAACTTGGACACAATTTCCTCATCTGGGAGTTTGTAAGAATTTTTTAAGTTACCAATTCTGCAAATAAATTGTTGCCAATCAGAGGAAGAATCACCATCAAATGTAGGATATTGGTCAAGTTTTGGCCAATTCTTTTGATTTGAAGGAGTCTCCTTAGTACTAGCTTGTTTTTGAGTAAGAAGCAGCTGTAATTTCTCCAATTGGGCTGTAATCTCATTGTTTAATCCTTCTGTTGAAGATCCTGGTGAATCATCAGTTTTTGATGGAAACTCAGTGTTATCAACAGGTATTTATGGAGCTATTTTTACTTTAGATGAACTAGCCACAGGTAATATTTGAGCATCCTGCACTATATGTTCCTTCACAGAAATGTCAGAATATTTCTTGTCATTCAACAATAAGTTCAATTTTTCTTCAATGGTTGTTAGTCTTGCTTTCATTCTTGGAAGACTAGATAAACTCTCATTGATATTTGCAAAAGATAACTGATTTTTATTTTGAAAAGATGAATAATGGTAATTCAATCTTTTCAGATTCATCTTATCTATCTCTACCCCCTGGAAACAGGTAGATACAGTATCTTTCAGTTTAGAAAAATAATTTTTTATATTTTGACATAAAGCAACTTTCTTTTCATGGGTTGCTTTGTAATGAGACAATTCATCAGTGACTCTCTGTGATTCACTTCTTAATGCTTGATAACCCTGATCATTTAAAAAACTATTATATCTCTGAGTCAATTGCATGTTGTTCATTATATGGTTTTGTTTGGCAATAATATCTCTCAAGTACTCATCATTAATCTTTGCTACATCTGGAGTGTTTCTCAATAAGGAAACTGAGTAACTTTCCAGACTCTCATAGAACTCAGGGTCAAGAGTTTCATCAATTAGCGCCATATCAGGGTTAATCATTGAGGTAGCAATTAACAGTAATGGATTAGATACATGAGATATCTGTCTACTGCTCCCAGCCTCTAATGGTCTCAAGGTGTCTTCTTCCCTCTTACCTCTTTCCCTATGGCTTTTGTTCATGGTTCTCATGTCTTGGGAATTGTTCAGGAAGAGATGAAAATTACCTTATCCTGTAATTTGAGTGATATTCCTCCTTCCCTTAAGAAAAAACCATATCCTGCTTCTCCATCAAAGAGAAAAGATATTGAAGATAATATTGAAACATTATTGAAAATGAATATCATTGAGAAAGTGGATGTCACCCCCAAATATTGTGTCATCTCCCCAGTCTTGATTTATTATGAAAAAGATAAAGCTAGATTATGTGGAGATTACAGAGCTTTAAATACTTATACTGTTGATGATATTTATCCTTTACCCAGAATTAATTCAATACATGCTACCTTGCAAGGTGCAAAATTTATTAGTTGTCTGGATGGTAATAAAGGTTATCATCAAGTTCCAGTTGAGAAAAATTCTGAAAATTTTTTACTCATTGCTACTCATATGGGAATATATAAGTATGTTAGGATGCCATTTGGCCCTAAAAAAGCTCCTTCAGTTTTCCAGAAAGTCATGGATAACACTTTCCATCAAGAAATTATTGAAGGTTGGCTCATGGTTTATATTGATGATATTATTGTTTTTTCTAAAACTTTTGATGAACATATGATTCACTTGAATAGAGTTTTTTCCAAAAAATGGATGAAATCAATATGACCTTATCTTTGAAAAAGTGTAAATTTGGTTTTCAATCTTTGAAAGTCCTTGGCCATGTTGTGTCAGGCTTACAAATTTGTGTAGACCATAATAAAGTTGCTGCCATTCAAAATGTGAAAGCACCAACTTCTGTAAGAGAAATCCAAAGTTTTTTGGGTATGTGTGGCTATTATAGACAATATATTAAAAATTATCAGGTCATAGCCTTGCCTCTTACAAAACTGACCAGAAAAGATGTTGCTTTTCTCTGGAATAATGACTGTCAGAAAGCTTTTGATACATTAAAATGTTGCTTAATGACAGCCCCTATATTGGCTCTTCCAGATTTTAACAAGCCATTTGTCCTTTATACAGATGCTAGCTTTATTGGTCTGGGTGCTGCCCATCACAAAAAGCAAATTGTTAATGATAAATCCTCAGAGGTTGTAATTTGTTATATTTCAAGAACCTTAAGAAATAGTGAATTGAAATATGGTGCCACTCAATTGGAGTGCTTAGCACTTGTTTGGGCTCTTGAGAAACTTCATTACTACTTGGATGACCAAAAATTTGAGTTGGTAACTGACTGTAGTGCTGTGAAATCTCTCTGTAACCTCAAGACACCTAACAGACATATGTTCAGGTGGCAACTTGCTGTTCAAGAATACAGAGGAAGGATGACAATTATCCCTAGAGCTGGAAATGTTCACTCTAATGTTGATTTGCTCTCCAGATTGCCTCTGCCAAATAATGACTCCAATCCTGCTTATGTACCTGAAGATGATACTGTTCATATCCATGGTATATTTATAGTTGATATGGAAGAAGAGTTATTACAGTTAATACTGGATTCATATGATAAAGATTCTGATTTAAATAAATTGGTTACTATTTTGAATGATCCTAAGAATGCTTCAATTCAAGCATTAATAAAAACTCTTCCTGCAAAGTACCAAAATGCTTTAAATAAAGGAAAGTTCTCTATTGAAGATGGTTATATATATTATAGAAGGAAGCTTACCAATTTAATTGTTATTCCTCCTTCAATGAAAGAAACTATCCTCAAACTTTGTCATGATGACATATTAGCTGGTCATTTTGATCTTGAAAAAACATTGATTAGAATCAAAAACACTGCATGGTGGGCTAATATGTCTGAAGACACAAAATTATATGTTGAATCTTGTGATTCCTGCCAAAAATCTAAAAGGTTAACAGGTAAGAAAGCAGGGTTATTACAACATATGAAGCACCTAGTGCTCCCTGGCAAATCATTAATATGGATTTTGTCACTGGTCTTCCTGTTGCAGGTAAAGACAGCTTTAACTCTTGTTGGGTAATAGTTGATAGATTCACAAAAATGTGCAAATTTATTCCAACCCACAAAGATTTATCCACCAAAGAATTAGCTTTCTTATGGTGGTCTTACATGTTTAATATTATTGGTTTTCCAAAAGCCATTATCTCTGATAGGGATCCAAAATTCACTTCTGAGTTTTGGACCTCTTTGATGGATATTTGTGGCTGTGAGTTAAAATTGTCTACAGCTGACCATCCTCAGACTGATGGTCTAGCTGAAAGAATGATTCAAACTCTGGAAGATATGATTAGAAGGTATTGTGCCTTTGGTTTAGAATATAAAGACAATGACAGATTTACTCATGAGTGGGTCACTCTTTTGCCTGGTCTTGAATTTGCATATAATAGCACTGTTCATTCTGTCACTGAGAAAAAGCCTTTTGAGCTTTGGTTAGGTTATTTCCCAAACACTCCTGCTCAGATTCTCAATAATAAATTACCTAAGTTGGAACTACACCCTGGTGTAAAATCTTTTATGCAAATGCAACAGCTATGCAGAAAACATGCTCAGAGTTGTATTGATAAAGCATTTGAATATGAAAAGAAAAGATGGGATAAATCCCATAAAGAATACACATTTAAAAAGGGTGATGAAGTGTTGATCTCTACTGTCCATTTCAATTTACAAGGTAACCACAAATTAAAAGATCCTTTTGTAGGACCATTTGTTGTTTAAAAAGAATGGTTGGTGATAATGCAGTAGAAGTTGTATTGTATTCTCCATATGATAAGAAACATTCTGTCTTTCCCATTTCTTTGCTTAAGCCCTATACTTCCAACAGTGACTTATTTCCAAAAAGAAGAGGAAGACCTAAGAAGAACCCTCAGGAAGTCACAGAAACAGCAGAAATTAATAAAATTCTCAATGATAGAATTATCACTTCTGAGAGAGGTACTGAATATTTATTGAGATAGAAGAACAAATCATCTGAACATGATGCATGGATACCTGGCAAGGAGATTTCAAATCTGCCTGCTCTGTTGAAAAAATATAAAAAGAAAAAATCTTAGCATTTTTTTTATTGTTTTTTTTAGAGTGAGTGAGTGTCAGCCAGGCTATTCCAGGAGTCCAGTAAATGATATATAACTTATAAAACCTGAAAGAGTAGGTAAGAATTGTATTTAATGAATATAACTTAATATTTTATTGCATAATGAAATTATATAAGTATTTTATTATATACAAGTGTTACATTAAATTTATTAGTTATATAAATTTTTATATACAGTTAAATTGAACATAATATAATATATTCTACAAATAATGGCGCATTTTTATGTATTTAATAATTATAAATTTATATTTAATTAATTGAAAAACATATATTATAATTATAAGTGTAAAATTGACTTATAATATATTTAAATTAATTACTTAAATTTATATATTAAATAATACCTCTCATATAATACTAAACAATAATTAATGACGCTTCTTTTGACCCTTAATCGTGTTAGAAAAAACCAAATAAATTAATTTATACTAAATTGAGATTAATTACATGTTTTGTTGCGTCAAAGTATTTTTTGTTTCACTTAAAATATCCTTTAATCAGACTGTACCAACTGTTTGGAATTATTTTTCTCATAGTTCCTATGTTCCAATCTTATTTAGTTATTCACTATTGTCACTTACTGATTTGCGAATTAATGGCTGGAAAATTGGATTCTTAATTGGGGTTTTAATTAATTGTTTCATGTTTTTCTCTATATTGTTATGTTTCATTTACTCTTTGATATATTTGTTTTATTCTATTCTAATCATTGTATTTACAAATATAGTAGCGCTTCAGAGGACCCATTGCCTATAAAAGGGCCTTGGATAATCCCCTGTAGCCTCATCACTTATTAAACACTCAACAAATTAAATAACTATTTTATTACGTTTATATTTTTTTATTAGTAATAAAATTCTAATTAAAAGTCTATATAACAAATCAAAGGTTGCTTTAAGTCTGATAGTAATTAAAAGTGTTTGCCGCGCAGAACCCTTACATTAAATAATATTATTATTAATAAATTCTAAGTTTTTGTCATCTCTTAAAGTTGCTCGCCGTTGTTTTTCCCTCTTAAATAAATTAAATATATTATTACAAATTATTTCTTTTATTTTCCCTTGTCCTCCTCCTTCTCTTCTCCTTTTCTCCTATTTTTCTTACCTTCTTCTAGACGACTGACCGACAGTGATAGACCTAAAAATTTAAAAATCCTGATGGTTCAATGTGCTTTTCATATAATTCATTTAAGTTTGACTAATAATTTTTTTCAATCTAAAAATTCTTATATGAAATACAATCAAACTTCGGCTTATTTGGTTTCTACTAAATTATAACTATTTTAAATTCTAAATGAACAATTTTTTGATCTTTAAAAGGTACATATTTGCTTTCATATGTTTTGAAAAAGATTTTCTTAATATACAAAATCAATTTAAAAATGATAACTTTAGAATTAATAATTTTTATTTTATTTTATTGATAAAATAGAACTGAAAAATAAGTTAAAAATATATTTAATGAAAAAGAAATTTGTGTTGAGAAGATTGTTAAACTCTCCTTACTGTAATTTATAATCAGAGTTCATTGAAGTTTCACAATTATTTTAGTAAAGATTCATTTATTATTAATCAAGAGTTCAAACTGTTGTTAAAGAAGAGTTCAGAATGAGTTCCATATGCCTCCCATCTGAGTCCTATCTGACTTCAAGTTGAGGACTTGCTAGCAAGTCCCCCCCAAATAATATGTGGTGATATTTTTCATAATTCCTTTGATTTTGACTTTTTTTATAATAAATAATTCAGTGGGAGAATTCCGAATTGTGCACACCATGCATGACTTTTCATTTTATGAGTTTAGGTGCCTAAAAATGATTTTTCTTTAAAAATTTCATAGTAAGAAAGTCAAATTTGAATGGCTTAAATTTTTTTTTATTTCATAAGTTTATCTGGAAAAATATTTTTTGCTCTTTAAATTCCAATCAAAGAATGACAAATTATGCACTGCGTACATAATTTTATATTTTATGATTTTATGTACTACATAGTTATTTAATTATAATATAACTCAAGGAATAGAAAATTATGTATGCTGTGCATAATTTTTCATTTTCTTAGCTTGGGTTCAATTTTTTTTCTTTAAAATAATACCCTAGAAATGATAAATTATGCACATGTGCATAATTTGTCATTTTATAAACTTGGTTGCACAAAAAATTATTTCATAAATTTTCACTTCTGTTATAAGAAATTATGCATAGTTTGAATAATTTTTTTCATTTTGACTTTGTTTGAAAAAAAAATTCAGTGGGAGAATGCCTAATTATTCACACCATGAGTAATTTATCATTTTATGAGCTTGGGTGCCTAAAAATGATTTTACTTTAAATGTCACTGTCAGCCTGTATATCTCCTGGACTGAGTAAAAAGTAATTATAAGTTATGTTAAACACATGAACTATACATGGGAATAATAAATAAGAGTACACAAATAGTATACATAAGTAAAATTATGATAATACACAAAAAATGCCATTATAACACCTTATATACACGCATATATCCACCTTTTATAGGTCTTATGTACTTAATATTAAGTTGGAATATGTTAGGATAATCTTAAGAACCTTAAGTATAAGGCTTCATAATTTTTAAGTACACTTAAAGCTGCTATATTCATTGTTTTATGCAAAAAACAAGAAATGCGCTTTATTTCACTTAAAAGTTGACTATATGCGCTATAAAATTGAGAATATCAAAATTGTGCTTTGACAGATCAATTGGGCTCATTTAGAACTATTGATTTGGCTATTTAAATGCATAAAAATAACACTTTTCAAATTTGGTGTTTTTTATGCCAGAAATGGCTTCTGTGTACTGGCCACATACTGCCTGCTTTTTTCCCGTGTGAATAGCTTCATTTTTAGCAAAGTAAGCTTTTTCACACTATAATTACCCCACAATCTACGCCCACTGTGGAGAAACACACTAAAATAGGCGACAGGCGCTTATTTAGTGTCCTAGCTTAATTAATAATGCATTGACCTTGTTTATATGCACTAATTTCATTAATAACCTCACTCTTGGCACTTTATTTCATCACCACGCTTAAATTCGCCTAATTTTAGTCAAGGATTTACCTGTGAAAGCGCCTGCCAAGAACTGCATGTAGTTACCCCACATCTCACGCTCTTTTTTAAGTTTTTGGGTGGTTTCTCAGTCAATTTTGGTTATTTTTGAATGGGAATTTCACGTAGTATAATGTCAGGATTAGCCCCATTATTTCTACAGTCAATCCCCCTTATTATTAAGCTACTATTAACCTTAAAAAGTCTCCTTTAGTCTTTAATATTATTGTTTTATAGGCATATACTCTCTTTTTGTCTTTTTCTTTAATTTTGATGGATTTCCCTTATTATTACAGGATTTTGGCGGTTGTTACTCTTCTAATTATGTCATGGGTTACTGGGAATGTTGATAGGCATGTCTATTAGTTGTTTAGAGGCGTCATTAACTGTGCATTGGGTGGTACATCAAGGGAATCATTGGGGAACTCAGTGTGTATAAAAGGAGGTGGTTTTTAGGTTGTATTTCTTCATTCTTTATCATTACAATTCAACCAATATAACCAAATAAATTACAATACATATCAATTATTACTTTTATAAGACTTTTGAATAGTATCTGAATTAAATAATCTATTTTTCTACCAACTACAAAGATTGTAAGCCATATATAAGAATAGTGAGAATTATATTACTGAGACCTTTATATTTGATTATATTTTACAACTTAGTGGGTTAAAACTACAGTATTCATATAGGACCATTAAAATCTTCTAGAAAACTGACTATTCAAGCTAGTTCACGTCCTTGTACTTGACCTTAGCCTGACAATTGGGGACCTTTCCTCAAGAATTCTGTTATAATCCAGTAAGTGACATTTTCAAAGAAGGTACATGTAAATAATATCCCTATAGAAATATTTGGATAATTACAACAGGTTGGGGTCACTTATATAGTGATTTCAGAAAAAGAAGCCCTGTTATATAATAAAATTGTGATATTGAATCATCAATTTTACCACTAATTTAACATATAATTGTTCTTAGTGGGAGTCTGTCAATAGACCAATTAAATTTGTGATCTTTGCAGATAATAACCAATTAAACTGATTAATTGTTTTCTTTTTACAGGACTCTTAATCCCTTTTTATTGGTTTGTAAACTTCATTTACTATTTGGAAAGAATCTTACTAACAAATTTTCTTTTTTTAATATAAATACACGGCTACATATTGTAGACCAGTTAAATCAAGTGACCACATAAAAACCATATTTGACTTTTGGCACTTAAAGATTCACTTAATACCAATAAGTAAGCAATAAAATTGTCTTCAGTGGTATTAATAAATACTGATTAAACTCCTTTTTGAAGTTTTTCAAATCTAAACTTTCAATTCTCTAAAATTCCATGTAAAAATGTGTGACAACAATGACATTGTAAGTAATAAGGCAAAACCTTATAACTTAAGAACTAGAGCTGAAAGACCTGTTTCAGGACATCCAAATGGAGGGTCATGAATCACCAGTAACAATAAACAACACCCCACCAATGTCCATGGAGGAAAAGGAAAAGCTCTTAAAACAAATGTCAATAAAGAAGTCCAAAAACACCTTACAAGAGCAAGTTCACTCCCTCTCAACCCTACTGAATACACTAACAATAAGAGTAAACAATTTGTTAAACCAGATCAACAATCTGGAGAAAAGGGCGGCACAGGGCTTTATAGAAGTCAACCAGGCTCTAGTGGATATAAGGTCTCATCAACAACCAGTGGCACCAAATACCACAGCAACACCTCCAGTCCCAGAAGAGGACCAAAAGATAACTGTAAGCAAATGGAAGTGGGATTGGTATGCCCAAAACTACAACAGTCCTCCTCAACAGGGATCCAGCAGTCACCCTTACAGGGGAAAGCCAAGGAGAGGCAGGGGAAAAGGAATAAGACCATGGTAAGTCATCCATCTCAAGATCAATTATATAATCCTAACAATGAATTACTTATAGGTAATGAAATTGATAGAGAGTTATTGGATATAATTGATAAGGATTTAAAAAATTATTCATTTGAAAATAACATGTTAGACTTGTCATTACATGAGGACAATGTACATAGTTTTATTGATCACCAGGAAAATACTATTAATATAAAAATGGAATCAAATGAATTAAAAATTGACCCTGATGATGAATCTTCTGAATTGGAAACAGACAAAATTGAATATTTTCTGAAAGAAAATCCAATGGAATCAAAAATAATTAGTAAATTATTATTAAGAATTGAAAAATTGGAAGAATTCTCTAGAGAGTCCAACAATAATACAGAAAGTGTATTATTAAACATCACACAATCATTGAGTACAACAGCCAATAAGTTAAAAGTTATTGAGAATTCAAATAATGAATTGATCAATGAAAACAAAAGATTAAATTCTGAGATTAAAAATTTAGAAATTAAATTAGAACATTCTCAAAATATTATGGCCACCATAGAGGGACATGTAAAATTGTCTTTTTCAAATGTAAATGATACTTTAACTCATGTACCTGTAATAAAAGATAGTTTACAAAGAGTAGAAATTGAAGTAGCTAACATTTTGAAAAATACTGAAACAATAAAGGATAATACCTCTTATGTAGAAAGAGTACCAGTTTTTATGAAACACTCTGATGATAAACCAATGATGGAACATGAACATAGTGTCATGGGCTCTGAGAATATAAAATCAGTAAAAGATGAAATTAATGATCGTCTTTCTAAAGTGAGTGAATTACTCAATATTCCTCAGGTTAGGGAAGCTAAAACTAGCCAAAAGAACTGGCCTAAGTTAGATCAGTACCCTTCTTTTGACAGGGATTCAAAATCTGATTGGCAACAATTCATACAAAGAATTGATAACTTAAAATTTTCATATAAATTACCTGATGAAGAAATTACTTCAAAGTTAATATCTTTACTTACAGATGTGGCCTTATCATGGTTTGAATCTGTATTGAGTGAGGGAATTAATTACTCCTGGAATGAATGGAAGGCACTAATTGAAAGGCAATTTGGTGGCCCAAAATTTAGAATCACTCAACAAAGACTGTATGAAAGGGCCAGATATAATCCAAATGCTGGAGATAAACCCATGGTCTTCTAAATGAATTTAATAAAAATCATGAAAGCTATGGATCCAAAAATGGATTATGAAGAGTGGAAAGAAAAAATAATATACAAATTGCCTATATCAGTTAGAGACATTATTGTAGCTAGAACTAAAACTGTCAGAGACACCTCTGGATTCATTAATATATGCAATGAGATATTATTAAACCACAAGTATGAAACCAAGTATAGTAATTACAGACAAAGTGTTGACGTGGTAAAACCTACTACAAGTAAGTTACCAGTGGAAAAGAAAAAACCTTCAGCTCCCCTTGTCCCTAAGAGACAAGAAAATAACACTTGTTACAAATGTAATGAACCTTGGGTTAAAGGTCACACGTGTAAGAAAAGAATAAATGTTATTGAAACCTCACAGAATTCTGAACCTAGTAATCATGAAGATGAGAATGTGGAATCCAGTGAGGATTGCAAATATAACATATCTTACAGTGATGATGAAAATGAGATATTTGTATTAGAACAGGATATAATGTTCCTGAATGATGCTATACCTCATACAGACACATCTTTAACTTCCATAGAGGAAGCTGAAATAATCAAAGATGTATCTCATGACACTTACAAAATAACACCTATCAGAGCACCTATTATCATATGTGGAAAAGAAATGAATGCCATTCTTGACACTGGGGCTGCAGGTAGTGTAGTTTCACTTAATGCATTAATGAAACTTGATAGTAAGTACCAGGAAAAACTAGAACCTGTTCAGACAAAGAACTGGAGGGCTTTTGGTTCAGTATTAAATCCAATTGGAAAATACAAAACTGCTGTATTCTTTAAATACAATAATGGATATGTTAGAGCAGTTTGTGAATTTGTAGTAATGGATAATAATAATTGTAATGATTGGTTTATTATTGGCAATGATTTATTGACAAAATTTGGCATTAAACTAGATCCTTCAAACAGTTGTTTCACCATAGGGGTGAATGGTAAAAGAAAATTCAAAATATGTTCTGAAAATTCAGTATATGCCCTTTCTCCTAGAGAAGAACAACTGCAAGGTGGAAGAACCACCAATGAAGTGGGTGAATTGGAAAATGAAATCCAAAAGGCCTCTTTCAGTCCTCAACTCTCAAAAATTGAACAAGAAGACATTTTGAGATTGATTAAATCATATCCTATGGCATTTTCTCATGGATCAAATGAACTAGGATTGGTCAAAGACCATGAGATGAAAATCTCTCTAAGCTGTGATCTGGATAATATTCCTGGCAGCTTAAAAAAGAAACCTTACCCAGCATCTCCTGCAAAAAGGAAAGATATTGAAGACAATATAAAATTGTTGTTGGAAATGGGTATTGTTGAAAAAGTGGACACAACACCTAAGTATTGTGTCATTTCACCAGTATTAATCTCTTATGAAAAAGATAAGGCAAGATTATGCGGTGATTATAGAGCTCTGAATACATATACAGTAGATGATATTTACCCTTTACCAAGGATAGCTTCTATCCATGCTACCTTACATGGAGCAAAATATATTTCCTGTCTGGATGGGAACAAGGGTTACCACCAGATTCCTGTGGAAAGAAATTCTCAAAATTACTTATTAATAACCACACATATGGGTATATATAAGTATGTGAGAATGCCATTTGGCCCAAAGAATGCCCCTTCAGTCTTCCAAAAATTGATGGATAGTGTTTTTCATCAGGAAATGGTTGAAGGATGGCTATTGGTCTATATTGATGACGTCATAGTGTTTTCAAAGACATATGATGAACATTTAAATCACCTGAAAAGAGTCTTTCAAAAAATGGATGAAATTAATATGACTATTGCATTAAAGAAATGTAAGTTTGGATTTCAATCCTTGAAAGTACTTGGACATGTTGTATCTGGATTACAAATTTGTGTTGACCAGAATAAAGTGGCAGCAATTAAAAACATTGGTATACCTAAAAATGTAAAAGAGGTTCAAAGTTTTTTGGGTATGTGTGGATATTATAGACAATATATTAAAAATTACCAATCCATTGCAGCCCCTTTAACAACATTAATCAGGGAGAATGAAGCTTTCATTTGAAATAATGAAAGACAACACGCCTTTAATAAATTAAAGGAATGTTTAATGTCAGCTCCAATATTGGGACTGCCAGATTTCACCCTACGTTTTATCTTGTACACTGATGCAAGTTTCATAGGTTTGGGTGCTGCTTTACAGCAGAAACAGATAATAAATGGAAAATTATCTGAAGTAGTTATCTGTTATATATCCAGAACCTTAAGAAAAACAGAATTAAGGTATGGTGCCACACAGCTAGAATGTTTAGCCGTGGTGTGGGCTTTGGAGAATCTTCATTACTATCTGGAAGACCAGAAGTTTGAACTTATAACAGATTGCAGTGCAGTAAAATCATTACTAAACATGAAAACACCTAATAGGCACATTTTTAGATGGCAACTAGCTGTACAAGAGTACAGAGAAAGAATGACAATCACTCACAGAGCAGGAACATTGCATTCAAATGTGGATTTATTATCCAGAAGTCCTTTGCCAAATGATGCTGACAACCCAGCTTATGTACCTGAAAATGAGGTTATACATATATTTGGGATTTATATAGTGGATTTAGAAGAAGAGTTTATGCAAACTATATTGGAAAATTATTCATCTGATAAAGATTTGTCTAAACTATCTACCATTCTTAATGATCCAAAAAATGCCTCCATGAGTGCATTAATTAAAACCTTGCCTCCAAAGTATAAAAATGCGTTGGAAAAAGGTAAACTATCAATTGAAGATGGATATATATATTACAGGAAAAAGTTAAGCAATGTAATAGTAATACCACCTTCTATGAAAGAGTTAATGTTGAGTACTTGTCATGATGACATCTTAGCTGGTCATTTTGACTTTAACAAAACATTAACCAGAGTTAAAAATACAGCCTGGTGGATAAACATGAAAGAGGATGTACAAAAATACATTGAAACATGTGACTCTTGTCAGAAATCTAAAAGATTAACTGGGAAGAGAGCTGGGTTGTTACAACAAATAGAGCAGCCAAAAGCTCCATGGGAAATTATAAACATGGATTTTGTAACTGGCTTGCCATTAGCAGGAAAAGAAAGTTTCAATTCTTGCTGGGTAATAGTGGATAGATTAACAAAAATGTGTAAGTTTATCCCTACCCATAAAGAGGTATCTGCTAAAGACTTGGCGTTACTATGGTGGACTCAGATGATGAATACTGCTGGGTTCCCCAAAGCCATAATCTCTGACAGAGATCCTAAATTTACTTCAGTGTTCTGGACATCTTTGATGGAAGTATCAGGTTGTCAATTAAAATTGTCTACAGCACACCATCCGCAAACTGATGGGCTGGCTGAGAGGATGATACAAACTCTAGAAGACATGATCAGAAGATATTTTGCCTTTGGATTAGAATACAAAGACAATTAGAAATTCACACATGACTGGGTAACATTAATTCCTGGCCTTGAATTTGCTTATAACAGCACAACTCATTCTGTAACAGAGAAGAAACCATTTGAACTCTGGCTGGGATATGTACCAAATACCCCAGTAAATCATTTAAATAAACTACCAAGTTTGGATATACACCCTGGCACTAAATCCTTTATTCATATGCAACAAATGTGTAGAAAGCATGCAGAAGAATGCATCCAAAAAGCATTTGAATATGAAAAGAAAAGGTGGGACAAATCTCATAAAGAATTTGAATTTAAAAAGGGAGATGAAGTCCTCATATCAACACTATATTTTAACTTACAAGGTAATGTTAAATTAAAGGATCCCTTTGTAGGACCTTTTGTAGTAAATAAAATGGTTGGGAATAATGCAGTGGAAGTCATATTATATGCTCCATATGATAGGAAACATCCAGTTTTCCCTACCTCATTATTGAAACCTTACCATGCAAATGATGCTGACTTATTTCCAAAAAGAAGGGGAAGGCCTAAAAAGCAACCTGAAGAAATAGTGGAAAAAGCAGAGATTGAAAAAATAATCAAGAAAAGAATCCTTACTAAAGAAAAAGGAACTGAGTATTTACTAAGATTTAAAGGGAAATCAAATGAATTTGATAAATGGATACCTGAAAAAGAAATTTCTAATTTATCCACCCTTCTTAAAAAATTTAAACAGAAATAAATTTCTTTTCAACCTGCTGAGGGGTTAAAAGACCAGTACTCATAATATTTTATTATGCTTTATTTCTTTAAAGTTGAATCTTTAATGCTACAGATTTATTCTGAATACCTGAAAATTACAAATTGATAAAATAAAATGTATAACTTATCATTTTTTTATTGTTTTTTTTGGGTGGGCGAGTGTCAGCCTGTATATCTCCAGGACTGAGTAAAAAGTAATTATAAGTTATGTTAAACACATGAACTATACATGGGAATAATAAATAAGAGTACACAAATAGTATACATAAGTAAAATTATGATAATACAAAAAAAAGCCATTATAACACCTTATATACACGCATATATCCACCTTTTATAGGTCTTATGTACTTAATATTAAGTTGGAATATGTTAGGGTAATCTTAAGAACCTTAAGTATAAGGCTACATAATTTTTAAGTACACTTAAAGCTGTTATATTCATTGTTTTATGCAAAAAATAAGAAATGCGCTTTATTTCACTTCAAAGTTGACTATATGCGCTATAAAATTGAGAATATCAAAATTGCGCTTTGACAGATCAATTGGGCTCATTTAGAACTATTGATTTGGCTATTTAAATGCATAAAAATAACACTTTTCAAATTTGGTGTTTTTTATGCCAGAAATGGCTTCTGTGTACTGGCCACATACTGCCTGCTTTTTTCCCGTGTGAATAGCTTCATTTTTAGCAAAGTAAGCTTTTTCACACTATAATTACCCCACATTTTACGCCCACTGTGGGGAAACACACTAAAATAGGCGACAGGCGCTTATTTAGTGTCCTAGCTTAATTAATAATGCATTGACCTTGTTTATATGCACTAATTTCATTAATAACCTCACTCTTGGCACTTTATTTCATCAACACGCTTAAATTCGCCTAATTTTAGTCAAGGATTTACCCGTGCAAGCGCCTGCCAAGAACTGCATGTAGTTACCCCACATCTCACGCTCTTTTTTAAGTTTTTGGGTGGTTTCTCAGTCAATTTTGGTTATTTTTGAATGGGAATTTCATGTAGTATAATGTCAGGATTAGCCCCATTATTTCTACAGTCAATCCCCCTTATTATCACTACGCAATATAGGGGGTGGACTTGCTAGCAAGTCCTCAACCTGAACTCAGATGGAACTCAGATGGAACTCAGACTGAACTCATACTGAACCCATAGTGAACTCTACTTGAACACCCACCTAAAACTGTTCTGCTGAGTGGTGTTCATCCCTGATTGTGTGGTTCCTTTGTCAATAGCTCAATGTGTGTTCAATCTGGGGTGAGTTTGGGTCCAAGGTTGCGGACTTGCTAGCAAGTCCGCCCCCCATATTGTGTGGTGTATTAAGCTATTATTAACCTTAAAAAGTCTTCTTTAGTCTTTAATATTATTGTTTTATAGGCATATAATCTCTTTTTGTCTTTTTCTTTAATTTTGATGGATTTCCCTTATTATTACAGGATTTTGGCGGTTGTTACTCTTCTAATTATGTCATGGGTTACTGGGAATGTTGATGGGCATGTCTATTAGTTGTTTAGAGGCGTCATTAACTGTGCATTGGGTGGTACATCAAGGGAATCATTGGGGAACTCAGTGTGTATAAAAGGAGGAGGTTTTTGGGTTGTATTTCTTCATTCTTTATCATTACAATTCAACCAATATAACCAAATAAATTACAATACATATCAATTATTACTTTTATAAGACTTTTGAATAGTATCTGAATTAAATAATCTATTTTTCTACCAACTACAAAGATTGTAAGCCATATATAAGAATAGTGAGAATTATATTACTGAGACCTTTATATTTGATTATATTTTACAACTTAGTGGGTTAAAACTACAGTATTCATATAGGACCATTAAAATCTTCTAGAAAACTGACTATTCAAGCTAGTTCACGTCCTTGTACTTGACCTTAGCCTGACAGTCACCCTAAGAATGGTAAATTTTCATCCTGTGCATAATTTATGATCTCATTAGTTTTGGTGCAAGAATATGATTTCTCTTAAATTTTAACTTGGTAATAGAAAATTATGCAGTGTGCATAATTTTTTATTTATTTAGTTTCAGTACCAAAAATTTATTTTTCTATAAATGGAACTCAAGTAGGGAAAATTTTGGACAGGGTTCATAATTGTTTTTTTTAAGTTTCATTTTTTTATTTTATAAAAGGAATGTCAAATTAGCATGGCTAGAATAATTTTTTATTCAATGAGTTTATGTGCAAAAATATTTTTTATGTCTTGAAATCCCACTCAAATAATGAAAAATTATGCACTGTGTGCATAATTCTTTATTTAATGAGTTAATGGGCCAAATATTTTTTTAATTAAAATATGATTCCTGGAATAGTAAATTATGTATGGTGTGCATAATTTTTCATTTTCAAAGGTTGGGTGACAAAAAATGATTTTATTAAAATAATACCCAAGGAATGGATAATTATGAACACATGCAAAATTTGTAATATCATAAACCTGGTTGAACAAAAAAAAATTCATAAAGTTTCACTTCATCAATAAGAAGTTAGGCATATTTTCCATAATTTCTTTTATTTTGACTTTTTTTAAGAAATAATTCAGTGGGAGAATGCCAAATTATGTACACCATGCATAAAATTTCTTTTTATGAGTTTGGGTGCCTAAAAATGATCTTTCTTTAAATATTACCCTAGGAATGGTAAATTAGCATCCTGTCCATAACTTATCACTTCATTAGTATGGGTGCTAAAATCTTATTTCTCTTAAATTTTAATTTAGTAATCACAAATTATGCACAGTGTGCATAATTTTTAATTTAATGAGTTTGGGTAGCAAAAATATATTTTTCTATAAATGGCACTCAAGGAGGGAAAATTTTGCATATGGTGCCAAATCATTTTTTTAAAGTTTCATTTTTTAATTTCACAGTAAGAAAATGAAATTTAAATTGCTTGAAAAATATTTTATTTTATAAATTTATCTGTAATTTTTTTTCTTGCTCTCGAAATCCCACTCAAAGAATGAAAAATTATGCCCTGCATACATAATTTTTTATTTTATGAATTTGTGTACCAAATAGTAATTTAATTAAAATATATCTTCAGCAATAGTAAATTATTTATGCTGTGCATAATTTTTTCATTTTCTGAGCTTGGGTTCAAAAAATTATTTTTTTATAATAATACCCTAGAAATGATAAATTATGCACATAAACATAATTTGTCATTTTATAAACTTGGTTGCACAAAAAATCATTTCATATAGTTTCACTTCAGTTATGAGAAATTATGCATATTTTGAATAATTTTTTTCATTTTGACTTTGCTTAAAATAAATTCAGTGGGAGAATGCCAAATTATGCACAATGTGCATAATTTTTCATTTTATGAGTTTGGGTGCATAAAAATGATTTTTCTTTAAATATCACCCTAGGAGTGGTAAACTTGCATCCTGTGCATAATTTATCATCTCATTAGTTTTGGTTAAAGAATATTATTTCTCTTAAATTTTACTTTAGTAATAGCAAATTATGCACAGTGTGCATAAATTTTCATTTATTTAGTTTCAGTACCAAAAATGTTTTTTTCTATAAATGGCACTCAAGGAGGGCAAGTTTTGCACAGGGTGCATAATTGTTTTTTTAACTTCCAGTTTGTTATTTCATACAAGGAAGGTCAAATTAGCATTTCTAGAATAATTTTTATTCAATGAGTTGATGTGCAAAAATATTTTCTATGTCTTGAAATCCCACTCAAAGAATGAAAAATTATGCACTGTGTGAATAATTTTTTATTTTATGAGTTTATGGGCCACATATTTTTTATATTAAATTATGACTCCAGCAATAGTAAGTTATGTATGGTGTGCATAATTTTTCATTTTCTAAGTTTGGGTGACGAAAAATTATATTTTTAAAATAATACCCAAGGAATGGAAAATTATGCACATGTGCATAATTAGTCATATCATAAACCTGGTTGAAAAAGAAAAAATTTCATAAAGTATTACTTCACCTATGAGAAGTTATTCAAAGTCTTCATAATTTCTTTCATTTTTACTTTTTTTAAAAAAATTAATTCTGTGGGAGAATTCCAAATTATTCACACCATGCATAATTTTTTACTTTATGAGTTTGGGTGTCTAAAAATGTTTATTCTTTATATATCACCCTAGGAACAGTAAATTTAGAATCCTATCCATAATTTATCATCACATTAGTATGGGTTCTAAAATATTATTTCTTGTAAATTTTACTTTAGTAATAGATATATATGAATAGTATCCATAGTTTTTCATTTAATGAGTTTGGGAACCAAGAATAATTTTTTCTAAAAATGGCATGCAAGGAGGGAAAATTTTGCATAAGGTGCATTTTATTTTAAAAAGTTTTAGTTTTTAATTTCACATTGGGAATGTCAAATTGTAATAACTTGCATATTATTTTATTCTATTAGTTTATGTGGAAATATTGTTTTTGCTCTTCAAATCACACTCAAAGAATGTCAAATTGTGAAATGTGTACATAGATTTTTATTTTATGAGTTTATGTGATAAATTATTTAAATGAAATTTTTATTTAAATTTAGAATCTTATGATTTATATAATTTTAAATACTCTTATATTGTTTTATAACATTTTATTTTATTTTATAATTTTACATTGTTTTATTTTATGTTATTTTATTTTTTATTCATTTTTTTATTTTTTTTTATTTTTGATTAGTTTATTTTACTTTTTATTTATTTTTAATTTAATTTAATATGGTTTAATGTAATGTAATTTACTTTACTTTATTTTGTTTTATGTTATGTTATGTTATGTTATGTTATTTTATTTTATTTTATTTTATTTTATTTTATTTTATTTTATTTTATTTTATTTTATTTTATTTTATTTTATTTTATTTTATTTTATTTTATTTTATTTTATTTTATTTTATTTTATTTTATTTTATTTTATTTTATTTTATTTTATTTTATTTTATTTTATTTTATTTTATTTTATTTTATTTTATTTTATTTTATTTTATTTTATTTTATTTTATTTTATTTTATTTTATTTTATTTTATTTTATTTTATTTTATTTTATTTTATTTTATTTTATTTTATTTTATTTTATTTTATTTTATTTTATTTTATTTTATTTTATTTTATTGTATTTTATTTTATTTTATTTTATTTTATTTTATTTTATTTTATTTTATTTTATTTTATTTTATTTTATTTTATTTTATTTTATTTTATTTTATTTTATTTTATTTTATTTTATTTTATTTTATTTTATTTTATTTTATTTTATTTTATTTTATTTTATTTTATTTTATTTTATTTTATTTTATTTTATTTTATTTAATTTTTTTTTTTTATTTTATTTTATTTTATTTTATTTTATTTTATTTTATTTTATTTTATTTTATTTTATTTTATTTTATTTTATTTTATTTTATTTTATTTTATTTAATTTAAATTAATTTTATTTTATTTTATTTTATTTTATTTTATTTTATTTAATTTTATTTTAAATTAATTTATTTTATTTTATTTTATTTTATTTTATTTAATTTTATTTAATTTTATTTTATTTTATTTTATTTTATTCTATTTTATTTTATTTTATTTTATTTTATTTTATTTTATTTTATTTTATTTTATTTTATTTTATTTTATTTTATTTTATTTTATTTTATTTTATTTTATTTTATTTTATTTTATTTTATTTTATTATATTTTATTTTATTTTATTTTATTTTATTTTATTTTATTTTGTTTTATTTTAATTTAATTATCTAATTTTGATTTTTTATCTTTTATTTATTTTATTTTATAATGTGCTATTTTCATTCCTCTAAAATTTTCTTTTTTTATGTACCATCTGATTAATAACTCGATAGCACTTTTTGCAAAAACATTTTCTTCCAGAAATATGCCATGGAGTTTTGCATTGTGTGCATAATGATCCCTGCTTGGTTTTTGTGTGTAAAAAGAAAGGGAAAATCTATGAATCCCATACATAATTTTGCATTGGTACTATTCCCACCAAAAATTTAAGTGGTTAAATTTATCCACTCAATGTAGACAATCCTATAGTACTAGCTATAGGCCTTGACAAAGGGAGTTGAAGAAAACCCAGAAAGAAAAACACCTGTCCTTTTAGAATAATAAAGTGAGATTTAAGTGCTACAGTAAATTGGTTCCTGTTTCTAAATCCCCATTTCAAAGACCATTGACTGCCTGATCATCTAAGAAAGTAGTCTCCAGACAGACTACCAAACCAAATAACTGAAATGTAGACCAATGTCCACACCAGAGAAATCAATGATACTTGATTTAGGTCTCAAATCCACACAAGAGACAGCAATAATAGTTGATATAGCTTGCAAGACTACACCAGAGAAACATGTTTCCAAGTTAAGTTAAAAGAAGAAGTAACCTTGCAACAAACACAACCAATTGTGGACAGAAAACAGTGAAAACTGAGTGAGGAACAAGGATATCACCTCCAGATGATTGTATGGTAATTAAAGTTGCCCCAAACTATCTTATTCACTATATACACACAGACCACTATCTAAAAGCCCATACACACCAACAAATTTAGCGTTCTTAAGAGTCAAATTGCATAAAACCCCTCTAGAAATGCTTCCCAGCCTTCTAGCGCTGAGACAGGCGGTCCGCCCAACTTTGGGAGGCCCGCCTGAGGCTTCTGGACCATCCTGAAGCCAGAAAACCACCAAAAACCTCCAAAAATACCAAAAATACTTAGATTAAAATAAACTACGACTACTAAAACATTTAAAACACATAATTAAGCTACAACAACATTGTGACAAGAAATATAGATAAAAAATAGCCCATTCCAAAGGTAATAAGAACTTAACCCTAAGACTTAAGGTTAGCCCGCAAAACATGAAAAACAAAATCAAACAGCTATCTTTTAAAATGAAAAATGAGAAATAATCCTTCAAATACTTAGAATATGAGAAATGTCATCAAGACATAAAATATAGAGAAAAATGGGGCTATCCAGTGATAGTACCCACATCCCTGCAGTCACAATATTGACCAAATAATTCCAGAAAACACCCAATTATTAAACAATGACATTAAAGACATGACAAACAGCACCAAATGGACCAACAAATGGCTCCTCCAATATTGGAAGACAACATCCTCCCTCCAATAGAGAATGTCCACATTCTCCTTCATCACAACCACCATGTTCAGCTTCCTCTCCAAATCTGCTACTGACATGCGTCCTTTCCAATACTGCATTGACAAAAATCTCATCTGTACCATCACACCTCCAGCTCATCCCTACAGAGCCTCCTGTGATGCCTGTAACTCTAGGAAGAAGACTTGTTTCAGACCTGGTCCATTGTCCTCTTCAACATCCTCTCCTCCTCCATAACCTGATCCCTCTTCCATCAGCACCAAAAGATGCAGATGACCCATCCTGGTCCCCAGACTTGTCAACAAATTACACCCTTCAAAAAAGAGTGCCAACCCCACTACAACCACTAGCTCACCCATCCCTGGTCCTTCTGATTGTAAGCCCGATACTTCCTTATACTGAACTTGAATCTGACAAATTTCCAGTTCATTTCCATCCAGACAGTGATGATGACAATGTGGGAACCATTGAAACACCCCCACCTAATCCATTGCCCACCATCAAAGACAAATTAAAACAACATTCTTCTCAACAGAAGCATCTCATCCCAAATTACATCCAATCCACTCCTTCCAGGAATCCACAGGACCTTGAGAAAAGGAAGAACCTTATTCACTAGTTCAAAGCCAATGCTTAAAATTTTTTTACACCTCTTGATTCTTTTCTGTAATTGCTTCTTGCCTGAAAATTATGATTTAGAAATAAAAAAAATAAAAGAATTTCCTCGGTGAAAAGTCTTTGGGGACTAATCCTCAGATTTAAATCTTTGGGGACTAACAGCCCTCATTTTATAGTCTTGGGGGACTCAAAAGCCTTAGTTTATAGTCTTGGGGGACTCAAAAACCTGAATCAAAAGACAGAACCAGAGATCAAAACATTAAATACCAAAGGAACAAACTAACATTCTGGGGTAACTGTTCTACAGAGCAGACAGCTCATCAGTTACCCCCACACTTGCCTTAACAAAAATTCAGAGACTCCCCCTTTGGTTGCTCTGTTCCAGAATCACACCAACTCCACATTATCAGTTTTTAGTCCTGAAGGACTCAACCAACAAACCATCCTCAGTTTATAGTCTTGGGAGACTATACCATTTTTCAGTTTAAAGTCTTTATGAACCAACCAGGGTGTTCAGTTTAAAGTCTTGATGGACTAAAACACATTTTGCATATAAGGGGGAGCCACCTCCATGCATAATTCTCTGCAGCCAACCTGCTGAACTTCCACTCTTTCTTCATTATCTACACATCCCTGATAAAATTCTCATTCATCTCATTTCTCTTAATTATTTTTCCTTCACAGATCATGGCTGGATCCTCAGATTTTAAACCATTGGATCTTCCCTGTTTCACTGCTCCAAAGGACTATGCTTGTAAACAGTGCATCCACATGTGCAGGCCTTGTACCTTCACTCTTCCTACTAAGGCCAAATTCTATAACAGAGCCTGTGATTCTTGCATCTCTATAAAGAAAAGATGTGACAAAGATCCCAACTATCCAATACCTCCGCCTTCACCTTATCATAAATAAATTTACAGATATCTTACCAGGTCACAAAAACTTGGACCTGTTCCTCTTCTTTATCTTCCACTCCTTCCAGAAGATCACACTGTTCTATTCCCAATACACTCCCTAAAAGAACTGCTTTATCTGATCTATATCTGCTTTTACCTCAGAAAATTTAGCCAAATCAGCTTCAAAATCAGCTCCCAGGCTGCTAGACCACGTCCAGGTGGCCCTCCTGATGTTGGGCAGCCTACCCGCCTTGCCAGAAAGAAAAAATCAGGCTCAAAACTCCCAAATTAAGCCAGATAACAGCCAAAATACACCATTAAATTCCAAAAACTCTATAAAACCACCTCCTAGGGATCCCAGAGCAATGCGTACACACAAAACCTCTTCCTTAGGAAACCCCAAAAATTCCAACATCTCTAGAAGGCCTGCCAGAGGACCTCCTGAAAACATCAGAATGCAACACTGCTTTCAAACAAAAATCTCCAGTTCCACCAAGAAGAACTAACTAAACCTCTCCTCTGGCCACCAATTATTCTTCTTATAGCTCCATTTCTTCCAGATTTTCATGCAGAAAATCACAATCAACTTCCAGGTCACATTCTCCTGGTCCTTCCTTCAACAGCCCTGGTACTGCACCACCAGTATCCAACCCAACTGGGCCAAGCAATAATAATATCCACAACAACAACAACAGCAGCCCTGTGCTCTATCCAGGCCACAGAAACGCCATTCCTATCCTCCATCTTCCAAAACCGTTTAGAGAATGATCATGAGAATCCATATATCTATATGGTTGACCCTCCTTCAACATCCATTCAACATTCTTCAACAGTCCAGGTTCCGGCCGCATACAAATTTGAAGAGCTCCCTATCTGTAAGTACTAAATTAATAAATCCAATTTCTTTAACAGAGAACAATAACTGATCAAATTTTTCTGTATAGTTGGAACCCCGCTGTAGGTAGACTCTTTCAGTCACCTTTCTGTAAACAGAATCCGAAGGAGTTGGATAAACCAAAGAAAACTTGCTCCTTCTAAGTAAAATAAGTGTTGTTCATGTAAGAAAGCTCTCTAGTCTACTTGAATTGATTGAAATATATGAAACTCTGATTTATAAATGATTTTTGAGATTTAGAAAACAGCAGCTGTTCAGAAAGAAATACTGATTACAATATTTAAGGTGTACCAATGACAGATATGAAAAGATAGACTTATATGTTTTTTATAAATATTTTATTTTAAGTGTGTTAACAATAAAAACAAGTCCTTTAGATGTAGAACTTTCCAATGATAACCTATATGTGATGAAAATAAAATTGTTGTGTTGTATTTCAAAAGTGTTATGAAAAATATAAATGTTATAATGGTATTATAAATTTATTTAATTTTTTTGAGAATTGAAAAATATGAATGTTGTTGTTAATTATAAAAAAGACCCTTCTAATTGAAACTAAAGAGACAAAAAAATGTAGAATACTAAGATTCCACCTTTCTATCTGATTCTCCTACTCCAGACCTTTCCAACAATACCCTACATGCATAGGATCTACAATCAACTATTGATATAATAAGAACAATAAATTCTAACCAAATTTTGCCACAATAGCCACCCTTTCCCCCAGTCACCAAACTTCTGCACAGTGTCCAAAGTTTGGTACAGTGACCAAACTTTGTTACAGTGACCAAAATTTTTCACAGTGACCAAACTTTAAGCCAGTGACCAGACTTTCCCATTAAGAGCAAACTTTGCCACATTGAGCTCTTTTTGCCATAATGAGCTAATTTTTCCAGAGTGAGCTAAATTTGCCACAGTGAGATAATTTTGCCACCATGACCAAACTTGGCCAGAAGGACAGAATTTTTCCAGTACACTTCACTTTTGCACTGTAATCACCGGAGAAAACTGGAGAACTTGAGCTCAGTGGCCCTTCCATCAGCACACCATATCCACCAATACTACTATAAGTCACTAAATCAAGTAAAACACTAAGAAAACAGTAAAATATGATAAAAAACTAACAAAACATAAAAGATAGAGAAAAATCAGGGTTATCCAATGATAATAATCACTTTCCAAAACTCCAAATATCCAGCATTATAATCCTGAAAATTTCTACTAATATTTAAAAATAAATCTAAGTGGCATACCCAGATGTGGAATTCCACCTCCTCCCTTCATTATGGAATTTCCTCATTCCCAACTTTGAATAATTGATTGATATAAATTTTTTTTCACCTATTTGTTGATAGTCTTTGATAATTATGTGGAAAGAGATCCAAGAAACATCTTTTCTGATATTTTACCATTGGTGATTTTCAATTATTTTCCTGTTGCTGGTCTTCTATAAATTTAAAATTTTGTCTTCTTCTATGGCTCTTGATATAAATCATAATAAATAATAATAATAATAATAAAAATAATTTTGAGATGATTCCACTACTGAGAGCAAGGTTTGAATCCCTTCTGACTCCCATATACCAGTCTTCCATCTATGTTACAGCATGAGAGAGTGGATCTCCCTAATGAGCAGAATACTCTTGATTCCATTCTCATAGGTCCCCTCACTGAGCCAAATTCTATGATTCCAATCTTGCCATGAGGTCCTCCAAGCTTCACACCAAAAAAAAGTCCTAACACTGAGGCTCTAAAAAAATCAATAATAAATTTAACTTCCACCCTGACTTCTAATTCCTTCATCACAATTTTCATCCATTTGCTATTTAGCAACCTTACAAAATACTTTTATCCAGGCTTTCAATATTTAATTTTAATCTTTTAGACCATGCTAAAGTTCCACCAATTTTACCTAATTAAACTATTATGCCTTTTTAGCATCATTACCACCTAAATTGTATCCTCCTAAATCTTAACAACACCTAAATCCAACAATGACTAAAAATCCAGTTTAAAGTCTTGGTGGACAAAAAATTTACTTGATTTCCAGTTTGAGGTCATGGTGGAAAAAACATTTACTCGATTTCCAGTTTAAGTTCATGGTGGAACAAAGATCGTTTATGTGCATTGATATTATGAATTCTTCCAAATCAAGGCATAGGCTTAACCAAAGATTGAACAATTTTGATAATCCAGTTTAAAGACATGGTGGACCAAACTTCTGATTGATAGAAAATTCAGTTTAAGGTTATAGTGGACCAAAATTTTGATGACATACCAGTTTAAGGTCATGATGGACCGAGCATTTAATGAACTACCAGTTTAAGGTCATGGCAGACCAAATATTTGATCAATACCAATTTATATAAAAAAATCCTTTCCCCAAGAAAAAAAATATCCATAAAATCTTAAATGTTGTTGAAATTCAGTTTAAAGTTTTGAAGGACTAACAGATCCCAAAATTTGAATAAAACCTGAAAGAAAGTCTTTAAAGTTAGCCAGTTTAAAGTCTTGGAGGACTAACAGATCCCAAAATTTAAATAAAACCCTAAAGAAAGTCTTGGAGGACTAAAATATCCCAAAATTTGAATAAAACCTTAAAGAAAGTAATGAAAGTTAGCCAGTTTAAAGTCTTGGAGGACTAACTTTTAATCAATTTCCAGTTTAAGGTCATGGTGGACCAGGCTTTTGTAAATATTAAAAGAAATCTTCATAAATTTTCACTTTAAGGTATTGAAGGACTAACAGCATCCAAAGGTGAACCGAATTCTTTAAGAAAATCTTCAAAAATATCCAGTTTAAAATCTTGGTGGACCAAACTTTTGATTGATAAAAAAATCTAGTTTATGGTCATTGTCAGTATAGTCTAGTATATAAGTATGATATAATATTGTATATTTATGGTCCTACTACTTATTGATAAATGATTTAGTGATTAAACCTCAGGGGAAGACTAATATAATAGTTATACTCAAATAAAACTCACAATACTTGGATTTAAATGCGTGCTAGTGGTGGAAAATAGATGTATAAAAATATAGTTATAGCTTATATAAAGATGATATCAATTTATAATGGCTTTATAATATTTTTCTGAATGCTAATAATTGTATAGTAGTGTTTTTTTGAATTTTAGTAATTGAATGATAATAAATAACCGTAATAATCCCTCCTTACTGATACCCAAATCCACTGGAGTGCACAGACCTTCAATCCAGATGATGTCACTTCTATCCCCGGCAATTACAGCACTGTGAGGGCCCATCACCTCCCCATGGCGTCTACTTCAAGCAGTCTCAACACCCAGACCTCCAGTAAGGACCCTCCATCACTATTAATGATAACACAGATCTATACCATAAATAGAAAATTCAGATAAAAGCGGATACCATAAAGAAACAGGTAAAATAAACAATCAAAAAGAGATTAAATGAAACCAAAAGCATACAAAGGTAACAAATAAAATTTCCAAGCCCCCAATAACATCCCCAAGCATCCACATTAACCCAGAACTGTCCTTCCAGCCCATAAATCCGTGAATAACCATCCAAGGAAGTAAATTAAGTTGTCCAAACTGGGTGTATGTGCCTGATATAGGTGTCTATGCTTCTGTAGGCGTTGTGAGTCCACTGATTTTGTCTATATGACCTAAAATAAGCATAAAAACAAAGGTAATAGGCTATTAAGGGGCTAAAACCCACTTATATACCTAAATATACATAATATACTGCATATTTCACTGAATATGAGATTTATGTATACATATAAGCTTATGTATGTCAATAATTACTTCATATCAATTAAGATAAGTATATTATGACTCCATTAACACTTTAATAAGTATTATTAGGCTATGGATAAGCTATTTAAACTACTATAAGTTATATAAAAGAATAATAATTATATATATATATAATATAATAATATATATTATTATTTTAACCTTATTTTTAAGATATAAGCTTAATTTACTTAAGTTTATCTTATTTTAAGCATAAGAAATACTCAGTCCTAGGGATATCAAGGCTGACAGTCATAGTGGACCAAAGAATGATAAACTTGACAGTTTAAGGTCATGGTGTAACAAAGATATGATCGATACTAATTTATATAAAAAAATCCTTTCCCCAAAAAAAAAAAATATCCATGATATCTTGAATGTTGTTGAAATTCATTTAAAGTCTTGAAGGACTAACAGATCCCAAAATTGAAATGGAATCCAATTTTTCTCAAGCTTCACTTGACCCTTTTTCCTGTATAAAATATACTATGAAAGAAATAAACAAAAAGAAAAATTTGAAAATCAAAAAAAATTGAGAAAGAACTTTATATTTATATATTTATTTTATTTTTTATATTATTATTTTATTTAATTTAATTTAATTTTAATTTTATTTATTTTTTATGATAAAAGAGTGAATTTAGAAATAAAATAAAAAATATTGATTTCTAATGAAATTTTAAGAAAGAAAAATATTTAAAAGAAGATATTGAAAAATTTGAAAATAAAAATTTAAAATTTAATAGATTCCCCCTGACCAATTGATTAGCCGTACCCTCAACATCATACCCACATCCAAGTGCAACTTGATGTGGTTACACAGATTTGAGAATTTAAATATATTAAATTAAATGAAAGTTTTTTTTATTATTATTTTTATATTTTATTTTATTTTTTATTTTTAGAAAATAGAAATATTCAAATAATGATCACTGTGGGGGCTCGCTCCAATTTTTAAAAATGATTAGAGACCACCAGTGAGCATTACCCTTAACAATAATTTTAAAGATGTAAAATATAAAAGAAATATATTGAAATCAAAAAAAAACATAAAAGAGAAAATAAAACTAAATAAAATAAAAGAAATATTGAATCCGGCATTAAGAGTGGTGTCTTTTCATTTGTTAAAGTTTATAGTCTTAGTGGACTTCTTATAATTCATATAAAAATACCAGGATTAAATTAGAAACAGACAGAAATTGGTAACAAACATTGTGTGGTAATTGTGTATAGAGCAGCGAGCCCATCAATTACCCCAAACTTTCCAATATATAATTCAGAAGGTTCCCCTGTGAACACTTCTACCAATAAAAAACTTATCAATCCAACATATATTTTCTCCATAATTCTTGTCGCTTTTAAGAGTTTTAAGAATTTTCAAACAAATGTCTTCATAATTGTCGTAAAATTTGGTTAACAGTTTTGTCTCCCATACCATAGTAAAATGACAGTAATATTTTTAATAATAAAGAAAGCAGTTTATCCTCATTCCGGAGTTAAAATTGATAATGAATGATTTATTTTTGTTTAGTTTATCATCATTGAGGAGTAAACTTCTGTCCTTTTAGAACCTCTAGGATAGGACCTCTTAACTTGATTGGAAGCTACCCTCTTTTTTAGTACCACTCTATCCAACTCTTCTAGAACATATGAAACACCAGATACTTGTTCCTTGACTTTATACGGTCCATTCCACCTATCTGAAAACATCTTGCACCATTGGCTCTCCAAACTCCTATTATACACCAAAACCATATCTGTCAGCCAGGCTACTAGACTCACCCAGTAAAATAATTGATTATCTTACTGAAGTGAAGCCATGCCTTTTTAATACTTATTAATAAAATAATTAATTATTTAAACTACTTATGTATTACTTAAAAATAACTAGTTAAGTAAATTAAGAAAGTTAGATAATTAATAAAAGATAATAAGTACCTGTCCCATACATATTTTATTCCCTAACACCGGTGATCAATCATACAGAGGAGTAGGAATAAAATTAGAATTAAAAAATAATTAAAAATTCTAAAAAATTCAAATTCTTTTATTAAGAATTGTAAATACTTTTGAATCTACATTTTAAAATCAAATGTTTAGTATTAAATGTGACAATCAAGTGAAAATTTAGTTTTATTTTAAATAATACTGATATCTCCCTTGACACTCCATTTAGTATAGATTCTATTATTTCACATACTTTATTTTATTTAACTTTTCCTTCTCATACTCTTGTAATAGAAGATATTAATCCCCTGTTTTGTTTTCTCACATTTTGCATATAAAAGGCCCCTCCTTTTTGTGCTTTTCCGTCATTCCTTTACTACATTATTTTATTACAATTACAAACATAAAACCTATTCTTATATTTTAGAAAATTAGTATTTACAATAACCTAACTCTGATCTAAAAATTATATCAATACTTTAAATCTACCTCTTTTATTTGAGTAAATAAATCACTTTGATAAAGGAATACGTACCACTTATTGAGAATCCATTATAACCCGTAAAATCCTCGTAAAAACCCCATACCAAATCTTCTATACCAAAAGGGGACCTTGAAAATTGGGAACCTTTCCGAAATATTGACGGCGCAACGTTAATTGAGGCTTAATCAAAGGGACCATCGGTGTACAAGTACCTGTAAAGGACGAGAGAGGCGAGAAAGCAACAAACGTCATACATCATGTGACAAAAGTTTTTGCTGCGAACGGGAATAGAACCATGCTCCAAAACTTAGGTTCATATACTGACTAAATGTTGTATATATTGTGGTAATTATTGTTATTACCATTTGTGGGTTACTCTTCACTTTTCATTTGCTACGTATTTCCTTTTACTCAGCACTCTGTAAGTGGCATTTATTTGCTCATTTTACAGGGGGAGGTGTCTGGTAATTAAGAATTTATTTTTATTATTATATTTTTATTTTATTTTTCCTGGTTAACCATTATAGAGCAATAAGTGTTCTTAGTCCCAGAAGTAATAAAAAAATTATATTTTAATATTAATTATTATAATTTTTCAGTTGACATTTGTCGTGATTAATTTAAATTTTAATTGTTCCAGTTGACAAATTGTCCTGACAATAATATTTTTTTAATTAATAAATAATTCATATTTAATTACTTCAGTTGACCTTGAGTCCTGGTATATCAAGATTTTTTTTTTAATTAATTAAACTCATATTTAATTACTTCAGTTGACATTAAGTGCTGGTAATAAATTAGTTGATTTAAATCCTGAAAATAATTAATTAAAATTATTAATAAAATTTTTTAATTTATTTCTTCAGTTGATTATATTATAATCCTGGTTTTAATTGTTTTGAATTAATAAATTGATTATTATTTTATTTGACATTATCCTAAAAAATTTTTATTTTATTATTTTTCTTTTTAATATAAAGTAAAAATATAAATTAATTTATCTTATTTTCTCCTCTCTCATTGCAGTAAAAACTAGAAATGACTGATCAAGGTCTCTCTGCTGCATGTGAAGAAGAATTGGATTTGATTGATTATGATGAGGCTACTTCTGTAAGTTCCCATTTAACTAAAAAATTAGCTCAAATTGATCAATCATTTCCCAAATCAGGATGTAGAAATCGAGAAAGTAGAAGTTCTGGTGGAAACTCAGGAACAGAAACCTATTTTAAACCCCCCAGAAGGACTTCCAAAAGGCTTCAAGATAAAAAAGATGCCATTGCCTCAACAAGTAAAGAGCCTGTCAACACCTATAAAGGAACTAAGGGCAGAAGACTTGAAATTGAGGTCAAAGGTAGATGCTCTAGAAGAAAAGGTAAGAAAAATAGAGGCTTTTCTTCAAGAGAAGAGGAAACCTCCTCCCCACAGGGATCTTCAGCAATTGGCTCTCCAGCAGCCAGAGAAGGTGGAAGTATCCAAGTAGCAGTGGGATTGGCTGAAAACTCAGTGGGATTACCTGGCTAAAAAACAACAGACACCCCAAGCAGGTCCATCCAGACACAACCAAGTCAACCCAACATCTGCTCACCCCTATCAAGGAGTAAGAAGAAAAAACAGTATGATCTTACCCAGCAAACCTTGGTAAGCCCCTCTATTGATTCTCAAGTACCATTTCTTGAAACAAATCCAGTTCCCTCAGGTAATTATGGAAGAGGAGATGAGACTGTGAGACCTCTAGAAAAAAGTAGACAAATTACTCGAATTTCAAATGTATCTAATCCTTTAGTTCTGATTTCTACTTCATTGATAAATCCTGATATGGCTATTATTGATGAGACACTTGAACCTGAATTTTATGAGATGCTGGAAAGTTACTCTGTTTCCTTACTGAGAAACACTCCAGATGTAGCTAACATCAATGATAAATATTTGAGAAATATTATTGCCAAAAAAAACCATATAATGAACAACATGCAATTGACTCAGAAATATAATAGTTTGTTAACTGATCAGGGTTATCAAGCATTAAGAAGTGAATCACAGAGAGTCTCTGATGAATTGTCTCATTACAAAGCAACCCATGAAAAGAAAGTTTCTTTATGGAAAAATATAAAAAATGATTTGTCTAAACTGAAAGATACTGTATCTGCCTGTTGCCAGGAGGTGGAGATAGATAAGATGAATCTGAAAAGATTGAATGACCATTTTTCATCTTTTAAAAATAAGAATCATTTATCTTTTGCAACAATCAATGAGAGTTTATCTAGTCTTCCAAGATTGAAAACTAGACTAACAACCATTGAGTAGAAATTGAACTCATTGTTTATTGATCAAAAGTATTCTGAGATTTCTTTGAAGGAACAAATAGTACAGGATGCTCCAGAGTTACCTGTGGCTAGTTCATCTAAAAGTAAATTAGTTCCAGAAATACATGTTGATACCCCTGAGTTTCCATTAAAAATTAATGATGCACCAGGACCTTTAACAGAGGGATTAAACAATGAGATTACTGCCCAGCTAAAGAATTTACAGCTGCTCCTTACTCAGAAACAATCTTGTACTAAGGAGACTCCTTCAAATCAAAAGAATTGGCCAAAACTTGACCAGTACCCAACATTTGATGGTGATTCTTCCTCTGATTGGCAACAATTTATTTGCAGAATTGATAACTTAAAAAATTCTTACAAACTCCCATATGAGGAAATTGTGTCCAAGTTAATTTCTTTGCTTACTAATGTTGCACTAATGTGGTATGAATCTGTTCTCCTGGATGGGAATGACTACTCATGGGAGGATTGGAAGAAATTGATTAAAGCACAATTTGGTGGCTCCAAGTTCAGAATGGCTCAACAAATGCAGTATTAGGAAACTAGATATAGATCTTCTACTGATAAACCTATTGAGTTTTTAATGAAACTTGTAAAAATCTTAAGGGCAATGGACCCAAAATGAATTTTGAGTTATGGAAAGACAGGATCCTTTATAAATAACCAATGTCTCTGAGAGACTTGATAGTGGCTAGGACTGATTTCTCCAGAGAACCCTCTTCTTTCATTAATACTTGAAATGAGATCCTTCTAAACAACAAGTATTATTCCAGAAGATTCATTCCTAGGACTCCTTTGTAGAAACCCTCCACTTACCAACAGAAACCTCTGGAAAAGGTTGCGAAACCTTGTGCCCCTCTTGCACCAAAAAAGTATGCAACAAACACTTGCTTCAAGTGCAACAAGCCTTGGCAGAAAGGCCATGTTTTTGACAAGAAGATAAATCTTGTAGAACAAACAGAGGAGCATCCTGATGACACAGTAGCACTGGATGATACGTCAAGTGATTGTGCCAGCAATATTTCATATGAATCTCAACAAGAAATCTTGATTCTGGAAGAGGATATTCATTATTTAAATACTATTGATATTGATAATAATAATTTATCTACAGTTGAAGATGCTGAGATCATAAAGAACATTGAGGATAACTCAATTGTTATTGCCCCTCTCAAGCCACCAGTCTTGATTAATGGAACCAGCATTGAAGTTGTTCTGGATTCTGGAGCTGGAGGAAGTGTAGTTTCTGAAAGAGCACTTGCTTCAGTGGATCAAGACTATAAATCAAAACTGATGCCTATCATTTCTGAAAATTGGAGAGGTTATGGCTCTGTTTTGTCCCCCATTGGTAAATACAAAGCCACAGTGTTTTTTAAATATAACCATGGTTTTGTAAGAGCTATTTGTGATTTTGTTGTCATGAAAAATGATAGCTTAAGCAATTGGTTTATTGTAGGAAATGATATTTTAACCAAGTATGGCATAAAATTGGATCCTTCAAACCAATGTTTCACAATGGGGATGAATGGGAAGAGAAAATTTAAGATTTCCTCCCCTAAAAAATTATTGAAACCATAATTGAACACATGTAATTCTGTAGTTCAAAGTAAAGGAAGATCTACAAAAGAAATGCATGCCCTTATTTCTGAAATTGACAATGCTTTTTTTGGAAAACAACATTCTGGTGAGGATAAAGATTCAATCATAAACTTGATAAATTCTTTTCCTATGGCCTTTTCTCATGGGTCACATGAACTGGGATTAGTTAAAGAGGAAGTGAAACTTTTATTGTCTTGTCCATTAACTGATATACCACCTAGTTTAAAGAAGAAGCCTTATCCTGCTTCTCCCACAAAGAGAAAAGATATTGAAGACAATATCTCTACCCTTTTGAAAATGAATATTGTTTAAAGGTAGTTGAAACACCTAAATATTGTGTTATCTAACCTGTCCTAATTTCTTATGAGAAAGATAAATCCAGGTTATGTGGTGATTATAGAGCACTAAATACTTATACTGTTGATGATATCTACCTTTATATAGAATTAGCTCTATACATGCTACTTTACAGGGTGCTAAATATATCAGCTGTTTGGATGGTAACAAAGGATATCACCAGGTACCTGTTGAGAAAAATTTTCAGAACTTTCTGATGATTACTACTCTGGGTATCTATAAGTATATCAGGATGCCATTTGGCCCTAAAAATTCCCCTTCAGTTTTTCAAAAAGTCATGGATAACACATTCCATCAAGAGATAATTGAAGGATGGCTGATGGTTTATATTGATGATATCATTATATTCTCAAAAACATTTGAGGACCATCTCAACCACCTGTGTAAAGTATAACAGAAAATGGATGAAACAAATATGACACTTGCTTTGAGGAAATGTAAATTTGGTTTTCATTCTATAAAAGCTCTTGGTCATGTTGTTTCAGGCTTACAGATATGTGTTGACCAAAAAAAAGTGGCAGCCATACAACAAATAATGGCTCCTACTACAGTAAGAGAGCTCCAATGTTTTTTGGGAATGTGTGGATACTATAGACAGTATATTAAAAATTACCAAGTCATAGATTTACCCCTTACCCAATTAACTAGAAAAGATGTTGCTTTTGTCTGGAATAGTGAAAGACAAAGAGCTTTTGACACTATGAAACACTGTTTGATTTCAGCACCAATTCTTGCTTTACCTGACTTTAATCAACCATTTGTTTTGTACACTGATGCCAGTTTCATTGGTCTGGGTGCTGCCCTCCATCAAAAACAAGTGATAAATGATAAAGTTTCAGAAGTAGTAATTTGTTATATTTCAAGAACCTTGAGAAATAGTGAATTGAAATATGGTCCTACTCAATTGGAATGTTTAGCTGTAGTGTGGGCTCTAGAAAAGCTTCATAATTACCTAGATGACCAGAAATTTGAACTTGTCACTGACTTCAGTGCAGTTAAATCCCTTTTGAACTTGAAAACACCAAACAGAAATATGTTCAGATGGCAGTTGGCTGTTCAAGAATACAGAGGGAGAATGACAATTATTCATAGGGCTGGTATTGTTCACTCAAATGTGGATATGTTATCTAGCTTACCTTTACCAAATAATGACTCTAATCCTGCTTATGACCCTGAGGTTGAAATTATTCATATACATGGGATATATGTGGTTGATTTGGAGGAAGAGCTATTACAGCTTATTCTGGATTCATATGATAAGGACAATGACTTGAAATAGTTATGCACCATATTAAATGATCCAAAGAATGCTTCAATAAAAGCATTAATTAAAACCCTTCCACCAAAGTACCAGAAGGCTTTGGAAAAAGGTAAATTTTCAATTGATGAAGGATATCTATATTATAGAAGCAAGTTGAGTAATGTTATTGTTATTCCTCCTTCTATGAGAGAAATCATCTTGAAAATTTGTCATGATGACATATTAGCTGGACATTTTGATCTTGAAAAAACAATGATCAGAATTAAGAACACTTATTGGTGGGTTAATATGTCTGAAGACACCAAATTATATGTTGAATCTTGTGATTCTTGCCAAAAATCAAAAAGATTGACTGATAAAAGAGCAGGATTAATGCAAAATATTGAACCTCCTGATGCACTATGGAAAATAATAAACATGGATTTAGTAACAGGATTACCAATTGCTGGAAAAGACAGTTATAACTCTTGTTGGGTTATTGTAGATAGATTTACTAAAATGTGTAAATTTATCCCTACTCACAAGGATGTTTCCACTAAATAATTAGCTTTATTATGGTGGTCTCATATGTTTAATATTGCTGTTTTTCCTAAAGCCATAATCTCTGACAGAGACCCTGAATTTACTTCTGAATTTTGGATGTCTCTGATAGATGTTTGTGGTTGTGATCTGAAACTTTTTACTGCCCATCATCCACAGACTGATGGCTTAGCTGAAAGACTTATTCAGACTTTAGAGGACATGTTAAGAAGGTATTGTGCCTTTGGCCTTGAGTATAAAGATAATGAAAGATTCACTCATGATTGGGTAACCTTACTTCCTGGGTTGGAATTTGCTTATAACAGAACTGTTCATTAAATTACTCAAAGAAAGCCCTTTGAGCTCTGGCTTGGATATGTTCCAAACACTCCTGCCCAAATTCTCAATAACAAAATACCTAATTTGGATATACATCCTGTTGCAAAGTCTTTTCTTCAAATGCAACAACTTGCAGAAATCATGCTCAACAATGTATTGAAAAATCATTTGAATATGAGAAGAAGAGATGGTACATATCCCATAAAGAATACACTTTTAAAAATGTGATGAAGTGTTGATTTCTACAGTCCACTTTAACTTACAAGGAATAACAAATTGAAAGATCCATTTTTTAGTACACTTGTTGTCAGTGAATAATTGGAGATAATCCAGTTGAGGTTTTTTGTATTCTCCATATGACAGAAAACATCCTGTTTTTCCAATATCTCTTCTGAAACCTTACACATCCAATAGTGATTTATTTCCAAAAAGTAGGGGAAGACCAAAGAAAACCCCAAATGAAATCAGTGAAACAGCAGGAATTGAAAAAATTCTAAATTACAGAATAGTCACTGCTGAAAAAGGTACAGAATACTTATTGAGATTCAAGAATAAATCATCTGAATATGATTCTTGGATACCTGGGAAGGAGATATCTAATCTTCCTACTCTACTAAAAATGTATAAAAAGAAAAAATCATAGCATTTTTTTGTATTATTGTTTTTTCTAGAGTGAGGGAATGTCAGCCAGGCTACTAGAATCACCCAGTAAAATAATTGATTATCTTACTGAAGTGAAGCCATGCCTTTTTAATACTTATTAATAAAATAATTAATTATTTAAACTACTTATGTATTACTTAAAAATAACTAGTTAAGTAAATTAAGAAAGTTAGATAATTAATAAAAGATAATAAGTACCTGTCCCATACATATTTTATTCCCTAACACCGGTGATCAATCATACAGAGGAGTAGGAATAAAATTAGAATTAAAAAATAATTAAAAATTCTAAAAAATTCAAATTCTTTTATTAAGAATTGTAAATACTTTTGAATCTACATTTTAAAATCAAATGTTTAGTATTAAATGTGACAATCAAGTGAAAATTTAGTTATATTTTAAATAATACTGATATCTCCCTTGACACTCCATTTAGTATAGATTCTATTATTTCACATACTTTATTTTATTTAACTTTTCCTTCTCATACTCTTGTAATAGGAGATATTAATCCCCTGTTTTGTTTTCTCACATTTTGCATATAAAAGGCCCCTCCTTTTTGTGCTTTTCCGTCATTCCTTTACTACATTATTTTATTACAATTACAAACATAAAACCTATTCTTATATTTTATAACATTAGTATTTACAATAACGTAACTCTGATCTATAAATTATATCAATACTTTAAATCTACCTCTTTTATTTAAGTAAATAGATCACTTTGATAAAGGAATATGTACCACTTGTTGAGAATCCATTATAACCCGTAAAATCCTTGTAAAAACCCCGTACCAAATCTTCTAGACCAAAAGGGGACCTTGACAATATCTCTAGTTTTCAAAGGCTTTATAATTCAATGTGCCATCTGATCATCTTAATATCTTACTGACTGATTTCAGATCTTCATCATCCGTGAATATGCCTTTTCTATGTAAACTTCTTTCTTTTCTAGCTGCATCATTCTTGCACATAATAACTCTTCAGTTGTCTTGACCGTATCCCAGTCAACTCCATGATATGATTCAGCTTCCAAATCAACCAGTAAAACAGCTTTCTGTCCAAAAAAAAGTTCATAGGGTGAAAATCCAGTTGTCCTTTTGGCAGTAATTTTATCAGCAAAAAAAACTAAAGGTAAATAATGCTTTCACCTTTTAGCACTCAACCCGCACATTTTGACTAAAGCATCCTTAATAACTTGATACCCTCTTTCAACCATACCTTCAGCTTCAGGATAATAAGGTGTCGCTACCCTAACCTTTGACCCAAATTTTGATATAGCTTCTCTAAAATCTGTCCCAAACTCAGGATTTCCATCTACCATTACCAATTTCAAAACTCCATATTGATACACCCAATTTTTCAAAATAAATTCAGCCACATTTTTGGCAGTCAAATTAATAAGAGGTGCTGCCTCTACCCAACCAGATAAATCATCTCTGGCTAAACTTAAACATTTATACAGTCCCTCCTTAATATGAATGGCATCCAAGCTAACCCTTCCAAAGAGAATATTTTTGCCGGTGTGGTGATCCAAACATGGGTAGGCCTTTGGAGTGCATATTTTTGGGTATTTGGTATGTAGGATGTTATTGGGTTTATGGTGTTATTAGTGGATTTTTTCATATTTAGGAGATAGTTAGTAGTGTTTATGGAGGCTTAAGCTAGGGCCACTTATTATGTCTCAGCTTAATGTCCTTTCTTTTCTCTTCATTTTGGTATCCCTTATGCGTGGTTACCTTGTTTTATAGGGTAGTTATGGTGGTATTATTGGTATTTATCGGATGTTTATTGCTTAGTAATGCTTATGTAGGCTTAGGCTAGGGTTACTTATTATGTCTCAGCTTATTTTCCTTTATTTTCATTTCATTTTGGTATGTGTTATGTGTGTTTATCTTGTTAATTAGTGAAGTTATGGGTTTTTAGGGTTTTTAGGGTTTTTATGGGTTGTATGGGTGTTTAAGGGCCTAGAAGTGGCCCCCCCTCCCCCAAGGGGCCTGCCTGCCCCTAAGCGGAGCCGCCTCCAAGCGGCCTGGCCGCCTGGGCACTGGGGAGGCGCTAAAATGCACTTTTATGCATGAAAAAGGCTGGGAAAGCTGGATTTTGGCTAGGGAATTGGTCAGGGTGGTCTATGCACTGGCTGTATGATGCGTGTGTGGGAAGATTTTTAGGGGAATCATCTTATCTATTTACTTATCACCTCTCTATTCCTCACTGTCTCATTGGCTGGTTTTTTGTTGGAATATATTACTGTTCATTTCAACTCTTTCTAGCAATCTGTCTGGGACTATTATCTTCACTTTTAAAGAGGTCAAGAGTGTTTAATTAGAGGGTTTAGAAAACAGATCTCCAATATGCTGAAACAGGTCAATATCACTTATTTTTCTAAAGGGACAGGGGGTTTTCTCTCTGGTTTTTCTCCAACTCCCTTGGTCAAGGCCTATAGCTAGTACTATAGGATTGTCTACATTTCTGGCGCCCAACGTGGGGTCGAATCTGTTGGCTTTTTGGAATATCTGTTGATCTAGGCTTCTCTCTTCGGTGGATCTCCTTTGGTGGATTTTGAATTTGGTGCAATATCTCTTTGTGGTTGGTCAAGGGGTCTTCTTTTCTGTTGGATTTGGTCCCTCCTAGGTCTCTAAGGCTCTTGGGGGGGACTTTTATTATCTTTGGTGGAGATTAGAGGCTGTAACTTGGAATCCTAGGATGGTTAGGATTCAGTCTTGGGATGGTTCAAGGTTTTTAGGAGAGGATGCAAAGGGGTTTTAGGCTAGGTTTGAGGTTGCTGCTGAGATTTATGGGGCCTCACTGTTGGACATGGTCAGGCAAGTAATCTTTTTCATTGGAAATAGGGAGGTGGAGAAGGAAGTTTCTGGTATGGCAGGATATAGGAGTCAGGACTGGGGGAAGTTGAATATTGAAATGGTTAAAAGGTGGCCTACTACATTCTCAATGGTGGATCTTCATGGGATTGCTTAGAAGTTGGAATTGAAAGGTGGTGTAACTTCTCTTTCTCAGTATGGGGAATTTATGGAGGAGTTTGGGGAGGCTCTGGATTATCTGGTATATAATGATATATTACCACATGAAGATGGGACCAAGTATTTATTTTGGAGTGCCATGGGTAGCGATGAAAAGGTGGAGGTTATGGAGATTCTTTTCAAGGCTGACTTGATGAAGACTCTTTCAAATGGGGAAAATAGGATTCCTGGTATGGCTATTCTGAAGGAGGTTATTTTGGGATATTTGGATGGTATGATGGATAGGGATGGGGAATCTGGTGAGGAAATCCTGTTGGATGGAGAGGTTCAGGAGACTGTGGTGGAAAATTCAATTTCTAGGGAGGAGTTGGAGCCATCAATTTTGGAAGATGGGAACTCTGATGATATTTGTGAAACTTATTTTTCTTTTTCAAAGGATGCCATGGGATCTCAGGAATGTGCTTCACTGGATGTTTTGGAAATGTACACACTGGAGGATCAGTGTATTTCCTCAAGTTTGGGTGAATTATGTGGGAAGGAGGACTTGTCTGGTCATGAAGAAGGATTTTGGGATATTGAGAAGGAATCTGTGGTGGATGAATGGTTGCTGTGGGATGATTATTTTTCTTTCTCAAGTTCAGATAATGGCTTGTTGGAGGAGGATGTATCAGTTGAATTTTTGGATGGACATATGGATTCTGTCTTGGATCTTTTTCTCATAGAGGAAGATTATTTTTAGGTGGTTCCCTAAATATCTGAAGCTCTCTGCTTGGAGGAGGATTTATACTTTGATGTTATGGATGTTATTCTGGAGGATTTTGCAGATTCTAAGCAAGATTCCTGTAGGAAAGAGGAAAATTGTGATGTTTTGGATGTCACTGGTATGGAGGTTGATTTTAAAGATGTGGTGGAGGTTCCAGATGTTTCACAGGGTGGAGAATTTATTGATTATGGTAATGTGAAATATGGAAGACTCAGTGTATGTAGGAGTATGGAAGATTTGTTTGGAGGTCTGTTTTTGGGATATCAGAATTGGAAGAGGAGCTTAGGGGGTTCAGGCCCTAGATGCAAACTTATAGGTTTCAACCTTGGGATCTCAAGAATCTGATTCCTCCAAAATGAGGATAAACTACTTAATTTGTTTTGGTTTTTCTAAATTTGGCCTCTATGTATTTGGTCAGGATTTTTTTTTGTTGTTTTGTCAAATTCTTTTCAGTCTCTCTGGTTCAAGTCTCTATATAAAAAAGGGAGGCCAGGCCGCTTCAGGAGGCACCTCCGACGTAGGGTGGCCCGCCTTTAATGAAAAAAAAAAAAAATCTTAGTATAATGAAAATGGAAGAAAAGAAAAATTCAAGTGAAGATGGGTATTTTATTTAAATGATAATGAAGATAAAAATGAAGATTATTGGTTTATTTCACCTCCAGAAAGAGGTTAAACTGCAAAATTTTATTTCTAAATTGGATTTTTTTTGGCTTTAAAGAATTTTAATGGTTTTTTAATGGTTTTGGTTTTTTATGGGAGAAGATTTGTGTTGGAAAATCCTTTTTGTTAGAAGGTACCCAGGGGTGGGGCTTCTAGATTTTATTTTGGCAAGTGTGGGGGTGACTGATGGGCTATGTGCTCTATCAACAGTTACCCCAGATTGTCTGTCTCCAACCCCTTTTCTAAATTTTGTTGAATTCTAGTATTGATTTTTTTTTCTTTAACAGGTTTTTAGTCCACCATGACTTTAAACTGGAAATTCTTTTGATCTTCAATGCTGGACCCCTCATGTTTATTGTTTTTGTTTAATTTTGTTAGATGTTGTGTTTTTGTAAGAAGGTACCCAGGGGGGCTTCTAGATTTTATTTTGGCAAGTGTGGGGGTAACTGATGAGCTGGATGCTCTGTAGAACAGTTACCCCAGAATGTCTGTTTCAAGACTTTGGTTTTTTTCTAGTTAAATTCTAGTGTTGTTTTTTTTGTGATTCAGGTTTTTAGTCCTATATGACTTTAAACTGGATTGCCTTGGATGTCTTTTGGTGCTTTTGGATTGGTGGTTAATCACTGGTGGTCTCCCATCATTTTTACTTTTTGGAGGGAGCCCACCCAGTGATCATTTCTATGGACCAGACTTTCTCTTATTGGACCGTCTATGGAGCTGGACTTTCTTTGATTTTGCAGTTATGTTTTTGCTAGATAGCAGTTTTAGATTATTTTCTTTTTTTCTCTTTTTTTTCTTTTAATTTTTTTATGGAGTCTATGTTTGTTCAAAGGCTCAAGATAGGGCTCTGGCAATGTTTTTGGTAGGAGAGGAGGAGTCAAAATAAAAATTAAAAAAATTAAAATTTTTTAGGTGTGACCACATCAAGGTGCACTTGGATGTGGGTAAGGTATCAGGGGATCAGCTCATCAATTGGCTGGGGGATACCATTTTATTTTGTTTTATTTGTTAAAGGAGGTTAAATGTTTTGGCTTTGATGGTTTTTGGTTTGGGAATTTATGGGATATATCTTCAAGATTTTTTTTCTGGAAGGTCCTTCAAGACTTCAAGCTGAATTTTTTTAATTATGGGATATATCTTCAAGATTTTTTTTCTGGAAAGTCCTTCAAGACTTTAAACTGATCTTTTAATTAGGGGCTCAAGATTTTTTGATGTCCATCAAGACTTTAAACTGAAAATTCTGTTAGTCCTCCAAGACTTAAAACTGGCTGGTTGTTAAAGATTTATTCAAGAATTTAATTTTACTACTGTGGATCTAGTAGTCCTCCAAGACTTTAAACTGGCTGGTTTCAAGATTTTGTCAAGAAGTAGTCCGTAAAGACTTTAAACTGAACATTGTTTTAGTCCCCCAAGACTTTAAACTGAGGATTGTTGATAGTGAAGTCCCGCAAGACTATAAACTGAGGAATGGGAGGCAGTGTGAGGTGGAAGTTTAAAGGCAGAAGGATCCAAGGGGGAACTTGTGAATTTTTTAAAGGCAAGTTTGGGGGTGACTGATGGGCTGGCAGCTCTATATACAGTTACCCCAGAAAGTTAGTTACTTCTCTAATTATTTTTCAGGTTGATCTCTGGTTCTGGGTTCTGTGATTCAGGTTTTTTCAGTCCCCCAAGACTATAAACTGAGGATTTTTGGAGTCCCCCAAGACAATAAATTGAGGGCTGTTAGTCCCCCAAGACTTAAAACTGAAGGCTTTTAGTCCTCCAAGACTTTAAAATGAGGGTTGTGAGTCCCCCAAGACTATAAAATGAGGAAATTTTTATTCTGGTAGAAGGTTATAGTCGGGAAGACTTTTCAACTGGATATCACTTTTCATTGTTGGAGGCTGGTACAGCCATAGTTGGAATTCAGGAACAGAAGAAAGAGATTCTTTTCAAAGAGATAGATTTAATTTAAAGGCATGGTGCAAGAGAAGTCTTAAAGAAGAAGCTTGGATTGCTGGTTCAGAAGTTCACTTAGGATGGAATAGGATCTGGTGGAAGAGAGAAATAAGCTGTTTTTAAAGATTCTGGATAGGTGTTCAAGCATGGTTTTGGCGAAGGAAGAATGAGGACATTCTTGATTGGAGGGAGGATGTGGTGATCCAAACCTGGGTAGGCCTTTGGAGTGCATATTTTGGGGTATTTGGTATGTAGGATGTTATTGGGTTTATGGTGTTATTAGTGGATTTTTTCATATAAAGGAGATAGTTAGTAGTGTTTATGGAGGCTTAAGCTAGGGTCACTTATAATTTCTCAGCTTAATTTCCTTTCTTTTCTCTTCATTTTGGTATCCCTTATGTGTGGTTGCCTTGTTTTATAGGGTAGTTATGGTGTTATTATTGGTATTTATCGGATGTTTATTGCTTAGTAGTGCTTATTTAGGCTTAAGCTAGGGTCATTTATTATGTCTCAGCTTATTTTCCTTTATTTTTTTCATTTTGGTATGTCTTATGTGTGTTTATCTTGTTTATTAGTGAAGTTATGGGTTTTTAGGGTTTTTAGGGTTTTTATGGGTTGTATGGGTGTTTAAGGGCCTACAAGCGGCCTGCCTGCCCCTAAGCGGAGCCGCCTCAAAGCAGCCTGGCCGCCTGGGCACTGGGGAGGCGCTAAAATGCACTTTTATGCATGAAAAAGGCTGGGAAAGCTGGATTTCGGCTAGGGAATTGGCCAGGGTGGTCTGTGCGCTGGCTGTATGATGAGTGTGTGGGAAGATTTTTAGGGGAATCATTTTATCTCTTTACTCATCGCCTCTCTGTTCCTCACTGTCTCATTGGCTGGTTTTTTGTTGGAATATATTACTGATCATTTCAACTCTTTCTAGCAATCTGTCTGGGACTATTATCTTCACTTTTAAAGAGGTCAAGAGTGTTTAATTAGAGTGTTTAGAAAATAGATCTCCAATTTGCTGCAACAGGTCAATCTCACTTATTTTTCTAAAGGGACAGGGGGTTTTCTCTCTGGTTTTTCTCCAACTCCCTTGGTCAAGGCCTATAGCTAGTACTATAGGATTTTCTACACTGGTAGCGTTTCCAGGTTCTTTTTGCCTTAAATAAATTCTTCTTTGACATTCTTTGCATTACTGAACCCACTGTTTAACAGCCATCTTCATGCCTGGCCACCAAAATCAATATGAAATTCTTCTGAACATTTCTCCAACACATCTATGCCCAAAATCTTCATTCAGTGACTTTAAAACTAATTCTTGCCCTTTCTTTTGAGTTAAAACTACTTGAGGATTTGGATACCTCCTGTTCATTAATTGTCAACAAGACAAGTAAAATGTAGATGAATTCCTTTTTATAGCCACCCATTCATTGTCTTCACAATCTTCTGGACTTTCTAAAGTCAATAAATATTTGACCAACAACAAATAAAAACCATTTTGACCCCAGACTTCATCTTGAAAATCAATTAATATAATATCAATCGGCACTATATCACCTGCACATGAATGAGACAATAAAATTTGACCACAAAATTATTTCTTAATTGAGCTATGTTGATTTTCTTCACATGAAACTTTCAACCTCTTATAAACCAAATTCAAAAATACCACTTTCTCATCTTCACCTTTTATACACATAGATTTGTCCATCCTCTTTTTAACCAAATTTTCTAACTCTCCAACATATACACCCTTCCTTAACTTACTCTTATCCTAAACTACCACTCCATCTTCATCTATATACACCACCTCTTCTTCTACCTCTTTTTTACCAAAGTTATTCACACCAATTTCATCAATTTTATCAACATAAAAATAATTTTACAGTTTATCCTCTTGGTGGAGGTCATCATCACAATCATCTAAACACAATAGTCCTGCCATTTTAACCTCATGGGGGAGGTATGGAAAGTCTTTAGCTCCTTTAGTGTTGGCTTTATTCATAGGTATGTCTTCATCAAACTCTTATGAGTATGAATCATCTTCAGTGGGTATTCTTCTTGACAAACCATCTGGAGTAGTATAAGTTTTTCCAGGCTTATGAACTAAGTCAAAAGAAAAATGTTGAATGAATGCTACCCATCTAGTCATAGGTGCATTTGGTAAGCTTAAGGAATTGATCATTTGAATTAAAGATTTTACATTCACTTGCAATTCAAAGTTTTGGCCCCACAAAACATTTTGAAGTTTTTTTAAAATTTTTGACAATCCACACAGTTCAAATTTTGGCTAAGAATATCTTGATTCTACTTCATTGAATACCACAGATTCATACCTAACCGACCTAATGTAACCAGCTTTATCTATCAGTGACAAAACTGCCCCAGAAGCAACCTGACTTGAGTCAACTGCTAAAAAAATCCTACCAGCATCTTTTCCATAATCTAACTTGTGCAGGACTAAATCCTTCCCCACAACCTTCTTCAATCTCTCAAACACCCTTTCAAACTCTTAATACCACTCCCAGTCTGCATCCTTTCTCATCAACCTTCTCAACAGAGCTTCCAATGAAGAAAAGTCCTTGAATAAAATTTGAACATAAACACATACGCCTAAAAACCCCCTAAATTCTGTTGTATTCTTGGGTCTTGGCCAGGACTGAATTTTATTCACTTTCTTCTTGGACAAAATCCTACTCTCTCTAAATACCACATCACCTAAAATCTCTAAATCTGGAACACAACATGAAAATTTTGAACTCAAAATAGTAAAACCAGCTTCTTCAATTCTAAATAAGATCCTCTCTAAAGTGATTGCATACTCCCAGATAAACGTTTGTATTTCTGGGTTCTCCTCCAACACTTCATTGTCATAATCTGTTGAAGGTCCTTTAATTCCTCCATCATCAATAAAGATTCCAGCATATTGAGGAATTTCATCTTGAAGAATCCAAGCCATCTGAGCTTGATAAACAGAAACAGAATTTGTTGCTCCTTGAAGTAATCTTGTCAATTGTTATCTTCCTAGAAGTGTATCAAAAGTAGTGAGAGGCCTAGAGTCTGGATGCAACTGTCTCTAATCATATCCCCCCATAATATCTCATAAACTATAACACACTCTCCCAGAAAACACTTCCACAAACTTCTCAGCACTATGTGGTATTCCAGCATCTTTTATTGTAACCCTATTTAATTCACTGAGATCATGAACTACTCTAAGTTAGCCATTCCTTTTCTTGATACAAAATACCGGACTAGAATAACTTGATCATGATTGCTCATACAGTCCAGTGAAAATCCATTCTCTGAAAACTTTTATATAAGCTTCTTTTAATGCAGCTGGAATTGGTATTGGTTTTTGCTTCCATGGTTCATGAAATCCTACAGGAATCTTGTAAGGCTCCCCATAGGAATGCTTCATAACACCCCTATTCTATTCTACAAAAGCAATGGCCTTCTCTCTTTTGACCATCAGGTCCAACAAGAACTTCTTCTCTTCTCAAAACAACCTAACATCAGGTCCAAAATTTACAAAAACTAATCTATCAACAGTTATTCTTGATGTTTTAGAAAATTTGGGTGGAGTCTTAACCAAGTCACATTCATAAGTATCTCTTGATGGCCTTGGTCTTCTAAAAGGTGGATTGAATTCAGTGGGTAGTGGTTCATTAATTGGCCGGATTTTAGTTTCTACCTTTTAAAATTTTGCTGCTTCCACATCTACATAGACTTGAGGTGAATCTTTTATTTTTGTGTCTCCATTAAAAAATTCATTAAAGGAACTCTCTTCATCATCAGAATTGGAATCAAAATAAGCAGAATGATATTTTATTTCATTTTTAAATTTAACCATTTTCCCTTTTCTTCATCTAATTTATCAAATCAAATTCCAAAACCTTTAAATCCCTTATCCATCATAAAATCACCCATAAAAAAGTTGGAAGTTTATCCTCTTGCTGGAGGACCGGAATCAAATTATCACAAAAATTATTTTTTTGTGTTTACATTATACTAAGATTTTTTATAGAATTTTAATGAAATAATTTCAATTTAACCTCTTGCTGGAGGTCAGAAAATAAACCATTCCAGTTTTTATTCAACATAATTTTTTCCATATTCCCTCTTGATCCATTTTTGAATGTGATTGAAAAACTTGACAGAGAAGTGAGACACACCAAAAATTTGAAGGCATAATAACAATTTAATGTATTATTAACAAAAAATGTGTCAAGGTACACTTTTGGTCTAGAGGATTTGGCACGGAGTTTTTTCAAGAATTTTAAAGGTTTTAAATGGACTCTCTAAGACTGGTACGTATTTCATAATCTAAGTGACTTTTTTACTCAAATAAAAGAGGTAGAATTTTAATATTATTATAGTCTTTTAATTAGAATTACGCTATTGTAAATACTAATGTGATAAAGTATAAAATATTAGTTTGTGTTGTAATACGTATTAATTAAAGTGAGTGATAAAAAGAATGGATTGAAAGGCACTAAATCAGAGGCCTTTTATAAGCAAAATATGAGAGAATAAAATATAAGGAATTTACACCATCTACTGTGAGTGTGAGAGAAAAGAATGACAAGAAAAAGGAGTACATAAATGACATAAGAAAGTAATAAATTAGTACGTCAACAAGGGCATCAAATTTATTAGCAACAAAGTTTGAATTCCTTGGACTGTCACAATTATTACACAATAAATAATCAATTATATTACTTTCACAGGATTACAGATCTCTCACTGAGGTAATATAATTGTTTTAAAGTTTTTATATTATAAATTTATTATTAATTTTATTCCCTTTGACATATACTTTTGAGCACGGTGTTAGGGAGTAAAAATTGTAAGGCACATTTTATTTATATTATTTATTTATACTATTTATTGTACCCAACTTAGTTAATGGTAAGTACTACTTAAGTAAATAAATAAATAATTATTATTAAGAAGAAAGGTGTGGCTTCAACTCAGTAAAATAATTAAATATTTTACGGGTAAGTCTAGTAGCCTGGCTGACACTCCCTCACTCTAAAAAAAACAATAATACAAAAAAATGCTATGATTTTTTCTTTTTATACATTTTTAGTAGAGTAGGAAGATTAGATATCTCCTTCCCAGGTATCCAAGAATCATATTCAGATGATTTATTCTTGAATCTCAATAAGTATTCTGTACCTTTTTCAGCAGTGAAAATTCTGTCATTTAGAATTTTTTCAATTTCTGCTGTTTCACTGATTTCATTTGGGGTTTTCTTTGGTCTTCCCCTTCTTTTTGGAAATAAATCACTAATGGATGTGTAAGGTTTCAAAAGAGATATTTCAAAAACAGTATGTTTTCTGTCATATGGAGAATACAGAATAACCTCAACTGCATTATCTCCAATCATTCTTCTGACAACAAATGGACCAACAAATGTATCTTTTAATTTGTTATTACCTTGTAAGTTGAAGTGGACTGTAGAAATCAACACTTCATCACCCTTTTTAAAACTGTATTCTTTATGGGATTTGTCCCATCTTTTCTTCTCGTATTCAAATGATTTTTCAATACAATGTTGAGCATGATATCTGAAAAGCTGTTGCATTTGAAGAAAAGACTTTACAACAGGATGTATATCCAATTTAGGTATTTTGTTATTGAGAATTTGGGCAGGAGTATTTGGAACATATCCAAGCCAAAGCTCAAAAGGTTTTCTTTGAGTAACAGAATGAAAAGTGCTATTATAAGCAAATTCTAACCCAGGAAGTAAGGTAACCCAATCATGAGTGAATCTGTCATTATCTTTATACTCAAGGCCAAAGGCACAATATCTTCTTATCATGTCCTCTAAAGTCTGAATCATTCTCTCAGCTAAACCATCAGTCTGAGGTTGATGGGCAGTAGAAAGTTTCAGATCACAACCACAAACATCCATCAGAGACATCAAAAATTCAGAAACAAATTTAGGGTCTCAGAGATTATGGCTTTAGGAAAACCAGCATTATTAAACATATGAGACGACCATAAGATGCTAATTCTTTAGTGGAAACATCCTTGTGGGTAGGGATAAATTTACACATTTTTGTGAATCTGTCCACAATAACCCAACAAGAGTTATAACTGTCTTTACCAGCAATAGGTAATCCTGTTACAAAATCCATGTTGATTATCTGCCATGGTGCATCAGGAGGTTCAATATATTGCATTAATCCTGCTCTTTTACCAGTTAATCTTTTTGATTTTTGGCAAGAATCACAAGACTCAACATATAATTTTGTGTCTTGAGACATATTAACCCACCAAGCAGTGTTCTTAATTCTGATCATTGTTTTTTCAAGATCAAAATGTCCAGCTAATATGTCATCATGACAAATTTTCAAGATGATTTCTCTCATAGAAGGAGGAATAACAATGACATTACTTAACTTTCTTCTATAATATAGATATCCTTCATCAATTGAAAATTTACCTTTTTCGAAAGCTTTTTGGTACTTTGGTGGAAGGGTTTTAATTAATGCTTGTATTGAAGCATTCTTTGGATCATTTAATATGGTGCATAACTTTTTCAATTCAGTGTCCTTATAATATGAATCCAGAATAAGCTGTAATAGCTCTTCCTCCAAATCAACCACATATATCCCATGTATATGAATAATTTCATCCTCAGGATCATATGCAGGATTAGAGTCGTTATTTGGTAAAGGTAACCTAGACAACATATCCACATTTGAGTGAACAATACCAGCCCTATGAATAATTGTCATTCTCCCTCGGTATTCTTGAACAGCCAACTGCCATCTGAACATATGTCTGTTGGGTGTTTTCAAGTTTAAAAGGGATTTAACTGCACTGCAGTCAGTGACAAGTTCAAATTTCTTGTCATCTAGGTAATAATGAAACTTTTCTAGAGCCCACACTACAGCTAAACATTCTAATTGAGTAGCAACATATTTCAATTCACTATTTCTCAAGGTTCTTGAAATATAACAAATTACCACTTCTGAAACTTTATCATTTATCACTTGTTTTTGATGGAGGGCAGCACCAAGACCAATGAAACTAGAATCAGTGTACAAAACAAATGGTTGATTAAAGTCAAGTAAAGCAAGAATTGGTGCTGACATCAAAAAGTGTTTCATAGTGTCAAAAGCTCTTTGTCTTTCAATGTTCCAGACAAAAGCAACATCCTTTCTAGTTAATTGGGTAAGGGGTAAAGCTATGACTTGATAATTTTTTATATACTTTCTATAGTATCCACACATTCCCAAAAAACTTTGGAGCTCTCTCACTTTAGTAGGAGCCTTCACCTGTTGTAAGGCCGCCACTTTGTTCTGGTCAACACATATCTGTAAGCCTGAAACAACATGACCAAGAACTTTTAAAGAATGAAACCCAAATTTACATTTCTTCAAAGCAAGTGTCATATTTGTTTCATCCATTTTCTGGAATACTTTACACAGGTGGTTAAGATGGTCCTCAAATGTTTTTGAGAATATAATGATATCATCAATATAAACCATCATCCATCCTTCAATTATCTCTTGATGGAATGTGTTATCCATGACTTTTTGGAAAACTGAAGGGGTATTTTTAGGGCCAAATGGCATCCTAATATACTTATAAATACCCATATGAGTGGCAATCATCAGAAAGTTCTGAGAATTTTTCTCAACAGGTAATTGGTGATATCCCTTGTTACCATCCAAACAGCTGATATATTTAGCACCCTGTAAGGTAGCATGTATAGAGCTAGTTCTAGGTAAAGGGTAGATATCATCAACAGTATAAGAATTTAGTGCTCTATAGTCACCACATAACATGGCTTTATTTTTCTCATAAGAAATTAGGACAGGTGAGATAACACAATGTTTAGGTGTTTCAACTACCTTTTCAATAATATTCATTTTTAAAAGGAAAGAGATATTGTCTTCAATATCTTTTCTCTTTGTGGGAGGAGCAGGATAAGGCTTCTTCTTTAAACTAGGTGGTATATCAGTTAATGGGAAAGACAATGAAAGTTTCGTTTCCTCTTTAACTAATCCCAGTTCATGTGATCCATGAGCAAAAGCCATAGGAAAAGACTTTGTCAATTTAATGATGGAATCTTTGTCCTCACCAGAAAGTTGTTCTCCAAAAGAAGCATTGTCAATTTCAGACATAAGGGCATGCATTTCTTTTGTAGATCTTCCTTTATATTGAACCACAGAATTACATGTGTTCAATTCTGGTTTTAATAATTTTTTAGGGGGGGAAATCTTAAATTTTCTCTTCCCATTCATCCCCATTGTGAAACATTGGTTTGAAGGATCCAATTTAATGCCATACTTGGTTAAAATATCATTCCCTACAATAAACCAATTGCTCAAGTTATCATTTTTCATGACAACAAAATCACAAATAGCTCTTACAAAACCATGGTTATATTTAAAAAACACTGTGGCTTTATAATTATCAATGGAGGACAAAACAGAGCCATAACCTCTCCAATTTTCAGAAATGATAGGCATCATTTTTGATTTGTAGTCTTGATCCACTGAAGCATGTGCTCTTTCAGAAACTACACTTCCTCCAGCTCCAGAATGCAGAACAACTTCAATGCTGGTTCCATTAATCAAGACTGGAGCCTTGAGAGGGGCAATAACAATTGAGTTATCCTCAATGTTCTTTATGATCTTAGCATCCTCAACTTTAGACAAAGCATTATTTATAATATCAATAGTATTTAAATAATGAATATCCACTTCCAGCATCAAGATTTCTTGTTGAGATTCATATGAAATATTGCTGGCACAATCACTTGATTTATCATCCAGTGACACTGTGTCATCAGAATGCTCCTCTGTTTGTTCTACAAGATTTATCTTCTTGTCACAAACATGGCCTTTCTGCCAAAGCTTGTTGCACTTGAAGCAAGTTTTTGTTGCATACTTCTTTGGTGCAACAGGTGAAGAAGGTTTACCAACCTTTTCCAGAGGTTTCTGTTGGTAAGTGGAGGGTTTCTCCAAAGGGGTCCTAGGAATGAATCTTCTGGCATCATACTTATTTTTTATAAGTATCTCATTGCATGTATTAATGAAAGAAGAGGGTTCTTTGGAGAACTCAGTCCTAGCCACTATCAAGTCTCTCAGAGACTTTGGTAATTTATAGAGAATTATGTCCTTCCATAAATCAAACTCCATATTTGGGTCCATTTCCCTTAAGATTTTTACAAGTTTCATTAAAAACTCAATAGGTTTCTCAGTAGAAGAGCTATATCTAGTTTCCTCATACTGCCTTTGTTGAGCCATTCTGAACTTGGAGCCACCAAATTGTGCTTTAATTAATTTCTTCCAATCCTCCCATGAGTAGTCATTCCCATCTAGGAGAACAGATTTATACCACATCAGGGCAAAATTAGTGAACAAAGAAATTAACTTGGATACAATTTCCTCATCTGGGAGTTTGTAAGAATTTTTTAAGTTATCAATTCTGCAAATAAATTGTTTCCAATCAGAGGAAGAATCACCATGAAATGTTGGGTACTGGTCAAGTTTTGGCCAACTCTTTTGATTTGAAGGAGTCTACTTAGTACAAGCTTGTTTCTGAGTAAGGAGCAGCTGTAACTTCTCTAGTTGGGAAGTAATCTCATTGTTTAATCCCTCAGTTAAAGGTCCTGGTGCATCAATAATTTTTAATGGAAACTCAGTGGTATCAACATGTATTTCTGGAACTAATTTACTTTTATATGAACTAGCCACAGGTAACTCTGGAGCATCCTGTACTATTTGTTCCTTCAAAGAAATTTCAGAATACTTTTGATCAATAAACAATGAGTTCTAGTGAACAAAGAAATTAACTTGGATACAATTTCCTCATCTGGGAGTTTGTAAGAATTTTTTAAGTTATCAATTCTGCAAATAAATTGTTGCCAATCAGAGGAGGAATCACCATCAAATGTAGGATATTGGTCACGTTTTGGCCAATTCTTTTGATTTGAAGGAGTCTCCTTAGTACTAGCTTGTTTCTGAGTAAGAAGCAGCTGTAAATTCTCTAATTGGGCTGAAATCTCATTATTTAATCCTTCTGTTGCAGATCCTGGTGCATCATCAGTCTTTGATAGAAACTCAGTGTTATCAACAGGTATTTCTGGAGCTTTTTTTACTTTAGATGAACTAGCCACAGGTACTATTTGAGTATCCTGCACTATATGTTCCTTCACAGAAATGTCAGAATATTTTTTTTCATTTAACAATGAGTTCAATTTTTCTTCAATGGTTGTTAGTCTTGTTTTCATTCTTGGAAGACTAGATAAACTCTCATTGATAGTTGCAAAAGATAACTGATTTTTATTTTGAAAAGATGACAAATGGTAATTCAATCTTTTCAGATTTATTGTCAGCCTAAATATCCTTAGGACTGAGTATTTCTTATGCTTAAAATAAGATAACCTTAACTAGATTAAGCTTATATCTTAAAAATAAGGTTAAAATAATAATATATATTATTTTATTATATATATATATAATTATTATTCTATTATATAATTTATAATAGTTTAAATAGCTTATCCATGGCCTAATAATACATATTAAGGTGTTAATGGAGTCTTAATATACTTATCTTAAGTGATATGAAGTAATTATTGACATACATAAGCTTATATGTATACATAAATCTCATATTCAGTGAAATATGCAGTATATTATGTATATTTAGGTATATAAGTGGGTTTTAGCCCCTTAATAGCCTATAACCTTTGTTTTTCTGCTTATTTTAGGTCATATGGACGAAATCAGTGGACTCACAACGCCTACAGAAGCATAGACACCTATATCAGGCGCATACACCCAGTTTGGACAACTAAAATTACTTCCTTGGATGGTTATTCACGGATTTATTGGTTGGAAAGATGTTTTTGGGTTAATGTGGATGCTTGGGGATGTTATTGGGGGCTTGGACATTTTATTTGTTTCCTTTATATGCTTTTAGTTTCATTAAATCTCTTTTTGATCATTTATTTTACCTGTTTCTTTATGGTATCCGCTTTTATCTGGGATTTCTATTTATGGTATGACTCTGTGTTATTATTAATAGTGATGGAGGGTCCTTACTGGAGGTCTGGGTGTTGAAACTGCTTGAAGTGGACGCCATGGGGAGGTGATGGGCCCTCACAGTGCTGTAATTGCCGGGGATAGCAGTGACATCATCTGGATTGAAGGTCTGTGCACTCCAGTGGATTTGGGTATAAGTAAGAAGGGATTTTGACGGTTTATTATCATCATTCAATTACTACACTTCAAACAAACACTACACTACAATTATTAACATCTAGAAATATATTATAAAGCCCTTATAAATTGATATTATCTTTATAAAAGCTATAACTATATTTTATTCTTCTATTTTCCACCACTAGCACGCATTTAAATCCAAGTATTGTGAGTTTAACTTGAGTATAACTATTCTATTAGTCTTCCCCTGAGGTTTAATCACTAAATCATTTATTAATAAGTAGTAGGACCATAAAATAACACTATTATATCATACTTATATACTAGACTGTACTGACATTTATCTTATCCATCTCCACCTCCTGGCAACAGGAAGATACAGTATCTTTTAGTTTAGACAAATCATTTTTTATTTTTTGCCATAAAGCAACTTTCTTTTCATGGGTTGCTTTGTAATGAGACAATTCATCAGAGAATTTTGTGATTCACTTCTTAATACTTGATAACCCTTATCAGTCAACAAACTATTATATCTCTGAGTCAATTGCATATTGTTAATTATATGATTTTTCTTGGCAATAATATCTCTCAATTACTCATCATTGATTCTTGCTACATCTGGAGTGTTTCTCAATAAGGAAACTGAGCAACTTTCCAGACTCTCATAGAACTCAGGGTCAAGAGTTTCATCAATTACAGCCATGTCAGGGTTTATCATTTAGGTAGCAATTAAAAGTAATGGATTAGATACATGAGATATCTGTCTACTGCTCCCAGCCTCTAATGGTCTCAAGGTGTCTTCTTCCCTCTCAGACATACCTGAAAAAACAGAATCAGCCACAAGAAAAGGCACTTGAGAATCAATAGAGGGACGTACCAGGGTTTGCTGGGTATCACCATATTGGGCTTTCTTCTTCTTTTGCCTCCTTGATAAGGGTGGGGAGGAGTGGGGTTGACCTGGTTGGGCCTTGATGGACCTGACTGAGGTAACTGATGCTGATTTTGAGACAGGTAGTCCCACTGAGTGTTTAACCAGTCCCACTGCCACTTGGACACTTCCACCTTCTCTTGGGACTGGGGAGCCAATTGTTGTTGATCCCTGGGAGGAAGAGGTTTCTTCTTCTCTTGGAGAAAGGTATCTGTTCTTCTCACCTTTTCTTCCAAAGCATCTACCCTTACCTTTAGTCTCAAGCTTTGTGTCCTTAACTCCTTTATGTGAGTTGACAGATTCTTTACCTGCTAAGACAATGGCATCTTTTTTATCCTGAAGCCTTTTGGATACTCTTCTGGTGGGTTTATCATAGGCTTCTGATCCTGAGTTGTGTCCACTAGGATTTCTACTTCTTCCATCTCTACATCCTGTTTGGGGCAAGGATTTATTAGTTTGAGAAATTCTTCTTGTTAAAGGAGAGCTTACAGAAGTAGGCTCATCATAATCAATTAAGTCTAGTTCTTCTTCACCTGCAGCAGAACCACTTTGGTCAGTCATTTTAAGATTCTACTGAAATGAAGAAAAGAGACAATAAGATTAATTAGTCTTTATTTTTGATTTTTTTAAAAAAAAATAAAAAAAATAATAAAAAAAAATCTTTTTCAGGATAAAAATAAACTTGAATAAATTAATTCATTAATAAAAAAATTTAAAAGAAGGATTATAATATAATCAACTGTAGAAAAAAACTAAAATTTTTATTAACAATTTTAATTAATTATTTTCAGGATTTAAATCAACTAATTTATTACCAGGACTTATTGTCAACTGAAGTAATCAAATATGAAACTTTATTAATTTAACAAAATTTTATTAAACTGATAACTTAACTACCAGGACTTAATGTCAACTGAATTAATTAAATTTAAATTTTTTATTTTAAAATTTTATTAAGCTTGATCACTTAATTACCAGGACTTAATGTCAACTGAAATAATTAAATATGAGTTTTATTAATTAAAATGATTATTGAATTACCAGGACTCAAAGTCAACTGAAGTAATTAAATATTAATTATATATTAATTAGATATATTATTGTCAGGACAATTTGTCAACTGGAACAATGAATAAGGGCAAATGTCAACTGAAAAGATTATAATAATTAATATTAAAATATAATTATTTTATTACCTCTGGGACTAAGAACACTTATTGCTCTATTATGGTCAACCAGAAAAAATAAAAAATTTATATATATATAATAATAAAAATAAAGTCCAATTACCAGACACCTCCCCATGTAAAATGAGCAAATTAATGCCACTTACATAGTGCTGAGTAAAAGGAAATACGTAGCAAATGAAGAGTGAAGAGTAACCCACAAATGGTAATAAAAATAATTACCACGATATATACCACATTTAGTCAGTATATGAACTTAATTTTTGGAGCGTGGTTCGATTCCCGTTCACAGCAAAAAAAATTTTGTCACGTGACGTATGACGTTCGTCGATTTCTTGTTCTCTCGTCCTTTACAGGTACTCGCACACCAATGGTCCCCTCAATTATGCCTCAAATATTGTTGCACCATCAATAATTCGGAAAGGCCCCCAATTTTCAAGGTACACTTTTGGTCTAGAAGATTTGGTACGGAGTTTTTTCAAGAATTTTAAAGGTTTTAAATCGACTCTCAAAGACTGGTACGTATTTCTTAATCTAAGTGACTTTTTTACTCAAATAAAAGAGGTATAATTTTAATATTATTATAGTCTATTAATTAGAATTACGCTATTGTAAATACTATTGTGATAAAGTATAAAATATAAGTTTTTGTTGTAATACGTATTAATAAAAGTGAGTGATAAAAAGAATGGATTGAAAGGCACAAAATCAGAGGCCTTTTATAGGCAAAATATGAGAGAATAAAATATAAGGAATTTGCACCGTCTACTGTGAGTGTGAGAGAAAAGAATGACAAGAAAAAGGAGTACATAAATGACATAAGAAAGTAATAAATTAGTACATCAACAAGGGCATCAAATTTATTAGCAACAAAGTTTGAATTCCTTGGACTGTCACAATTATTACACAATAAATAATCAATTATATTACTTTCACAGGATTACAGATCTCTCACTGAGGTAATATAATTGTTTTAAAGTTTTTATATTTTAAATTTATTATTAATTTTATTCCTTTTGAAATATACTTTTGAGCACGGTGTTAGGGAGTAAAAATTGTAAGGGACATTTTATTTATATTATTTATTTATACTATTTATTGTACTCAACTTAGTTAATGGTAAGTACTACTTAAGTAATTAAATAAATAATTATTATTAAGAAGAAAGGTGTGGCTTCAACTCAGTAAAATAATTAATTATTTTACCGGGTAAGTCTAGTAGCCTGTCTGACAAAATGATTTGGAATCCACTTGAATTATCTCCAAATGAGCTGACATATTACAATCCAGGATCTCATCCTAGGGAGAGATTGCAAAATTAGAGTGATCAGCCCCAGCTACCCCAAAAAATGAGGGTCTCCAATATTCCCCCCTAAACATAATTCACCAGAAGCCGTCCATTTAATACGCTGCTTCTTGATACAAGTACAACACAGAAACACAGTAGTGATCCCTGGCCGTGTCTCCCAACATTCATCTCCAGGAGGTGCGAACCCCATATGTAGCCTCCTCATATCCTCTCCAGTAATCTCCAAACTAATACCCATGCCAGACTGATAGCTAATCAGGGCCTCAGAATCCATAAAAAAAGGACCACCAAGAACAATTTTAATTGCCCCTCTGGCCACATAATAGTGAACCTTACCAATAGATCCACCAATACCTAATTTGACATGCTCAGCCATACCCATTAGCTCTGTTGCATGCCCTCCATTACCTCTGAGGTTTCCTCCAGTACCAGTTTTAATTGGCAAGCCTATAATTGTTGCTTGCTCTAAGGAAATCAAATTAATTTGAGACACTGAATCAACCATGGCCTTTACCTCTTTACCATTAACAGTTACCACCAGGTAACCCAGGGGAGCAGAAAAATGTGTTTCAACATCCTCCCCAAACTTTTCAGCATTTTCACCAATATATTCCACCTCTCCAGAAGAAACCCCTGTCTCGTCTGATGCTTCTTCTTCTTCTCTGAAAGTGCCAGACTAATCGTGAATAGCTCTCCTAAAGCTAAGGTAATCTGAAGTTGATTCACCCTATTTAAAATGTCGTCCATTGCATTCTCTTGATTGGATACTACTTGCTGTTTGTACTGAACTTTAGATTTAATTACCTTGGCCATGAGCACCTCTTCAGGACCCACATTGCCATCTTCACCCCCCTTAATAACATCTTCACTACTGATATCCCTAGCTCCATCATCAGCTTCTTTCACTAATCCTGATCCTTTCTAGTCTTTATTACTCCCTCCATTGGGATGGGACCGCTAAAACTTGGTCTGGGTAGTGACACCAAAGGTACATTCTTCTCATAATCCGAATCATCTTCTGGCATAGGCTCACCATTTAAATCAAACTTGCCATAACTAGGAGGCCCCATATCAGCCATCCCCTTCCTCATTTTATAAATTTTTTCCTTAGAGTAAGATCTTGACTTATTTATTACATTTCCTTGTTTAGCCTTTAGTTGGCTCTGAATGCTACTTTTAGCTTTAGTAGCAGCTGCTCTTCTAGAAGCATTGACATCATATTTGCCAGCCATACAGTTAATCTCCACTCTAGCAACCATTGCCAGCTCCAAACCACCAAAAGAAGTTGAAAATGTGGCCTTACTGACCTCTTTCTCTTTACCTTTATCAGCTTTTCCACCACTTTTACCATCAGCATTTTTGCCACCCTTGGCATCATCATCATTGTCCTTCATATCTTCAAACCGGGCTCTTCTTTCAGCTGCCATATTCCTTCTAACCAAATCAAAAGGTGCTTGTCCATTTCTGGGCTTGATGAATGATCCATCAGGAAATTTATAAAAATTGCCATCAAATAAAACTCTCCCAGCATCCAAGTCTTTATCAAGAGTAAAATGTACTCCAGCTCTGTTCCCTCTCCCATTACAATAGGAACATACCTTTGGCTCATCATACCCACCTCTTAAACCATTTCCACCATTACCATTCTCATTCCTTCCATTGCCATTGCCATTAAAATTTTGATTTTCATATTCCTTTGATTGATAAGAAGTAGACATCGACGAAGAAGTAATTGGGGCCTTATTGGCCTTCTGAGTCTCTTGGAAAAAAATTTTTAATTGCTTCATCAAATTGGCCAAGTGATCATCCATCTTTTTTTCCACATTGCCCTCAACTTTTTCCACCGGTAGTGGCATTTAAGCCTTCTTGTCTTCTTGAGCTTTGACCATAATAATATTATTTTCAGCCAAAACTTCACTAACCTTGCTGACATACTGAGTGCTAGACTCCTGATTTTTATCCAATGTCATTAATTTTAGATTGGCCTGTATGTTCTCCTTAATAATCCCTAAAGCTGGAAGTTTTTGTTTGCCATTGGGTAGTTCATTCATCAAATCCTTTCTTGAGAGATCCTTCAAGATGTCCATAGGAATATCCCTACTACAAGCTGACCATAACATATCCTTAGCTTGATTCTCATGTACCAATTTGTCCACCAGAATAAGATATTTGACCACTTCATTCAATTGAACACATAGCTTCTTAAACTCAGCCATGGAAGAAACACCACCCTTTTCCTGCCAATCACCAACAATTTTATTAAGGTCCAGCATAGTAAACCTAACACCCCATCTATCAACCATAGCCTTAGACAACTTAACCCAATACTTATCCTTGAAAGCCTGAATAGAAATGAATTCTTTTTCCACCTCCCTATCAGCAATAAAAAATCTAACCTGCTTCACCATATCCACATGAGAAGCACCATCAACAGCAGCAGCAGCTTCATACCTGCTAATAAACCATTTAACCTTCTCCCCATTGAACTTTGGGCCATCCCAAGAAACAATCCTAACTGAAGGATTTAGAGGAAGAGAAGATCCAGAAGGAGTTTCATAAGACATCCCAATAAAGCAAGAAATTTTTTAAATTGTTAAAAATAAGCAAGCCTCTTGCAGGCTAATAAAATGAAATTGATTAGAGTTCCAAAAAATAAGCCTCTTGCAGGCTAAGATGGCTCTAAATCCAAATAAGTCCTAGAAAAAGCTAGAGATTTTGAACATCACATTGGGCTCCAAATATGTAGGTAGACTCTTACAGTCGCCTTGCTGTAGGCAGAATCCGAACAAGTTGGATAAACCAAATAAAAACCTGTCCTTCTAAGTAAAATAAGAATTGTTCAAATAACTAAGCTCTCTAGTCTACTTGAATTGATTGAAATATATATATGAAACTCTGATTTATATAAAAGCTTATTGAGATTTAGAAAATAGCAGCTTCTGGAAATGAAATACTGATAACAACAATTAAGGTGTAACAGTGATAGATCTGAAAAGATAGACTTATATGTTTTATAAAGATTTTATTTTAATGATTTAAAAATAAAAAAAACAAGTCCTTAAGGTTGAGACCTTTCCAATGATACCCTATATGGGATGAAAATATAATTGTTGTGTTGTATTTCAAAAGTGCTATGAAAAATATAAAAGTTATAAGGGTATTACAATTTTTTTAATATTGTTTAGTAATAAAAAATATGAATAATGGTTGATAAGATATTGGAATGATGATAGATGATGATTCCCAATTTTGAGTCTGAGGTTTCCTTAAGTATAGTTAGTCATGTGCCTAATTTTTCCCTTCCAGAGCACAGCCAGAGCTAATTCAGAGCCCGTCTGGAGTTTGTCCAGACCTCCAGACTAAATTAGAACCTATAAACTTCAATAAAAAATCTAGAAAAATTACACATGATAGAGCTACCTCTTATAAACATTTCTAAATAATTTTTGTAGAATGTGCAGCTCTAATCACCCCGTGAAAAATCATCAATGCTAAGTAAATTTTGCAAAACATGAATATTTTTGTAAAAATTTAAAAATCATTTTAAAATAAAAGAAAATAAGTAAAAATTAGGGGAAAATTCCAAATGGTTCTTGAGCTTCTGTAATTTATACTCCACCACTTTTCAGACCATAAAAAAATATTTCTTCTTTGTAAAATAAATGTTTTGTGACATGGATTTTTCTTCCAACCAATTTATCCGTATTTAAACTTTCAATAATTTATTTAAACCCTTTTATAATAAAAATTTTCCATCTCATATCCCGGCACTAAACCCATTTCAGAATTTAAATTCCTTACTAATCTTTAGACTGCGAAAATGTATAAGATAAGAGAGAGAGAAAAGATTTACAATTATGAAAATTTTGAGGTTAGAAAAATAGATATATATTTTTATAAAACTTTAAGACATGATAAAGTTTTGATTAAATAAATGTGAAATTTTTTTTATGCACAATATATGAACTTGAAATGAAATGAATTTAATTTCTTCTCAGATACTTTAAACAAGATGAAAATAAAACCAAAAAAAGAATAGAATTAGACTCTGATTTTCAATTTAAAATACTTTATTTTCAATAATTATAATGTCTTTTTGATTGGATAAATGTCGGGAATGATTAGTATAAAAATGCACATGTGAAAAAATTCATGAATTTGAACACCATCCCTAACAAGAAAAGAAAAATCATTAAAGGTACTCAATAATTCATTAACATAGTTAATAAATAAAATATAAACAAAATATTAAAGCATCCAACCCATGTAAATTCAAGTTCAAAAGGATCTTAAGAAAAAATAATTTTTTAAAATTTTTTTTATCACAACAATAATTATTAATTATTAATCATTATAAACAAAACAATCATCAGTTTATATTTATCTTTCTTTCCTTAATAAAATAAATGAGGCTTTAATAACATGTAATTGATAAACTTTCTTTAGTATATTTTAAGTATTGTGCAATGTGTCCAGTAGAAGTTTGGCTGAACTTGTGCTGGACACTCTGGCCATGGACAGTCTCTTATTATTTCAAGGAAATCAAAAAAAAGCCCACATACTGAAGATAATTGATGCTATCTAAATTTTTGGGTGAAAGTGTCCAGCACAAGTTTGGCCAAACTTGTGCTGGACAAATTTCCAATATAAAGTTAGCAGGGTGCATGTTTATTTAAGAGAAGTGAGGTGTTTCTCATTAAAGTGTCCAGAAAAAGTATGGATGAAGCTGTGCTGGACACTTTTACCCAAAAAACATATTAATGCCATCAATTATCTTCATTATATGGGCTGTTTTTTTGGTTTTCCTTGCATTTTTCAGTCACTGGTCTTGGTCAAAGTGTCCAAAACAAGTTTGACCATACTTGTGCTGGACATATCTCCAATTTGAAGATGGTAGGGTGCATGTTTATTTAAGTGAAGTGATTCTTTCCTCATAAAAGTTTTTAGCACAAGTAAAATACTTGTGCAAGTTGGAAATGTGTCCAGCACAAGTACGGACAAACTTGTGCTGAACACTTTGACCAAGACCAGTTACTGAAAACTGCAAGGAAAACCAAAAAATAGACCATAAATGAAGATAATTTATGGCATCAAAATTTTTTTTGGTTAAAAGTGTCCTGCACAAGCTTGGATGTAATTGTGCTGGCTATTTTTATGAGGAACACCTCACTTCTCTTGAATAAACATGCATCCTACCATCTTCAAATTAGAAATGTGTTTAGCACAAGTACTACCAAACTTGTGCTTGACACTTTGGCCATGGAAAGTAACTTATTAATCCAAGGAAATTAAATAAAAATATGCTATAAAACAGAGATATTTGATGCCATCAAATTTTTTTTTGGGTAAAAGTGTCCAGAAAAATTTGGCCGTAATTGTGCTGGACACATTTCCAATATGAAGTTGTTAAGGTGCAATTTTAGTTAAGAGAAGTGAGGTGTTCCTCATAAATTTTTCCAGCACAAGTACCCCCATATTTTTTGCTGGACACCTTACTTAGAAACAATTTGATGCCATTGATTATCTTCGTTATATGGGGTATTTTGTTTTTGGTTTTCCTTGAAATTTTTAGTCACTAGTGTTGGTCAAAGTCTCCAGAACAAATTCAGCCTTACTTGTACTGGAGAAATTTCAAACATGAAGTTTTTAAGGTGCATGTTTATTTAAGAGAAGAAGTGTGTTACTCATAAAAATTTCCAGCACAATTTTGGCCAAACTTGTGCTGGAAACTTTTACCAAGACCAGTGTTTTAAAATTGTAAGAAAAAACAAAAAAAAAGCCCATATAATGAAGATAATTGATGGCAACAAATTTCTTTTAGGTAAAAGTGTCCAGAACAAGTTTGGCCATACTTGGGATGGACACTTTTATGAGGAACACCTCACCTCTATTTATTAAACTTGAACCCTACCATCTTCAAATCGGAAATGTGTCCAGCGCAAGTTCTTCCGAACTTGTGTTGCACACTTTTTCTGAAAACAGTTTAATACAATCATTTTTCTACATATTTCATTTCACTTTCTTTCAGTAAAGACGAAACCTTTAGCTATTTGTAGGTAATTTTGAGTATATTATGAGCAGTTTATATTTCCTTTTTAAGTTAAAAGAGTAAAAAAAAAATTACAATTACTGGTAATCTATTTCCTTCAATATTTAAAATATATATGTTATAATTTTTATAATACTCATTTCTAATATTCCTATTTTATTTAATAATTTTTTATTCCTGATTTAAAGGTTTTTGTTAATTTATCAACAAATTTTTACATCAATGTTAAAAATACCCTAATTTTTCCTGCCATATTTTTTTTGACTGTTCCTATTCAATAATAGTTAAATTTAGAAAAATATATCAATTATCTAATTTTGTTTTCAAATTAGTTATCTCAGTGGAGAAATTTCACGGATTACTTTTGAAAGATGTTTACAGTAAGGTGTAGAAAATCCTATAGTACTAGCTATAGGCCTTGACCAAGGAAGTTGGAGAAAAACCAGAGAGAAAATGCCCTGTCCCTTTAGAAAAATATAAGTGAGATTTACCTGCTACAGTAAATTGGTTCCTGTTGTTAAAGCCCCTTTTCCAATACACTTGACTATCTGATCAGCAAAGAAAGTAGTCTCCAGAAAGACTACCAAACAAAAGAACTGAAATGTAGACCAATGTCCACATCAGAGAAAGAAATGATACTTGATGTAATTTTCAAATACACACCAGAGACAGCAATAATACTTAATATAGCTTGCAAGACTAATCCAGAGAAAACAGTTGCCAAAGTTAAGTTATATGAAGAACTAACCTTGCAATAAACACAGCTAATTGTGGCCAAAAAACAGTGAAAACTGAGTGAGGAACAAGGATATCACCTCCGGATGGTTGTATGATAATTAAGGTTTTCCCAAACTGTCTTTTTACTATATACACACAGACCACTATCTAAGAGCCCATGCACACCAACAAATTTGGAGTTTCTGAGTGTCAAAATGGATAAAACCCCTCTATAAACGCTCCCCAGCCTTCTAGCACTGAGGTGGGGAGTCCGCCTGAAGTTGGGTGGCCCGCCTGAAGCAGCAGGACCGCCCTGAAGCCAGAAAACCACCAAAAACCTCCAAAAACACCCAAACCACTAAGAAAAATAAACTATGACTACTAAAACCTTTAAAACACATACTTAAGCTACAACAACATTGCGGCATGAAATGTAGATAAAAATTAGCTCATTCCAATAGTTCTAAGCACTTAACCCTAAGACTTAAGGTTAGCCTGTAAAATGCAAAAAACAAAATTAAACAACTATCTTTTAAAATGAAAAATGAGAAATAATCCCTCAAATACTTAGAATATGAAAAATGTCAACAAGACATAAAATATAGAGAAAAACTAGAGCTATCCAATAGTATTACCCACATCCCTGCAGTCACAATATTTGTTGAATAATTTAAGAAAAACACCCAATTATTAAACAATGCCATTTAAGACATATCAAAACAACACCAAACAGAGCAACAAAGGGCTCTGCCAATGTTGGAAGACCACATCCTCCCTCCAATAGAGAATGTCCACATTATCCTTCATTACAACCACCATGTTCAGCTTCCTCTCCAAATCTGCTACTGACATGGGTCCTTGCCAATACTAAATTGACAACAATCTCATCTGTACCATAACACCTCCAGCTCATCCCTACAGAACCTCTTGTGATACCTGTCACTCTAGGAAAAAGACTTGTTTCAGACCTGGTTTATTGTCCTCTTCAACATCTTCGTCTCCTCCACAACCTGATCCACATTCCGCCAGAACCAAAAGATTCAGACCATACATTCTGATCCCCAGAATGGTCAAAAAATTAAACCCTTCAAAAAAGAGTCCAACCCAGCTACAAAAACTAGCTCTTCGATCCTGGGTCCTTCTGATGGTAAGCCCAATAATTCTTCATACTAAAATACAATCCAACAAATTTCCAGTTCATTTCCCTCTAGACGGTGATGATGAAAATGTGGGAACCATTGATGAACCCCCACCTAATCCATTGCCAACCATCAAAGACAACTTCCAACAACATTCTTCTCAACAGAAGCATCTCATTCTAGATTACATCCAATCCACTCTTGCCAGGATCCCACAGTACCTTGAGAAAAGGAAAAACCTCATCCACAAGTTCAAAGCCAATTCTGAAAATTTTGTTACATCTCTTGATTCTTTTCTGTAATTACTTCTTTCCCAAAAATCTTGATTAAGCAATAAAAAAAAAAACTTCTCATTTAAAAGTCTTGGGTGACTAATCCACAGTTTTATGTCTTGGGGGACTAACAACCCTCATTTTATAGTCTTGGGGGACTCAAAAACCCTCAGTTTATAGTCTTGGTTGACTCAAAACCTGAATCAAAAGACAAAACCAGAGATCAAAACATGAAAGACCAAAGAAACAAACTAACATTCTGGGGTAAATGTTCTACGGAGCAGCCAGCTCATCAGTTACCCCCACACTTGCCTTAACAAAATTCAGATAATCCCCCTTTGATTTCCTCTGCCAGAGTCAAAAAAATTAACATTATCAACTTATAGTCCTGAAGAAATCAACCAAAAACCATCCTCAGTTTATAGTCTTGGGGGACTGTACCATTTTTCAGTTTAAAGTCTTGATGGACTGTCAGTGTTCAGTTTAAATTCTTGACGGAATAACCACATTTTGCATATAAGGGTGGAGCCACCTCCATGCACAGAGCTCCACAGCAAACCTGCTGAACTTCCACTCTTTCTTCATTATCTACACATCACTGAAAAAATTTTCATTCATCTCTTTTCTCTTCACTATTTTTCTTTCACAGATCATGGCTGAATCACCAGACTTTGACCCATCGGACCTTCTATTTTTCACTTCTCCAAAGGACTTTTCTTGTAGACAGTGCATCCACATGTGCAGGTCTTGTACCTTTACTCTTCCTAATCCTCAAGCCAAATTCTATAACTGAGCGGGTGATTCTTGCAACTCTAAAAAAAAAAGATGTTACAGAGACCCCAAATATCCAATACCTCCGCCTTCACCTGCACACAAATATATTTCCAGATCTCCTGCCAGTTCACCAGAGCTTGGACATGATTCTTCTTCTTTATCTGTTGCTCCTTCCAGAAGATCACGCCGTTGTGTTCCCAAAACACTCCCTAAAATACCTGCTTTATCTTCTCAAAAATATGCTTTTATCTCAGAAAATTTGACCAAATCAGCTTCAAAATCAGATCCCAGGCTGCTAGAAAGTGTCCAGACAGCCCCCCTGACTTCAGGCGGCCCGCCTGCCTTGCCAAAAAACGAAATTTAGGCTCAAAACTCACAAATTCAGCCAGATAAAAGCCAAAATACACCATTAAACACCAACAACTCTAAACAACCACCTTCTAGTGCTCCCAGAGAAATGCGTACAAACCAAATTTCTTCCCCAGACAACCCAAAGAATTCCAAAAACTCTAGAAAACCTGCCAGAGGACCTTCTGAAAACACCAGAGCACGCAAAGCTACTTCCAAACAAAAATCTCTGGTTACTTTAAGAATAACTAACTACACCTCTCCTCTGGCCACCAATTAATCCTCTGATGGTTCCCTTTCTTCTATGTTTTCATCCAGAAAATCACAATCATCTTCCAGGTCATTTTTTCTTGGTCCTTTGTTCAACAACACTGGTTCTCTACCACCAGTGTCCAACCCAACTGGGCCAAGCAATAATAATATCCACAACAACAACAGCATCCCTGCTGCTTCAACCAGGCCAAAAGAACCCCCTTCTTCTCCATCATCTTCTCAAACAATTTAGAGAATGATCATGAGTATCCATACCTCTATCTGGTTGATCCTCCTTCAACATCTATTCAGCTTTCATCAACAGGTCAAATCCCGGCCGCTTAAAAATTTGATGAGCTTCCAATCTGTAAGTACCAAATTAATAAATCCAATCTCTTTAACAGAGAAAAATTACTGATCTAATTATTCTGTGTAGTTGGAACCACCCCTCCTGAAACTATAATTGGGATTGGCCAACCTCTAGAAACTACCTTAAAGCTCGATTATACCAACATGAAACAACACCTAAGCATGATGTGTTCAAACATGCTTAAGGCCTTTGCCCTTCATACTCCATTGAATGACTTTAAAAATAATCTGAGGAAAAAGATCCTTGATGACCACTGGCAGATTTTTTGAATAATAAAGCACACTTTCCAACACTTGATTCCCACCTCTTCCACTCCTTCCCAAATATTACCTTCAACTCCGGTACCTGACCATTACAATCCATATACTCTTTCAAGCCACATACACCAAAAAAAAACACAGTTCTTCTTCCAATCCAAACAAAAAGCAAAAATGCCACCATAATCCAGACCAACTGCTGGAGGCTTCTCATTACAGACATTAAAATATACAAGAAAGAAATTAATAAGTCACTAAATGGATAGAAAAATAAAAATTAACAGAAATATATATAAAAAAATTATTTTTATTTTTATTTTTATTAATTTTTTATTTTATTTTGTTTTATTTTATTATTTTATATATATATATTTTTTTATTTTTAACTAAAAACATACTAATAAAAATGGTATCCTTCTGCCAATTGATGAGCTGATCCTCTGATAAATTACCCATATCCAAGTGCACCTTGATGTGGATACACTGTACAATAATTTTTAAATAAATTAAAATATAAAATAAAGATGAAATAATTAGAAATTGAGGGAATAATAAGAGAAAGAAAGAAAATAGCATTGCCAGGGCAATTAATGAGCCTTTCCCAACCAATTCTTGCTCACATTCAGGTGACCCTGATGTGGTAACACCATATAATATAATTTTGTGATTTTTTCCTCTTTATACCCTAATAACTCCCATAAAAAATTAAAAGAAAAAAAGATAAAAAAGAAAATAATCTAAAACTACTATCTAAGAATAAACACAAAAATTAAAGAAAAGAAAAAGAAAAAAAAGTCAGCTCCATAGAAAGTCCAGTCCAAGGAAAAGATCACTGAGTGGGCTCCCTCCAATAAGTAAAAATGATGGGAGACCACCAGTGATCTCCCACTAAACCAAATAGACAAAAGAGGCCAGTATCAAGCCAGTATGCCGGTTTAAAGTCATAGTGGAATTGAAACCTGAATAAAAAAAAACAGAACTAGGATTCAACTAGGACAAACAAAAATACTTGAAACAGACATTACGGGGTAACTGTTCTACAGAGCAGCCAGCTCATCAGTTACACCCACACTTGCCAAAATAAATTCTAGAAGCCCCCCCTGGGCACATTCTAACAAGACACAAAATCCAACATATTAATCAAAAACCAATAAGAGTGAAGAGTCTGGCACTTAAATAACAAAATAAATTCCAGTGTAAAGTCATAGAGGAATAGAAACCTGTGAAAAAAATCCAATACTAGGGTTCAACCAAATTAAGAGAAGATGTTGGAAAAAGATAATCTGGGGTAGCTGTTGATAGAGCAGCCAGCCCATCAGTCACTCCCACACTTTCCAAAATAAAATCTAGAAGCTCCACCCATGGGTACTTTCTAACAAACAGTTTCCAACAAAAAAGATGCACAGCATCACCAATTTCCAAAATTAAAGAATGGTACATAGTTTATCATCATTGTGGATTCAATCTTCTTCACTTTTTGTGCCTCTAGGATAAAATCTCTTCACCTGATTTTCAGCCACTATCTTCTTTAAGACTGCGCCATCTAACTCCTCCAAAACATAAGAACCTCCAGAAACCTGAGATCTGACTCTGTAAGGTCCATTTCATCTGTCAGCAAACATCTTTACCCACTGAATCTCCAAACTTCTATTATACACCAAAACCAAACAACCAGGTTTTAAGTGATTCCTGAGTCTATGAGCCAACTTCTTCTCCCAGTATATGACTGATTGATTTCTTATCTTCATAATTCTAGAGTATGCCATCTCTTGACATTCCTCTCTACATTCCAACTGTTTCATCCTGGCACAGAGCAAATAATCTGTTGAGCATATATCATCCCAATCAATTTCAAGTTAAGAGACAGCTTCCAAATCCACTGTTATAACATCTTTCTGCCTAAAAGTTAATTCATAAGGGGAATAGACAGTTGTCCTTTTCACAGTGACTCGATCAGAAAATAACACCAAGGGTAAATAATGCCTCCATTTTTCAGCACTATCTCCACACATCTTCACCAAAGCATTTTTTATAACTTGATGGCCTCTTTCAACCACTCTTTCATCTTCAGGATAATGATGTGTAGAAACTCTGACTTTAGAAAAAATAGTTGCCACAGCTTCTTTAAATTCAGCTCCAAACTCTGGCCCACCATCAACAGTCACCAACTTCATCAATTCATAACTAAACACCCATTTTTTCTTCAAAAATTCTGCCACATTTTTGGCAGTCAAATTAACCAGAGGCATGGCCTCAATCCAACCAGACAAATCATCCCTAGCAACAATCAAGTATTTATACCTGCCGTCTTTGATATGGACAGCATGAAAAATTACTCTTCCAAACCCAGTTGATTCACCAGTAGCATGGCCAACCTCTTTAGGTTTCAAGTGACTTCTTCTTTGACATTCTTCACAAGATTGAACCCAACCCTAAACAGCCAACTTCATACCTGGCCACCGAAATCTATCTTCTACTCTTCTATAAGTCTCCCCAAAGCCTCTATGACCAAGGTCTTCATGAAAAGACTTCAAAACCAATTCTAGACAATTCTTCTGAGTCACCACCACTTGAGGATTTGGATGTCTTCTCCTCATCAACCTCCTTCTTGACACATAAAAGCCAGTACTCTTCTTCTTGATAATCACCCAAATATCATCATCAAAAGTATTTGGCCTCTCTAAGGTTAACAGATATTCAACCATAATAAAATAAAACCCAATCTGACCCCAGTTCTCATCTTCAAAATCCTAAAAAACAATATCCAAGGGTACAACCCTGTCATCAAAATCTCCAGTGTACACATGAGCAACATGACCAGCCCATCCGGGACACCAATCCCTAAACTTTGGCACCTCCTTTTTCTTCCACTGAATCTTTAGAGAATCCAGTTTGCCAACAAAAACACTATTCTCCAATTTCAAGCCATCCCAAACAACAGCCCCATCTTCATCAAAAAAACATCCTGATCACCAGAATCAACATCAGAAGCATCCAGTTTAACATATTTGGGGAGGTGAGAACAATCATTAAATTTAACCTCTTGGGGGAGGAGAGAAAAATTTTAAGCACCCTTTGTGCTGGCCCTAATCACTGGAATATCTTCGTAAAACTCTTCAGAATCAGAATTCTCATCTGTAGGTGGCCTCCTTGATAACCCATCAGGCATAGTAAAAGTTTTACCTGGTTTGTGTACCAGGTCAAAAGAAAAATGTTGAATAAATGCCACCCACCTAGTCATTGGAGCATTTGGAAGACTAGGTGTATTGATCATCTGAACCAAAGATTTTGCATCCACCTGCAGCTCAAAATGCTGCCCCCACAAAACCGTCTGTAGCTTCTTTAAAATTTTAGTTATGCCACACAATTCCAACTTAGGTTGAGAATACCTAGATTCCACCTCATTAAACACCACAGACTCATACCTTACTGGCCTGAACCTCCCAGTCTTATCCTCCTGAGACAAAAAAGCACCAGCAGCAATATAACTTGAGTCCACTGCCAGATAAATTTTTCTAGCACCAACACCATAATCCAACTTATGAAGAATTATATCTTCACCAACAACCTTTTTCAGCTTCTGAAAAGCCTCTTCACACTCTTCCGTCCATTCCCAATATGCATCTTTTCTGGTCAACCTTCTTAAAGGTGAAGCCAACAAAGAAAAATCCTTAATGAAAATCCTGACATATACACATACACCCAAAAATCCTTAGACTTCAGAAGTATTTTTAGGCCTTGGCCATGCCTGAATTTTATTAATCTTCTTCTTCGCCATAATCCTCCTTCTTTTCATACCACATGACCCAGAATTTCCAAAGCAGGAATACAACAACAGAATTTTGACCCAGAAATGGTCAAACCAGCCTCTTCAATCCTGAACAACACTCTCTCTAGAGTTATTGCATATTCCCACACAAACCTTCTTATTCCAGGGTTCTCCGATAACACCTCATTACCATAATCAGTGGATGGTCCTTTAATTCCACAATCATCAATAAAAATACCAGCATGAGTAGGAACCTAATCCTGAAAAATCCAAGCCATCTGTGCTTTATAAACTGCCACTGAATTAGTTGCTCCTTGAGGCAACCTAGTGAGTTTAAATCTTCCCAAAGGAGTCTCAAAAGTTGTGAGAGAACTTGAATCCGTATCGAGTTCCCTCTCATCATAACCACCCATAATATCACCCAAACCATAACACACCCTTCCAGCAAAAGCTTCAACAAAATCCTCTGCACTTGGCGGCATACCAGCGTCCTTGATAGTGACTCTATTCAAGGCTCTAAGATCATGAACCACCCTCAACTTTCCATTCTTCTTCTTTACACAGAACACCGGACTTAAGTAACTGGATGTTGATTGTTCATATAACCCAGTTCTGACTCTTTCCCTAATAATCTTCACAAAATCCTCTCTAATAGCGGCTGGAATTGGAATAGGTTTGATTTGCTAAGGTTCATGACAAACAACAGGAATCAAGTAAGGTTCCCCATAAGAGTGCTTCAATACACCCCTTTCCTCCTCAACAAATGCCACCACTTTTTCCCTTAGCACAATAATGTGCAACAACAACTTCTTTTCTTCCTTAGAAAACCACCCATCAGGACCAAAATTAACAACTTTCAACCTTTCCACGGTCACCCTCGCCGTCTCTACAAATTCTGGAGGATTCCTCACCAAAGGAGTACAGTACGGATCTCTTGACAAAGGAGGTCTCTTCAAAGGCGGATTCAAACCTACAGGCATAGGCTCATTGACAGGCCTAATCTTCTGCGCTACCTTGTTATACTTTTCCGCTCCACCTTCAACTTGAGGTATCTTCAGGAAATATTCACCACCTGACCTGGAACAAAAATCAAGGGTTTCCCCATTGCTCACATGCATGGCCAAGGTAATATGTTTGAAAGGTGTAGAAGAAACCCTAGCGGTGCAAAATTGGGAGGACTTACTTTTACACCCCAATCTCACCACTCCAAAAATTTTCCGCAATTCCACATCTTCATCCTCACTTCCAACTTCCAAATCTTCAAATCTTGATTCATCTTCTGAATCACATCTTCTAAAATTGTGCAGTTTATCCTCATGCTGGAGATCCAAAAATAGATCTTGATGATCTTCTTTCTTCAAAATTTTCTGCAGTTTAACCTCATGCTGGAGGCCCAAAAATAGATCTTGACAATCTTCTTTCTTCAAAATTTTCTGCAGTTTAACCTCATGCTAGAGGCCCAAAAATTGATCTTGACGATCTTCACAAAACTTTTTTGCATCTTCTTTCTTCATTATCTTCAGATTTTTTTCTTGATTTTCATGAATTATCTTGAAATTTTTATCTTCTTTTCTTGAGTTTTCTTCTGTCCTACAAAAATAACCAGAGGTTTCCCCAATGCTCAAAGGTGTGGCCCAGGTAATGTTTTTGAAAGGTGTAGAAGAAACCCTAGCGGTGCACAATTGGGAGGACTTACTTTTAGACCCCAATCTCTCCACCGCAAAACTTTTCTGCATATCTTTCAATAAAGATATATAACCAATCTTCTTCTTTAAACTTTAATTAAAAATAATTAAGAATTTGAGAGAGAACAGAGACTTGATTAAAAACTTGAAGAAAACTTGAAGAGAAGAGAAACATTAAAAAAAGTAAGTTGAAAATCCACTTGGTATATCTCCAAGGGAGCTGACCTACTACAACCTGGGATTTCCTCATCTCGGGGAGAGGTTGTAGCACTAGGGTGATCAGCCCTCATTACTCTAAAAAAGACAGACTCTCAATAGAGCCTGAACCGCACTCCAAAAAACCAGAGGCAGCACCCACTTCCTTCTTTCTCCTGAAGCAGTCCATGCACTGACACATTGAAGATAAACCAGGCCTAGTCTCCCAACCATCCTCTCCAGGGGATGATAACCTCATGTGAAGCCTCCTTTCATCTTCACCAGTCAACTCCAAACTGATTCCCAAATCAAATTGATAACCTATTCTTGCCTGAAAATCCATCAAGAATGGCCCACCCAAAACTGCTTTTGCATTACCTTTAGCAATGTAAAAATGAACCTTCCCTGAGGCTCCTCCAACATCTAACTTCACAAACTCTGAAGTTCCAACCAATTCAGTGACATGGCCACTGATCCCTCTCAAATTCCCACCAATACGAGTTTTGATAGGGAGGCCCATATAAGTTGCCTCAAACAAAGAAATCAGGTTTATCTGAGATCCTGAATTCACCAATGCCCTTGCCTCCCTGCCATTCAGAGTGACATTGACATATCCCAGAGGAGCAGAAATATGAGTTTCCAACCCCTCACCAAACTTTTCAGCAGAATCACAAATGTATTCTACCTCACCAGAAGAAACCTTTCTCCTGGTCAACAACTTCTTCTGCCTATCAGCCAACCCTGGACTTATAGCATACAATTCCCCATAAGATAGGGAAACCTGACCCTGGTTCATCCTTTCCAGGACAGAGTCCATAACATTAGCTTGACCAGACACTACTGGCCTCTCAAAGTGAGCTCTTTGCTTCACCACCTTGGTCCTAGAAGATTCTTGAGGACCAGCACCAACAACAGGTTTACCATTAACAGGAACCAAACCAGATCCCTCCCCAGAACCTCTGACTCCAACAGGCTTTGGCAATGAAGCCAAAGGGACATCCTCCTCAGAGTCAGAATCCATCTCCATTGGCATTGGCTCACCATTCAGGTCCAATGCACCAAAACTAGGGGGGCCCATGTCAGCCATACCCTTCTGCATCTTGTACAGCTCCTCTTTTCTGTACCTCTTCCTAGCTGCACTCAGCTTACGATCACCCTTTGAAGAGTTTGGCTTTGGTTGGGCCTGAGAACTGCTCTTAGGCCTACCCACCTTTCCTGCTTCCACATCATAAACACCAGCCAAGCATTCACCACTTGACTGTCTACCACAAGAATACAACTCCAAACCACCAAAGGAAGTAGAAAAAGAGACCTTATTGACCTCCTTCCCCTTTCCCTTGACGTCCTCATCTACCTTAACTGAAGACTTCCCCTGATCAGGAATCTTCTCAAACCTTGGCCTCCTTTGATTGAGACCACCCCTTCTCCTGACCAAATCAACAGGAGCATGCCCCTCACTGGGCTTCACAAAAGAACCGTCAGGAAACTTAAAGACCCTGCCATGAAACTTCACTTTTCATTCAGACACATCTCTGTTCAATGCTTAACAATCATTGGACTTGTGCCCACTCCTGCTGCAATAAAAGCAGACTCAGGGATCACTCCTACCAGCCCTCCTGTCAAAATCTCTAGGCTAGGAAGGAGCCCTATTGACCTTCTTATACCTTGAACAAAAATAAGTAGCTGTTTTGTCAGATCAGCCAACTGCTCTACCGCTGGGTCCCTCTTCTGCTTGGGAGCCTCCACCATATTCTTCTCTTCCTTCTTAACCCTACACTCCTCTTCAGCCAAAGCCTTAATAACTTTTCTAAAATACTTGGCACACTCCTCTTGATAGGTGTCCACAGCCAAAAACTTCAAATGGGCCTCCTTAGCCTCCTTCACCTTGTCCAAGGTAGGCAACTTCTGGTCACCATTAAAAAGAGTCTTCATCAAGTAATTCCTTGAAAACCCCTTCAACACATCCATCCTAAAATCTCTAGCCAGGGCAGACCAAAAAAAATCTTTGGCAGCATTTTCATGTGCCAGCTCCTCCACTTCCACCAAATATTCTACCACCGGATCAAATTGAAGCAGAAACTTCCTGTAACTGATTAAGTTACCAACACCACCATAAGACTGCCATTCACTGTCAACCTTTTTCAAATACACTATAGTGAGCCTGACACCCCATCTATTCACCATCTCCCTGAACAGCCACTTTCAATCCTTCTTCTTGTAGCCAGACATGGCCACAACATCCTTCTCCACTGCCCTATCACCAATGAAGAAAATGATCTGCTTCACCATGCTCAGGAAAGAAGCACCATCCTCACTAGAAGCAGTTTCATATTTCTCCAGAAACCACTTCACATCTTCCCCATTTAACTTGGTACCATCCCAGGTTTTAATCCTAAAACACTCCCTAACCATCACAGCAGGAGGACCTTCCCCCCACTGACAGTCACCACAGGAATAAATGAACCAGAAGCCATTAATCCATAATAAAATCACCAGAAAAGACCAAACAAAGACAACAGAGATTCCAAAGAACTAGCAGGTCCTACCCCACATTGGGTTCCAGAAACGTAGACAATACTATAGTACTAGATATAGGCCTTGACCAAGGGAGTTGGGGAAAAACCAGAGAGAAAATATCCTGTCCCTTAAGAAAAATATAAGTGAGATTTACCTGCTACAGTAAATTGGTTCCTGTTGTTAAATCCCCTTTTTAAATACACTTGACTGTCTGATCAGCCAAGAAAGTAGTATCCAGACAGACTAACAAACCAAAGAACTGAAATGTAGACCAATGTCCACATCAGAGAAAGCAATGATACTTGATGGTAGGTTGCAAATCCACACCAGAGACAGCGATAAAACTTGATATAGCTTTCAAGACTACTCAGGAGAAAACAGTTGCCAAAGTTGAGTTAAATGAAGAACTAACCTTGCAACAAACACAGAAAATTGTGGCCAAAAAACAGTGAAAACTGAGTGAGGAACAAGGATATCACCTCCATATGGTTTTATGATAAATAAGGTTTCCCCAAACTGTCTTTTTACTATATACACACAGACCACTATCTAAGAGCCCATGCACACCAACAAATTTGGTGTTTTTGAGCGCCAAAATGCATAAAACCCCTCTTGAAATGCTCCCCAGCTTTCTAGCACTGAGGCGGGTGGTCCCCCTGACGTTGGGAGGCCCTCCTGAAGCGGCAGGACCTCCCTGAAGCAATAAAACCACCAAAAACCTCCAAAAACACCCGAAATACTTAGAAAAATAAACTACGACTACTAAAACCTTTAAAACACATAATTAAGCTACAAAAACTTTGAAACATGAAATGTACAGAAAATTTAGCCCATTTTTATGTTAATAAGCACTTAACCTTAAGACTTCATGTTAGCCTGTAAAACACAAAAAACAAAATTAAACAGCTATCTTTTAAAATCAAAAATGAGAAATAATTCCTCAAATACTTAGAATATAAAAAATTTCAACACAACATAAAATATAGAGAAAAAACAGGGCTATCCAATGGTAATACCCACAACCATACTGTCCCAATATTTGTCAAATAATTCCAGAAAAACACCCAATTATTAAACAATGACATTTAAGACATATCAAAACAACACCAAACAGACCAACAAAGGGCTCTGCCAATTTTAGAAGACCACAATGGAACCTTTCCCGGCAGTCCCAATATTGGTCAAATAATTCCAGAAAAACACCCAATTATTAAAAAATGCCATTTAACACATATCAAAACAACGCCAAAAAGACCAACAAAGGGCTCCGCAAATTTTGGAAGACCACAACAGATCCTTGTACAAATCTGTAAAATACTTTTTAAGAATTGTGACTTTGGTACTTGGTCTTCAGAATTTATAAGGCAATAATTTTAGTTACTTTTATACTTTATCTATATGTTAAGATTCTTAAGCATCTAAATTCTTATTTATTATATAAACTTAATTTAAACTAAGTTTATACTAGGTTTGTGTGCAGGGTGACAGTGCAGACATAACAAGCTCCTTTCATAGAATAAATTATTTTTTTTAATAATTTATATAATATTATTTAGTGTTAACTTTTTTCATCCCATTTTTTTAAATTATCTTTAACCCTTGTTTTTGCCCCTCTTTTTTTATAACACAAAAATACGCTGTGGTGATCCAAACCTGGGTATGCCTTTAGAGTGCATATTTTGGGGTATTTGGTATGTAGGATGTTATTGGGTTTATGGTGTTATTAGTGGATTTTTTCATTGTTAGGAGATAGTTAGAAGTGTTTATGGAGGCTTAATCTAGGGTCACTTATTATGTCTCAGCTTAATGGCCTTTCTTTTCTCTTCATTTTGGTATGTCTTATGTGTTTTTATCTTGTTTATTAGTGAAGTTATGGGTTTTTAGGGTTTTTAGGGTTTTTATGGGTTGTATGGGTGTTTTAGGGCCTAGAAGCGGCCCGCCTGCCCCTAAGCGGAGCTTCCTCCAAGTGGCCTGGCCGCCTGGGCGCTGGGGAAGGGTTAAAATTCACTTTTATGCATGAAAAAGGCTGGGAAAGCTGGATTTTGGGCGGGGAATTGGTCAGGGTGGTCTGTGCACTGGCTGTATGATGCGTCTGTGGGAAGATTTTTAGGGGAATCATCTTATCTCTTTACTCATCGGCTCTCTGTTCCTCACTGTCTCATTGGCTTGTGTTTTGTTGGAATATATTACTGTTCATTTCAACTCTTTCTGGTAGTCTGTCTGGGACTATTATCTTCACTTTTAAAGGGGTCAAGAGTGTTTAATTAGAGGGTCTAGCAAACAGATCTCCAATTTTCTGCAACAGGTAAATCTCAATTGTTTTTCTAAAGGGAAAGTAGTTATTATTTCTGGTTTTTCTCCAACTCCCTTGGTCAAGGCCTATAGCTAGTACTATAGGATTGTCTACATTTCTGGCGCCCAACGTGGGGTACGAATCTGTTGGATTTTTGGAATCTCTGTTGATCTAGGCTTCTCTCTTTGGTGGATCTCCTTTGGTGGATTTTGAATTTGGTGCCATATCTCTTTGTGATAGGTCTAGGAGTCTTCTTTTCTGTTGGATTTGGTTCCTGCTAGGTCTCTAAGGCTATTGGGGGGGACTTTGGCTATCTTTGGTGGAGGTTGGAGGCTGTAACTTGCAATCGCTAAGATGGTTAGGATTCAGTCTTGGGATGGTTCAAGGTTTTTGGGGGGATGCAAAGGGGTTTTTGGCTAGGTTTGAAGTTGCTGCTGTGATTTATGGGGCCTCACTGTTGGACATTTTCAGGTAAGTAATCTTTTTCATTGGTAATAGGGAGGTGGAGAAAGAGGTTTCTGGTATGGCAGGATATAGGAGTCAGGACTGGGGGAAGATGAAGATTGAAATGGTTAAAAGGTGGCCTACTACTTTCCCAATGGTGCATCTTCATGGGATTGCTAGGAAGTGGGAATTGAAAGGTGGTGTAACTTCTCTTTCTCAGTATGGGGAATTTATGGTGAAGTTTGGGGAGGCTCTGGATTCTCTGGTATATAACAATATATTACCAGATGAAGATGGGGCCAAGTATGTATTTTGGAGTTCCATGGGTAGGAATGAAAAGGTGGAGGTTATGGAGATTCTTTTCAAGGCTGACTTGATGAAGACTCTTTCAAATGGGGAAAATAGGATTCCTGGTATGGCTATTCTGAAGGAGGTTATTTTGGGATATTTGGATGGTATGATGGATAGGGATGTGGAATCTGGAGAGGAAATACTGTTGGATGGAGAAGTTCAGGAGACTGTGGTGGAAAATTCAACTTCAGGGGAGATTTTGGAGCCATCAATTTTAGAAGATGGGTACTCTGATGATGTTTGTGAAACTAATTTTTCTTTTCCAAAGGATGCCATGGGATCTCAGGAATGTGCTTCACTGGATGTTTTGGAAATGTACACACTGGAGGATCAGTGTATTTCCTCAAGTTTGGGTGAATTGCGTGGGAAGGAGGACTTTTCTGGTCATGAAGAAGGATTTTGGGATATTGAGAAGGAATCTGTGGTGGATGAATGGTTGCTGTGGGATGATTATTTTTCTTTCTCAAGTTCAGATAGTGGCTTATTGGAGGAAGATGTATCAGTTGAATTTTTGGATGGACATATGGATTCTGTCTTGGATCTTTTTCTCATAGAGGAAGATTATTTTCAGGTGGTTCCCTCAAAGTCTGAGGCTCTCTGCTTGGAGGAGGATTTTTATTTTGATGTTATGGATGTTAATCTGGAAGATTTTGCAGATTCTAAGCAAGATCCTGTAGGAAAGGAGAAAATTGTGATGTTTTGGATGTCGCTGGTATGGAGGTTGATTTTAAAGATGTGGTGGAGGTTCCAGATGTTTCACAGGGTGGAGAATTTATGGATTCTGGTAATGTGAACTATGGTAGACTCAGTGTATGGAAGAGGATGGACGATTTGTTTGGAGGTCTGATGTTGGGATATCAGAATTCGAAGAGGATCTTAGGGGGTTCAAGCCCTAGGGGCAAACTTATTGGTTTAAACCTTGGTATTTCAAGAATCTTATTCCTCCAAAATGAGGATAAACTACTTAATTTGTTTTGTTTTTCATTAATTTTGCCTCTATGTATTTTGTCAGGCTTTTTTTTTGTTTTGTCCATTTCTTTTCAGCCTCTCTGGTTCAAATCTCTATATAAAAAAGGGAGGCTGGGCCGCTTCAGGCGGCTCCTCCAACGTCGGGCGGCCCGCCCGTAATGAAAAAAAAAATTCTTAGTATAATGAAGATGGAAGAAAAGAAAAATTCAAGTGAAGATGGTTATTTTATTTAAAAGAAAATGAAGATAAAATTGAAGATTATTGGTTTTATTTCACCTCCAGCATGAGGTTAAACTGCAAAATTTTATTTTTAAATTGGTTTTTTTTGACTTTCAAGAATTTAAATGGTTTTTTAATGGTTTTGGTTTTTTATGGGAGAAGATTCGTGTTGGAAAATCCTTTTTGTTAGAAGGTACCCAGGGGTGGGGCTTCTAGATTTTATTTTGGCAAGTGTGCAGGTGACTGATGAGCTGGCTGCTCTATCAATAGTTACCCCAGATTTTCTGTTTCCAACCCCTTCTCTTAATTTTGTTGAATTCTAGTATTGGTTTTTTTTTCTTTAACAGGTTTTTAGTCCACCATGACTTTAAACTGGAAATTCTTTTGATCTTCAAGTGCTTGACCCCTCATGTTTATTGGTTTTGTTTAATTTTGTTGGATGTTGTGATTTTGTTAGAAGGTACCCAGGGGGGGCTTCTAGATTTTATTTTGGCAAGTGTGGGGGTAACTGATGAGCTGGATGCTCTGTAGAACAGTTACCCCAGAATGTCTGTTTCAAGCCTTTGGTTTTTTTCTAGTTGAATTCTAGTGTTGTTTTTTTGTGATTCAGGTTTTTAATCCTCTATGAATTTAAACTGGATTGCCTTGGGTGTCTTTTGGTGCTTTTGGATTGGTGGTGGATCACTGGTGGTCTCCCATCATTTTTATTTATTGGAGGGAGCCCACCCAGTGATCTTTTCTGTTAACCTGGAGCTGGCTTTTCTATTTAGTTTTAGGGTGTTGGATGTGAAAGTGGTGGATTCAAGATTTTTTTCTTTTTCTTTCTTTTTTTTCTTTTAATTTTTTTATGAAGGCTATGTTTTTTCAAAGGCTCAAGATAGGGCTCTGGAAATGTTTTTGGTAGAAGAGGAGGAGTCAAAATAAAAAAAATACTTTTAGGTGTGACCACATCAAGGTGCACTTGGATGTGGGTATGGTATCAGGGGATCAGCTCATCAATTGGCTGGGGGATACCATTTTATTTTGTTTTATTTGTAAAAGGAGGTTAAATGTTTTGGCTTTGATGGTTTTTGGTTTGGGAATTTATGGGATATATCTTCAAGATTTTTTTTGGAAAGTCCTTCAAGACTTTAAACTGATCTTTTAAATACGGGCTCAAGATTTTTTGATGTCGATCATGACTTTAAACTGAAAATTCTGTTAGTCCTCCAAGACTTAAAACTGGCTGCTTGTTAAAGATTAATTCAAGAATCTAATTTAACTACTGTGGATCTAGTAGTCCTCCAAGACTTTAAACTCGCTGGTTTCAAGATTTTTTCAAGAAGTAGTCCGTCAAGACTTTAAACTGAACACTGTGTTAGTCCCCCAAGACTTTAAACTGAGGATTGTTGATGTTGTAGTCCCCCAAGACTATAAACTGAGGAATGGGAGGCAGTGTGATGTGGAAGTGTAAAGGAAGAAGGATCCAAGGGGGAACTTCAGAATTTTGTAAAGGCAAGTTTGGGGGTGATTGATGGGCTGGCAGCTCTATATACAGTTACCCCAGAAAGTTAGTTACTTCTCTAAATATTTTTCTGGTTGATCTCTGGTTCTGGGTTCTGTGATTCAGGTATTTTGAAGTCCCCCAAGACTATAAACTGAGGATTTTTGGAGTCCCCCAAGACTATAAACTGAGGGCTGTTAGTCCCCCAAGACTTTAAACTGAGGGCTGTTAGTCCCCCAAGACTTTAAACTGAGGGTTTTGAGTCCCCCAAGACTATAAAATGAGGAACTTTTTATGCTGGTAGAAGGTTATAGTCAGGAAGACTTGTCAACTGGATATCACTTTTCATTGTTGGAGGCTGCTACAGCCAAAGTTGGAATTTAGAAACTGAAGAAAGATATTTTTTTCACAGAGATAGATTTAATTTTAAGGCATGGTGCAAGAGAAGTTTTAAAGAAGATGCTTGAATTGCTGGTTCAGAAGTTCACTTAGGATGGAATAGGATCAGGTGGAAGAGAGAAATGGGCTGTTTGTAAAGATTCTGAAGAGGTTTTTGAAAATGTTTTTTCAGGAAGGAAGAATGTGGAAATTCTTGATTGGAGGGAGAATGTGGTGATCCAAACTTGGGTAGGCCTTTGGAGTGCATATTTTGGGGTATTTGGTATGTAGGATGTTATTGGGTTTATGGTGTTATTAGTGGATTTTTTCATATTTAGGAGATAGTTAGTAGTGTTTATGGAGGCTTAAGATAGGGTCACTTATTATGTCTTAGCTTAATGTCCTTTCTTTTCTCTTCATTATGGTATCCCTTATGGAAGGTTACCTTGTTTTATAGGGTAGTTATGGTGTTATTATTGGTATTTATCGGATGTTTATTGCTTAGTGATGCTTATGTAGGCTTAAGCTAGGGTCACTTATTATGTCTTGTCTTATTTTCCTTTATTTTCTTTTCATTTTGGTATGTCTTATGTGTGTTTATCTTGTTTATTAGTGAAGTTAAGGGTTTTTAGGATTTTTAGGGTTTTTCTGGGTTTTATGGGTGTTTTAGGGCCTAGAAGCGGCCCACCTGCCCCCAAGGGGCCTGCCTTCCCCTAAGCGGAGCGGCCTCCAAGCGTCCTGGCCGCCTGGGACTGGGGAAGCGCTAAAATGCACTTTTATGCATGAAAAAGGCTGGGAAAGCTGGATTTTGGGCAGGGAATTGGTCAGGGTGGTCTGTGCACTGGCTGTATGATGCATGTGTGGGAAGATTTTTAGGGGAATCATTTTATCTCTTTACTTATTGCCTCTCTGTTCCTCACTGTCTCATTGGCTTGTGTTTTGTTGGAATATATTACTGTTCATTTCAACTCTTTTTGGTAGTCTGTCTGGGACTATTATCTTCACTTTTAAAGGGGTCAAGAGTGTTTAATTAGAGGGTCTAGCAAACAGATCTCTAATTTTCTGCAACAGGTAAATCTCACTTGTTTTTCTAAAGGAACAGGGGTTATTTTTTCTGGTTTTTCTCCAACTCCCTTGGTCAAGGCCTATAGCTAGTACTATAGAATTGTCTACAACATCAAAATTTCCAATAATAGATCCCTTTCTCATTTTAAAATTTTTTGATATTTACAAATTAGGTTAAATATTTAGCTTAGTTAACTTTACATTCTAAACAATTTAACCTTTGCAATTTTCAAATTGCAAATTGTACATTTCTTTGTTTGTAATAATTTAAAGCCCCTAATTTTTTTGTCTAGTTACTTCTGTTTTACTATTAGCCCCATTATTATCATTAGACTTTTTTCCAATATGCTTACTAGCTTGATACCATTGTAAAAGAACCCCTATCAAAAACCTGCTTCTGGTAATATATAAACCCTCTTTTTTTTACCACATCTCACAACTAATTTATTTCCTTCAACTTTACTACAATTATATTTTATTTATCATATTTATCTGTGTTAGTACATGTAGAAAATCATAATAGTAATATATATTTTTTATCTCTTTATTAACTTGATATAAGAATTTTTTATTTTATTCAAGTAATAAGTCATTAAAATGCCTCCTGATAAACAGACACCTCCTTAATGTGAGATCTATTAATTTATCTATCATATCTTCTTACACTAACTTTTTTCCCATTAATATATTTGCTATATTAGCACAAAGTAATTATTTGAAAAAATCTCATCAGCGTCCTCAAATCAAATACTTCCAGCTCAAGAAAAAACCACCTCTAAGCATGTCTCCAAACCCCACTTCTCTTGGAAATGAAAGGATTAATATTAACTGATCTTAATATTGTAAGATAATTAAATTTTCTAAAGGCAAAACTGAAGAGCTAATGGCAACTCTTATCCAGAAGCCTTTGCCATCTTATATTTTAAATGCATATAACAATAAGCTTTAATTCATTTATGACCTAGAAAAATGTTAGCAATAACTTTATATAAATGTCTTTAAAATAAGTAGGATAGATTATTGACACTTATTCTTTAAAAGCTAATCAAGTTTAGCTAATGAAAAAGGTATCATTTTTCCTGATGATGTCATTATCATTAAAGACAATGATTATAATGAAAGATCTTACCATGAAGGTCATGAATCAACATCTCAAAAGGGAGATAAGACTATTCTTCAACACTAAAAAAGAATCAGACATTCTAGGGGCTCTAGTTTTTTCAGTGCCACAAAAAATCCTACTCCAAAGGATTCATCTTTTGCAAAATCTCTAAAATTAAAACAACTAGCTAAATTGTGCCCAAAAGTTATTTTATTTCTTTCATGAGTAATATAGAAAAAGATTTTAAATTAGTATTAAAAGAAATCTACAAATTATTAACTTTTTTATTTATTATTTCTCATCTTTTTATTATCTTTTAATCCAGCTCTAAAAACCAAAATAAATCCAAAGTTTCAAATAATAACAAATCTTGCTATAATGAAGGAAAATGATGATGATTAACAAAATTTGAAATATAAAGCTTCTTTAACTCAAAAAGATGATGAAGCTACTTCTGCTGATTAGGTTGAGAAAAGACATAATGAAGAGAATGATCCACCTAGCCAGCCACAAAAAATACTTCCCGTTCAAAAAAACAGCTTCTAGTTGCTGTATCTTTAAAATCTAATATTTGAATTCTGAAAATCCTACATTTTCTATCATCATCAATAAAAATGTTAATCATTACCTTCCTTATACTAAAAAATGATTGGCAACTCAGAATTACAGAATAAAATAGCTGAAATTCATCAATTTTATGAAGGTAGAATCAATGGTCAAAAAGTACTTAGGGAATGGCCAGAAATCGATCAGTTATTCAAAATCTGTTAGTCTATTTTGCACAAAAATCCAGAGGTAATTTTGCACAAATTCAATTTTCTATAAAAGAAATCTGTTCATGAAAAAAATGCTTGCAAAAATTAATGAACTCTGTATGTATCACTTACTTGAAGTTTGTTTATTCATTTATAGATAACTTATTGTTTTGTTATATTTTTAGCTTTGAAATTTCTCAATTTTGACACTTTGCAGATCTGGGTGGTCAATAATTTGAAATTTGAAAATTTGGAAAAATTTTGTAACTCTGAAGAACCAAACTAAAATAATCTATCTCCATTTAAGAAGACTGATCAACCTGAATCATTGATAATAAACATTCTATCAAGACTAGTTAGCCCAAGTTCTCACCAGCATTCTTTGTCGGCATCCCTTGTTGCATCATCTCTTTATCTTGCTTCTCATGAGCTTACCCTTCCTGCTGAAGAAATTAACTTCAAGCCAGATTGTCCCATTGATTGTGACCTACATATTCTAGACCTCTTTACACTTCTGAAGAGCAAAGTTCCTGATATTTTTGACAGAACAACATCACAGTTAATTGCTGCAAATTTTTCAATGACTACTCTGTGCTAATATAAAAATATAATAATTAACGTCATAATTTCAATAATTATTTTCAAATCAAGACAGGCTGCTGCAAATATATCTCAAGCTCAAAGCAAGAAATGGCAACACTCAAGGAATATAAATAAATTGACAGATATGCAGCAACTTGATTAGTCTCATAATAACACTATTCATAAGATAAATCAACAATAGGCACACCATAAATATCAATTATTTACTGATGGTGTTTGTAGTAAATTATTTTCCTCACAGGACCACCGGCTTGTGTCAGTTTCAGACTTCTTAGAAATCATAACTTAAATTGGCCTCCTTAGAAAATACAGTAATAATAACTCAGGTGGTGAAAAAATCTGAAAAAACCTTGATTTTAATATCTTTAATATTATCAAACCCTTAATAGATAATACTGTTCCTATGCCACTTAATTTAAATACTACCATCCTTAGCCATATTGCTAAAGCTATGGCAGCTGATTTTCTTGATTATTCAAATCTTATTCATCCAAGCTCTTCATTTTTTCCCTATTGTTGACATAATTGATACATAATCCTACTTCATGTAAATATATCATGTTCCTACATTTTTTGGTGTAACTCAAATTATTAATTTATGTGAGATTTATTACCAAATCTTAATAAAGATACTCAAACTATCAACAAATATTATTGTATAAATTTCTTACACCCTTTTGCTATTCAGTAAATATTATTGCAATAATTATAACTCAAAATCATGATAATTAAAAAATAAAAAAAATTAAGAATACATTATATGTCATTTTTCTCATAACACTACATATTTATTTAAGATGGCAATACATCTTAGAATTTTTCTCAAATTTTAAAAAAAATATTACTAAAAATTAAAACAGTTTTCTATATTTTTTTTCAGCATGTTCAAAAGTAAAAATTCTTAAGTTTAATAAATGTTTACTCACAATTCATCAAAAAATTTTCTTAAGTAGAATTTTCTTAATCTAATTTCTATAATTTATGGGTGCATAATTATTGAAATTATACTAAGTATTCTCTATGAAAATTTCCTTGAAATAATTTTCAATTAATTTAATAATAATAACATATATATGTGGCATGATAAAATAATATCTATAAATTTAAATAATAAGAAGTCATCATATTGGTAAGAAAATATATTAAAGTGTCTTTGACAAACTAGTTGAATTAAAAAAAACTTTCTATCAGTGTCATTTATTTTGAAAAAGAAAATTTACTCTACATTTTAATGATCTATAATTTATTTGCTGTATTTTAATTCATATTTTTTATTGATTATTTTTTACACTTATAGATTCATGTATATATATCAAAATTGCATTCAATAATTTGGAAAAAAAGATATTAAATTCTTTCTAAGAAAGCTAAAAATTAAAGAAAGAAACTAGGGTACTCCTTTTTAAAAACTTCTAAATATTATTTCTATAAATCTTAAAAAAAACCTTTTTAGATTGCCATTCTTCTTTTTCATCCTTAAATGTCAATAATAACACCACAGAAAATCTATTGGTGAACTGCTAGCAATCCCCTCTCCTGAGCTTTAGAGTGTCCCTTCATTATTTCAGGTTTATTAATTCTTTATAAACAGAAGTAAATTAGAAATAGATTTACATTTATTCTCAGATTGGTCGAAAAATGAACCTCAATGGATCTCAAGTTATGCATAAGTTGTTCAACTACAACCATAATTTTATCCTTCATTGAGCATACATTGAGAACATATTTATCCAACATAAGTTTTTAAATATCCAATATGACTATCAATTTAGAGGAACAAAATTATTCCTTAACATACATAAGCATTACTTTGCATCCAAATAATAAACCATAAAATTATGAAAGTAATTTTAATTTAAAATAATGATATCTTTTACTACATACACCACAGAAAATTTGGGGGGTATTGCTAAAAATACCCCTCATTTAAAAATTTTGGGAAGTAGTTGAAAAGTATTTTGAAAGCTGTTGGAAAGCTGTTGGGAATTAATTGTGAAACCAGATTTAAATCAATTGGACAAAGATTTGGTAATCAGTTAGACCTAGGTTCAACGCAACTCAATCACAGGTCTCTTGGAGCTTGGTGATTACTTTGATCTTCAGCTGAGCAAAGATTGAGCAAAGCTTGAACATATCACTTAACATATCATAATATTCACTTTTCCATCTTGTGTAAAGCAAAATTTGATATTCGGTCTAAAAAAATCTACATATATTTTCTTTCCAAGTGGGTAACAGAAGGTTAAACTGTAGTATCTCAATTATTACATAAGACCACATAGATATTTTATAAAACATATAATTCAAATCAATTAAAATATCATTGAGATCACCATAAGTGTCTTTCCAAAGACTTACAAAAAGTATTTTAGTATCAAGACATTGTTCTAGGTAGTGGTTTCAATTTGGATTTTAAACTGCCATCTAGAGCATTTTGATATTAGACAGAAACATAAATAAGTGTAATAAGAGTGAAATTATTCTATTTTGTGATTATAATGTAACAATAAAGCACATTTTTATTAAGAAAATTTTTCTTCTTCCACAAATCCAAATTTACTCTATAGGCTCAAGATTTATTTTTAAGCCATTTTATTTATTTCAGTTATCATTTATTTACTTCCAATATTTTTTAAAAAGATAATAATAATACATGTGAAAGAATTATGAGCTTAGCATAGCATATGCTAGAAAGTTTTTTGTTGTTTTATCAAAAACAGATTATTCATTGTTTGCTTCAATTCATATTTTAACAACCACTATCTTCAGAAAATATTCTTACTTAATATTTCAAGTCTCAGATGTGTTTGAGATTTCTCAATAACAATTGATCAAATTTATATGAATGTAATTTCAAGATTTCAAAACTCACCAACCCCCACTATTTTACAGCAAGGCCATTTGAATGTTCATATTTTTAGACTATTTGAAGAAAGAAAACCAACCCTTGTCAGTGATCTTTCTCAAGTAAAGAATCAGCACATTGGACCACTATTGGGTGACATTGGGTCTGGATCTCACCATTTAAGCCAAAGAAGTGCCTTGAATGCTATGAAGCCATTCTATTTTCATGCTTACTTGGTTCCAGTTTTTTGTAACCAGTATCAACTTTGTTGATACCTCTTTTCTTCAAGTAAACTAATCAGTCTTGCTAAAGAAGCATTTTCTTCTGCTCAAATTGACTTATGTCCGATCCTGAACTACGACTCCACTATCTTTTATAATATCCTGCTGTAGAAAGTTCTAAAGTACTAAGCAGTAAACACAATGCGAGATTGGTTGGTTCTTCTTTTCAATTTCTAAAAAGAAGTGCCTGCCACTCAAAGACAGTGCAATAATGTGTAACACTAATATGGGATTATAAAGTTTATAAGTTAAGAAATGAGTTTAAAAGATCAGAAAAAACAAGTATTACTATCTGGATATTTCTATTCTTAACAAGCGCTAATATTCACAGCTACTCCCTCTTGAAGCTCTCTTTTTAAATATGCCATATTATAGCAATAAAATAACTCTAATAATAGTCAATCCTATTGAATCTGTATATTATCTCTATGTTGAAATCTTTCACTTATACTATATGAAATACACACACAGATTCACAAATGACAAAAAGACTCATAAATATCTCTAATATACTCTCAGACAAATGATTTCAGAAAATCTAATATCTTATACTTGACTCCACAATTATTAACTATTCATTTGTTAACTAATTATTTTTCAATTTTTCTCCTCCTTATTACTAGATGCGATACCCTTTTTTATATTTTTTCAGCGCTCAAAACACAGTTTTCTAGCAGATCTCTAGCGCTGAATCTAGTGCTACATTAATAAAGCAATAGCTAATCTATTATTAAACTACGTACACCTCTTGTAAAAACTACAGCTCTTAAAACATAACCTATCCTTACTGGCACTAGTATTAACTTGTTTCACTTATACTTCACATGCGCGCTCCTGACTGTGCCTTTGTTTTGATTCAGCCCTACTTCCAAGTTTGACTCCTTCTAACACTGATCCTAGTTGCTTTAACTTTTAACTAGTTAACCTCCTATATTACCTGTATCAGTAAGTTACCACACTAGCTGCAGTGCAGTATACTTTGCACTTGAGTCTTTTCTTGAGCCATAATTCCTTACTTAGTGTGTAACACACGATTATTGGAAAATCCAAAATCATATTTTTCAGCACTTGCAGTCCTAAATTGATAACACACGATTCCCCATTGTGTGGCACATCCTGCTGCAAAATCTGAGCCCACAGACCGTGAATCCTCTTCTGCACTTCTATTTCCCTTTGTTCTTGAAACACACAAATACGTATTATAGTTTAGCACTACCTACTGCACTATGAATCCCCTTCGTTCTTCCTGGACTATGCAAGCTGATTGGTCCAAAATCAAACTACCTGCAAGGCGTGTACCACACCGCATGTAATTTTTGAAGGATCTTTCCAAATATCTCAGAGTATTTGTCAGTACAGTCTAGTATATAAGTATGATATAATAGTGTTATTTTATGGTCCAACTACTTATTAATAAATGATTTAGTGATTAAACCTCAGGGGAAGACTAATAAAATAGTTATACTCAAGTTAAACTCACAATACTTGGATTTAAATGCGTGCTAGTGGTGGAAAATAGAAGAATAAAATATAGTTATAGCTTTTATAAAGATAATATCAATTTATAAGGGCTTTATAATATATTTCTAGATGTTAATAATTGTAGTGTAGTGTTTATTTGAAGTGTAGTAATTGAATGATTATAATAAACCGTCAAAATCCCTCCTTACTTATACCCAAATCCACTGGAGTGCACAGACCTTCAATCCAGATGATGTCACTGCTATCCCCGGCAATTACAGCACTGTGAGGGCCCATCACCTCCCCATGGCGTCCACTTCAAGCAGTTTCAACACCCAGACCTCCAGTAAGGACCCTCCATCACTGTTAATAATAACACAGAGTCATACCATAAATAGAAATCCCAGATAAAAGCGGATACCATAAAGAAACAGGTAAAATAAAAGATCAAAAAGAGATTTAATGAAACTAAAAGCATATAAAGGAAACAAATAAAATGTCCAAGCCCCCAATAACATCCCCAAGCATCCACATTAACCCAAAAACATATTTCCAACCCATAAATCCGTGAATAACCATCCAAGGAAGTAATTTTAGTTGTCCAAACTGGGTGTATGCGCCTGATATAGGTGTCTATGCTTCTGTAGGCGTTGTGAGTCCACTGATTTCGTCCATATGACCTAAAATAAGCAGAAAAACAAAGGTTATAGGCTATTAAGGGGCTAAAACCCACTTATATACCTAAATATACATAATATACTGCATATTTCACTGAATATGAGATTTATGTATACATATAAGCTTATGTATGTCAATAATTACTTCATATCACTTAAGATAAGTATATTATGACTCCATTAACACCTTAATAAGTATTATTAGGCCATGGATAAGCTATTTAAACTATTATAAATTATATAATAGAATAATAATTATATATATATATAATAAAATAATATATATTATTATTTTAACCTTATTTTTAAGATATAAGCTTAATCTAATTAAGGTTATCTTATTTCAAGCATAAGGAATACTCAGTCCTAAGGATATTTAGGCTGACACTCCCTCACTCCAAAAAAAAACAATAAAAAAAATGTTAAGACATTTTAATTAATCTTAAGGAATGAAATAATAAAATAAAAAAGAATTTTTATAATACATATACTGAATGAACAGTATTATTTAGATTTAAATTTTTTCAAGAGATTTTTAAGATCAGAGATTTCATTTTCTGGAATCCACTGGTCATATTCACTTGATTTATTTTTAAATCTTAGTAGATACTCAACTCCCTTTTCTTTTGTAAGGTGTCTCTTTTTGAGTATCTTTTCAATTTCTGCTTTTTCCACTATTTCTTCAGGTTGCTGTTTATGCCTTCCTGATCTTCTTGGAAAGAGAGCAGTATCATTAGAATGGTATGGTTTTATAAGAGAAATAGGAAATACTGGATGTTTTCTATCATAAGGTGCATATAGAATAACCTCAACAGCATTATTACCAACCATCTTTTTAACTACAAATGGTCCAATGAATGGATCCTTCAATTTAACATTACCATTTAAATTGAAATGTAGCGTTGAAATAAGGACTTCATCACCCTCTTTGAACATTTGTTCTTTATGGGCTTTATCCCATCTTTTCTTTTCATACTCAAAAGCCTTATTTATACATTCTTGAGCATGTTTTCTGCATAGTTCTTGCATCTGAAGAAAAGATTTAGTACCTGGATGAATATCCAATCTAGGTAACTTATTAAGAGTTTTAGCAGGGGTATTAGGTACATAACCCAACCATAACTCAAATGGCTTTTTGCCAGTGACAGAATGTACTGTACTATTATATGCAAATTCTAAACCTGGGATAAGGGTTACCCAATCATGCGTGAATTTGTCATTGTCTTTAAAATTTAGACCAAAAGCACAGTATCTTCTTATCATATCTTCTAAGGTTTGTATCATTCTTTCTGCTAGCCCATCAGTTTGTGGATGGTGTGCTGTAGAAAGTTTTAATTGACACCCTGAAACATCCATAAGTGACGTCCAGAACTCAGAAGTAAATTTAGGATCTCTGTCTGAAACTATTGCTTTGGGGAAACCTGCTGTATTTAACATTTGTGTCCACCATAAAAAAGCTAAGTCCTTTGCAGAAACCTCTTTGTGGGTAGGAATAAATTTACACATCTTTGTAAATCTATCTACAATTACCCAGCAGGAGTTATAACTCTTATGCCCTGCTATTGGCAAACCTGTTACAAAGTCCATGTTAATGATTTCCCATGGAGCTTTTGGTTGCTCAATTTGTTGTAATAAACCAGCTCTTTTTCCTGTTAATCTTTTAGATTTTTGACAAGAATCACATGTTTCAACATATTTCTGAACATCCTCAGACATGTTAATCCACCAAGCCGTGTTTTTTACTCTGGTTAATGTTTTATGGTAGTCAAAATGACCTGCTAATATATCATCATGACATATACTTAACATTAACTCCTTCATTGAAGGGGGAATTACAATTACATTACTTAATTTTTTCCTGTAATATATAAAACCATCCTCAATGGAAAATTTTCCTTTCTCTAATGCCTCTTTATATTTATCTGGTAATGTTTTTATTAAAACATTCATGGAAGCATTAGATGGATCATTTAATATTGTAGTTAATTTACTTAAGTCAGGATCTGAATTATAATTATCAAGAATTGATTGCATAAATTCATCCTCAAGATCTACAATATAAATGCCATAAATGTTAATAATCTCTGATTCAGGAACATAAGCAGGATTATCATCATTATTAGGCAGAGGTACTCTAGATAACAGATCTACATTGGAGTGCAAGGTTCCTGCTCTATGTGTAATAGTCATCCGTCCTCTGTATTCTTGTACAGCTAATTGCCATCTAAACATGTGTCTATTAGGAGTTTTCATGTTTAAGAGTGACTTAACTGCACTACAGTCAGTTATTAACTCAAATTTTTGGTCTTCAAGGTAATAATGTAGCTTTTCAAGAGCCCATACTACTGCCAAACATTCAAGTTGAGTAGCACCATATTTCAATTCACTACTTCTCAGAGTACGTGAAATATAGCAGATTACTACTTCTGACATTTTACCTTCAATAAGTTGTTTTTGATGCAAAGCAGCACCCAGTCCAATAAAACTTGCATCTGTATATAATACAAAAGGTAATTGGAAATCTGGTAATCCCAAGATTGGAGCTGTCATTAAACATTCTTTCAACTTATTAAAAGCTTGTTGTCTTTCATTATTCCAAATGAAAGCTTCTGATTTCTTTATCAGTGTGGTCAGTGGTGCAGCAATTGATTGGTAGTTTTTTATATATTGTCTATAATAACCACACATTCCAAGAAAAGATTGTACATCCTTCACATTTTGAGGAATGCCAATATTCTTTATTGCAGCCACTTTATTTTGGTCTACACATATTTGTAAGCCAGATACAATATGACCAAGCACTTTTAAAGATTCAAACCCAAATTTACATTTTTTCAATGCAAGGGTCATTTTTATTTCATCCATTTTCTGAAATACTTTCCTTAAATGGATTAAGTGTTCATCAAAAGATTTAGAGAACACTATGATGTCATCAATGTATACCATTAACCATCCCTCAATCATTTCATTATGGAATGTTATATCCATTAACTTTTGAAATACTGATGGAGCATTCTTTGGTCCAAATGGCATTCTGACATACTTATAAATTCCCATGTGTGTTGTTATCAACAAAAAGTTCTGTGAATTCTTTTCAACAGGAATTTGATGGTACCCTTTATTTCCATCCAGGCAACTTATATATTTAGCACCTTTAAGGGTAGCATGTATAGAGGCAATCCTTGGCAAGGGATAAATATCATCTACTGTAAATGTATTTAATGCTCTATAATCACCGCACAGTCTTGCTTTATCTTGTTCATAAGAAATCAGCACTGGTGATATTACACAATATTTTGGTGTAGTTTCAACCTTCTCAAGAATATTCATCTTTAATAACATCTTAATATTATCCTCTATGTCTTTCCTCTTCATTGGTGAAGCAGGATATGGTTTCTTTTTAAGACTAGCAGGAATATTATCCATGTCACAGGTTAAACTAATTTTCATTTCATGATCTTTTACAAGGCCAAGTTCATTTGTACCATGTGCAAAAGCCATTGGAAAAGCTTTAATTAATTCCAAAATATTATCTTTCTCAGTTTCACTTATCTGAGTGCCAAATGATGCTTTTGAAATTTCTGTTTCCAGAAGTTCCATCTCATTGGATTCTCTTCCTTTAGACGGGGAATTTGTTACTGACTCAATGTGTAAGACTGTGTTAAAAGAATTTATTTTAAATTTCCTTTTACCATTCATGCCAATTGTAAAATTATTATTAGCAGGGTCTAATTTTACACCAAATTTAGTCAGAATATCATTTCCAATGATAAAACAGTTACTACAATTTGTATTATCCATTACTACAAAGTCACAAGTTACCCTTACATAACCATGTTGGTGTTTAAAGAAAACAGCAGCTTTGTATTTACCAATGGGGTGTAGTACTGATCCAAAACCTCTCCAATTTTTATTCTGAAGTGGTTCAAGCTTAAACTTGTAGTCACTATCAATTTTCTGTAATGTATTAGTGGAAACAACTGAACCAGCAGCTCCTGTGTCCAATACTATATTAACATTTTCACCAGAAATGATAGCTGGAACCGTGATAGGTGTCATTTTAAAGTTATCAGCTTGTATATCCTTAATGATTTCAGCATCCTCAAAATTCATTAAAGATTCATTTGAGTCCATATTTAATATTGGATTTTCAAAGATGGACAAATCATCTTCCAACATACAGACTTCATTTTCATCACTATATGAGATATTGCTTTCATAATCACTTGATTCTTTACTTTTTTCAGTTTCAGTTTCAGATTCACGTTGATTTTCAACAATATTTATGTTTTTCTCACATTTGTGACCTTTTACCCAAGGTTTGTTACACTTATAACAAGTATTTGTTTCATACTTTTTAGGTACTACAGGTGCAGTAGGTTTTTTCTGCTTCTCCTGAAGTGTTTTTGAATTCTGAGTTTTTACAGGTTCAACATTTTGCTTATAAGTGGAATACCTTGATTCATACTTATGGTTCAATAATATTTCATTGCAAATATTAATAAAATCAGAATATTCAGTAACATTAAATGTTCTAGCTACAACAATATCTCTGACAGATATAGGTAATTTGTAAATTATCTTATCTTTCCATAAGTTAAAATCCATATGAGGCTCAATGGCTTTTAAGATTTTGTTTAAAGTCATTAAAAATACCATAGGTTTGTCACCATTCAACGGATTATACCTAGTTTTCTCATACAGTCTCTGCTGAGTAAGCCTGAATTTAGAACCTCCAAATTGTTTTTCAATAAGTTGTTTCCATTCAGCCCAAGAGTAGTCTCTACCCTCACTTAAGACAGCTTCAAACCATAATAAAGCAACATCCTTAAATAAAGAAATTAATTTTGATGTTATCTCTTCATCTGGTAACTTATATGAGAATTTCAAGTTGTCAATTCTTTGAATAAAATGTTGCCAATCAGAGCTGGCTTCCCCATCATAAGTTGGGTACTGATCTATCTTAGGCCAGTTCTTCTGATTGGATTTTATCTCACTAATCTTAGGTAAATTCAACAACTCATTTACTTTTGATAAATGGTCTTGTATTTCTTCCTGCACGGATTTGTGACTTACATTTTCAGATTTGACACTACCACCAGATGGTTTTAATTGTGGTGGTACAGGGAAGGAATGAGATTCACTTTTGCCAATGAAAGGATTATTATTATATTGATTATACTTATGATTATCCTGGTTCATTAGTAGATTGGCAGTTTCAATCTCAACTTTAGTTAATCTTTGTAGCAGCTCAGAGACACTTTGATTTGTCTGTGCAAAAGATAACTTTGTTCTTGATTCAGTTTTTAATAAGTGTGTTTCATATAATTTTTCTAACTCACAAAATTTGTTTGAAAGGTCATTATATTTATTACTCAATGAATCATATTTAAGAGTTAGAGACAAATGTTCTTTCTCTAATTCTTTATTACGTGTTGCTAATTGAGAAATGTTCAATGTTAAGGATGAAATTGTATCACTAGTGAGCTTAACTGTCTGTTCCTCACAATCAGTCATTCTATTCCACAATGCTGAAACAATTCTATGGACAGTTGGATTATTGTTAAAATATTCCATGTCCTCCTTTTCAATTCTCTCACTCTCCTGTGAACTACTCATCTCACTAGTAGGTGGTTGCAACTGAGGATTAACTGTATTATCATTGTATATAGTACTGTTATTATGGATAAAAGACAAGTCAGGTGTATCTACTCTAAAACCCAAATTTCTTAAATCCTCCTCTATTTTTTGTACAGATTTAACATCAATAGAATTACCTATATTGTAATTATCAGTATTATGTTTAATCTGAGGGGGTAAGTTACTTACCAAGGGATGGTTGCCAGGCCTGATTTTTGGCGCTTTTTTCCCTTGTAAGGGTGAGCTGAGGAAGTCAGATGAGGGGGTGGATCCCTGTTGCAACTGTGGCTTGTCCACTGTTGGTGAAACCAGTCCCATTTCCATTTGTCTACCAGGATTTTCTCCTGGGAGTGAGTGGACCCTCCTTGGGTAGGGGGTTGCTGATTTGATTGACTGGGCAGGCCTCCCTTTAATTCTGCCATTGCCTGATTCATCTGCTGAAATCCTACCTTGCAATTGTTTTGCAACTGCTCTACTTCTTTGAACATGAGAGATTTTGATTCCTCTAGCTTCAGAACCTGTTTGGCCAGGTGGGACAGTTGATCCTGAAGAGGAGGAGACGTCTTTTTGATAGTTATCTTTTTTAAGAGGGCGTCCTTTTCCTCTACACTCATGCTTTCTGGTTGGGGGTACTGTTGTCCCTCCATGGTGATGTCCTGGAAAGTTTTTATTAGCTTTAGACCTGGTATTATAAGCAGGCTGTTCACTTACACTATCCTGAGGAGCACTCATATTGTTCAGAATAACAATATTTTATGTCTACAAAAGGAAAAAACTCTGTGGAATTAGTAGACAAAAGATATTAGTAATTATATTACTAATAAAAAAGCAATGGAGCTTACCCTGAATTTATATCTTTATTTATTTAAATAAAATATAAGAAAAATTCGAAAAAATCTGTTAAAAATATAATAATAAGTTTAACTAGACCTTTATAAGGGTGAATAATTAGCTTACCAAGCTTTAGCCAAATACCAATTTTATTGGGTGTTATATTGGTGTCCAAATACCAAGTGAAATTGGGTTTATATTGGGTACAGTTACTACTGTAAATATCTAATTTTTATGATAAAAAATTAGTACAATTATTATAAGGATTCTTTTCCGCAATCAATGAGTTATGATGACCCACTAATATGCAGCAGACCCAAATATTTGGTTAATTTTGAGTTGTACTAAGGTAAAAATCACGTCCCAAGGCTTATACTAAATAATAAGTAAAATATAAGGAAAGACCCCCAATTGTCAGTACAGTCTAGTATATAAGTATGATATAATAGTGTTATTTTATGGTCCAACTACTTATTAATAAATGATTTAGTGATTAAACCTCAGGGGAAGACTAATAAAATAGTTATACTCAAGTTAAACTCACAATACTTGGATTTAAATGCGTGCTAGTGGTGGAAAATAGAAGAATAAAATATAGTTATAGCTTTTATAAAGATAATATCAATTTATAAGGGCTTTATAATATATTTCTAGATGTTAATAATTGTAGTGTAGTGTTTATTTGAAGTGTAGTAATTGAATGATTATAATAAACCGTCAAAATCCCTCCTTACTTATACCCAAATCCACTGGAGTGCACAGACCTTCAATCCAGATGATGTCACTGCTATCCCCGGCAATTACAGCACTGTGAGGGCCCATCACCTCCCCATGGCGTCCACTTCAAGCAGTTTCAACACCCAGACCTCCAGTAAGGACCCTCCATCACTGTTAATAATAACACAGAGTCATACCATAAATAGAAATCCCAGATAAAAGCGGATACCATAAAGAAACAGGTAAAATAAAAGATCAAAAAGAGATTTAATGAAACTAAAAGCATATAAAGGAAACAAATAAAATGTCCAAGCCCCCAATAACATCCCCAAGCATCCACATTAACCCAAAAACATATTTCCAACCCATAAATCCGTGAATAACCATCCAAGGAAGTAATTTTAGTTGTCCAAACTGGGTGTATGCGCCTGATATAGGTGTCTATGCTTCTGTAGGCGTTGTGAGTCCACTGATTTCGTCCATATGACCTAAAATAAGCAGAAAAACAAAGGTTATAGGCTATTAAGGGGCTAAAACCCACTTATATACCTAAATATACATAATATACTGCATATTTCACTGAATATGAGATTTATGTATACATATAAGCTTATGTATGTCAATAATTACTTCATATCACTTAAGATAAGTATATTATGACTCCATTAACACCTTAATAAGTATTATTAGGCCATGGATAAGCTATTTAAACTATTATAAATTATATAATAGAATAATAATTATATATATATATAATAAAATAATATATATTATTATTTTAACCTTATTTTTAAGATATAAGCTTAATCTAATTAAGGTTATCTTATTTCAAGCATAAGGAATACTCAGTCCTAAGGATATTTAGGCTGACAGTATTCAAAATTGGAAAGCTGATCAACTTATCCAAGGAATAAAAAAAGTTCTAAAAACACATCAACTTCAAGCAATAAATTTTATTATTGAAAATAAATAAATTTTAAAGGAAATGTTGGATATCATGTAAAGGCACCAGGAAAATCATTGGCTTAGAACTGGATTCAATGACTATAAAGATCAGTTTCCTAAAAATCAATTAACCCCTGAAGGAAACAGGATAATACTAACTGATGATATGTGTTTGGGAAAGACACTGTCAACTCTTTCTATTATAAGTGCAACTCAAAGTGAAGCAAGACAATTCCAGGTATCAGAAAATCAAGAAGGTATTAATAGGAGTTCAGCCACACTGATTATATGCCCACTGGCAACACTATCAAATTGGATCAATGAAATAAGTGTACACTTTAAAGATAATGCGCTTCCTTTCAAGGTTCTTTATGGGAAGGATTGTCAAAATATTAACATCAATGAGCTAAAGGAAACTTCTATTGTTTTAATGACCTATGAAACAGCTAGCCCAACAATGTCAAAAAATCAAAGCCAAAAAAAATACCGGTGACTCAAAAGCTCTTTTGGTATAGAGTTGTTTTAGATAAAGCTCAGTTAGTGCCCATTTCTATATCTAAAACTTAAAACTTAATTTTTATAAATAGTTTTTAGTTAAATTATAAATCCTTACTCGCAGAGGTCTCAAACAATATTTGACTTGGAATCCCAACACCAGCTATGCTTGACTGGAACTCCACTTCAGAACAGGCCCACTGACCTTCAAAGTCTCATTTTTTTTCTTAGAATTGAAAAGTGGCAAGAAGACTTGTAATGGAATAATTTCCTTTTTCCAGGTTTGAAAAAAGGAAAGACTAATTCTATTAAATCATCAAATCACTTAATGAAAGTCATAAGCCTACATAGAACAAAGGATGCAATTTTGTCTCTTCCAAAAAAGATTCAAAGGGGAATATCAGTTCAATTAGCAGATCCATGTAGATCTAAACTTGATGTGCTTTAAGGATTCACTGAGGAATATGGGCCCTCCAGAAGCACTGACCTTCCTTGGGACTCATCTGAGTTTCTTAGAAAGCTGATGATTTTAAGAAAATTATGCAACCATCCAATCTACAAAAATCTGGATGAAACTCCAACTTTTGATTTAACCTGGAAGCGTTCTGCAAAGATTTGTCATCTTATAGGCCACTTGAAAAAATTTTTGTCTGGTGAAAGGGGCATAAATTATCCAAAAGCTGTTCTATTCTCCAACTTTTCAGACCTTTTGCAGATGTAAGTGATTCTATAATGAATTGTTTTAAAAAATTGTGTTGGCTTATTAAAAACTATTTTGTAATATTTCAAAATACAATAAAAATGGCTCTATATGACCACAATATCAGGTATAACCAGCTTATGGGTGAGCTCAGCAGGACAAAGTGTGACAAAAATATGCATGAATTCCATTTTAACAAAAATTGCCTAGTTTTGGTCGGAAGGATTCAGGCTGCAGGAGTGGGTATAGATCTCAAGTGTGCTCAAAATGTATATATAATGATGAGCTTAATATCTTTTATTTCATATTAAGAACAAAATTATTAAATTTTTTATATGTTCAATGTTGAAATAGGGGCCGAATTGGATTACAGAAGTTGAGCAGCAGGCTTTTGATCAGCTGTATAGAATGGGAAAGCAAAATGAAGTAAATGTTTTGAATTATTTTGTACATGGAAGTATAGAATTCAGAATGCATAAGATTCAAAGGAAAAAAATCGAGCTAACAATGTAAGCCGAATTTCAATTCAATAAATTTTAATTATAATAGTAATTGTTAAAATTATGTTTTTGTTTTTAAGGCTAAGTGTCCCAAACAGTGGAAATGAGGAGTATGAGTGTGCAAACCTATTATAAAGGGAGTTTTCCAATCACTAACATTAGAGGAAGCAAGAATTTAAAAGAGAGCTGGTAAATTTGTGCGATTTTGAGGATTTAAAAGTCTAAGTTGTTGAGGATTTTTAGATGCAAGATATAAGGGAGAATAACAGTCATACAGCAAACCCCCGGGGACATGAGAAGGATTAAGATTAGGGGATAATGTTGAAACCAAACTGATTCTTTTGTACAAGGGGAAGTCCTTTAGCACACTTCCAGAGTAGTTCAAAGTATCTCAAATATCAAAGTGTTGTTGGTCAAGATATTGTGCAAATTTTGAAAAATCTTTAGACCTCCATTGCATTAAGATATGTCTTAGCTATTCATCATTATCAATTTTGGTGTCTGAAAAACACTTGATGTTTGTGAAAAGGTTGTGATAAGTTTCACAAAGTGGAAGTTGTTTAAGAGGTTTAGTTCGGTTAACTGGATTTTAAGAATCTTTTTTATTTGAAATAAAGGTCATAAATAAAAACAGTTTAAAAAAAGGGGATTTTCATACTTTTTTTTATTCTATATTTATGCTTTCTCACTTTGATTATTTCTTGAGAGCTGTCAGAATCGTTCCCAAGTATTAATTTATCAGCATGACCTATAAAACAATGGTGAAGAACTCCCATTTGATTTGAGAAGCTAATTTGAGTTGAGTCAATTGGATATGCAATCAAATTATTGGTGTTTAAAGCATTGTCCCAGTGTTTAATGAGAATATTTGCCATGACCTGGTTCCATTTGTCAAACCAATCTAGGTTCCAAGCAAAAGTTGACACTGGGAAACTGCACATGCCAAGGTGGTCTCTAAAAGAATCACAGAAAATTGGTGGAAAATTTTCTGAAACAGCTAAATTTGATTCTGGATGAGGTAGTTCAAAATTGATGTTGCAAGAATTAATGTCCAATGATGAAAATCTGTCTAAATTCTCTTCAGTAGGCTTTTGTTTCAATCCATTTGATTCTGGTGACATATCTAAAGGTTAACTACAAAAATTTTGTATAGATCTACAAAAGTGAGAATGGAATGGAGGCAAAGTCTCATTAAAAATTCTATTAATTGTTTGTATGTTTGTGGGCAGGTTTACATGAGAAATTAATAGCTAATAGGGTTCATAAACAATTAGATTAAGAAAGTGTTCAATAAAATTAAACAAAGAGGAAGGATAAATTTTGCAGCTCCAAAACTTTATGATCAAAGTTGATTTAAGGAGAAATATCACAAAAATTAAGAATAAGAAATATTTCAACTTTATGGCATTATAATATGAATAAAATATATTTTTATATGCAATTTGAACTCAAAAGGAATGTTTCAAAAGGAAGAGAATGATTATGTGATAAAATCAGACTCATTTGAAAAAAGGATTTTTTTTCTTTTCAAAAAATGTTTATACAAAAATAATTTGATAAATGTGAGGCAATGTTCATTTTTTGATTACCAAAAAATTATTTTTGGTCCAATATGATAGTAATACTTATTTGATTGAGTAATTTTTGTTCAACCTGAATAAATAGACTAGAGTGTCACTTCATCACATTTATGTATGGAAATTTATACAAGGTTTCAGCTTTTTTTGTAATGCTTTAAGGTTTACACTATTGTAGCATCTATTATTTGAGTATTTTTGATTACTTCTTTATGGAAAATTCTACCTATTACAGACCAAATTTCAAAGTGAAAGAAATATGTTTGTGATTGTTTTTTACAAAATATAAACCTTATTTTTGGGTTTAACTTTGATTTTTGGGGTAATTTTTTAAATAATTATGTTAAAAATATGGATTGCTTTTCTTATAGTCAATAACTAAGAATTTTTACTAAAATCAAATAATTAAAGGGTAGTTAGATATAACTCAGAAGGCATTTGATTGAAAAATAATTAAGATTCATGTGTGTACAATAAAACTTTTTCTATGATAGAAAATTTCTGATAAACATGCATGAATTGTTGTACAAATGCAGAGAGTATACAGAATACAAATAAAGTAGACTGCATAACTTTTAATTAATATATAATTTATCAGATTAAAAATTAAACATTTAAACTTAAATAATTTCAACACATATTCCATCATATTCTTTTGATAAAAAAATGTAGCTTATATTAACTAGTGCCTTGAAAAAAAAGGAATAAATTCCATCGGTAACTTCCAACAGCTAACTCTTTCCTAAATTTATCACAATTAAAATGTCTCCATTTTTTCATTTATGTCAATGTCAAGAGCTTGGATGTGTCAATTGAAAGTATCAAACTTCTTCTGGGTCCTTTGAAGTTGGTATGGCTTTCAAAAGCTCTAATTCTTATGCAAAAAATCAAGAGGGAAGAAATAGGAAGGCCCAGATGGTTATTTCTTCCAACAATCCACTTAAAATTGGAAGTTCCAGCTCCACAGAAACAGTAAGCTGTATATCTATAGTTCAAAGTGAGAATAACAGTCTTTATGATGTTTTGATGATTTATTACATAGGGGCAGAAGTATCTTCAACAGTCTCTAGAAACTCAAATCTTGAGGAAGGGTATAGCCAAATAATTATGTGGCAGGAAGCAAAGCTTTCTCTGATTCATCATTTGAGCAAAGAAGTTTGTACTAAATTTTTGGATGAAGCAATTAAGAAGCTCAAACTTCTAGGTGATAGTGGAAGACTGGATTCTGATAGCATTGTCCACCTGATCCCACGCTTGATAGATACAGTTTTTAGTGGATTAAAGCTCAATCAATCATTTTTCACTAAAACATGCTGTCCTAAATTCTTTTCTCACTTTGAGTATAACTCTGAATATCAAAAATCTATACTATGTGGCAATCAACCATTTTTTTCATCATCAAAGCACTATTTAAAAATTTGTGGAGCAGGACAAATTGAAGTTAAATGTGATGAAAGGCTGTATTTTATGGAGGAACATCAAAACCATGTAAAATACTTATATCTTAAAACATTTCATCACCATCTTTTTATTCACTTGCTTAATGAGAAGATCAAACTGTTCAAATTTGAGCCTCTGCTTGAGAAGAAAACCCCTGTGTCAGACAATGTAGAGTGTGATTTGAAGAAGGATGTTTGTGATGGTTCAATTTGGAAAAACTTTTCCATTACCACTCCAGATCTGGGTGGAAATGATGATGAATATACAATAACTTCAGGCAACTTAATTTTTAGTTTATATGTTGACTGATTTAGGCCTGGTGGTAATAGAATTGGAGGTCATCAAAAGTCTGTAGGCAATATTATGATGGTGTGTGTAAACCTACCTCAAGAAGATATATACAAAATGGAAAATATTTTTTGTATGCTATTATACCTGGACCAACATAACCCACAAGTGATCAGCTTAATTAACTTCTAAAATGGCTGGTTAATAATCTAAAAAATCTATGGGATAGTATATTGATTGAAGAGACTCATCTTTATCCAAGAGGCCCAAAATTAAGAGATGCATTGTTCTCTTTGATAGGTGACATTCCTGCAACACAAAAATTTTCTGGCTTTTGGAGTCACTCTGCGAGAATGTTCCACTCTTTATGTAATATCTCTAAAGATGAAATTAGTGAAAAGAATGTGGGAAATTTTTCATTACAGAATCATGAGGATCATATGTGCTGGGAAAGAAAGTGGAAAAATTCTAAGTCACTTTGAAAGTGTGTATCAATTGTTCAGAATCATGGGGTACAATGGAGTGAGATGAAAAATCTTGAATATTGGCGTCCAACTGAATATTTCTCAATTAATGATATGCAATCACATATTCTTGGAAACCTAAAAGATCACTGTCTAAGCTATTTTCAAATCCATAATGCAGAAAAATATCTAGAAAGAAAGCTGGAAAAGGATAAAAATTGGCATTTAATAGAAGAAGAAGACAATTACTTTTCTGATACTTCACTGCACAAACATTCTAAAAAACGTAGAAGTAGCTTAAGCACCACAAATAATGATGATGATGATACAGGACACACAAGACAGCACAAGCAGCAAAGACTTAAAATTTCAAGACATTCATCAAGTAATCATTGACTAGATAGTGAAGGATTTGGAACAAATTGATCAAGAAGCCAGAGTAGGTCATCCAGCTTCAAATATATTCCTCCATATGGCAATTTGGCCTCATTACAGTCTCACAGTAGTGGCAGTAGGAATTCATTGAATAACTTAAGGCAATGGAGCATTAGCATATCACAGAGTGAATGGTCTCACTCATCAAATGAGACAGCTATAGATGATGAAAATAAAAGGAAAGGTAAGGAGAAAGAAAATGAAGGTAGTAGTAATCCACGAATCACAGCGGCAGAGATACAGGTTGTATGAAAGATTATTGATCAAGTTTGAAGACATTCCTGGCTAACACCAGTTCCAAAATCAGTGGGATCTAAAAAGGGAGGATCCCTCAAGGCGGCAGAATGGCACATGCTGTATACTCTCTACTTCCCTTTTTCACTTATACCCCTTTGGTTTGAAAATTTTAAAGAATCTGAATCTTCAGCTTACTCAGCTGAAAAAATAAGAGAACATTATCTTCTCAAGTCACTTGTAACATTATTCTCCATCACAAATTTTTTGACATAAAAAAATATACAGACTAATTAGCTTAAAGATCTAGATGAGTTTCTGTTAGATTATCGTGAGTTCCTGGAAGAGGGTTGGAAGAATATTAACCCAAATCTAAAGCTTCATATCACTCAACATTATCCTGTAATGATTAAGCTTCTTTGTACATCATCAGGTACAGCTACTTGGTCTTTAGAGCAGATGAATCATATATTATCAGAAATTCCAAACAATCACCATACTTATATGTAATTTTTGTAAGCAATTATTTAATAACTCAGCTGTGCTAAGTTATTAATATTGACAACAGGAGAGATACTGCTAAAAATGCTCAAACATTGGTATTGGAATTCTAGAGTATTAGATCTTGGTGAAGCTGAAGATAATGATCAATGTGAGACTAAAAAAATCCATATTAATCTTGATAAAAAAAACAAATGGATCCATCTAAGTACGGCATTATTTAATAAATGGGTAAGGGCACAAATTGGAAAAGAAACTTCAAGACAGTGTGGTATTGTTTTGATATGTCTTAAATGGAATTGTTCAATAATTGGGTGTTTTTTCTGGAATTATTTGACAAATATTGGGACTTCCGGGATGTGGGTATAACCATTGGATAGCCCTGGTTTTTAACTATATTTTATGTCTTTTTGACATTTTTTGTATTCTAAGTATTTAAGGGATTATTTTTCATTTTTAATTTTAAAAGATAGCTGTTTAATTTTGTTTTTTGCATTTTATGAGCTAACCTTAAGTCTTAGGGTTAAGTGCTTAGTACAATTGAAATGTGCTAATTTTTATCGAAATTTCATGTCACAATTTTGTTGTAGCTTAATTATGTGTTTTAAAAGTTTTAGTAGTTGTAGTTTATTTTTTTAAGTATTTTGAGGGTTTTTGGTGGTTTTCTGTCTTAAGGGCCGTCTTGCTGCTTCAAGCGGGCCTCCCAACGTCAGGCAGACTGCCCGCCTTGGTGCTAGAATGCTTGGAAGCATTTCTAGAGGGGTTTTATGCAATTTGGCACTCAGAAAGGCCAAATTCGTGGGTGTGCATTGGCTCTTATATAGGGGTCTGTGTGTATATAGTGAATAAGAGAGTTTCGGGCAGCCTTAATTATCATAAAACCATCCAGAGGTGATATCAATGTTCCTCACTCAGTTTTCACTGTTTTTTTTCCACAATTGGCTGTGTTTGTTGCAAGGTTAGTTCTTCACTTAACTCAACTTTGCAACTGTTGTCTCTGGTGTAGTCTTCTAAGCTATATCAAGTATTATTGCTGTCTCTGGATTGGATTTTCAACCTACATCAAGTATCATTGCTTTCTCTGGTGTGGACTTTGGTCTAAATTTCAATTCTTTGGTTTGGTAGTCTGTCTGGAGACTACTTTCTTAACTGATCAGGCAGTTAAGTGTATTGGAAAAGGGGCTATTAACAACAGGAACCAATTTACTGTAGCAGGTAAATCTCACTTATATTTTTCTAAAGGGACAGGGGATTTTCTCTCTGGTTTTTCTCTAACTCACTTGGTCAAGGCCTATAGCTAGTAATATAGGATTGTCTACATTTCTGGCTCCCAGCGTGGGGTTTAGGAACTGCTAGTTCTTTGGAATCTCTGTGGTCTTTGGTTAGTATTTTCTGTTGATTTTGGTCTGGAAGAGTGGCTTCTGGTTCATATATTCCTGTGGTGACTGTCAGTGGGGGGGAAGGACTTCCTGCTGTGATGGTTAGGGAGATTGTGAGGATTAAAACTTGGGATGGTACCAAGCTTAATGGGGAACATGTGAAGTGGTTTCTGGAGAAATATGAAACTGTTTCTGGTGTGGGTGGTGCTTCTTACATGGACATGGTAAAGCAGATCATTTTCTTCATTGGTGATAGGGCAGTGGAGAAGTAGATTGTGGCCATGTCTGGCTACAAGAAAAGGGATTGGAAGTTGTTGTAAAGGGAGATGGTGAATAGATTGGGTGTCAGGTTCACTATGGTGGATTTGAACAAGGTTTTCAGTGAATAGCAGTCTTATGGTGGTGTTGGTAATATACTCAGTTATAGGAAGTTTTTACTATGTTTGATCCTGTGGTAGATTATTTGGTGGAAGTGGAGGAGCTGGCACATGATAATGCTTAGAAGATGTTTTTTGGTCTTCCCTGGCTAGATATGTCAGCATGAATGTGTTGAAGAAGTTGTCAAGGATGGACTTGATGAAGACTCTTTCTAATGGGGACCAGAAGTTTCCTGACTTGGACAAGGTGAAGGAGGCTGTGGAGGCCCATTTGAAGCTGTTGGCTGTGGACACCTATCAAGAGGGGTGTGCCAATTATGTCAGCAAATTCATTGAGGCTTTGGCTGAAGAGGAGAGTAGGGTAAAGAAAGAAGAGAAGAATATGGTGGAGGCTCCCAAGCAGGAGAAGGACCCAGTGGCAGAGCAGTTGGCTGATCTGAGAAAACAGCTACATATCTTTGTGCAGGAGGCTAAGAAGGTCAATAGGGCTCCTTCTTAGCCTTGAGATTTTGACAGGAGGGCTGGTCGGAGTGACCCTTGGGTCTGCTCTTATTGCAGTAGGATGGGGCACAAGTCCAATTATTGTTGGCTCTGAACAGAGACGTGTCAGAGGGAAAGGTGGAGTTTGATGGCAGGGTGTTCAAATTCCCTGATGGTTCATTTGTAAATCCCAGTGAGGGGTATGCTCCTGTTGATTTGGTCAGGAGAAGAAATGGTCTCAATCAGAGGAGACAAAGGTTTGAGGAGATCCCTGATCAGGGGAAGTCTTCTGCTAAGGCAGATGAAGATGTCAAGGGAAAAGGAAAGGAGGTTAATAAGGTCTGTTTTTCTACTTCCTTTGGTGGATTGGAGTTGTATTCTTGTGGTGGGAATTCAAGTGGTAAATACTTGGCTGAAAGCTATGATGTAGAGGCTGGAAAGGTGGGAACGCCTAAGAGCAGCTCTCAAGCCTAACCAAAGAATAAGGCTTATAAGGTGGATCCTAAGCTTAGTGCAGCTAGGAGGAAGTACAGCAAAGAGGAGCTGTACAAAATGCAGAAGGGGATTGCTGAAATGGGCCCCCCCAGTTTTAGGGCATTGGACATGAATGGTGAGCTAATGCCAAGGGATGTTGATTCTGACTCAAAGGAGGATGTCTCTTTGGCTTCATTGCCAAAGCCTGCTGGAGTTAGAGATGCTGGTGAGGGATCTGGCTTGATTCCTTTTAATGGAAAATCTCTCAGTGGTTCTGGTCCTCAGGGGATTTCTAGGACTAAGGTAGTGAAGCCAAGGGCTCACTTTGAGAGACCATTAGATTCTTGTCAATCTAATGTTATGGACTCAGTTATAGAAAGAATGAATCAGGGTCAGGTTTCCCTTTCTTATGGGGAATTGTATGCTATCAGTCCTGGGTTGGCAGATAGACAAAAATTGCATACAAGAAGAAGGGGTCTTCTGGGGAGGTGGAATACATCTGTGATTCTTCTGAGAAGTTTTGTGAGTGGTTAAAAACTCATTTTTCAGCTCCTCTGGGTTATGTAAATGTCTCTCTGAATGGTAGGGATGCTACGGAATTGGTGGATTCATGTTCTCAGATTAACCTGATTTCTTTGTTTCAGGCTACTTATCTGGGCCTCCCCATTAGGACATGCATTTGTGTCCATGTCACTGAGTTTATTGGGACAGCCAAATTTTAAAAGCTGAATGTTGGTGGAGTCTCATGAAAGGTTCAATTTTAAATTTCCAAAGGTAATGTAAAAGCTGTTTGGATGAACTATTCTTGATGGATTTCCAGGCAAGAATTGGTTATCAGTTTGACAAGGGAACCAATTTGGAGTTGACCGGTGAAGATGAGATGAGGCTTCACATGAGGTTTTCATCTCCTGGAGATGATAGTTGGGAGACCAGGCCTCGCTTGTCTTCAATGTGCCAGTGCATGGATTGTTGTAGGAAAAGAAAAGAATTGGGTGCCGCCTCTGGTTTTTTGGAGTGTGGTTCAAGCTCATGTGAGAGTCTGTCTTTTTTAGAGTTATGAGGGCTGATTGCCCTAGTGCTACAACCTCTCCCCAAGATGAACAAATCTCAGGTTGTAGTAGGTCAGCTTTCTTGGAGATATACCAAGTGGATTTTCAACTTTCTTTTTTTAATGTTTCTCTTCTCTTCAAGTTTTCTTCAAGTTTTTAATCAAGTATTTGTTCTCTCTCAAGATTTTCAATTATTTTTAATTCAAGTTCAAAAATGAACATTAGTTAGTTATCTTTATGTAAAGATATGCAGAAAAGTTTTGGAGCAGTGAGAGTGGGGTCTAAAAGTAAGTCCTCCCAATTGTGCACCGCTAGGGTTTCTTCTACAAATTTCAAAAACATTACCTTGGCCACGTGATTGAGTATTGGGGAAACCCCTGGTTATTTTTGTAGGATGGAAGGAAACTCAAGAAAAGAAGATAAAAATTTCAAGATAACTGAAGAAAAGCAAGAAAAAAATCTGAAGATAAATAAAAAAGAAGAAAAGAATTTTTTTTTAAAGATCATCAAGATCAATTTTTAAGCCTCCGGTATGGTAAGGTAAACTCTTACAGTCGCATTGCTGTAAGCAGAATCCGGAGGAGATATGTGGATTTAGTGGAAAACCCCATCCTTCCAACAAAAATAACAAAGTAGGTGTTCTAAATCACTAAGCTTCCCAGTCTTTTTAGATCTGATGTAATATAATATTATGAAACTCTGAAAATTTAACGCTTATTAAGATTTAATGATTGTGGCTGTTGAGAAAAGAAATACTGATAACAACAATTAAGGTGTACCAGTGAAAGATCTGAAAAGATTGTTTTTTATGTTTTTATAATAATTTGAGTTTTTATGAGACAGAAATAATCAATTCCCAATGATGAAGACATTTCTAAAGATAACCTGTATGAAGTGTGATTTAAATTATTGAGTGGTATTTCTAAAATGTTATATAGAAAATATAAAGCTATAAGGGTATTACAATTTTTATTTAATTTGTTGAGTAATAAGAAATGAGACTGTGGTGGTTAAAGATTAAGCTTTATGATGTATCCCCCTCCCCAATTTGTGTCTGAGAGGCTCTTAAGTATACCTAGTCACGTGCCTAAGTTTCCCCTCCAGAGCTCACCCAGAGTCTATCCGGAGCCCGTCCGGAGCTCGTACGGAGTCCGTCCGGACCTCCAAACTCAATTAGAACCTTTAAAACTATAATAAAAAATCTAGAAAATTTATACAAGATAGAGCCACTTCCCCTTTACATTCCCAACTAATTTCCGTAGCCTGTGCAGCTCTAATTATCCTGTGAAAATTCATTAAAGTTAAGTATTTTCTAAAAAACGTAAATATTTCTATAAAACTTTAAAATTTCATTTTAAAATATAAGAAAAATAGTAAAAATTCTGGGAAAATTTCCCAAGGTTCTTGAGTGACTCGACTTGATACTTATAAACTTTTCAGACCGTAAAAAATAAGTTTTCTCTGTAAAATAAATTGTTTTCGCGTAAGCATTTGCTTTTGACCAATTTCTTCATATTTAAAACTCAAATAAATAAAAAAAAACCCTTTTGTAAAAAATAATAGCGCCAATCTTGCACACCGTAATAAATCCATTTATGTATTTAGGTGCCATACTAAACTTTAGGCTACCACATCCTCCCTCCAATTGAGAATGTCCCCATTCTTAAAACTTTGCATAAGTGATCGAACCCAATATTCATCTTTAACCTTCAACCACCATCTTCTTTAATCAACTTTAAAATTCATCTTCATCAATATGTCTTTCAAAGAACTTGTTTCTCCATATGAACTCTGCACTCGCTACCAGGTACCTTGTTTAATGTCCAACCCTAATCTTCCTGGCAGAACTGCTTGCGACTTATGCTGTGTGAAAAAAGTCAAATGTAACGGGCCAATAGTTCCTTCTAAAACAAATGTATATTTAGGACCAGCAGCTCTCACTGATCCCTCAACTTCTAAAAAGCGATCAAAAGTTCCTGTCTTCTTAAAACAAATAAGATCAAAAACAGCTTCAACATCAAAAGTTCAATCTTCATCACAGGATCCCGGCCTAATTTTGCCTTCACAAGACCCTATTATCTTACTAAAAAAAACTTTTAATCAAAATTGACTAAACCTATAACTTAATAACATATTTGAACTTCTAGCTGTTGAAATAATCAACACTGATGACGTTGGCAAAGTGAAGACGGACTATATTAATCATTATCCAAATTTTCATCGCTATCTTTTTCTTGACTTTACAAATGAATTGAAACAAAAATTGCTGGCCTATTTTCAAGATACTCCAGCTAATAACCATGAAGATCTCATGAAAAGAAGACTCTTAATGCAAAGCTTTGATAATGATGTTGAGAAATTCCAAAATAATTATCTTTTCTAATAAAATAATTTGATAAATTTGTTTTAGCTGGTCTTCTTTTAATTTTTTAAAATAAAAACATTGTTTCTTCTTCTCTGTCTTGATAAAATGTAAAATACAATAAATCTTGTGATGATTCCACTTCTGAGAGCAAGGTTTGAATCCCTTAAGACTCCCATTAACCAGTCTTCCTTCATGTCACCTCATTGAGAGAGTAGATCTTCCTAATGAGCCAAATACTCCTGATTCTAATCTCATAGGGCCCCCCACTGAGCCAAATTCTATGATTCAAATCTTTCCATAAGGTCCTCCAAGCTTCACACCAAAAATGGCCTAACAATGAGGCACTAAAAAAATCATTCCCTAAAATCCAAATACCATCCTAACTTCTGATTCCTTCATTACAATTTCAACCATTGCTAAATAGCAACCTATAAAATACTTTTGCCAGGCTTCCAATAATATTATTATTATCTTTAGACCATGTTAAAGCGCCACAAATTTCACCTAATTAACCATTATGCTTTCCTTAGCATCATCACCATCTAAAATTTTAACCTCCTAAAGCTTATCAGCACCCAATTCCAGAAATGATTGAATAACCAGTTTAGAGTCTTAGTGGACAGTGATAAATTAAAAGATTGAATTGAGTTATCCAAACAAGATTGACATTCCAGTTTAAAGTCTTGGTGGACCAAACATATAATCGATTGCCAGTTTATGGTCTTGGTGGACCAAAGATTGTTTAAGTGCATGAATAACTTGAAATATTCCTAAGTAAGGCCTAGGCTTGACCAAAGATTGAATAAACTTGATAATCCAGTTTAATGTCATAGTGGACCAAACATTTTATCGACAAGTAATCCAGTATAAGGCCATAGTGGACCCATAAATGTTGAATTTTCCTGCAGATATTAATTTTCAGTTTAAAGTCATAGTGGACTAAAACAATGAATGAACTACCAGTTTAAAGTCATGGTGGACCAAAACAATGAATGAACTACCAGTTTAAAGCCATGGTCACTACGCAATATAGGGAGTGGACTTGCTAGCAAGTCCTCAACCTGAACTCAGATGGAACTCAGACTGAACTCATACTGAACTCATGCTGAACTCTACTTGGACACCCACCTAAAACTGTTCTGCTGAGTGGTGTTCATCCCTGATTGTATGGTTCCTTTATCAATAGCTCAATGTGTGCTCAATCTGTGGTGAGTTTGGGTCCAAGGTTGCGGACTCGCTAGCAAGTCCGCCCCCCATATTGCGTGGTGGGTGGACCAAACATTTGATCAATAAGAAATCCAGTTTAAGGTCATGGTGGACCCAACAGCCTGATAATAGTCCAGTTTAAGGTCTTGGTGGACCTAAACTTTGATAACACTCCAGTTTAAGGTCTTGGTGGACCTAAAATTTGATTGATAAAATTAAAAATAAAAAAATCTGTCTCCCAAAAATATCCATATCATGTTGAACATCCTTGAAAATTCAGTTTAAAATTTTGAAGGACTAACAGCTCCAATATAAAATCTTTAATGACAGTCTTGAAAATTAGCCAGTTTAGAGTCTTGGAGGACTAACAGCTCCAAAATTTGTATAAAAACCTTAAGGAAAGTCTTGAACAGTAGTCAGTTTAAAGTCTTGAAGGACTAACAGCTCCAAAATTTGTATAAAAACCTTAAGGAAAGTCTTGAACAGTAGCCAGTTTAAAGTCTTGGAGGACTAACAGATCCAAAATACGTATAAAAAACCTTAAAGAATGTCTTGAACAGTAGCCAGTTTAAAGTCTTGAAGGACTAACAGATCCAAAATACGTATAAAAAACCTTAAAGAACGTCTTGAACAGTAGCCAGTTTAAAGTCTTGGAGGACTAACAGATATCTTGAAGTAATATCCCATAGGTATTGAGTTCCCCTAGACCCTCTTTTCTGTCTAAACTAAATGAATAAAACTAAAAAGAATAAAAAATAAAAAATAAAACTGAGAAATATAATAATTTTGATTTAATTAAATAATTTTTTATTTTATTATTTTATTTTTTTATTTTATTTTTATTTTTTTATAATTATTTTATTTTTATTTTTTATTATTTTTATTTTTTTTATTTTATTTTTTATTTTGTTTTTAATTTAAAATAAAAGATTTTAGAAAAGATAGTTTTGAAATAAAAGTTAAAATTTAATTTTTAAAGAAAGATATATGAATGTGAAAAGAAAGATAAAAAAAGTAATAATAATAATAAAATTTCAAAATAAAATTTTTAAAAGATGCCCCCCGGCCATTTGATGAGCCGTACTTTTGACATCATACCCACATCCAAGTGCAACTTGATGTGGATACACAATTTGAGAAATTTAAAAGAAAAGAAAATAAATGAAAGTTTTTTGAAGATATTTTTATAATGATGATCACTGGGTAGGCTCCCTCCAATTTATAAAAATGATAAGAGAAAACCAGTGAGCATCACCTTTGCAATAATTCATAATATATATTTAAAGGAAACAAATCACAATCTAACATGAAAAATCAAAATCAAAAAATATAAAAAAATCTTGAATCCGGCGTTGAGAGCAGTGTCTCTTGATTTGTTCCAGTTTATAGTCTTAGTGGACTTTCTATAATTAAAAGACAAAGCCAGGATTCAACTAGTAACAGGGAAAATTTTTGGAAACAAACATTATGGGGTAATTGTGTATAGAGCAGCCAGCCCATCAATTACCCCCACACTTGCCAATACTAAATTAAGAAGGTTCCCCTGTGAACACTTCTTCCAATAAATTTTTAAAGTTTTCCAACACTATCTTCTCCCAAATTTTAAGAATTTTAAATTTTGAAAATTTCAAAGAAGGCTTTCTTGCATTTTTTTAAGTTTCATCACAGTTTTGTCGCACATATGCAGTGTAACAACAGTAAAGTATTTTGATAAAAAGAAGATAGTTTATCCTCGTTGCGGAGGTTGATAAGATTTTTATTAACATCATAGTTTATCCTCATTGCAAAGGGATACATATAATTTCATTGATATTATAGTTTATCCTCATTGCGTAGGGAGACTACGGCACTCCTGGTGCCTCTAGGATAGAACCTTTTCACTTGATCGGCTGCTACCCTCTTCTTTAATTCAACTCCATCCAACTCTTCTGACACATATGAAGAGCCGGAAACTTGCTCCTTGATTTTATACAGTCCATTCAACCTATCTGCAATCATCTTTCCCCACTGACTTTCCAAACTCCTATGATACACCAAGACCATATCTCCTGGGTTCAAAGGTTTCCTTAATCGATGTGCCAACCGCTTATCCCAATACCTAACTGATTGATTTCTGATCTTTATCATCCGCAAATATGCCTTTTCTAAATATTCTTCTTTCTTTTCTAGCTGCATCATTCTTGCACACAATAATTCATCAGAAGTTTTGACCATGTCCCAGTCAACTCCAAGATATGATTCAGCTTCTAAATCAACCATTAACACTGCTTTCTGCCCAAAAACAAGTTCATAAGGTGAAAATCTGGTCGTTCTTTTGGCAGTGATTCGATCATCAAATAAAACTAAAGGTAAATAGTGCCTCCACTTTTTGGCACTTGTCCTGCACATTTTAACTAAAGCATCCTTAATAACTTGATGACCTCTTTCAACCATGCCTTCAGCTTCAGGATAATATGGGGTTGCTACCCTAACCTTTGATCCAACTTTCAATACGGCCTCTTTAAACTCTGTCCCAAATTCAGGACCTCCATCTACCATCACCAACTTCATCACCCCATACCTATATACCCAATTATTCAACAAAAATTCTCCCACATTTTTGGCAGTTAAATTAATAAGAGGCGCTGCCTCTACCCAACCAGATAAATCATCTCTGGCCACAATTAAATATTTATACCATCCCTCTTTTATATGAATGGCATCTAAACTAACTCTCCCAAAGAGCGTATATTCACCAGTCGCACGTCCAGGTTCTTTTGGCATTAAATAACTTAGTCTTTGACATTCTTCGCATGACTGAACACACTGTTTAACAGCCATCTTCATGCAGGCCACCAAAATCGATCAGAAATTCTTCTAAACGTTTCTCCAACGCATCTATGCCCGAGATCTTCATGCAGTGATTTCAAAACTAATTCTTGCCCCTTCTGTTAAGTTATAACTACTTGAGGATTTGGATACCTTCTCTTCATTAAACATCGACCAGATAGGTAAAACCTAGATGACTTCCTCTTGATAGCCACCCATTCATCGTCTTCACAATCTTCTGGCCTCTCTAAAGTCAACAAATATTTGACTAACAAAAAATAAAAACCAGTCTGATCCCAGACTTCATCTTGAAAATCAATTAATATAACATCAATAGGGACTTCTCTATCACCAATATCACCTGCACATGAATGAGCCAATAATCGTTGACTCCTAAATAAATCTTTAATCGAGCTATGTCGACGTTTTTCTTCCGAACCTTTGGATCATTCGTAAACCGTATTTGAAAATACCTCTTTCTCTTTATCCACCTTTATATTTAAATTCTCTAATTTTCCAACATATACACCATTCCTTAACTTACTACTATCCTACACTACCAATCCATCTTCCTCTACATACACCACATCTTCTTCTACCTTCTTTCTACCAAATTTATCTACACCTTTTCCAACACCTTTATTAACATAAAAACTATTTTCCAGTTTATCCTCTTTGTGGAGGTCATCATCACCATAATCTAAACACAATAATCCTGCCATTTTAACCTCATGGGGGAGGTATGGAAAGTCTTCAGCTCCTTTATTGCTGGCTTTGATAATAGGTATATCTTCATCGAACTCTTCTGAGTCTGAATCTTCTTCAGTGGGTGGTCTCCTTGATAAACCATCTGGCATAGTAAAAGTATTTCCAGGCTTATGAACTAAATCAAACAAAAAAAGTTGAATAAAAGCTACACATCTTGTCATGGGTGCATTTGGTAAACTTGGGGAATTAATCATCTGGATTAACAATTTCACATCCACTTGCAACTCAAAATGTTGCCCCCACAAAATATGCTGAAGTTTCTTCAGTATTTTTGCCACACTTCATAATTCCAATTTTGGTTTAGAATATCTTGATTCGACCTCAGTAAATACTACAGATTCATACCTAACTGTCCTGATGTAACCAGCTTTATCCATCTGAGACAAAACCGCCCCAGCTGCAACCTGACTTGAATCAACTTCTAAATAAATTCTTCCAGCATCTTTTCCATAATCCAACTTGTGCAGGACTAAATCCTTCCCCACAACCTCCTTCAACTTCACAAACACATTCTCACACTCTTCATCCCATTACCAGTTTGCATCCTTTCTTGTTAACCGTCTCAATGGAGCTGCCAATGAAGAAAAGTCCTTAATAAACATTCTAACATATACGCAAACGCCTAAAAAACCTCTTACTTTGGTTGTATTCTTGGGTCTTGGCCAGGACTGAATTTTGTTAACTTTCTTCTTGGACATAATTCTACCCTCTCTACATACCATATGGCCTAATATTTCTAAGGCTGGCACACAACATAAAAATTTTGAACCTGAAATAGTTAAACCAGCCTCTTCAATTCACAACAAGATTATTTCTAATTTAATTGAAAACTCCCAAATGAATTTGCATACCCCAGGATTCTCTTCCAACACCTGGTTATCATAGTCGTTTGTTGGTCCCTTAATTCCTCCATCATCTATAAAGATTCCAGCATATTGTGGAATTTTGTCTTGAAGGATGCAAGCCATCTGAGCTTGATAAACTGCAACCAAATTTTTTTCTCCTTGAGGTAATCTTGTTAACTGTAAACGTCCTAGTGGTGTATCAAATGTAGTGAGAGGCCTTGAGTCCGGATGTAACTCTCTCTCATCATATCCACCCATAATATCTCCCAAACCATAACACACTCTCCCTGCAAAAGCTTTGACAAACTCCTCAGCACTAGGAGGTATCCCAGCATCCTTTATTATAACCCTATTTAATTCCCTAAGATCATGAACAACTCTAAGCTTGCCATTAGGTTTCTTGATACAAAATACCGGACTAGAATAACTTGACGTTGATTGCTCATACAGTCCAGTGCGTATCCGTTCTCTGACAACTTCAATATAGTCTTCTTTTAATGCAGCCGGAATAGGAATCAGTTTCTGCTGCCACGGTTCATGACATACCACAGGAATCTTGTAAGGCTCCCCATAGGAATGCTTCAACACACCCCTCTCTTCTTCTACAAAAGCAATGGCCTTCTCACGCTTGACCATCACATCCAACAAAAACTTCTTCTCTTCTCCAGACAACCAACCATCAGGTCCAAAATTAACAACACCCAGTCTTTCAAAAGTGATTCTTGACGTCTCAGAAAATTCAGGCTGATTCTTTACCAAGGGAATTTCATAAGGATTTCTTGATAACCTTGGTCTTCTCAAGGGTGGATTTAATTCAGCAGGTAATGGTTCATTAATAGTTCAAACTTTATTTGCTACCTTCTTATATTTGGCTGCATCCACATCTAAATAAACTTGAGGTAAAACATTTACTTTTGATTCGCCATTAAAAATTTCATCAAATAAATCTTCTTCACTGTCAGAATCGGAATAAGAAAAATTAGAAAAATATTTTATTTCATTTTTAAATTTTACCCTTTTCTCCTCTTCCTAGTCTAATTTATAAACAGATTTTCCAACACCTTTGCTTCCCTTATCCAACAGTAAATCGCCCGTAAAGAAACATGGCAGTTTAACCTCTTGCTGGAGGACCGGAATTGAATTTTCACAAAAATTATTTTTTTGTGTTTTAATTATACTGAGTTTTTTTATTTGGTTTTGATAAGATTTTCACAGTTTACCCTCTTGCTGGATGTCCATAATAGAAGGAGATACTTTCAGTTTAACCTCTTGCTGGAGGTCCGGAATAACATTTTCACATAAGTTATTTTTTTGTGTTTTAATTATACTGAGATTTTTTATTTTGTTTTGATAAGATTTTTGCAGTTTACCCTCTTGATGGAGGTCCATAATAGAAGGAGATACTTGCAGTTTAACCTCTTGATGGAGGTCCGGATTAACATTTTCACATAAGTTATTTTTTTGTGTTTTAATTATACTGAGATTTTTTATTTGGTTTTAATAAGATTTTCACAGTTTACCCTCTTGCTGGAGGTCCAAAAACATACCCTTCCAATTTTTATCCAACCTAATTTGGCCCATTTTGCCTTTTTCACCATTTTTAAATTTTATAGAAAAACAGGGTAAATCCAATAAACATATAGAAAAGTCCAAAACGTATTTGCACTTCAAAGTAATATTAACAGAAAATAATTGAGAATCCACTTAAATTATCTCCAAGTGAGCTGACCTATTGCAATCCGGGATCTCATCCTGAGGAGAGACTACAACATTAGAGTGATCAGCCCCTGCTACCCCAAAAAATGAGGGCCTTCATCCCTTTCCAACAAACATAACTCACCAAAAGCCGTTCGTTTTATATGCCGCTTCTTGGTGCAAACACAACACTGGCACAGAGTAGTAATCCCTGGCCGTGTTTCCCAACCTTCATCTCCAGGAGGCGCTAACTGCATATGTAACCTCCGCATATCTTCACCGGTAATTTCCAAACTAATCCTGATGCCAGCTTGATACCCTATCCTGGCCTCAAAATCCATTAAAAAGGACCACCAAGAACAGTATTGACTGCTCCTCTGGCCACATAAACGTGAACCTTACCAACAGATCCACCAATTCCTAACCTGACATGCTCAGCTGTACCCATCAGCTCTGTTGCATGCCCTCCAATGCCTCTGAAGTTTCCCCCAGTTCCACTTTTAATTGGCAAGCCTATACTCGTCGCTTGCTCCAATGAAATTAAATTAATTTGAGACCCTGAATCGACCAAGGCCTTTACATCTTTACCATTAAGAGTTATCACCAGGTAACCCAGGGGAGCGGAAAAATGTGTATCTACATCTTCCCCAAACTTTTCAGCATTTTCACAAATATATTCCACCTCTCCAGTGGAAACCCGACGTCTTGTCAAATGCTTCTTTTGCTTTTCAGCAAGTGCCGTACTAATCGTAAATAACTCCCCCAAAGACAAGGGAATCTGCAGTTGATTCACCCTATTCAAAACTGCGTCCATCGCATTAGCTTGACCAGAGACTACTGGCCGCTCATACTGGACCTTTGATTTAACAACCCTGGCCCTGGGTACCTCTTGAGGTCCAACCAAGCCATCTTCACCTCCCATAATAACATCCTCACTTTCTATAACCCTAACTCTGTCACCAGCTTCTTGCACTAATCCTTATCCATCGCTAGTCCTTCTTACTCCCTCCATTGGGATGGGACAGCTAAAACTTGGTCTGGGTAGAGACGCCAACGGTACGTCCTCCTCAGAATCTGAATCATCCTCTGGCATAGGCTCACCATTTAAATCAAACTTGCCATAACTAGGGGGCCCCATATCAGCAATCCCCTTCTGCATTTTATATAATCCGTCCTTAGAGTAAGGGTTCAATTTGTTGGCGGCAGTTTGAGCACTAGAATTTTTGTCCTTGGAGTAAGGGTTCACTTTGTTATTCGCCTAGCCAGGATTAGCCCTCAATTGGCTCTGAATGCTACTCTTCGCCTTAGTAGCAGCTGCTCTTCAAGCAGCATTAACATCATATTCGCCAGCCATACAGCTACCCTCCACCTGGGCAACCCACGCCAGCTCTAAACCTCCAAAAGAAGTAGAAAATGTGGCTTTACTGACCTCTTTCTCCTTGCCCTTGTCAGCTTTACCACCATTACTATTACCATTTTTGCCACCCTTGGCATTAACATCTTCATCCGTCACCTCTTCAAATCTGGCTCTCCTTTCAGCCGTTAAACTTCTTCTGACCAAATCAGAAGGAGACTGTCCATCACTGGTCTTGATGAACGAACCATCAGGAAATTTATAAACTTTACCATCAAATAAAACTTGCCCAGCATCCATATCCTTATCAAGAGTAAAACAAACTGTTTCTCTGTGCCCCCTCCTATTACAATAGGAGCACACCTTTGGCTCATCGTAGCCACCTCTATAACTACTACCACCATTCCCACCATTTCTCCCATTGCCTGGGAAGCGATTACCGTTGTTATTGCCATTATAATTTCGACGTTCATAACCTCTGGACTGATAAGAAGTTGACGTCGACGAAGAAGCCATTGGGGCCTTGTTAGCCTTCTGTGTCTCTTGAACAAATATTTTTAATTGTTTCGTTAAATTGGCCAAGTGATCAACCATCTAATTATCTACATTACCCTCAACTTTTGCAGCAGGTAATCCCATTTGTGCCTTCTTGGCCTCCTGGGCTTTTACCATAATATCGTTGTTTTCTGCCAAAACTTTGCTGACCTTGCTAACATATTGAGTGCATGACTCTTGATATTTTTCCAACGCCAATAACTTTAGATGGGCTTGAATGTTGTCCTTTATAACCTCCAGAGCCAGCAGTTTCTGCTCACCATTAGGCAGTTCCTTCATCAAATCTTTTCTTGAAATATCCTTCAAGACGTCCATTCGAATATCCCTACTGCATGCTGACCAAAACAAATCTTTTGCCTGGTTCTCATGCACTAACTCGTCCACCAGTATGAGATATTCCACCACTTCATCAAACTGAACACAGAGCTTTTTGAAGTCAGCCATAGAAGAAACTCCACCTTTTGCTTGCCAGTCTCCAACAATTTTATTGAGGTCCATCATAGTAAACCTAACACCCCATCTATCAACCATAGCTTTAGAAAGCTCAACCCAATCCTTGTCCTTAAATGCCTGCATAGCAATAACCTCTTTTTCCACCTCCCTATCAGCAATAAAAAATCTAACTTGCTTCACCATATCCACATGAGAAGCACTATCAACAGCAGCAGCAGCTTCATACCTGCTAATGAACCATTTAACCTCCTCCCCATCAAACTTTGGGCCATCCCAAGAAACAATTCTAACTGAGGGAGTAAGAGGGTTAGAAGATCCAGAAGCAACAGCAGAAGAAGAAATCCCAATAAGTAATGAAAAGCGTTAACAATCGATAAAATAACAAGCCTCTTGCAGGCCAATAACAAAAATCCAATTAGAGTTCCAGAAAATAAGCCTCTTGCAGGCTAAGAACGTTCTTGATCCAAGTAAGTCTTTAAAGAAAGCTAGAGAAATCAAACCCCACGTTGGGCGCCAACTATGGTAAGGTAAACTCTTACAGTCGCCTTGCTGTAAGCAGAATCCGGAGGAGATATGTGGATTTAGCTGAAAACCCCGTCCTTCCAATAAAAATAACAAAATGGGAATTCTAAATCACTAAGCTAACCAGTCTACTTGGATCTTATTGATAAAAATAATGAAACCCTGAAATATTTAACGCTTATTGAGATTTAAAGAATGTGGCTGTTGAGAAAAGAAATACTGATAACAACAATTAAGGTGTACCAGTGAAAGATCTGAAAAGATTGACTTTTTATGTTTTTATAATAATTTGAGTTTTTATGAGACAGCAATAATCAAGTCCCAGTGATGAAGACCTTTCTAAAGATACCCTGTATTAAGTTTGATTTAAATTTTTGAGTAGTATTTCTAAAATGTAATATATAAAATATAAATTTATAAGGGTATTACAATTTATTTAATTTGTTGAGTAATAAAAATGAGACTGTGGTGGTTAAAGATTAAGCTGTATGTTGTCTCCCCCCCTCAATTTCGAGTTTGATAGGCTCTTAAGTATTCCTAGTCACGTTCCTAAGTTTTCCCCTCCAGAGTTCTCCCAGAGTCAATCCGGAGCCCATACGGAGTCCGTAAGAAGTCAAAGCGGAGTCCGTACGGAGTCCGTCCGGACCTCCGGACTCAATTAGAACCTTTAAAACTATAATAAAAAATCTAGAAATATTACACATGATAGAGCCACTTCCCCTTTACAATCCAAACTAATTTTCGTAGTCTGCGCAACTCTAATTACTCCGTGAAAATTCATCAAATTTAAGTAATTTCTGAAAATGTAAATATCTCTATTAATCTTTAAAATTCATTTAAAAATATAAGAAAAATAGTAAAAATTCTGGAAAAATTTCCCAAGGTTCTTGAGTGACTTGACTTGATACTTATAAATTTTTCAGACCGTAAAAATAAGTTTTCTCCGTAAAATAAATTGATTTCGTGGAGGCATTTGCTTTTAACCAAATTTCTTTATATTTAAAACTCAAATAAATTTAATAAAACCCTTTTATAAAATAATTACGCCAATCTTGCATGCCGTAATAACTCCATTAATGTACTTAGATGCCATACTAAACTTTTGGCTACCACACCAGAAATCTATCATGACTTCCTCGATGTTTTCTCAATCCTCAAGGCCGAAAAGTTACCACCTCATTGACCCTACAACCATCAAATAGAGTTAATAGGTCCAGTACCTCTGGCAGGTCCTGTCTATTCTTTGTTGTAGAACAAATCTCAAGTTCTTTGAGACTACATTGCAGAGAATGTAGCCAAAGGTTTCATCAGAGCCAGTAAATCTCCAACTGGATCCCCTGTTTTTTTTTAAAGAAAAAAGACGGTATCCTTAGGTTGTGTGTTGACTATAGAAAGCTCAACAAAGTCACTAAGAAGAATGCATATACTGCTCCTCCTATGTCATTGCTTCTTACCCTTTTAAAAGGTGCTAATTTATTTTCTAAAATTGATCTTAGAGGCCCTTACAATCTTATTTGAATTGCGGAAGGTCATGAACCACTGACTGCAATGCACACTAGATTTGGTAGTTTTGAATATTTAGTTATGCCTTTTGGATTGTGTAATGCACCATCAACTGTTCAAACCTTTTTCAATAACATCTTTCAAGATGTTGTCAAACAATTTGTTGTTGTCTATTTAGATGATATTTTAATTTTCTCGAAGACACTGAATGAACATATTCATCATGTTTGACTGGTTCTAAATCAGCTTCGAGATCACAGTCTCTACGCCAAGCACAATAAATGCAAATTCCATCTTAAATCAATCAATTTTTTTGGTTTTACGTTATCCACTGATGGTTTAGGAATGGACAACAAAAAGGTCCAAAAAGTCCTGGAATGGCCTGAACCCAAAACCGTTAAATCCCACCATGGAATTTTGGGTTTTGCCAATTTATATAGAAGATTTATTAAAGATTACTCTAAAACTATTTCCAATCTTACTTCTCTTCTTAGAAAAGATATTCCTTTTGTTTTAATTTCCACAGCACAAAAGGAATTCGAAGCATTGAATACTGAGTTCACCATGGCCCCAATTCTACGACACTTTGATCCTTCTTCTCCAACAATAGTTGAGACGGAAACTAGCGATTAAGATATCACAGGGGTCATTTCTCAATTAAATCCTGAAGCATAATTGTCTCATCCTGTTGCTTTTGAGTCACACAAATTCATTTCAGCAGAATTAAATTATGAAATTCATGACAAAGAGCTTTTAGCTATTATCCATTGTCTTAAAAAATGGTGCTCTTTTCTTCTCAGCCTAGATAGTCCTTTTCAAATTCTAACAGACCATAATGCTTTAAAATACATTATGTCTTCCAAAGTGTTTACCAGGCATCAAGCCTGGTGGGCTGAATTTCTGTCTGAATTTCCTTTTTCTATTCCCTATTGCCCAGGTAAGAACTGCATTGTCCCAGATATCTTGTCACGTCGGGACGACCTTTACCCACAGCGGGTGTATGAATTTGCTGACAAGAACCCAGAAATTGTGAAATCAATTTTCAAAGAATCAATTATAACGACTCATCAACTTAATTTGATGACAATTCAATCTTTTCAAAATCAACTATCCAACATCCTCGAAGCTCAGTCAAAGGACAATTATTTTTTTGGGTTAAAAGACAAAATACTCTCAAAGAAAGGGGCCAAAAGATTTAGTATTGAATCAGGTCTGTTAGTTTTCGAAGGTAGAGTAGTCATAACCGACAACAATGAAATAAAATTATGGATTTTCAATAGTCCACATGATTCTCCATTAGCTTGACATTTTAGGGTTGATAAAACCTACCAGTTAATAGCGAGGGATTTCTTCTGGCCAGGAATTACCAGAGAAATCAAGTCCTATATTAGAGCTTGTTACAAATGTAATAGGAATAAGGCTCCCCGTCACCAGAAGCATGGGTTGCTTCAACCGCTTCCTATTCCTTATAAACCTTAAGAATCTTTATCGATGGATTTCATTTCTCAACTTCCTCTTTCTAATAATTTTGATACTATATTAATAATAGTAGATAGATTTTCAAAAATGTGTATTTTCATTAAAACCAATACTACTGCTACAGCAGAAGATTTTTCAAAGTTGTTTCTAGAATATGTATTTTCCAAACATGGCTTACCTAATAATATTATTTTAGATAGAGGCTCATTGTTTGAATCCACATTCTGGACTCAACTGTGTCGACAACTCAATATCACGAGGAATCTCTCCATGGCCCATCATCCTGAAACCAATGGGCAAATGGAAAGGGTCAATCAAATCCTCAAACAATACTTTCAAATGTATGTCAGTTACCAAAAAGTCGATTGAACCACATGGTTACCATTGGCCAAATTTGCTTATAATAACTTGACTCATTCTTCGACACGACTATCTCCTTCTGAAACTGTTTATGTAAGACTTCCTCGATTCAACTCAATCCATGTAGGAACTAATCATCCTGCAGAACATTATCTTTGAAGCATATCACGACTCCAAGAGGAACTTTAATCAAATTTGGAATTAGCAATTCGAAGGTACAAGGAACAGGCCGGCAAACATCAACAATCTGCTCCTTCTCATAAACCAGGCGATGTGGTCTTCCAACATTGGTAGGGGCCTTTGTTGTGTGAATTGGCGCTGTTTGTGCATGTCTTAATTGACATCTGTTAAGGAATTTGGTATTTTTCTGGTTTTATTCCGTGGATATTGGGTCTGCGGGTATGTGGGTACTATTATTGGATAGCCCTGGATTTTCTCTATATTTTATGTCTTGTAGACATTTTTCATATTCTGAGTTTTAAGGGGTCATTTCCTCATTTTTCATATATAAAAGATTGCTGTTTAAATTTTTTTTTCGTGTTTTATGGGCTAACCTTAAATCTTAGGATTAAGTGCTTAGTACCATTTGATAGAGCTAATTTTTCTCCATATTTCATGTCTCAATGTTGTTATAGTGAAATTCCATGTTTTAAAGGTTTTAGTAGTTGTAGCTAATTTTTCTAAGTAGATTAGTGGTTTTTATTGGTTTTCTGGCTTCAGGGAGGCCGGGCCGCTTCAGGCGGCATCTCCAACGTCGGGCGGCCCGCCCGCCTCTGTTTTAGGAGGTTGGGGAGCACTTCAGGAGGGTTTTTTATGCAATTTGGCAGGTACAGGCACCAGATTGGTGGGTGCGCATGGGCTCTTAGTTAGTGGTCTGTGTGTACATAGTGAATAATACAGTTTGGGGCAACCTTAATCATCATAAAACCATCTGGAGGTGGTCTCATTGTTCCTCACTCAGTTTTCACTGTTTTCTGGCCACAATTGGCGGTGTTTGTTGCAAGTGAGTTCTTCATTTAACTTAACTTTGGCAACTGTTTTCTCTGTTATAGTCTTTCAAGCTATAGCAAGTATTATTGCTGTCTCTGGTGTGGATTTGCAGCCTACATCAAGTATCTTTGCTGTCTCTGGTGTGGACTTTGTTCTACATTTCAGTTCTTTGGTCTGGTAGTCTATCTGGGGACTACTTTCTTGGCTCATCAAGCAGTCAAGTGTGTTAAAAAGGGGGCTTTAGCAAAACAGGAACCAACTTACTTTAGCAAGTAAATCTCACTCTATTTTTCTAAAGGGGCAGGGGATTTTCTTTCTGGTTTTTCTCCCACTCCCTTGGTCAAGGCCTATAGCTAGTACTATAGGATTGTCTACATTCCTGACGCCCAACGTGGGGGAGAACTTGCTAGTTCTTTGGAATCTCTGTTTGCTATGGTCGGCTCTTTTTGGTGTTTTGGTCAGGAGGAATGGCTTCTGGTTCTGCTATTCCTGTGGTAACTGTCAGTGGGGGGGGATGGTCCTCCTTCTGTGATGTTTAGGGAGTGTGTGAGGATTAAAACTTGGGATGGTACCAAGTTTAATGGGGAGGATGTCAAGTGGTTTTTAGAGAAGTATGAAACTGCTGCTGGAGTGGATGGTGCTTCCTACCTGGTCATGGTGAAGCAGATTATCTTCTTCATTGGGCATAGGTCAGTGGAGAAGGAGATTGTGGCCATGTCTGGCTACAAGAAGAGGGATTGGAAATTGTTGTGTAGGGAAATGGTGGATAGATGGGGTGTCAGGTTCACTATGGTGGATCTGAACAAGGTTGTCAGTGAATGGCAATATTATGGTGGTGTTGGTAACTTACATAGTTACAGGAAGTTTCTGCTACAGTTTGATCCTGTGGTGGAATACTTGGTGGAAGTGGAGGAGCTGGCACATGAAAATGCTGCCAAAGATGTTTTTTGGTCTGCCCTGGCTAGAGATGTCAGGATGGATGTGTTGAAGGAGTTGTCAAGAAAGGAATTGATGAAGACTCTTTCTAATGGGGATCAGAAGTTGCCTGCCTTGGATAAGGTGAAGGAGGCTGTTGAGGCCCAAATAAAGTTATTGCCTGTGGACACCTATCAAGAGGCGTGTGCCAAGTATGTCAGCAAAGTCAGTGAGGCTTTGGCTGAAGAGGAAGTTAGGGTGAAGAAGGAGGAGAAGAATTTGGTGCAGGTTCCCAAACAGGAGAGGGACCCAATCATGGAGCAGCTGGCTGATCTGACAAAACAGCTGCACATTTTTGTCCAGGAGGCCAAGAAGGTTAATAAGGCACCTTCTCAGCCAAGAGATTTTGAAAGGAGGGCTGGTAGGAGTGATCCTTGGGTTTGATCTTATTGCAGTAGGAGGGGGCACAGGTCCAATGATTGTTAAGCATTGAACAGAGATGTGTCTGAATGAAAAGTGAAGTTTCATGGCAGGGTCTTTAAGTTTCCTGACGGTTCTTTTGTGAAGCCCAGTGAGGGGCATGCTCCTGTTGATTTGGTCAGGAGAAGGGGTGGTCTCAATCAAAGGAGGCCAAGGTTTGAGAAGATTCCTGATCAGGGGAAGTCTTCAGTTAAGGTAGATGAGGACGTCAAGGGAAAGGGGAAGGAGGTCAATAAGGTCTCTTTTTCTACTTCCTTTGGTGGTTTGGAGTTGTATTCTTGTGGTAGACAGTCAAGTGGTGAATGCTTGGCTGGTGTTTATGATGTGGAAGCAGGAAAGGTGGGTAGGCCTAAGAGCAGTTCTCAGGCCCAACCAAAGCCAAACTCTTCAAAGGGTGATCGTAAGCTGAGTGCAGCTAGGAAGAGGTACAGAAAAGAGGAGCTGTACAAGATGCAGAAGGGTATGGCTGACATGGGCCCCCCTAGTTTTGGTGCATTGGACCTGAATGGTGAGCCAATGCCAATGGAGATGGATTCTGACTCTGAGGAGGATGTCCCTTTGGCTTCATTGCCAAAGCCTGTTGGAGTCAGAGGTTCTGGGGAGGGATCTGGTTTGGTTCCTGTTAATGGTAAACCTGTTGTTGGTGCTGGTCCTCAAGAATCTTCTAGGACCAAGGTGGTGAAGCAAAGAGCTCACTTTGAGAGGCCAGTAGTGTCTGGTCAAGCTAATGTTATGGACTCTGTCCTGGAAAGGATGAACCAGGGTCAGGTTTCCCTATCTTATGGGGAATTGTATGCTATAAGTCCAGGGTTGGCTGATAGGCAGAAGAAGTTGTTGACCAGGAGAAAGGTTTCTTCTGGTGAGGTAGAATACATTTGTGATTCTGCTGAAAAGTTTGGTGAGGGGTTGGAAACTCATATTTCTGCTCCTCTGGGATATGTCAATGTCACTCTGAATGGCAGGGAGGCAAGGGCATTGGTGAATTCAGGATCTCAGATAAACCTGATTTCTTTGTTTGAGGCAACTTATATGGGCCTCCCTATCAAAACTCGTATTGGTGGGAATTTGAGAGGGATCAGTGGCCATGTCACTGAATTGGTTGGAACTTCAGAGTTTGTGAAGTTAGATGTTGGAGGAGCCTCAGGGAAGGTTCATTTTTACATTGCTAAAGGTAATGCAAAAGCAGTTTTGGGTGGGCCATTCTTGATGGATTTTCAGGCAAGAATAGGTTATCAATTTGATTTGGGAATCAGTTTGGAGTTGACTGGTGAAGATGAAAGGAGGCTTCACATGAGGTTATCATCCCCTGGAGAGGATGGTTGGGAGACTAGGCCTGGTTTATCTTCAATGTGTCAGTGCATGGACTGCTTCAGGAGAAAGAAGGAAGTGGGTGCTGCCTCTGGTTTTTTGGAGTGCGGTTCAGGCTCTATTGAGAGTCTGTCTTTTTTAGAGTAATGAGGGCTGATCACCCTAGTGCTACAACCTCTCCCCGAGATGAGGAAATCCCAGGTTGTAGTAGGTCAGCTCCCTTGGAGATATACCAAGTGGATTTTCAACTTACTTTTTTTAATGTTTCTCTTCTCTTCAAGTTTTCTTCAAGTTTTTAATCAAGTCTCTGTTCTCTCTCAAATTCTTAATTATTTTTAATTAAAGTTTAAAGAAGAAGATTGGTTATATATCTTTATTGAAAGATATGCAGAAAAGTTTTGCGGTGGAGAGATTGGGGTCTAAAAGTAAGTCCTCCCAATTGTGCACCGCTAGGGTTTCTTCTACACCTTTCAAAAACATTACCTGGGCCACACCTTTGAGCATTGGGGAAACCTCTGGTTATTTTTGTAGGACAGAAGAAAACTCAAGAAAAGAAGATAAAAATTTCAAGATAATTCATGAAAATCAAGAAAAAAATCTGAAGATAATGAAGAAAGAAGATGCAAAAAAGTTTTGTGAAGATCGTCAAGATCAATTTTTGGGCCTCTAGCATGAGGTTAAACTGCAGAAAATTTTGAAGAAAGAAGATTGTCAAGATCTATTTTTGGGCCTCCAGCATGAGGTTAAACTGCAGAAAATTTTGAAGAAAGAAGATCATCAAGATCTATTTTTGGATCTCCAGCATGAGGATAAACTGCACAATTTTAGAAGATGTGATTCAGAAGATGAATCAAGATTTGAAGATTTGGAAGTTGGAAGTGAGGATGAAGATGTGGAATTGCGGAAAATTTTTGGAGTGGTGAGATTGGGGTGTAAAAGTAAGTCCTCCCAATTTTGCACCGCTAGGGTTTCTTCTACACCTTTCAAACATATTACCTTGGCCATGCATGTGAGCAATGGGGAAACCCTTGATTTTTGTTCCAGGTCAGGTGGTGAATATTTCCTGAAGATACCTCAAGTTGAAGGTGGAGCGGAAAAGTATAACAAGGTAGCGCAGAAGATTAGGCCTGTCAATGAGCCTATGCCTGTAGGTTTGAATCCGCCTTTGAAGAGACCTCCTTTGTCAAGAGATCCGTACTGTACTCCTTTGGTGAGGAATCCTCCAGAATTTGTAGAGACGGCGAGGGTGACCGTGGAAAGGTTGAAAGTTGTTAATTTTGGTCCTGATGGGTGGTTTTCTAAGGAAGAAAAGAAGTTGTTGTTGCACATTATTGTGCTAAGGGAAAAAGTGGTGGCATTTGTTGAGGAGGAAAGGGGTGTATTGAAGCACTCTTATGGGGAACCTTACTTGATTCCTGTTGTTTGTCATGAACCTTAGCAAATCAAACCTATTCCAATTCCAGCCGCTATTAGAGAGGATTTTGTGAAGATTATTAGGGAAAGAGTCAGAACTGGGTTATATGAACAATCAACATCCAGTTACTTAAGTCCGGTGTTCTGTGTAAAGAAGAAGAATGGAAAGTTGAGGGTGGTTCATGATCTTAGAGCCTTGAATAGAGTCACTATCAAGGACGCTGGTATGCCGCCAAGTGCAGAGGATTTTGTTGAAGCTTTTGCTGGAAGGGTGTGTTATGGTTTGGGTGATATTATGGGTGGTTATGATGAGAGGGAACTCGATACGGATTCAAGTTCTCTCACAACTTTTGAGACTCCTTTGGGAAGATTTAAACTCACTAGGTTGCCTCAAGGAGCAACTAATTCAGTGGCAGTTTATAAAGCACAGATGGCTTGGATTTTTCAGGATTAGGTTCCTACTCATGCTGGTATTTTTATTGATGATTGTGGAATTAAAGGACCATCCACTGATTATGGTAATGAGGTGTTATCGGAGAACCCTGGAATAAGAAGGTTTGTGTGGGAATATGCAATAACTCTAGAGAGAGTGTTGTTCAGGATTGAAGAGGCTGGTTTGACCATTTCTGGGTCAAAATTCTGTTGTTGTATTCCTGCTTTGGAAATTCTGGGTCATGTGGTATGAAAAGAAGGAGGATTATGGCGAAGAAGAAGATTAATAAAATTCAGGCATGGCCAAGGCCTAAAAATACTTCTGAAGTCTAAGGATTTTTGGGTGTATGTGTATATGTCAGGATTTTCATTAAGGATTTTTCTTTGTTGGCTTCACCTTTAAGAAGGTTGACCAGAAAAGATGCATATTGGGAATGGACGGAAGAGTGTGAAGAGGCTTTTCAGAAGCTGAAAAAGGTTGTTGGTGAAGATATAATTCTTCATAAGTTGGATTATGGTGTTGGTGCTAGAAAAATTTATCTGGCAGTGGACTCAAGTTATATTGCTGCTGGTGCTTTTTTGTCTCAGGAGGATAAGACTGGGAGGTTCAGGCCAGTAAGGTATGAGTCTGTGGTGTTTAATGAGGTGGAATCTAGGTATTCTCAACCTAAGTTGGAATTGTGTGGCATAACTAAAATTTTAAAGAAGCTACAGACGGTTTTGTGGGGGCAGCATTTTGAGCTGCAGGTGGATGCAAAATCTTTGGTTCAGATGATCAATACACCTAGTCTTCCAAATGCTCCAATGACTAGGTGGGTGGCATTTATTCAACATTTTTCTTTTGACCTGGTACACAAACCAGGTAAAACTTTTACTATGCCTGATGGGTTATCAAGGAGGCCACCTACAGATGAGAATTCTGATTCTGAAGAGTTTTACGAAGATATTCCAGTGATTAGGGCCAGCACAAAGGGTGCTGAGGATTTTTCTTTCCTCCACCATGAGGCTAAACTGGATAATTGTTCTGACCTCCCCCAATAGGTTAAACTGGCTGGATCTGATCTTGATTCTGGTGATCAGGATGTTTTTTTTGATGAAAATGGAGTTTTTGTTTGGGACAGCTCAAAATTCGAAAAGGGTGTTTTTGTTAGTGAGCTGGATTCTCACAAGGTTCAGTGGAAAGAGAAGGACGTGCCAAAATTTAAGGATTGGTGTCCTGGTTGGGCTGCTCAATTGGCTCATGTTCACACTGGTGATTTTGATGACAGGGTTGTACCCTTGGATGTTGTTTTGTTGGATATTGAAGATGAGACCTGGGGTCAATCTGGGTTTTATTTTATTTTGGTGGAATATCTGTTGACCTTGGAGAGGCCAGATAGTTGTGATGATGATACTTGGTTGGCAATCAAGAAGAAGAGTCCTGGATTTTATGTGTCAGGAAGGCGCTTGATGAGAAGGAGACATCCTAATCCTCAAGTGGTGGTGACTCAGAAGAAGGGTCAAGAATTGGTTTTGAAGTCTTTGCATGAAGACCTTGGTCATAGAGGCTTTGGGGAGACTTATAGAAGAGTAGCAGACAGAATTTGGTGGCCGGGTATGAAGTTGGCTGTGCAGGGTTGGGTTCAATCTTGTGAAGAATGTCAAAAAAGAAGTCACTTGAAACCTAAAGAGGTGGGCCATGCTACTGGTGAATCAACTGTTTTGGAAGATTCAGTCTGGATGCTGTCCATATTAAAGAGGGCAGGTATAAATACTTGATTGTTGCTAGGGATGATTTGTCTGGTTGGGTTGAGGCAGTGCCTCTAGTTAATTTGACTGCCAAGAATGTGGCAGAGTTTTTGAAGAAGGAGTGGATTTATAGGTATGGGTTGATGAAGTTGGTGAATGTTGATGGTGGGCCAGAGTTTGGTGCCAAATTTAAAGAAGATGTGGCTAGTGTTGGTTCTAAAGTTAGAGTGGCTACACCTTATTATCCTGAAGCTGAAGGCATGGTTAAAAGAGGCCATCAAGTTTTCAAGAACGCTTTGGTGAAGATGTGCGGAGATAGTGCTGAAAAGTGGAGGCATTATTTACCCTTGGTGTTATTTGCTGATAGGGTCACTGTGAAGAGGACAACTGGCTATTCTCCTTATAAGTTAATGTTTGGTCAAAAAGCCGTTCTACCAGTGGACTTGGAAGCTGTCTCTTATCTTTGAATTGATTGGGATGACGTGCACTCAACAGATGATTTGCTCTGTGCCAGGATGCAGCAATTGGAATGTAGAGAGGAATTTCAAGAGAAGGAATACTATAGAATGATGAAGATTAGGAATCAATCAGTCAGATACTGGGACAAGAAGTTAGCTCATAGACTTAGGAATCCCTTGAAACCTGGTTGTTTGGTTTTGGTGTATAATAGAAATTTGGAGAGTCAGTGGGGAAAAATGTTTGCTGACAGATGAAATGGACCTTACAGAGTCAGATCTCAGGCGTCTGGAGGTTCTTATGTTTTGGAAGAGTTGGATGGTGCAGTCTTGAAAAAGAGGGTGGCTGCAGACCAAGTGAAGAGGTTTTATCCCAGAGGCACTAGGCATGAAGAAGATTGACTCCGCAATGATGATAAACTACGGACCATTCTTTAATTTTGGTTTTTTTTTTTTTTTTTTTTTTGTAGTGATGCTATGCATCTGTTTGTTAGAAATTTTTGTTAGAGGGTACCTATGGGTGGGGCTTCTAGATTTGATCTTGGAAAGTGTGGGGGTGACTGATGGGCTGGCTGCTCTATCAACAGTTACCCCAGATTGTCTGTTTCCAACCCTTTCTCTTAATTTGGTTGAACCCTAGTATTGGTTTATTTTCACAGGTTTTAGTCCTCTATGACTTTAAACTGCAATTTCCTTTGGTTTTCAAGTGCCGGTCTCTTCACTCTTATTGGTTTTGGTTTTTTTGTGTTGGACGTTGTGTTTTTGTTAGAAGGTACCCAGGGGGTGTTCTAGATTTTATTTTGGCAAGTGTGGGGGTAACTGATGAGCTGGCTGCTCTGTAGAACAGTTACCCCAGAATGTCTGTCTCACGTCTTTTGTCTTTCCTAGTTGAATTCTAGTTCTGTTGTTTATTATTCAGGTTTTAAGTCCTCTATGACTTTAAACTGGTTTGGGACTGGCTTCTTTATCTTTGGTTCTTTCAGATTGGTGGCGGATCACTGGTGGTCTCCCATCATTTTTACTTATTGGAGGGAGCCCACCCAGTGATCATTTCTATGGAACGGACTTTCCCTTATTGCACCATCTATAGAGCTGGAATTTCTATGAATTTTACAGTTATGTTTTTGCTAGATAGAAGTTTTACATTATTTTCTTTTTTCTTTTTTTTTTCTTTTAATTTTTTATGGGGGTTGTTTAGAATTATAAAATCAAAAATATAGGGTGTTACCACATCGTGGTCACCTGGATGTGGGCAAGCATTGGTGGGGAAAGGCTCATCAATTGGCCGGGCAATGCTATTTTCTTATTTTTATTTATTATTTATTTCATGTGTTTCTGTGTTTCATTATTTTTTATTATTTTCTGAATTTCTAAATTTTTTGAATTTCATTTTCTGTTAACCATTTAAAAGAATTAATTGTGTATCCACATCAAGGTGCACTTGGATGTGGGTAAGGTATCAGGTGATCAGCTCATCAATTGGCTGGGGGATACCATTTGTATTATTTTTTATATTTTATTTTATTTCATTTATTTTATTTCATTTTATTTTAGTTATTAATTTTTAATTTTAGTATATTAGTAGATATAAAAAATAAAAATTAAAAATAAATAAATAAAAAAAAAATTCTGAAATTATTTTTTTTATTATTTGTTTTATATTATTTTTTTATGTTTCTAATCTTTTGCAGGAGCTCATTGTCTGGATGATGAAGCTTCTGAAGGCTGGTCCAGATTGTGATGACGTTTTTGTTTTTTGTTGGGATTGTGGGAAGCACTGTGTTCTTTGAAGTGCATCCTGCTGGAGAGATTATAGGGATTGGATTAGAGGGAAGTTCAGAGGAGGAAGAAGAAGAGGCAGGAATTGAGTGCTGGAGGGTGTTTTTAATGATCCTAGACATTTTCCAGTGGTCGTCCAGTAGGTGCTTTCTCAGGGATTTTTCAAAGTCATTCAAGGGTCCATGGAGGGCAAAGGCTTTTAGCATATTGGAACACATGGTGCTTAGGTGTTTCTTCATGTCTCCATAATCCAGGGTCAAAGAAGTTTCAAGAGTTTGGCCAACTCCAATAATAGATTCAGGAGGAGGGGTGCCAACTAGACAAGAAGAATTGGATCAGTAATTATTTTTGTTGAAGGAATGGAATAATTAATTTGGTACTTACAGATTGGAAGCTCATCAAATCTGTAAGCAGTTGGGATTTGGATCTCTGATGATTTTGTTCTGGTCAAGGTGGGTGGATCAACTAGGGAAAGATATGGATTCTCATGGTCTTCCTCTGAAGGATCCTGAGAAGGTGAACTGGGATGCTGATGTTCCTTGGGCCTAGTTGGAGAAGTGAGATTTTTTTTGTTGTTGTGGTTGTTATTTCTGTTGGATTCAGCTGGAGGAGGTGCTGGTGATGGAGTACCAGGGTTGTTAAAGGATGGAGCAGGAGAGGGGGATTTGGAAGCAGACTGCTCTCTTCTGGATGGAGAATTTGAAGAGATGGAACTTTCAGAAGAGTAGTTGGATGACAGAGGAGAGGTGTAGTTTCTTTGTCTTAGTTGGGGAAGAAGTTGTTGCTGTGGAGCAGTGTGTGAAGTTCTGGTTTCTTCTTGGAGTTCTCTGGCAGTTCTCTTAGAAATCTGGGAAATTTTGATGATTTTGGATTTTGGAATGATGGATTGCATTGCTCTGGGAGCAGTAGGAGGTAGTTGGGTTGAGTTGTTTTTGTTGTCTGGATGAATTTGGCTATTTTCTGGCCGTTTTTGGAGGTGTTGGCCCTGATTTTTACTGTTTGGTGAGGCAGGCGGGCCCCCCGACATTGGCCGGGCCGCCTGGACGCGGTCTAGAAGCCTAGGGGTTGATTTTGAAGCTTTTGGAGCTAATTTAGCAGTGATTAAAGCAGTTCTTGAGAAGCTAAGGCTGGTCTTTTGGGAAGAGTGCGGGAAGCTGAGCTTCTGGATCTTCTGAAAGGAGCTGAAGATAGAGAGGAAGAGGATGGACCAAGTTCTGGAGATCTGGTAGGGGATCTGGAGATGTACTTGTGAGAAGGAGAAGGCTGAGGAATAGGATAGTGGGAATCTCTGTCACATTTCTTTTTTTTGGAATAGCAAGAGTCACAAGCCCTGTTGTAGAATTTGGCTTCTGGATTTGGAAGAGTGAATGTGCAAGGTCTGCACATGTGGATGCACTGTTTGCAGGCATAGTCCCTTGGAGCAGTGAAGCAAGGAAGAGTAGAGGAGTCAACAGCAGGGGATCCAGACATGATTTGGGGTGTGAAAGGTGATGAAAAGGATAAGAGAAGATTTTGTCAGTGATGAGTAGAAGATGAAGTGAAGGCGGACGCTCCGTGGGTCTTGCTGTGTGTGTATTGCATGAAATTGGCTAGGTCAGATTCATGCAAGATTCTGTCAGTCCTCTATGACTCTAAACTTGAAATTTTATCAGTCCATCAAGACTCTAAACTGAAAAAGCTATGGTATCAAGTCAGTCCATCAAGACTTTAAACTGAAATCTGGTTTCTGTTAGTCCTCCAAGACTTTAAACTGGCTGGTTTCAAGATTTTAAAAAGATTAGTCCGTCAAGACTTTAAACTGAACACTGTGTTAGTCCCCCAAGACTTTAAACTGAGGGTTGTAAGTCCCCCAAGACTATAAACTGAGGAAAAAGGGTTTTGTTGTTGGAGTTGGTTTTGAAAGATTGGTGGAGGGTATCCACAGGGGGAGCCTTCGAATTTAGCAAAGGCAAGTTTGGGGGTAATTGATGGGCTGGCAGCTCTATTTACAATTACCCCAGAATGTTAGTTTTTTCTCTGTGTCTTAATGTGGTTGATCTCTGGTTCTGGGTTTATGATTTAGGTTTTGAGTCCCCCAAGACTTTAAACTGAGGGTTTTTGAGTCCCCCAAGACTATAAAATGAGGATGGTCCCCCAACACTTAAAACTGAGGGTTGTTTGTGGTTACATCCTATTGAGGGTGTGGTCAATTTTTCTTTTCTGAATCAAACTCAAGTACTAGTGGAATTACAGAGAGAATCAAGAGATGAAATGAAGTGTTCAGAATTAGCCTTGAACTGGTGAATGAGGTGTCTTCTGTTCTCAATGTCCTGTGGATCTCTAGCAGGAGTGGATTGGAAGTAGTGAAGCAGAAGTTGTTTCTGTTGAGATGTGTGTTGTTGGAACTTGGCCTTGATAGTGGGCAAGTGTGTTGGTGTTGGTGGTGCAATGGATCCTACATTGTTATCATCACTATCAGAAGAGGAAGGAACTGAGAAGTTATTAGTTTTAAAGTTGAAGGAAGGAATGAATGTTCTTTACCATCAGATGGACCAGGGATGGGGGAACTAGTTGCTTTATGGGTTGTGGAACTCTTCTGCAAAGGGTGGAGCTTTTTGATTAATCTGGGTATCAGGATGGATGGCCTAGATCTTTTGGTGCTGGCAGAAGAAGGGCCAGGTTGAGGCACAGGTGAATCTGTTGTGGAAGAAAGTGGACCAGGTCTGTGGCAGGTCTTCTTTCTGGAGTGGCAGACATCGCAGGACGTTTTGTATGGATGAACAGGTGATGTTATGGCAGAGATTAAATTATTGTTGATGCAGTATTGGCAGGGGCCCATTTCAGAGGCAGATTTGGGAAGAAGGTTAAAAATGTTGGTTGGATGAAGAAAGAATGCGGACATTCTCAATTTGAGGGAGGATGTGGTCTTCCAACATTGGCAGGGGCCTTTGTTATGTGCATTGGCGCTGTTTTTGAATGTCTTAATTGACATCTGTTAAGGAATTTGGTATTTTTCTGGTTTTATTCAGTGAATATTGGGTCTGCGGGTATGTGAGTACTATCATTGGATAGCCCTGGCTTTTCTCTATATTTTATGTCTTGTAGACATTTTTCATATTCTGAGTTTTAAGGGGTCATTTCCTTATTTTTCATATATAAAAGATTGCTGTTTAATTTTGTTTTTCGTGTTTTATGGGCTAACCTTTAGGTCTTAGGGTTAAGTGCTTAGTACCATTTGATAGAGCTAATTTTTCTCTATATTTCATGTCCCAATGTTGTTATAGTGAAATTCCGTGTTTTAAAGGTTTTAGTAGTTGTAGCTAATTTTTCTAAGTAGATTAGTGGTTTTTATTGGTTTTATGGCTTCAGGGAGGCCAGGCCGCTTCAGGCCACATCTCCAACGTCAGACGGCCCGCCCGCCTCTGTTTTAGGAGGTTGTGGAGCACTCCAGGAGGGTTTTTTATGCAATTTGGCAGGTACAGGCACCAGATTGGTGGGTGCGCATGGGCTCTTAGTTAGTGGTCTGTGTGTACATAGTGAATAAGACAGTTTGGGGCAACCTTAATCATCATACAACCATCCGGAGGTGATCTCATTGTTCCTCACTCAGTTTTCACTGTTTTCTGGCCACAATTGGCTGTGTTTGTTGCAAGTGAGTTCTTCATTTAACTTAACTTTGGCAACTGTTTTCTCTGTTATAGTCTTGCAAGCTATAGCAAGTATTATTGCTGTCTCTGGTATGGATTTGCAGCCTACATCAAGTATCTTTGCTGTCTCTGGTGTGGACTTTGTTCTACATTTCAGTTCTTTGGTCTGGTAGTCTATCTGGGGACTACTTTCTTGGCTCATCAAGCAGTCAAGTGTGTTAAAAAGGGGGCTTTAGCAAAACAGGAACCAACTTACTTTAGCAAGTAAATCTCACTCTTTTTTTATAAAGGGACAGGTGATTTTCTCTCTGGTTTTTCTCCAACTCCCTTGGTCAAGGCCTATAGCTAGTACTATAGGATTGTCTACAGCGACAAAGTATGGCTCGACGGACAAAACATTTGAACGACTCGACCATCAAAGAAGCTGGCTGAAAAACGCTTGTTACCATTTGAAATCAACTCTGAAGTCTCTAAAACTGCATTTCGACTCAAGCTACCTCCTAAATGGCAGGCTATTCACCCTTTTTTCCACGTATCTCTCCTGGAACTGGCTCGAGAAAAAACACCGGCAAGAACCAACCTCCTCCGGAACCGGTCAAAGTAGAAGACCATCTAGAGTGGGAAGTAAGCCATATCCTTGATTCAAGAATGCACAAGGGGAAACTTTAATACCTCGTGGAATGGGAAGGCTTCCTCAATCACTCAGACAAAACATCCTGGGAACCAGCCATCAATGTTTCTAACGCCCCTGAACTCCTAAAATCTTTTCATCTTAAATATCCTTAAAAACAAAAACCTTAAAACTCTCTTTTATTTTTTCCCTTCTTTCTCTTTTCTTTTTCTTTTTCTTTTCTTAAAATTCTAAAACTTCTTCTCTTAAAAATCTAAAATATCTTTACCTCTAAAAATTTCCTTATTTTCTTTTCTTCTTTCTTTTTTTTTCTTTCAAAAGTTTTCAACCTTTTTTAAAATGAAATAAATTAAATTAAATTAAAAATAAAATTAAAATCAAATAAAAGTAAATTAAAAATAAAATTAAATTAAAATAAAATAAAATAATCTAAAATTAAAATTTAATTAAAAATAAAACAAAATAATAAAATAAAATAATAAAATATAAAGCTTAAGAAAAATAAAAAAAATTCCTTTAAATTTTCTTTTCTCTTTTCAAACTTTTCTTCTTTCCCTTATTTCTTTATTTTTGAACTATCAAAATTTTTCATGAACTCAATATGACAATCTTTCTCAAACTTCACTTCAAACTTTAAATCTCTCTTTTAAAATTCTTTGAACAAATTACTTCCTTCTTTCAAATCTATTCTTCTCTTCTTTTTCTACTTTCTTTTCAAATATCTAAAATTCCTCAAAACTTTAATAAATAAACTTTCACAAATAACATTTTTTTTTCATTAAATTTTCATTTCAAACAAATTTATTTCAATCAACTATTTCTTTTTCTTACTTAAATTTGTTCTTTTCAAAATTTAAACTACAATTCCTTCAACTAAATATTCTTTCTTTTCTTCTTTCAAAATTAATTTTTTTTTTTCAAATCTTTTTCTTTCTTCTTTTTTTCTTTTCTCTCAAAATCTCATAAAATAAATATTAAAATTTTAATTAAAGTAAAAAAATAAAATAAATAAATATACAAATTGTTTCTACTTTTCTTTTCCTCTTTATTTATTTTCCTTTTCCCTTCCATTTTAAATTTTCTCATTTATTTTCTCTCGAACCAATCCCTTCATCTTCTCCAAAACCAACCTTATTTCCTTCCTACACTTCTCTAAAACCTCCTCCTCTCCTACTGGTACCACTTCCCCAATTTCCAGTAATTCTTCCGCCACGTTGAAGGAGGCAGAATTGACAATCTTATCGACATCACCAACTAACTCTTTGATGAATCTAGTTCATTGACCTTGGCAAGGTTTCTTCAACCATACCTGGTTGAGAGTCTCTTCTTTGTCCTCCCTCGAAGCAACTACTGGTTGATTTGCCTCAACTGGCAGCAATGGCGCAGTTTCCACAATCGAAAATATCACAATGACATCTGAATTCTAAAACAAGATCATCAGTAACAAAGTTTCTAAAATAACAGAAGAATGGACTTACTTCGAATAAGGGGTCAGCTTCTAGAAATAATTTCGATGTGACTTCCACCACCACTTCTTTTTCTTCTTCGTCATCTTCGATGACCATCCACCTCTTCTTTGGCGTCTCACTTAAGATGGGGACTTCCTCCTCATCTTTATCCACCAATTAATCCACCTCCTCTTCTACCCTTCACTTTTTACCCGTGAATTGCGTTACCCAGGTCGCCATGGTGTCCTTGGTTTCCTCCTCAACTGCTTCTGATTGATCATCACTGATTGACACGTCCCATATATTATCTACCACTTTTTTGTTCTTTGGTATTTCCCAACATTTGATCTTGGTAAACCTTCATTTGATGTCATAGTTTTTTGCTAAAGAATCAAACGCCACCCGTCTCCATCGGCAAAACTCACATTTCTGGAAAGGACCTCAAGTAGCCGTGCTTTGAACACAGAAGTATTCCATCGTATCTCAAGCCGTGCATGCTTGGGAATACTGTTGAGTAACAAGCCCACCGTCCACTTTGCGGTGAGGAGGCATGTGAGCTGGAGTTGGACAAGCTGACATAATAATATAAATAAATAAGAATTAAATAAAGGGAAAGTAGTGTGGGAAGTATATATCTCACGCTCAACAGAGCTTGCGTTTTTATACCCGGGCATCTGTCACGCACCACGTGACACTCGAGTCAAGAGCAACTCATTATATCAATAATACAGAGGTCTGAATCCATTCTTAAAGCGCAGAAATAAATTATACATAGAAAATGTGACTTTCCTTTGTGTACTCACTATTCAACCGTGCTAGTCTAAACTCTAAATCTAAATTAGTCAATCTCTCAATAGTGTGTCTCAGTATTTTCCTCAATAAGAGACGCACAGAGCGATATTCAATGTAATAGTACGCTAAAAGGTTTATTAAATATCTGTGGATTATTAAAAGGGGTGGTGAGCATGGACAGAATAGATAATGGAGGATTAAAGGGTTGACAGATGTTAGTGAGGAGGGTCCAGGTGTAATGGATGTATTTTTTAATGGTCTGTGGTGTGCGGAATAGTGGATGGGTTTGATGTCAATGCAAGGAGGAGTAAAGGATATAAAAGCGGTTGGGTTTTTGGTTCCACATTATTTAGAATTAAATTATAAAACGTATATATAGTTAATAGTGGTAAAACTTTAGGTTAAATCATTATTATTGTATCTTTCCTTATTTTCTCAGTAATAATTTCTAAATCCTAAATCTTTGATTATAGAGTTTCCAACCTTTGTGAGATTTTAAGAATTTTAATATTACCTTTGTATTATATTAGAATTCTTCTCGAACATATCTTAAAGAAGTAACTCTTCCTTCGAGTCATCTTCAAGTCACTTCCTCGAACATTTCCTCTGTGCATCAAAGATGTTTCTAAACTCCTCCCTCCAACTCACTTCAAGGAACACCCTTGACCTTGTGCATAGGTTGTCCGGTGACAGATAGGGCTAATTTAGCTCTATGTTTCATCTCTCAATGTTGTTATAGTGAAATTCAGTGTTTTAAGGGTTTTAGTAGTTGTAGCTAATTTTTCTAAGTAGATTAGGTGTTTTTATTGGTTTTCTGGCTTCAGGGAGGCCAGGCCGCTTCAGGCGGCACCTCTGAGGTTGGTCTGCCTGCCCGACTCTGTTTTAGAAGTTTGGGGAGCGCTTCTGGAGAGTTTTTATTCAAATTGGCTGGTACAGGCGCCAAATTCGTTGGTGTGCATGTGCTCTTAGATAGTGGTCTGTGTTTACATAGTGAAGAAGACAGTTTGGGGGAACTTTAATTATCATACAACCATCCGGAGGTGATATCCTTTTTCCTTACTCAGTTTTCACTGTTTTTGGCCACAATTGGCTGTGTTTGTTGCAAGGTTAGTTCTTCATTTAACTCAACTTTAGCAACAGGTTCTCTGGCATAGTCTTGCAACTTATATCAAGTATTATTGCTGTCTCTGGTGTGGATTTGCAACCTACATCAAGTATCATTTCTTTCTCTGGTGTGGACATTGGTCTACATTTCAGTTCTTTGGTCTGGTAGTCTGTCTGGGGACTACTTTCTTGGCTCATCAAGCAGTCAAGTGTGTTGAAAAAGGGGTTTAGCAAAACAGGAACCAAATTGCTTTAGCAAGTAAATCTCACTTTATTTTTTTAAAGGGACAGGGGATTTTCTCTATGTTTTTTCTCCAACTCCCTTGGTCAAGGCCTATAGCTAGTACTATAGGATTGTCCACATTTCTGGCGCCCAACGTGGGGTAGAACTTGCTAGTTCTTTGGAATCCCTGTTTTCTTTGGTTGGCTCTTTTTGGTGTTTTGGTCTGGAGGAATGGCTTCTTGTTCCTTTATTCCTGTGGTGACTGTCAGTGGGGGGGACAATCATCCTTCTGTGATGGTTAGGGAGTGTGTGAGGATTAAAACTTGGGATGGTACCAAGTTTAATGGGGAGGATTTCAAGTGGTTTCTGGAGAAGTATGAAACTGCTTCTGGAGTGGATGGTGCTTCTTACCTGGACATGGTGAAGCAGATTATCTTCTTCATTGGTGATAGGGCAGTGGAGAAGGAGAATGTGGCCATGTCTGGCTACAAGAAGAGGGATTGGAGTTTATTGTGTAGGGAGATGGTAGATAGATAGGGTGTCAGGTTCACTATGGTGGATCTGATCAAGGTTGTCAGTGATGGCAATCTTATGGTGGTGTTGGTAACTTACATAGTTACAGCAAGTTTCTGCTACAGTTTGATCCTGTGGTGGAATACTTGGCGGAAGGGGAAAAGCTGGCACATGAAAATGCTGCCAAGGATGTTTTGGTCTTCCCTGGCTAGATATGTCAGGATTGATATGTTGAAGGAGCTTTCAAGAAAGGACTTGATGAAGACTCTTTCTAATGGGTACAAGAAGTTGCCTGCCTTGGATAAGTTGAAGGAGGCTGTTGAGGCCCATTTGAAGTTATTGGCTGTGGACACCTATAAGGAGGGGTGTGCCAAATATTTCACAAAAGTAAGTGAGGCTTTGGCTGAAGAGGAAGTTAGGGTGAAGAAGGAGGAGAAGAATATGATGCAGGTTCCCAAACAGGAGAGAGACCCAGTGGTGAAGCAGTTGGCTGATCTCACAAAGCAGCTGAATATATTTGTTCTGGAGTCTAAGAAGGTCAACAAGGCACCTTCTCAGGCTAGAGATTTTGATAGGGGGGCTGGTAGGAGTAATCCTTGGGTCTGCTCTTATTGCAGCAGGAGGGGGAACAGTTCTAATGATTGTTGGGCATCAAGCAGGTATGTGTCTTAAGGAAAGGTGGAATTTGATGGAAGTGTTTTTAAGTTCCCTGATGGATCATTTGTGAAGCCCAATAAGGGGCAGGCTCCTGTTTATTTGGTCAGAAGAAGGGGTAGTCTCAATCAAAGGAGGCCAAGGTTTGAGGAGATTCCTGATCAAGGGAAGACTTCTGGTAAAGAGAATGATGACATCAAGGGAAAAGGAAAGGAGGTCAATAAAGTTTCTTTTTTTACTTCCTTTGGTGGTTTGGAGTTGTATTCCTGTGGTGGAAAGTCAAGTGGGGAATGTCTGGCTGGTGTTTATGATGTGGAAGCAGGGAAGGTGGGAAGGCCTTAAAGCAGTTCTCAGGCCAAACCAAAGCCAAACGCTTCAAAGGTAGATCCTAAGCTGAGTGAATCTAGGAAGAGGTACAGAAAAGAGGAGCTGTAAAAGATGCAGAAGGGTATGGCTGACATGGGCCCCCCTAGTTTGGTGCATTGGACATTAATGGTGAGCCAATGCCAATGGAGGTGGATTCTGACTCAGAGGAGGATGTCCCTTTGGCTTCATTTCCAAAGCCTGCTGGAGTTAGAAGTTCTGGTGAAGGATCTGGTTTGGCACCTGTTAATGGTAAATTTGTTAGTAGTGCTGGTCCTCAAGAAGCTTCTAGGACAAAGGTAGTGAAGCAAGGGCTCACTTTAATAGGCCAGTAGTTTCTGGTCAAGTTAATGTTATGGACTCTGTCCTGCAAAGGATGAATCAGGGTCAGGTTTCCCTTTCTTATGGGGAATTGTATGCTATCAGTCCAGGGTTGGCTGATAGACAGAAAAAGTTGTTAAACAGGAGAAGAGTTTCTTCTGGGGAGGTAAAATACATCTGTGATTCTGCAGAAAAGTTTAGAGAGGGGTTGGAAACTTATTTTTCTGATCCTCTGGTATATGTTTATGTCACTCTGAATGGCAGGGAGGCAAGGGCATTGGTTGATTCAGGTTCTCAGATAAACCTGATTTCTTTGTTTGAGGCAACTCATTTGGGACTCCCCATCAAAACTGGTATTGGTGGGAATTTGAGAGGGAATGGTGGCCATTTCACTGAATTGGTTGGAGCTTCAGATTTTGTGAAGTTAGATGTTGGCAGAGCCTCAGGAAAGGTTCATTATTACATTGCTAAAGGTAATGTAAAAGCAGTTTTAGGCATGCCATTCTTGATGGATTTTTAGGCAAGAATAGGTTATCAATTTGATTTGGGAAGCAGTTTGGAGTTGACTGGTGAAGATGAAAGGAGACTTCACATGAGGTTATCATCCCCTGGAGAGGATGGTTGGGAAACCAGGCCTGGTTTATCTTCAATGTGCCAGTGCATGGATTGTTGCAGGAGAAGGAAAGAAGTGGGTGTTGCCTCTGGTTTTTTGGAGTGTGGCTCAGGCTCTATTGAGAGTCTCTCTTTTTTAAAGTAATGAGGTCTGATCACCCTAGTGCTACAACCTCTCCCCAAGAGATGGAAATCCCAGGTTGTAGTAGGTCAGCTCCCTTGGAGATATACCAAGTGGATTTTCAAGTTTCTCTTCTCTGCAAGTATTCATCAAGTTTTTTATCAAGTATCTGTTCTCTCTCAAGATTCTCAATTATTTTTAATTCAAGCTCAAGAAAAAATATTGGTTATATATCTTTATTGAAAGATATGTGGAAAAGTTGTGGGGTGGTGAGATTGTGGTCTATAATTAAGTCCTCCCAATTGTGCACCGCTAGGGTTTCTTCTACACTTTTCAAAAACATTACCTGGGCAACACCTGTGAACATTGGGGAAACCGCTGGTTATTTTTGTAGGTCAGAAGATAACTCAAGAAAAGAAGATAAAAATTTCAAGATAATTCAAGAAAATCAAGAAAAAAATCTGAAGATAATGAAGAAAGAAGATTCAAAATATTTTTGTGAAGATTGTCAAGATCAATTTTTAAGCCTCCAGCATGAGGTTAAACTGCAGAAAATTATGAAGAAAGAAGATCATCAAGATCAATTTTTGAGCCTTCAGCATGTGGTTAAACTGCAAAATTTTAGAATAGTTGATTCTGAAAATGAATCAAGATTTGAAGATTTGGAAGTCGGAAGTGAAGATGAAGATTTGGAATTGTGGAAAAGTTTTGGAGTGGTGAGATTGGGGTCTAAAAGTATGTCCTCAAAATTGTGCACCGCTAGGGTTTCTTCTACAACTTTCAAAAACATTACCTTGGCCACACATTTGAGCAATAGGGAAACCCTTTGTTTTTGTTCCAGGTCTGGTGGTGAAGATTTCCTGAAGATCCCTCAAATTGAAGGTGGAGCGGCAAAGTATAAGAAGGTAGTGCAGAAGATTAGGCCTGTCAATAAGCCTATGCCTGTGGGTTTGAATCCGCCCTTGAAGATACCTCCTTTGTCAAGAGATCCGTACTGTACTCCTTTGGTGAAGAATAGTCCAGAATTTGTACAGACGGTTAGGGTGACTGTGGAACGGTTGAAAGTTGTTAATTTTGGTCCTGATGGGTGGTTGTCTGAAGAAGAAAGAAGTTGTTGTTGCACGTTATTGTGCTAAGTGAAAAAGCTGAGGCTTTTGTTGAGGAGGAGAGGGGTGTATTGAAGCACTCTTATGGGGAACTTTACTTGATTCCTGTGGTTTTTCATGAACCTTGGAAAATAAAACCTATTCCGATTCCAGCTTCTATCAGAGAAGATTTTGTGGAGATTGTTAGGGAAAGAGTCAGGACTGGGCTATACGAACAATAGACATCCAGTTACTCAAGTCTGGTTTTCTGTGTAAAAAAGCAGAATGGAAAGTTGAGGGTGGTTCATGATTTTAAAGCCTTGAATAGAGTCACTATCAAGGATGCTGGTATGCCACCAAATGCAGAGGATTTTGTTGAAGCATTTTTGGGAAGGGTGTTTAATGGTTTGGGTGATATTATTGGTGGTTATGATGAGAGGGAACTTTATACGGATTCAAGGCCTCTCACAACTTTTGAGACTCCTTTGAAAAGATTTAAACTCACTAGTTTGCCTCAAGGAGCAATTAATTCAGTGGCAGTATATCAAGCACAGATGGCTTGTATTTTGCAGGATGAGGTTCCTACTCATGCTGGTATTTTTATTGATGATGGTGGAATTAAAGGACCATCCACTGATTATGTTAATGAGGTATTAGTGGAGATCCCTGGAATAAGGAGGTTTTTTTGGGAATATGGAATAACTCTAGAGAGTGTGTTGTTTAGGATTGAAGAGGCTGGTCTGAAAATTTCAGGGTCAAAGTTTTGTTGTTGTGTTCCTGCTTTGGAAATTCTGAGTCATGTGGTATGTAAAAAAGGAAAGGATTCTGGCGAAAAAAAAGATTAATAAAATCCAGTCATGGCCAAGGCCTAAAAATACTACTAAAGTCAGGGGATTTTCGGGTGTGTGTGTATATATCAGGATTTTTAATTAAGATCTTTCTTTGTTTGCTTCACCTTTAAGGAGGTTTACCAGAAAGGTGCAGATTGGGAATGGACTGAAGAGTGTTAAGAGGCTTTTAAGAAGTTTAAAACGGTTTTGGGGGAAGATATTGTTCTTCACAAGTTGGATTATGGTGTTGGTGCTGGAAAAATTTATCTTGAAGTGGACTCAAGCTATATTAATGCTGGTGCTTTTTTGTCTCAGGAGGATAAAACTGGGAGGGTCAGGCCAGGAAGGTATGAGTCTGTGGTGTTTAATGAGGTGGAATCTAGGTATTCTCAATCTAAGTTGGAATTGTGTGGTGTAGCAAAAATTTTAAAGAAGCTACAGAAGGTTTTGTGGGAACAGAATTTTGAGCTGAAGGTGGATGCAAAATCTTTGGTTCAGATGATCAATACACCTAGTCTTCCAAATGCTCCAATGACTAGGTGGGTGGCATTTATTCAACATTTTTCTTTTGACCTGGTACACAAACCAGGCAAAACTTTTACAATGCCTGATGGATTATCAAGGAGGCAACCTACAGATAAAGATTCTGAGGCTGAAGAGTTTGATGAAGATGTTCCAGTGTTTAGGGTCAGCACTTACGGTGCTGAAGATTTTTCTGACCTCCCTTAAGAGGCTAAAATGTCTGGATCTGATCTTGATTGTGGTGATTGGGATGTTTTTGTTGATGATGATGGAATTTTTGTATGGGACAGCTCAAATTTTGAAAAGGGTGTTTTTGTTAGTGAACTGGATTCTCACAAGGTTCAGTGGAAAGAGAAGGACGTGCCAAAATTTAAGGATTGGTGTCCTGGTTTGGCTGCTCAATTGGCTTATGTTCACACTGGTGATTTTGATGACAGAATTGTACCCTTTGACATTGTTTTTTTGGATTTTGAAGATTAGACCTGGGGTCAGTCTGGGTTTTATTTTATTTTGGTGGAATATCTGTTGACCTTGGAGAGGCCAGATAGTTGTGATGATGATACTTGATTGGAAATTAAGAAGAAGAGTCCTGGATTTTATGTGTCAGGAAGAAGGTTGATGAGGATGAGACATCCTAATCCTCAAGTTGTGGTGACTCAGAAGAAGGGTCAAGAAGTTGTGTTGAAGTCTTTTCATGAAGACCTTGGTCATAGAGGCTTTGGGGAGACTTATAGAAGAGTAGCTGACAGATTTTTGTGTCCAGGTATAAAGTTGGCTGTGCAGGGTTGGGTTCAATCTTGTGAAGAATGTCAAAGAAGAAGTCACTGGAATCCTAAAGAGGTCGGCTGTGCTACTGGTGAAACAACTGTTTTACAAAGAGTCAGTCTGGATTCTGTCCCTATTAAAGAGGGCAGGTATAAATACTTACATGTTTCCAGGGATGATTTGTCTGGTTGGGTTGAGGAAGTGCCTATGGATAATTTGACTGCCAAGAATGTGGCAGATTTTTTGAAGAAGGAGTGGATTTATAGGTATGGTTTAATGAAGTTGGTGACTGTTTATGGCAGGCCAGAGTTTTGTGCCAAATTTAAAGAAGCTGTGGCTAGTGTTGGTTCTAAAGTTAGAGTGGCTACACCTTATTATCCTCAAGCTGAAGGCATGGTTGAAAGAGGCCATCAAGTTATCAAGAATGCTTTGGTTAATTTGTGTGGGGATAGTGCTGTAAAGTGGAGGCATTATTTACCCTTGGTTTTATTTGCTGATAGGGTAACTGTGAAGAGGACAACTGGCAATTCTCATTATAAGTTAATGTTTGGTCAGAAAGCTTTTCAACCAGTGGACTTGGAAGCTTTCTCTTATCTTGGAATTGATTGTAATGAGGTGCACTCAACAGAAGAATTTCTCTGTGCCAGGATGCAACCGTTGGAATGTAGAGAGGAATGTCAGGAGAAGTCATACTCTAGAATGATGAAGATTAGAAATTAATCAGTCAGATACTGGGACAAGAAGTTGGCTCATAAACTAAGGAATCCCTTGAAACCTGGTTGTCTGGTTTTGGTTTATAATAGAAGTTTGGAGAGTCAGTGTGGAAAAATGTTTGCTGACAGATGGAATGGACGTTACAGAGTCAGATCCCAGGTGTCTGAAGGCTCTTATGTTTTGGAAGAGTTGGATGGTGCAGTCTTGAAGAAGAGAGTGGCTGCAGAACAGGTGAAGAGGTTCTATCCCAGAGGCACTAGACATGAAGAAGATTGACTCTGCAATGAGGATAAACTATGGAACGTTCTTTAAATTTTAGAATTTTTGGTGTTGCAGAGCAACTTTTGTGTTAGAAACCTTTTGTTAGAGGGTACCCATGGGTGGGGCTTCTAGATTTGATCTTGGCAAATGTAGGGGTAACTGATGAGCTGGCTGCTCTCTAGAACAGTTACCCCAGATTTTCTGTTTCCAACCCTTTCTCTTAATTTGGTTGAACCCTAGTATTGGTTAATTTTTACAGGTTTTAGTCTATTACTTTAAACTGGAACTTACTTTGGTTTTCAAGTGCTGGAATCTTCACTCTTATTGGTTTTGGTTTATTGTTTTGGATGTTGTGTTTTTGTTAGAAGGTACCCAGGGGGGGCTTCTAGATTTTATTTTGGCAAGTGTGGGGGTAACTGATGAGCTGGCTGCTCTGTAGAACAGTTAACCCAGAATGTCTGTCTCAAGTATTTTGTTTTTCCTAGTTGAATTCTATTTCTGTTGTTTATTATTCAGGTTTCAAGTCCACTATGTCTTTAAACTGGTTTGGGACTACCTTCTTTATCTGTGGTTTTTTTTGGATAGGTGGTGGATCACTGGTGGTCTCCCATCATTTTTACTTATTAAAGGGAGCCCACCCAGTGATCATTTCTATGAACAGGACTTTCTCTTACTGGACCTTCTCTTAATCTGGACCATTTATGGAGCTGGATTTTCTTTGATTTTTTAGTTATGATTTTTCTAGATAGTAGTTTCAGATTATTTTCTTTTTTCTCTTTTTTTCTTTAAATTTTTTATGGGGGTTGTTAAAATTAGAAAATCAAAAATATAGGGTTTTAGCACATCAGGGTCACCTGGATGTGGGCAAGAATTGGTGGGGAAAGGCTCATAAATTGGCCAGGAAATGCTATTTTGTCATTTTATTTTTTTTGTTTTTATTTTCATTAATGTCATTTTTTATATTTTCTTATTCTCATTATTACTCTTAGTTTTTGTTTCTTATTTCAAATAATTTTAATTATTTAAGGTGTATCCACATCAAGGTGCACTTGGATATGGGCAAGGTATTAGGGGATCAGCTCATCAATTGGCCGGGGTATACACTCTGTATTAATTTTTATCTTTTATTTAATTTCATTTATTTTTTATTTTATATTTTATTTATCAATTTTTAATTTTAGTATGTTAGTAGCTGTTTAAAAAAAATTAGAATTTATAGTTATTAATTGTTTTTATTATTTATTTATTAGTATGTTTTTAATCTTTTTGCAGGAGCTCATTGTCTGGATGATGAAGTTTCTGGTGGCTGGTCTGGATTATGATTTTGTTTTTGTTTTTTGTTGGGGTTGTGGGAAGCACTGTTTTCTTTGAAGTGCATCCTGCTGGAAAGATTATATGGATTATAATGGGCAGGAATGGGTTTGGATGGAAGTTCAGAAGAGGAAGAAGAAGAGGCAGGAATGGACTGTTAGAAGGTGTCCTTAATGATCCTAGAAATCTTCCAGTGGTTGTCCAATAGTTGTTTCCTCAAGGTTTTCTCAAAGTCATTTAAAGGTCCATGGAGGGAAAAGGCTTTCAGCATGTTTAAAAACATGGTGCTGAGGTGTTGTTTCATGTCTCAATAATCCAGGGTCAAAGAAGTTTCTAGAGGTTGTCCAACTCCAATAGTAGATTCAGGAGGAGGGGTGTCAATCATTAATTCTTTTTTTTGAATAAATTGGATGAATTAATGTGGTACTTACAGATTGGAAGCTCATAAAATTTGTAAGCGGCCGGAATTTTGACTTCTGAATATTTTGGAATGGTGATAGTAGGTGGATCAATCAGGGAAAGATATGGATTCTCTTGGTCTTCCTCTGAAAGGTTTTGAGAAGGTGAACTAGGAGGCTGACGTTCCTGGGGCCTAGTTGGAGTAGCAGTCCTGTTGTTGATGTTGTCAATATTTCTTCTTGATTCAGTTGGATGGGTTGTTATAAGATGGTGCAGGAGAGAGTGATCTCAAAGTGGATTAATCTCTTCTGGATTATGCTTTTGAAGGAATGGAACTGTCAGAAGAATAGCTGGCTGACAGAGGAGAGGTGTACTTTCATTGCCTTAACTGGGGGAAAAGTTGTTGGTTTGGTGCGGTTTTGGGTGCTCTGGTTTTTTTCCTGGGGTCCTCTGGCAGGTCTCCTAGAAGTTTGGGAAATTTGGGAGTTTTTGGACCTTGGAGAGGTTGGCTGCATTGCTCTGGGAGCAGTGGGAGGTGGTTGCGTGCAGTTGATTTTGTTGATTGGAGGAATTTGGCTGTTTTCTGGTTGTTTTTGGAGGTTTTTGGAGGTTTTGAGCCTGATTTTCACTGTCTAGTGAGGCGGGCAGGCCACTTGGACGCGGTCTAGAAGCCTAGGAGCTGATTTTGAAGCTTTTGGAGCTAATTTGGCAGAGATAAAAGTTGTCTCTTGGGAAGTTAATGCAGGCCTTTTTGGGAGAGTTCTGGAAACTGAGTTCTGTGATCTTCTGGATGGTGCTGAAGATAAAGATGAAGAGGCTGGACCAAGCTCTGGGGATCTGGTAGGGGATATGGAGAGGTTTTTATGAGAAGGTGAAGGAGGAATAGGGTAGTTGGCATCTCTTTCACATTTCTTCTTTTTGGAATAGCAAGAATCACAGGCCCTGTTGTAGAATTTGGCTTCAGGAGTTGGAAGAGTGAATGAGCAAGGTCTGCACATTTGGATGCACTGTTTTAAGGCATAGTCCTTGGGAGAAGTGAAGCAAGGAAGATTGGAGGGGTCAACATCAGGGGATCCAGCCATGATCTGTGGTGAGAGAAGATGATGGAAAGAGATAAGAAGGAGATTTTTGTCAGTGATGGGTAGATGATGAAGTGAAGGTGGAAGCTCATTATGTTGGCTGTAGGTGTATTCTGTATGAAATTGGCTGAGTCTATTTTATGCAAAATTCTGTCAGTCCTCCAAGACTTTAAACTGGCTGGTTTCAAGAGTAGTCCATCATGACTCTAAACTAAAAATCTATGGTTTCAAGAACAGTCCTCCAAGAATTTAAACTAGCAGGTTTCAAGAGTAGTCCATCAATACTCTAAACTGAAAAATCTATAGTTTCAAGAATACTCCCCCAAGACTTTAAACTGAGGATTTTTTTGATGGTGTAGTCCCCCAAGACTATAAACTGAAGAATGGGTTTTGTTGTTGGAAGGGGTTTGAAAGATTGGCGGAGGGTATCTGCAGGGGGAGCCTCTGAATTTAGCAAAGGCAAGTTTGGGGGTAATTTATGGGCTGGAAGCTCTATTCACAATTACCCCAGAATGTTAGTTTTTTCTCTGTGTCTTAATGTGGTTGATCTCTGGGTCTGGGTGATGATTTAGGTTTTTGAGTCCCCAAAGACTTTAAACTTAGGGTTTTTGATTCCCCCAAGACTATAAAATGAGGATGGTCCCCCAAGACTTAAAAATGAGGGTTGTTTGTGGCTACATCCTATAGAGTGTGTGGTCAATTTTTCTTTTCTGAATCAAGCTCAAGTACTAGTGGAATTACAGAGAAGATCAAGAGATGAAATTAAGTGTTCAGAATTACCCTTGAACTAGTTAATTAGGTGTCTTCTGTTCTAAATGTCCTGTGGATCTCTAGCAGGAATGGATTGGAAGTAGTTTAGCAGAAGGTGTTTCTGTTGAGATGTGTTTTTTTGGAACTTGGCATTAATTGTGGGAAAGTTGTTTGGTGTTGGTGGTTCAATGGATCCTACATTTTTATCATCACTTTCAGAAGATGAAGGAACTGAGAATTCATCAGTTTTATAAAGTTAAAAGAAGAAATGGGAGTTTTACCATCAGATGGACCAGGGATGGTGGAACTTGTTGCTTTAGTGGTTTTGGCACTCTTCTGGGAAGGGTGTAGTTTTTTTATTAATCTGGGAATTAAGATAGATGGCCCAGAACTTTTGGTGATGGTAGAAGATGGACCAGGTTGAGGTGGAGGTGAAGCTGTTGAAGAAGATAATGGACCAGGTCTGTAGCAGGTCTTCTTTCTGGATTGGAAGACATTGCAAGACTTTCTCAATGGATGGACAGAGATGTGATGGTGCAGATTAGATTATTTTCAATACAGTATTTGCAAGGACCCATTTCAGAGGTAGATTTGGGAAGAAGGTTGAACATGGTGGCTTGATGAAGATATAATGTGGAAATTCTGAATTGGAGGGAGGATGTGGTCTTCCGACATTGGCAGGGGCCTTTTTTGTGTGATTTGGAGCTGTTTGTGCATGTCTTAATTGACATCTGTTGAAAAATTGGGTATTTTTCTGGTTTTATTCCATGGATATTGGGACTGCGCGTATGTGGGTACTATCATTGAATAGCCCCAGTTTTTTTATATATTTCATGTCTTGATAATATTTTTCATATTCTAAGTTTTCAGGGGTCAATTCCTCATTCTTCAGTTACAAAAGATAGCTGTTTAATTTTGTTTTTTGTGTTTTACGGGCTAACCTTAAGTCTTATGGGTAAGTACTTAAAACCATTGGATAGGGCTAATTTTTCTCTATATTTCATGTCCCAATGTTGTTATAGTGTAATTCTGTGTTTTAAGGGTTTTAGTAGTTGTAGCTAATTTTTCTAAGTAGATTAGGTGTTTTTATTGGTTTTCTGGCTTCAGGGAGGCTGGGCCGCTTCAGGCGGCACCTCCGACGTCAGGCGACCCACCCGCCTCTGTTTTAGAAGGCTGGAGAGCGCTTCTGGAGGGTTTTTATTCAATTTGGCTGGTACAGGCGCCAAATTTGTTGGTGTGCATGGGCTCTTAGAAAGTGGTCTGTGTGTACATAGTGAAAAAGACAGTTTGGGGCAACTTTAATTATCATACAACCATCCGGAGTTGATATCCTTGTTCCTCACTCAGTTTTCACTGTTTTTGGCCACAATTGGCTGTGTTTGTTGCAAGGTTAGTTCTTCATTTAACTCAACTTTGGCAACTGTTTTCTCTGGTGTAGTCTTGCAAGCTATAAAAAGTATTATTGCTGTCTCTGGTGTGGATTTTCAACCTAAATCAAATATAATTGCTTTCTCTGGTGTGGACATTGGTCTACATTTCAGTTCTTTGTCTGTTAGTCTGTCTGGGGACTACTTTCATGGCTCATCAAGCAGTCAAGTGTGTTGAAAAAGGGTGTTAGCAAAACAGGAACCAACTTACTTTAGCAAGTAAATCTCACTCTATTTTTCTAAAGGGACAGGGGATTTTCTCTCTGGTTTTTCTCCAACTCCCTTGTTCAAGGCCTATAGCTAGTACTATAGGATTTTCTACACCATTTAAGTTAAGGTGTTACAAACTTAATCAAAAGTGTCCTTCTGAATGACAGTCCAACTCTCAGAAGGACAATTTTATAATGCATATCATTAAGGTATTATATATAACCATTTTATCTTTAAATTTTATAAAACTGTCTTTCTCTGTGATGAACCATTGTTTAGGTGATCACATTAAGTAGTGTGAATGACATGAGCTCTTTTAATAGTCTTATTAATGGAACATTGGTTAAACATTAAAATGAAGGTGTTACAGAATTGGTCAAAAGTGTCCTTCTGTATGATGGTCCAAAACTTAGAAGAACACTTTTTTAATGCATAAAAGATAGATATGTGTACATATAATACCTAGATGATATGCATTAAAAAAGTGTACTTCTGATCATTTTACTGTCATTCAGAAGGGCACTTTTGACCAAGTCTGTATCACCTTCACTTTTGTGGTTAGCCAACAATCAAATACTATGGAAATTAGCAAAGCCCTTGTCATCCTATTTCCCAGAACCTAAAGTGTCAACCTGAGAAGTACACTTTAATAATTACAACTACCCAATTTGCACAGGCTTATACCCTTACCGATATGCTTTATAAAAGTATCATTTTCAACATCTTTTAATGCTCAGAAGGACACTTGGTGCCATATAAAGCCAGATACCACTGTTTTTTAATTGTATATAATATATTAATCCTATATTTAAAAAATTCATGTTATTAAATTATCATTAGTCTAGGAAAATATTCTGGCCAATTTCTTTGGATAACAAAATAATACTATCTTAAAAAAATAACATAATAGAAAGCATATTTCAACACACAGTTATTATTAAAAACATAGCATTAAGCCATTAAATTTTTGAAAAATCAAACAATAATATTTTCTTAACATATAATAAATATATCTAACTGCCAATCATCCTTTTTTTATTATGATCAAAGTATATCATTCTGCCAGATGCATGTGGCACACAAGATTCAATAATACCTGAATCATAGATATTAAATTGGTAAGGACAAGTTCATTATAATCTTATTATGAGAAGATAAATATTTTCCCATTCATATGTGGAAACTGTGATATCTGAATTTTCTTGACTTAGGCCATTTAATGAAATTATTTAGGAAAATCATAGGAGTTGTAAAATAATAATGCTTCAACATTCTTTACATTTGCATTTAAAAATTTTTTTCTTAGTAACAGATTGATTTATTAATCAATACATACTTTAGCAAAAATATAGGTGGGACAAAAAATTTATTAACCATGCCTTTCAAAGGTTCAAAAACCTAATAATGTATTAATTTGACCTGTTACAGCCTTGTTTATGCTTTATGTCACCCACTAGCACAAATGTGCATCTGACCGTCAGTCAAGTACTTACTGGAAGCCAATATTCTGAGATTAAAGCATTAATCAAGTATCTTGTTAACCAGTCCACACAATATTTGATGTGGTGAAAAATGATTTGACTCATAATATTCCTAGCAATAACTAGTTTGATAAAGATAAATGCCTAGGGGAAAAAATTTGCACCAGATGTCTAGGCCTATTTTATATCATTCATTGTGTTCCATCAAAAATGGTTGTCAGAGTTAATCTGAAATCAGCATCATTTATACCTTTTGCTGATGGATCACGTATGAATATATCAATCATAGGGCATTACATTGAATGCACAGACTTTTTAAAGATAATTTATTATACAAATCAGCCAAAAATGCTATCTCTGACCCACAAGACTTGATAATACCAGAATGTTCATCTCCAAAACATTGGTTCATCATTTCCCTACTATCAACTTGTTAAAGAAAAATAATCTGCACCATCTATAGTTTTAGACATATTTTACTAGATGTCATGAGCTACTGAGTTGATCAAATACCCACCCATCAAATTTAAATATGATGTTAATTCACAACACATATCTTTACTGGTGTTCACACCATTGGTAACTGATCATTACAATATTAAAAAATATCTAAAGTATTTTCTGTGATAACAAGATCCCACAAGTCAAAATTCACTTTAGAGAACTATCCATGTCTATTGTCAACTCTTAATATTATTCAAAGAGTGAGTGACTTGAACATTTGTGAGCCAAAATCTTCAGTCATAAGGTCAATATGACAGTTAAACCAACATTCACTTAAAATGAAAGTTAAAAGATACCATCACTACATTTTTTCCTGACTGTTATTAATTTTAATCAGGTAATTCTGTTTTTCAATGGTCATAATATAGAGCCAAAATTAACTTGCACCGGAATCAAATCTTCATAATGGAAAATATTCAATAATATTAAAGAGTAACATCAATATTGAGAAAGGCTCTGGCACAGCTAGATCAAATACTTATGAACCAAAAGTCATTTTCAATATTCAAAATTATTCAAAAAAATTAAGGAATAATAATAAATTATGGTCACCTTCCATAATTCTACACTCATGATACCCTCTGCTCAAGAATGAGTGCACAATTTTATTTTAGTGGTTGCTTGACCACTGCTACCAACCCCATACTACTAGTCAAGAATGAAAATCCATGATTGAAGTTGCAAATTTTGCTTGCCACTGTTTTAATATGCTATATTCATTTCATATTGCATGCCAGCTTTTTTGCATCCCAGTTCCCCCACACTACTAGCAGAGTATGAAAATCTATCAGTGAAATTTCAAGTTTAGAATGCCACTGTTAATTATGCAATATTCATTTTCATATTGCATTCCAACTTATTTGCATCCCAGTTGGTAATCTCATTTTGCATTCAACCCGAAATACACAAATCAAATACAACAAATGATTATTCAACACAATTTGGCACATTGAATTTGGGGCACATAGACATGATAAAATATACATATCTCTTTTATATTTTTTCCTCAAAAGCTTTATGCAGAGAATAAAAATGAGATGAACAACAAATAAGTAAACTACAGAGGATATTAATTTTTTACATAGAGTCTTCCATATTTAAAGCTATATAAACTACGCAATATAAGGGGTGGACTTGCTAGCAAGTCCCCAACCTGAACTCAGACAGAACTCAGATGGAACTCAGACTGAACTCATACTGAACTCCTACTGAACTCTACTTGAAGACCCACAAAAACTGTTCTGCTGAGTGGTGTTCATCCCTGATTGTATGGTTCCTTTGTCAATAGCTCAATGTGTGTTCAATCTGTGGTGAATTTGAGTCCAAGGTTGTGGACTTGCTAACAAGTCCGCCACCTGTATTGCGCGGTGATAGATAATGCTCACAGTTAAAATTTGCTTTTTAAACTTGATGAAGAATTTCTCACCAAGGATATGGGTTTTTTCAATATAGTTTTTCAAGGCATATTTCCTAACAATATAATGAAAACTAAGGTTATTGTAAAAAAATCTTAAATTATCATTACTCTTTTCCCTTTCAAAATTTTAGGTCACATGACTTATTTTTCACTTTTCTCTGTAGAAGCTTGATTTTCACATTCTGTATGCATGAATATTTCATGTTACATATGCATTATGCATTCACATTCAATATGCAATTTGAAATTTGAAATATGCAATATGAACTATGCAATGTACAATATGAATTAGGCAATATGAAATATGAAATAAGCAATATGCACTATGCATTATGCATTATGCAGTATGCAATATGAATTATGCAATATGCAATATCCAATATGAATTATATATTATGCATTATTTATTATTCAATATTCATTATTCATTATTCATTATCCATTATGCATTATGCAATTTGCAATTTTCATTATGCAATATGAAAAATTCAATATGTAATATGCATTATGCATTATGAATTATGCAATATTCAATATGAAATATTTAATATACTATGCATTATGATTTATGCAATATGCAACATAAATTATTCAATATTTAATATTCAATATGCATTATGTGTTATGAATAATTTAAATTGCATATTGAGTATGCCTGCATAAATGGTAATGAATATGTATGAATTTTCAATATGCATCAATAATGTAATTTGAGTACACATGCATAATGTGTAGGTTAGATCAATGTGTGCACAATTGTTGCTAAACTAAGGATCAAATTACAGTTTTGTTGGATCAACTTTTGCTGAATGTAGGGCACACTGGGCCTTAAACAAGGACAAATCTCAGACTAAATGTGACTCTAATTTATTCTCAATGTCACATTTATGGAAGGTCTGATACATGGCATAAATTAGGGTCACCATGTAGTTCAAAGAATGGGAACTGCCAGAAATTCACCCCCAAATTTCCTGTAGTGAATGTGAGTATATTTTCTTTTTTAGACTACTACTTTTCTATACATGCTTGAAGATAAATATATTTCACTAATGTGTACTTATACACTATATATATATTTTTTGAATATTTTAGTTGAATTAAAATTCTTAATTTTTGATGTTACAAGATAGATTCTATAATAATAAAGCGCAACAAACTTTGACATTTCAAAAGCATTTGTACCTCAGATATAAACCAAAAAATCAGTGACCTATTAATAGGTGGATTGTTCTATGAGTTAAATAGTTCAAAAATCAAGTCTTTAACTATTTATGATGTTCTTAAAAAAATTTAACATTAATATTTATTTCTTGTTTATGTTCATAATTAATTCAATAAGGTGAAATAATTATGATACAGCTCTTAATTTGGCAATATAACTCCCTCTATAGCATCCCTTCTTGTTATCAACTAATTTTCACTTTTCTACTTTTCCTGATTATACTATATATCCAATTATCCTTGACTTCCTTCCCCTTGTTTTCCATCTCATTATAGTTCTTTTTGTGCCTGTAACATTGGTTATGGGCTTATCATCTTCAGTCACTATAAATCTGACTTTTTTTACTTTGATAATATTCTTCTGTTGGGGTTTCAACCTGGGTTCTGCATTGTTTTTAGTGCCAGTCATGGTTTTAGCCAAACACCTGGCTACCTAGATTTGTACATATAGGAACATTAATATCATGTATGCATTATTCTGAATATTATTTAACCAATTTCAAATAAAAATACAAAGTTTTAAAATATGGTTTTCTACATAACTATGTCTAGGTTTAAGTTTCACTTCTAATTTAAGGATATTTTATGTTCTTTTAAGTGATATCATATACATCTAGAATAATTTTAAAAAATGTATTGGACAATTGTTTTAAAGAACCTCAAACCATATTATAAATAAAAATGTACATCAACTCAATAACTTAATTCATAAATGTATTGTTTTAATTATAATTTATTTTTAATTGTATATCTATAAGTAAATCATTGTCTATATAAAGTAGGTTAGTCGTATAGAGGTACAGTCTGAAAAATATGTTGATAGGCTCCTACACACTATGTACTTTAAAAGTTAAGTTATATAACTGTTGTGATTTTTGGAAGATATATATTTCATATTGGGGACCCATAAGTAATTCAATAGCCTATTAAGAAAAAAATGATAAACACTATATATTGTTTTCATTTACCTATTAGTTTAATGTATTTCAGAAATCAAGTTTTTTAAGGTATGTGTTACCTAAATCATAAAAAAATATTAATGTAACTTCAATGAAAGTGTCTTAAATTTTTAAACTAATACATTTATTTACATTCTTGATGATGAATATATTTCTGTAATGTGTACTTAAAAACTATATAATTTTAAATGAATACTATATTAAATTAAAAATCTTAATTTTTAATTTTTCAAGATAGATTCTATAACAGTTATGAGGAAAAAATTTTGACTTATAAAAAGTCATTGTACTTTAGATATATACCAACAAATAAGTGAACTATTAATTAATAATTTGTCCAATTAGTACAATAGTTGAAATATCAAGTCTTTAACTATATATGATGTTTTAAGAAAAATTAACTTTTAATATTTATCTGTTTTTATGTTCATAATTAATACAATATAGTAATATAATTATAATACAGCTTATAAATTAGCCCTTTAACTCACTCTAAAGCATTCCTTCTTGTTATCAACTCAATTTTCACTTTTTTCCTTTTCCTGATTATCCTAAATATTCAATTATCCTTGACTTCCTTCCCCTTGTCTTCCATCTAATTATAGTTTTTTGGTTCCTGTAACATTGTTTATGGGATTATCATCTTCAGTCATCAAAAATCTGATTTTTTAAACTTTTTTAATATTCTGCTGTTGGGGTTTGAACCTGGGTGCTACAGTGTTTTTGGTGCCAGTCATGGCTGCAGCTAATAACTTGGCTACCTAGATTTGTACATATAGGAAAATTAATATCAAGTATGCTTTATTCTAAATGTCATTTACCTAATTTCAAATACATAAATAAAGTTTTAAAATTTTGTTTTCTACATAACTATTTCTAGGTTTAAGTTTCACTTATTATTTAAGGACTTAATATTTTTTTCAGTGATATCTTATACATCTAGCATGATTTTTAAAAATGAATTAGACAAATGTTTTTTGGATCCTTGAACCATATTATAAATAAACATGTAAAACAACTCAATAAGTTAAGTCATACATGCATTATGTTTTAATTAAAAAAGATTTTTAATTGTATATCTATAACTAAATCATTGCCTATTTGAAATAGTTTAGGAGTACAGTCTTCAAAATTTTTTGATAGGCTCCTACACGCTATGTACTTAATAAGTAATGTTCTAAAACTCTTGTGCTTTTTGGAAGATATATATTTCATATTGGGGGCCCATAAGTAATACACTAGCCTATTATAAAAATTGATAAATATTACATATTGTTTTTATTTACCTATTAGTAAAATGTATTTTATAAATTAAGTTGTATAAGTTATGTGTTAATTAAAATCATAAAAAAATATTAATGTAACTTCTATGTAAGTAAATTTTTTTTAAACTATTACATGTCTTTATATGCTTGAAGATAAATTATTTCAGTAATATGTACTTACACACTATATAATTTTATTGAATATTATAAACGAATTAAAATTCTTAATTTTTGATTTTAGAAGATAGATTCTATAACAATTAAGAGCAAAAAATTTTGACTTATCAAATGTCTTTATACATCATATATATATCAAAAGAAGTAACCTATTAATAAGTGTTAGGTCCTATGAGAAAAATACTTGAACTATCAAGTCTAGTTATAAAAAAATTAAAACATTAATACTTATCTTTTTTTATGTTAAATTTAGAATTTAAATGTGAAATTAGTTTAATACAACTCATAATTTGGCCCTATAACTCCCTGTAAACATCCCTTCTTGTTATCAACTCAATTTTCACTTTTCTCCTTTTCCTAATTATCCTAAATATCCCATTATCCTTAACTTCCTTCCCCTTGTTTTCCATCTCATTATAGTTTCTTTTTATGCCTGTAACCCTAGTTATGGGCTTATCATCTTCAGTCACCATAAATCTGACTTTTTATACTTTGATAATATTCTGCTGTTGGGGTTTTAACCTGGGTTCTGAAGTCTTTTTGGTGTCAGTCATGGTTGCAGCTAACCACTTGGCTACCTAGATTTGTACATATAAAACATTAATTTCATGTATGCATTATGCTCAATTTCATTCAACCAATTTTAAATCAATATATAAAGTTTTAAAATTTGGTTTTCTACATAAATATGTCTAGTTTTAAGTTTCACTTATTATTTAAGGACTTGATATGTTCTTTTGAGTTATATCTTATACATCTAGTGTGTTTTTAAAAATGTATTGGACAAATATTTTATAAACCTTGAACCATATGATAAATTAACACATACAACAACTCAATAAGTTAAGTCCTACATGCATTATCTTTTATTTAAAATAGATTTTTAATAGTATATCTATATGTGACTCCTTGTCTACATGAAATTGTTTAGTGGTATAGTCTTATCAATAGGGATTCTCAAAGTTAGAAATTTGTAATTATTCAAAAGGTATCTCACAGCACAAAAATAAAGCAAAAAGCATGACATTGATTCTCATTAAAAATTTTTTTTGGGGGCACAAGATGGCATACCTTAAAAAATAATCATGGTTGTTTTGGTGCAAAAAAAGAGGTATTTAGAAATGGAAGATTTCTAACTTTGATACACCCTAATATTTTGATAGTCTCCTAAATGCTATGTTCTTAATAAGTTATGTTCTAAAACTATTGTAATCTTCAGAAGATGTATATTTCATATTGGGGGCCTATACGTAATACAATAGCCTATTTAGAAAAATGATAATGACTATTGATTGATTTCATTTACCTATTTTTATAATGTATTTCATAAATTAAGTTTTATAAGGTATGTGTTAATTAAAATCATAAAAAATTATTAATTTAACTTCTATGAGAATAAATTTTCTTTTTTAGACTATTAAATGTCTTTTTGTGCTTGAAGATAAATTATTTCAGTAATATGTACTTATACACTATATAATTTTAATTTAATAATATAGTTGAATTAAAACTCTTAATTTTTGATTTTACAAGATAGATTCTATAACAATTAAGAGCAAAAAATTTTGACTTATCAAATGTCTTTGTACATCAGATATATATCAAAAAATAAGTAACCTATTAATAATTTATTGATCCTATGAGTAGAATAGTTGAACTATAAAGTCATTAACTATATATGATATTTAAAAAAAAATAAAACTTTAATATTTATCTGTTTTTATGTTAAAATTAAAAAAATGTGAAATAATTATAATACAGCTCTTAATTTGGCCCTTTAACTCATGCTATAGCATCCCCTCTTGTTATTGACTCAATTTTCACTTTTTTTCCTTTTCCTCATTATCCTAAATATCCAATTGTCCTTGACTTCCTTCCCCTTTTCTTCCATATAATTTTAGTTTTTTTGGTTTCTATAACATTGGTTATAGGATCATTATCATCATTCACCATAAATCTGACTTTTTATACTTTGATAATATTCTGCTGTTGGGGTTTGAATATGGGTTCTGCAGTGTTTTTGGTGCCAATCATGTTTGCAGCCAACCACCTGGCTACCTCGATTTGTACATATAGGAAGATTAATTTCATGTATGCATTATGCTCAATTTCATATAACCATTTTCAAATCAATATATAAAGTTTTAAAATTTAGTTTTCTACATAACTATGTCTAGGTTTTAGTTTCACCTATTATTTAAAGACTTGATATGTTCTTTTGAGTGATATCTTATACATCTAGCATGTTTTTATAAAATGTATTGGACAAATGTTTTTTAAAACGTTAAACCATATTATAAATAAACACATAAAACAACTCACTAAGTTAAGTCCTACATGCATTTTTTTTAATAAAAATAGATTTTCAATTTTATATCTATAAGTGACTCTTTTCCTATATGAAATAGTTTATAGGTACAGTGTTAACAGTATGTTGATAGGACCCTACACACTACATTCTTAATAAGTTATGTTCTCAAACTATTGTGATTTTTGGAAGGTGTATATTTCATATTGGGGGCCTTGTCATGCGCCACGTGACACTTGAGGCAAAAGTAGCTCATTAAGTCAATAATAAAAGGTTCAAATCCATACTCGAAGCGCAGAAAGCAATTCTACATAGCAACTGCAACTTTCCTTTGTGTACTCGCTATTTAACCGTGCTAGCCTAAACTTTAAATCTAAATTAGTCAATCTCTCAATAGTGTGTCTTGGTCTTTTTCTCAATAGGCAACGCACAGTGCAATAGTTAATATAATAGTACATTAAAAGGTTTATGAAATGTCTGTGGGTTATTAAGGGGTAGTGAGCATGGAAGGAATGGTTAGTGGAGGATTAAGGGGTTAACGGATGTTAGTGAGAGGGGTCCAGGTGTAACGGATGTATTTTGATGGTCTGTGGTGTGCCGAATAGTGGATGGGTATGAGGTCAATGCGATGAGGAGTAAAGGATATAAAAGGGGTTGGGTTTTTGGTTCGATATTCTTTAGAATTAAATTATAAAACGTATTTATAGTTAATAGTGGTAAAATCTTTTAAGTTAAATCATTATTATTGTATCTTTCTTTATTTTCTCAATAATCATTTCTAAATCCTAAATCTTTGATTGTTGAGTTATCAACGCTTTGTGAGATCTTAAGAATTTTAATATTACCTTTCAATTATATTATAATCCTTCCCAAACATAACTCACAGCAGTAGTTCTTCCTTTGAGTCATCTTCGAATCACTTCCTCAAATCATTCCTCTGTGCTTTGAAGAAGTCTCTAAACTCCTCATCTCTCTTACAGGAACATCCTCAACCTTGTGCGTAGTTCGTCTGGTGATAGTATAATTTAATTCTCAGTAGTTCTCATTCTTTGCACTACTACGTCCCTTTTCAGGTGTTTTCTCTAAATTCTTAAAATGGCACCTGTTCAACGCACTCCTCCTACGGGCGCTACTACTAGAGCTTGCGCCAGAGGCAGGCCAACAGCCACTCGTCCTGTTTCCCGCACTCACTCTTGGAGCCACTCGACCTTAGGGAAAGGCAACATTCAGTCCAATCTGTAGAAGACATCCCTCAAGATTTTGATGATTCTAGTGATGATGAAGAAGGAGAGTATACAATGCACGAGGCACCATCCCCCCCTGCTAATCACCCTTCTAATCAACCTTCAGAACCTGGACCATCTAATTCACTGGAAGATTTCATGAGACTTTTCATGAAGACAGTTTCAAATTCAACGTCTTCAGAGGGATCTAAATTCAAAACTCCTTCTATGAAATCTCCTGATAAATTTGATGGAGAACATCCAGACAGATTGCGACCCTTCATGAAAACCTGCAAGCTTCTGTTCCATAATGACCCTCAAACCTTCAATAACGACAGATCGAAGGTTGTTTACGCTTCTTCATTCCTAGCAGGAAAAGCAGCAAGATGGTTCAAACCTTATCTCCTCATGCTCTCTTTGACCGAAACCCACTTACTTATTAATAACTGGGAAAAGTTTGAAGACCAACTCTTCATGTTGTTCAGTGACCCTAATGAAACTGAAAAAGCAGAAATTGAACTTGATTTTTTTTGCATGAGTGATAATGGTAAAGCTTCTGAATATATCTCAAATTTAAGAGCACTTCAAACTCGAGTAGGTAGGAATGATGCTGCCCTCAAGTATCATTTCAAAAAGGGACTTACTTCAAGGATTCTGGATCAATTAAATCTTCACGGTCAGAAGATGACTACTTTAACTGATTAAATGAATTGAACTCTCGAACTCAACGGCGTTTACCAAGGACGACTTCAACATCATTGATACACCAACAAATCTCAAGGCCTAAATTTTAAATCGGGATCTCTTCACACCCACGGTGTGGTAGCCTAAAGTTTAGTATGGCACCTAAGTACGTAAATAGAGTTTTTACGGTGTGCAAGATTGGTGTTATTATTTTTTTATAAAAGGGTTTTATTTAATTTATTTGAGTTTTAAATATGAAGAAATTGGTCAAGAGCAAATTCCTACGCAAAAACAATTTATTTTACAGAGAAAACTTATTTTTAAGGTCTGATAAAATTTATCAGTATCAAGTCAAGTCACTCAAGAACCTTGGGAAATTTTCCCAGAATTTTTACTATTTTTCTTATATTTTTAAATGAATTTTAAAGTTTTATAGAAATATTTACGTTTTTAGAAATTACTTAACTTTGATGAATTTTCACGGGGTAATTAGAGCTGCGCAGACTACGAAAATTAGTTTGGAATGTAAAGAGGAAGTAGCTCTATTATGTGTAATTTTTATAGATTTTTTGTTATAGTTTTAAAGGTTCTAATTCAGTCCGGACGGACTCCATTTGGACAAGTACGGGCTCCGGATTGACTCTGGCTGAGCTCTGGAGGGGAAACTTAGGCACGTGACTAGGTATACTTAAGAGTCTCTCAGACTCGAAATTGGGAATCATCTTACAATAATTAGGAAAGATACAGCTTAATCTTTAACCACCACAGTCTCATTTTTTCACGGGGTGATTAGAGCTGCGCAGACTATGAAAATTAGTTTGGAATGTAAAAAGGAAGTGGCTCTATTATGTGTAATTTTTCTAGATTTTTTATTATAGTTTTAAAGGTTCTAATTGAGTCCGGACGGACTCCGCTTGGACTCCGTACGGGCTCTGTACGAGCTCCGGATGGGCTCCGGATTGACTCTGGCTGAGCTCTGGAGGGGAAACTTAGGCACGTGACTAGGTATACTTAAGAGCCTCTCAGACTCGAAATTGGGCATCATCTTACAATCATCAGGAAAGATACAGCTTAATCTTTAACCACCACAGTCTCATTTTTATTACTCAACAAATTAAATAAATTGTAATACCCTTATAACTTTATATTTTATATATAACATTTTAGAAATACTACTCAACAATTTAAATCACACTTCATACAGGGTATCTTTAGAAAGGTCTTCATCACTGGGACTTGATTATTGCTGTCTCATAAAAATTCAAATTATTATAAAAACATAAAAGTCAATCTTTTCAGATCTTTCACTGGTACACCTTAATTGTTGTTATCAGTATTTCTTTCTCAACAGCCACTTTTACTTAAATCTCAATAAGCGTTAAATATTTTAGAGTTTCATTATTTTTATCAATCAGATCCAAGTAGACTGGTTAGCTTAGTGATTTAGAATTCCCATTTTGTTATTTTTATTGGAAGGACGGGGTTTTCAGCTAAATCCACATATCTCCTCTGGATCCTGCTTACAGCAAGGTGACTGTAAGAGTTTACCTTACCATAGTTGGCGCCCAAGGTGGAGTTCTATTTCTCTAGCTTTCTTTAAAGACTTATTTGGATCAAGAACGTTCTTAGCTTGCAAGAGGCTTTTTTTCTGGAACTCTAACTGGATTTTTGTTATTGGCCTGCAAGAGGCTTGTTATTTTATTGATTGTTACCACTTTTCATTACTTTTTGGGATGTCTTCTTCTGCTCATTCTTCTGGATCTCCTCAAACTCTTACTCCCTGTGTTAGGATTGTTTCTTGGGATGGCCCAAAGTTTGATGGGGAGGAGGTTAAATGGTTCATTAGCAGGTATGAAGCTGCTGCTGCTGTTGATGGTGCTTCTCATGTGGATATGGTGAAGCAAGTTAGATTTTTTATTGCTGATAGGGAGGTGGAAAAAGAGGTTATTGCTATGCAGGCATTTAAGGACAAGGATTGGGTTAAGCTTTCTAAAGCTATGGTTGATAGATGGGGTGTTAGGTTTACTATGATGGACCTCAATAAAATTGTTGGAGACTCGCAAGCAAAAGGTGGAGTTTCTTCTATGGCAGACTTCAAAAAGCTGTGTGTTCAGTTTGATGAAGTGGTGGATTATCTCATATTGGTGGACAAGTTAGTGCATGAGAGCCAGGAAAAAGATTTGTTTTGGTCAGAATGCAGTAAGGATATTGGAATGGACATCTTGAAGGATCTTTCAAGAAAAGATTTGATGAAGGAGCTGCCTAAAAGTGAGCAGAAACTGCCGGATCTGGAGGTTATCAAAGAGAACATTCAGGCCCATCTCAAGTTGTTAGCATTGGACAAATATCAAGAGTCCTGCACTCAATATGTTAGCAAGGTTAGTGAAGTTTTGGCCGAAAACAACGATCTTATGGTCAAAGCCCAGGAGGCCAAGAAGGCACAAATGGGATTACTGGCTGCAAAAGTTGAGGGCAATGTAGATAATAAGATGGTCGATCATTTGGCCAATTTAACTAAACAGTTAAAAATATTTGTTCAAGAAACCCAGAAGGCTAACAAGGCCCCAATCGCTTCTTCGTCGACGTCGACTTCTTATCAATCTAGAGGCTATGAACGTCGAAATTATAATGGCAATAATAATGGTAACCACTTCCCAGGCAATGGTAGAAATGGTGGAAATGGTGGTAGTAGTTATAGAGGTGGCTACAATGAGCCAAAGGTGTGCTCCTATTGTAATAAGAGGGGGCACAGAGCAACAGTTTGTTTTGCTCTTGATAAGGATATGGATGCTGGGCAAGTTTTATTTGATGGTAAATTTTATAAATTTCCTGATGGTTCGTTCATCAAGCCCAGTGATGGACAGTCTCCTTCTGATTTGGTCAGAAGAAGTTTAACGGCTGAAAGGAGAGCCAGATTTGAAGAGGTGACGGATGAAGATGTTAATGCCAAGGGTGGCAAAAATGGTAATGGTAATGGTGGAAAAGCTGACAAAGGTAAAGAGAAAGAGGTCAGTAAAGCAACATTTTCTACTTCTTTTGGTGGTTTAGAGCTGGTGATGGGTGCCCAGGTGGAGGGTAGCTGTATGGCTGGCAAATACGATGTTAATGCTGCTAGAAGAGCAGCTGCTACTAAGGCGAAGAGTAGCATTCAGAGCCAATTGAAGGCTAATTGTCACGCGCCACGTGACACTTGAGGCGAAATTAACCCAATAAATCAATAATATCGAGTCCTACATCTATACTCGAAGCGCAGAAAGCAATTCTCCATAGCAACTGCGATTTTTCCTTTGTGTACTGACTATTTAACTGCGCTAGCCTAAACTCTAAATCTAAATTAGTCAATCTCCCAATAGGGTACCTTAGTCCTTTTCAATAAGCGACGCACAGCGCTAGGATCAATGAAATAGTACAGTAGTAGTTTTTTTATTAAAGTTTTGTTAATTAATTAAGAAGGGGTATATTGAGCATGGGCGGATATTTAGTGAAGAGGGTCTAAGTGTATGTTAGTAATGGTCAATGGAATGGGAATACTGCGATGGAAGTAAGGTCATGGGAAGAGGAACAAAGGATATAAAAGGGGTTGGGTATTTGGTTCGATATTCCTTAGAATTAAATTATAATATCGTATTTACATTAATAGTGGTAAATTCTTAAAAGTTAAATCATTGTTATTGTATCTTTCTTTTACCTTCTCAATATTCATTTCTAAAATCCTAAATCTTTGATTATTGAGTTTCCAACCCTTCGTGAGATTTTAAGAGTTATTATTACCTTGGAACTAGTTTATAATTCTTCTTGATCGAACCTCGAACCTATAGCTATTACTTCGAGCGACCTTCGAATAATTTCCTCAAATCATTCCTCTGTGCTTCAAAGAAGTTTCTAAATCCCTCATCTCACTTTCAAGAACATCCTCGACCTAGTGCGTAGGTTGTCCGGTGACAGTATAATTTAATTCTCCGTAGTTCTCATTCTTTGCACTACTACGACTTTTTTAGGTGCTTCCAAAATTTTAATGGCACCTGTTCAACGCACTCCTCCTACGGGCGCTACTACTAGAGCTCGCGCTAGAGGCAGGCCAACAGCCACAAGGTCCGTTTCTCGCACTCACTCTTTGGAACCACTCGACCTTAGGGAACGGCAACACTCAGTTCAATCTGTAGAAGACATTCCACAAGATTTTGAGGATTCTAGTGATGAAGAAGAAGGAGAGGATACAATGCATGAGGCACCATCCGCCCCTGCCAATCACCCTTCTGGCCAATCCTCAGAACCGGGACCATCTAACTCTCTGGAAGATTTCATGAGACTTTTCATGAAAACCCTTTCAAATCCAACGTCTTCAGAGGGATCTAAGTTCAAAACTCCTTCTATGAAATCTCCTGACAAATTTGACGGAGATCACCCCGACAGATTGCAACCCTTCTTGCAAACCTGCAAGCTACTGTTCCATAATGACCCTCGAACCTTTAACAGCGACCGATCAAAGGTTGTTTACGCTTCTTCATTCCTAGCCGGGAAAGCAGCAAGATGGTTCGAACCTTATCTACTCATGCTTTCTTCGACAGAAACCCACTTACTTATCAATAATTGGGAAAAGTTCGAAGACCAACTTTTTACGTTGTTTGGGGACCCTAATGAAACGGACAACGCAGAAATTGAACTTGATTTTCTTTGCATGAGTGATAATGGTAAAGCCTCTGAATATATCTCGAACTTCAGAGCACTTCAAACTCGAGTAGGTTGGAATGATGCTGCCCTTAAGTATCATTTCAAGAAGGGACTTCCTTCGAGGATTCTGGATCAATTAAATCTTCACGGTCAGAAGATGACTACTTTAACAGATTTAATGGATCGAACCCTCGAACTTGACGGCATTTATCAAGGACGACTTCAACATCGTCGATATGCCAACAAATCTCAAGGCCTAAATTTTAAATCGGGACCTTCTTCACACCCACGACCAAATCAATCCTCCTCGACTTAATCCAAATCCAATAAGGGAAAAGATAAAACTCGACCAAAAGGCTCAACCCCAGGCGATATCAGCAAAGTAATGGATCCTAAAGGGGAACTTAAAGAAGCTGAGAGGAAGAGAAGAGCAGATAATGGGTTATGTATGTATTGTGGGTGTAAGCACAAGTTGGAAGACTGTGTAAAGTTGAAGGAAAGAGAAGGTACTAGTTCGAAGTCAAAAAACTAGTAGATAGTTTACTTGTGTGCAAAGCAAACTATCTTATCTCTCCCAGTGCACAGAACCTCCATGTCTTAAGGACTGGAGTTGCCTTAAACCGCTTGAGATTCATTCTTTTTAAGGAGGATATCCCCTTCAGTTGTCTTATAGACTCTGGAGCTTCAATTTCTTTTGTTAGTTTATCTTTTGCCAAGAAGCTTCAACTAACATTTACAGATATCGATCGAACTCCCATCTATTTGGTCAAATCAGAGGAACCCAAATATTGGGTAAGTAAGAAAGTTTTATGGGTTTTCAATTTTCCGAATTTTCCCCCCTTCGAGTGGGAATTATCAGTCTTGGACGCCCCAAGGATGGACGATACCATTCTTGGCCATGACTTTTTAACGCATTGGAATCCCGAAATTGATTGGACCCGGGAATCGATCACCCCACGCTCTAAGTATATTTCTGATTCTTTAATGCAGGTCAATAGGAAGTTAAACAACCCGCCTGACAACGTCCTGCTAGAGGACAAATCTCTGCCAGATGACTTGCAAGCATCTGTACCTTCTTTAAATGAGAAATTGGCTAAACCTTCTAGCTCGATGACTTCACTCGAAGAGGATTTAAATTGCCTCAAAGTAATTGAATTGTGCTCTCTCAATACAGGTATCACCTCGACAGATTCTCTCGAAGATGAAGAGGACGACCAAATAAACGTTGAAGCCATCAAATCAACTCTACCAGAAATCTACCACGATTTCCTCAATGTTTTCTCAATCCGCAAGGCCAATAAGTTACCACCTCATCAACCCTACAACCATCAAATAGAGTTAATAGGCCCAGTACCTCCGGCAGGTCCTGTCTATTCTTTATTGAAGGACGAATCTCAAGTTCTTCGAGACTACATTGCAGAGAATGTAGCCAAAGGTTTCATCAGAGCCAGTAAATCTCCAACCGGCTCCCCTGTCCTCTTTGTAAAAAAGAAGGATGGTAGTCTTAGGTTGTGTGTTGACTATAGAAAGCTCAACACAGTCACAAAGAAGAATGCATATCCTGTTCCTCCTATGTCATTACTTCTTACCCTTTTCAATGGTGCTAATTTCTTTTCTAAAATTGATCTTAGAGGCGCTTACAATCTTATTCGCATTGCGGAAGGTCATGAACCACTGACTGCAATGCGCACTAGATTTGGTAGTTTTGAATATTTAGTTATGCCTTTTGGATTATGTAACGCACCTTCAACTTTTCAAACTTTTGTTAATGATATCTTTCAAGATGTTGTTGAACAATTTGTAGTCGTCTATTTAGATGATATTTTAATATTCTCGAAAACACTGGATGAACATATTCATCATGTTTGACAGGTCCTAAATCATCTTTGAGATCATGGTCTCTACGCCAAGCATAATAAATGTGAATTCCACCTTAAATCAACTGATTTTTTGGGTTTTACGTTGTCCACTGACGGTTTAGTCATGGATGACAAAAAAGTCCAGAAAATCCTGGAATGGCCTGAGCCCAAAAACATTAAATCACTCCAAGGATTTTTGGGTTTTGCAAACTTCTATAGAAGATTTATTAAAGATTACTCTAAAACTATTTCCAATCTTACTTCTCTTCTTAGAAAAGATATTCCTTTTGTTTTCACTTCTACAGCACAAAAGGAATTCGAAGCACTAAAAACGGCGTTCACCACAGCCCCAATTCTTCGGCATTTTGATCCTTCGGCCTCGACAATAGTTGAGACAGATGCGAGCGATTATGCTATTGCAGGGGTCATCTCCCAATTAAATCCTGAAACAAATTTGTTTCATCCTGTTGCTTTTGAGTCACGCAAACTCATAGCCGCGGAATTAAATTATGAAATTCATGACAAAGAGCTTTTAGCTATTATCCATTGTCTTAAAAAATGGCGTTCTTTTCTACTCAGCCTAGATATTCCTTTTCAAATTTTAACTGATCACAATGCTTTGAAATACTTCATGTCTTCCAAAGTGTTAACCAGGCGTCAAGCCAGGTGGGCTGAATTTTTGTCTGAATTTTCTTTCTCTATTTCCTATCTCCCAGGAAAAAACTGCATTGTCCCAGATATCTTGTCACGTCGGGACGACGTTTACCCACAGCGGGGGGACGCATTTGCTGACAAGAACCCAGCAAATGTGCAATCAATCTTCAACGAATCAATGTTAACAACTCATCAACTTAATTCGATGACAATTCAATCTTTTCGAAATCCACTATCCAACATCCTCGAAGCTCAGTCGAAGGACGATTATTGTTTAGGGTTAAAAGACAAAATACTCTCGAAGCAAGGGGCCAAAAGATTTAGTATTGAATCAGGTCTATTAGTCTTCGAAGGTAGAGTAGTCATACCCGACAACAATGAGATAAAATTATGGATTTTCAATAGTCGACATGATTCTCCGTTAGCTGGTCATTTTGGGGTTGATAAAACCTACCAGTTAATAGCGAGGGATTTCTTTTGGCCAGGTATGACCAAGGAAATCAAGGCCTATATAAAAGCTTGTTACGAATGTAATAGGAATAAGGCTCCACGTCACCGGAAGCATGGGTTGCTTCAACCACTTCCTATTCCCTCTAAACCTTGGGAATCTTTATCGATGGATTTCATTTCTCAACTTCCTATTTCTAATGATTTTGATGCTATATTAGTAATAGTAGATAGATTTTCAAAAATGTCTATTTTTATTAAAACCACTACTACTGCTACAGCAGAAGATTTGTCAAAATTGTTTCTAGAATATGTATTTTCTAAAAACGGCTTACCAAATGATATTATTTCAGACAGAGGCTCATTGTTTGTATCCACATTCTGGACCCAACTGTGTCAACAACTCAATATCACGAGGAATCTCTCCACGGCCTATCACCCTGAAACCGATGGTCAAACAGAAAGAGTTAACCAAATCCTCGAACAATATCTTCGAATGTATGTCAGTTACCAACAAGACGATTGGACCACATGGCTACCATTGGCCGAATTTGCTTATAATAACTCGACTCATTCTTCGACACGACAATCTCCCTTCGAAACCATTTATGGACGACATCCTCGATTCAACTCAATTCATGTAGGAACTAATCATCCTGCAGAACATTATCTTTGAACTATATCACGACTCCAAGAAGAACTTAAAACAAATTTGGAATCAGTGATTCGAAGATACAAGGAACAGGCCGACAAACATCGACAATCTGCTCCTTCCTTTAAACCAGGCGACAAAGTATGGCTCGATGCACGGAACATCCGAACAACAAGACCATCAAAGAAACTGGCTGAAAAGCGCTTGGGACCATTCGAAATCGACTCCGAAGTCTCTAAAACTGCATTTCGACTCAAGTTACCTCCTAAATGGCAGGCGATTCACCCTGTTTTCCATGTATCTCTCCTGGAACTGGCTCGAGAAATATACCCGGGCAAGAACCAACCCCCTCCGGAACCGGTCAAAGTAGAAGATCATCTAGAGTGGGAAGTAAGTCATATCCTTGATTCAAGAATACGCAAGGGGAAACTTCAATACCTCGTGGAATGGGAAGGCTTCCTCAATGACTCAGACAAAACATCCTGGGAACCAGCCATCAATGTTTCCAATGCTCCTGAACTCCTAAAATCTTTTCATTCGAAATATCCTTTAAAACCAAAACCTTAAAATTTCTTTATTTAAAATTTTCTTTTCTTTTCTTTCTTTCTTTAAAATCTAAAACACCTCTTAAATTTCTTAGCCTTGTTTTCTTTTTTCTCTCTTCTTTTTCTTTCTTCTCCTTCTATAAATTTCCTCCAAAACCAACCAAAAATAAAATCAAAATTAAAATTAAATACAATAAAATAAACTAAAATAAAATAAAAATTAAAATTAAATAAAATAAAATAAAATTAAATTAAATTAAATAAAATAAAATAAAATGGAATAAACATAAATAATAAAATAAAATAAAAACTCATAAATATCTCTAAATATTTTCTTCTTTTCTTTTTTCAATTCTTTAAATACATTCTTTTCTTAAATTTAAAATTCTCTTCAAAATTTTCTTTTTAAAAAATTTTTTTTTATTCTCTCTTTTAAAGACTTTCTTTTTCTTCGAATCATCAAATCCTGTATGGCACGACCATTTCCTCGAACTTAACTTCAACCCCTGAATCTCCCTATAATAATTCTTCGAAACAAATAAATCTTCTTTTCAAACTCTCTTAAATTCTACACTTTGTTTTTTTCTTTTCTTTCTCCTTTTTTTTTAAACTAAAATTTCTTTAAAAAAAAAAAAAAAAAAAAAAAAATCCTCAATTTAACAACTCATCTCAATCACAAAACCGTTTTTTTCCTCTCTCTTTTCTTACATAAAAAAATTTTCCTTTTAAAACACTAAAACTTCCTTCAATTAAAACAACCTTTTCCTTTTTTAAAACTTCTTCTTTCAAATTCTAAAATTTTTTATTTAAAACTTCTTTTTTCTTTTTTTTCTCTTCTTTTTCTCTTTCTCAAATCTTGTAAAATTAACAACATTCACCCACAATATAAAAAAAAAAAAATAAATAATACTAATATTAAAAAAAAAAAAAATAAAAAAAAAAATAATAATAAAATAAAACTAAAATACAATTTTTCTTCTACTTCTTTCCATCTCCTTTTCATTTTCAAATTTTCTCTTTTAATTTTTCTCGAACCAATCTTTTCATTTTTTCCAAAACTAACCTTATCTCCTTCCTGCATTTATCAAATACCTCCTCCTCTCCTACCGGAACCACCTCTCCAATCTCCAAGCGCTCCTCCGCCACGTCGAAGGAAGCAGCGTCAATAATAGCGTCGACCTCCCCACATAGTTCTTCCGCGAACCTTACTCGTCGACCTTGACGAGGTTTCTTCGACCACACCTGGTCCAGGGTGTCTTCGGGCTCTTCAACCACTTCCGTGGCTGGAGGGTTTGACTCAGTTGGTATAACCGGCGCAGGCTCCGCAATCGGCTCTTCCAGGTTATTCGATGTCTAAAACACGACTTATCAGTAACTTCATCATTGAAATAAAACAATTAAAACTTACCTCGAAGATGGGATCAGGCTCCAGAAATAACCTGGGCGCCACTTCGACTTCTACCTCTCTCTCTTCCTCATCGTCCTCGATGACCACCCGACGCTTCTTGGGTGCCCGCCCTGGAACAGGGACTTCATCTTCATCCTCCTCCACCAATTCATCGATCTCTTCCTCGACACCTCGCTTTGAACTCGTGGCCTGGGTTACCCAGGTTGAGATCTCGTTGTTCATCTCCTTATCATTTTCCCCCACCGATTGTTCATCTTCGATCGAGACATCCCAAATGTCTTCTACCACCTCTTTAGTCTTTGGAATTACCCAAAATTTTGTTTTTGTGAATCGATTTTCGATTTCCGTGTTCTTCGTCAACGCATCGCACGCCACTCGCCGCCAACGGCAAAACTCGCATTTCTGGCGAGGGCCTCGAGTCGCCGTACTTTCGACACAGAAATATTCCATGCTTTCACAGGCCGTGCAAGTCCGTGAAAACTGTCGTGTGATTATTCCCCCATCCGCTTTAGGGTGTGGAGGCGTGGGTGTGGGGGTAGGGCAGTTCATTATAAAATAAATAATTAAGAGATGAGGGAAAAAAGTATTAGACAAGTGAAATTAGTGTGGGAAGATGGTTCAAGCTCAACGGAGTTCGCGTTTTTTATACCCGGGCATCTGTCACGCGCCACGTGACACTTGAGGCGAAATTAACCCAATAAATCAATAATATTGAGTCCTACATCTATACTCAAAGCGCAGAAAGCAATTCTCCATAGCAACTGCGATTTTTCCTTTGTGTACTGACTATTTAACTGCACTAGCCTAAACTCTAAATCTAAATTAGTCAATCTCCCAATAGGGTACCTTAGTCCTTTTCAATAAGCGACGCACAGCACTAGGATCAATGAAATAGTACAGTAGTAGTTTTTTTATTAAAGTTTTGTTAATTAATTAAGAAGGGGTATATTGAGCATGGGCGGATATTTAGTGAAGAGGGTCTAAGTGTATGTTAGTAATGGTCAATGGAATGGGAATACTGCGATGGAAGGAAGGTCAATGCGAAGAGGAACAAAGGATATAAAAGGGGTTGGGTATTTGGTTCGATATTCCTTAGAATTAAATTATAATATCGTATTTACATTAATAGTGGTAAATCCTTAAAAGTTAAATTATTGTTATTGTATCTTTCTTTTACCTTCTCAATATTCATTTCTAAAATCCTAAATCTTTGATTATTGAGTTTCCAACCCTTCGTGAGATTTTAAGAGTTATTATTACCTTGGAACTAGTTTATAATTCTTCTCAATCGAACCTCGAACCTATAGCTATTACTTCGAGCAACCTTCGAATAATTTCCTCGAATCATTCCTCTGTGCTTCGAAGAAGTTTCTAAATCCCTCATCTCACTTTCAAGAACATCCTCGACCTAGTGCGTAGGTTGTCCGGTGACACTAATCCTGGAAAGGTCAATAACAAAGTGAACCCTTACTCTAAGGACAAGAATTCTAGTGCTCAAACTGCCGCCAACAAATTGAACCCTTACTCTAAGGACGAATTATATAAAATGCATAAGGGGATTGCTGATATGGGGCCCCCTAGTTATGGCAAGTTTGATTTAAATGGTGAGCCTATTCCAGAGGATGATTCAGATTCTGAGGAGGACGTACCGTTGGTGTCTCTACCCAGACCAAGTTTTAGTAGTCCCATCAAGAAGGACTAGCGATGGATCAGGATTAGTGAAAGAAGCTGGTGATGGAGTTAGTGTTATAGAAAGTGAAGATGTTATAATGGTGGGTGAAGTTGGCTCGGTTGGACCTCAAGAGGTACCCAGGGCCAAGGTTGTTAAATCAAAGGTCGAGTATGAGCAACCAGTAGTTTCTGGTCAAGCTAATGCGATGGACGAAGTTTTGAATAGGGTGAATAAACTTCAGATTCCCTTATCTTTGGGGGAGTTATTTACGATTAGTCCGGCGCTTGCTGAAAAGCAAAAGAAGCATTTGACGAGGTGTCAGGTTTCCACTGGAGAGGTGGAATATATTTGTGAAAATGCTGAAAAGTTTGGGGAAGATGTAGATACACATTTTTTTCGCTCCCCTGGGTTACCTGGTGGTAACTCTTAACGGTAAAGAAGTAAAGGCCTTGTTCGATTCAGGGTCTCAAATTAATTTAATTTCATTGGAGCAAGCGACGAGTATAGGCTTGTCAATTAAAAGTGGAACTGGGGGAAACCTCAGAGGCATTGGAGGACATGCAACAGAGCTGATGGGTACGGCTGAGCATGTCAGGTTAGGCATTGGTGGATCTGTTGGTAAGGTTCACTTTTATGTGGCCAGAGGAGCAGTCAAAACTGTTCTTGGTGGTCCTTTTTTGATGGACTTTGAGGCCAGGATAGGGTATCAAGCTGGCATGGGGATTAGTTTGCAGATCACTGGTGAAGATATGCGGATGTTACATATGCGGTTAGCGCCTCCTGGAGATCAAGGTTGGGAAACACGGCCAGGGATTACTACTCTGTGCCAGTGTTTGTGTGCACCAAGAAGCGGCATATAAAACGGACGGCTTCTGGTGAATTATGTTTGTTGGAAAGGGATGAATGCCATTATTTTTTGGGGTAGCTGGGGCTGATCACTCTAATGTTGTAATCTCTCCTCAGGAAGAGATCCTGGATTGCAATAGGTCAGCTCACTTGGAGCTAATTCAAGTGGATTCTCAATTATTTTCTGTTAATATTACTTTGGAGTGCAAATACGTTTTGGACTTTTCTATATGTCACCACGCAATATGGGGGGTGGACTTGCTAGCAAGTCCGCAACCTTGAACCCTAATTCATATCTTTTTCAGCACACATTGAGGTGGTGATGAAACAATCATGAAGAAATATTGAATTTACTTTGAAAACACCTTGAAACTGATTTGAACCTTCATTGAACCACAGTTGATTAATAATTCAAAAAATATTCACAGCAGGAAAAAAGTGTGCACTAGATGTCTAGTGCTTTTTTTTGCTTCCTGAATTGATTCCTGGTAGAATTACAAGTGGGACTTCCATCTGATGCCTCCCTCCCCTAATTCTCCCTTATCTTCAATCTGACTTCCTATCCTACCCCCTTATCTCATTTCTAAACTTGCCATCTACTTACCCATTTTCCCTATTCCTTTCCTTCACAGTGAGAAAACAACTCTCCTCTCCTTCCCCCCCTCTCCCTTCTCTTCTCTTCATTTCTCACACCTCCCCCAGACCCTCACTCACCTTTCCCAGCCCACTGTCATTATTTAGTTTTATTTTACTTTGTATTTTTTTCATTTTTCATGTTTCTTCCCTACAAAAACCTTCCTTTTTCAACGATTGGCCACATTTTTTTAGTAAACACAAGCAACTCAAATTCTGAAATATGTATTTAGTTACATTATTTACCACTTGGAATGGGTTATAATTCCTCAAAATTTTATTCCTTGTTATTTCTAATTTATACATATTAATTATTCTCAAGTTTATAAAAAGTTGGCTACTTCCCAAGCCCTTGCATGCCTCCCCAACACTTTTTTCACCTCTTCAATCTCATCGCTTACCTCCCCCAGAAAAATAAAGGAACTGGGGAAGGCTGGGGAAGGTGAGAGAGGGGCTTTACAGGGCTGGGAGAGGTTATAAAATCCCCTAACCCACTTCGGGAAGGCTGGAAAAGGTGAGCAAGGGTCCTTAAAGGGCTAGGAGAGTTGATAAAAGCCTCTCACCTACTACTCACAGCCCTACTTAGTCTTTACAGCACCTCGTTCACATCTCCAGCCAAATTAAGGGACTTGGGAAGCTGGGGGAGGTGAGCGAGGGGCTTTGAAAGTCTGTGGGAGGTAATAAAAGCCTCTCACTCACTTCTCCCAGCCTTCCTTAGTCTTTACAGCACCTCGCTCACATCTCCAGCCAAAGTAAGGGACTGGGGGAGGCTGGAAGAGGTGAGTGAAGGGCTGGAAAGATTGGGAAGGTGAGAAAGGGCTAGGGGAGGTAAGCGAGAGCTGGGGGATGTGGACAATAAACTGGGGAGGTGAGTAATAGTTTTAGAATGTGAGAGAAAGGCTGGTGAGGGCTAATGGAGGTGAGTGGGGTGAGTGAGGGGAATGGGAGGTGAGCGAGAGGTTGCAAAAGGGGTGTAGTTGTGTTAAAAGTGAAAATAGAGTGGAGGGGAGTAGTGAGGAGGGCTTAAACATAGATTTTGAAGCTTAAAGGGTGTAGCAAATGTATCAGGAGGGCAATAAAAGGGTGGTGAGTGGTAATAGAATTAACAGAAATGAAAAAGCAGAAAAATTTGTGTGGAGAGATTGAGAGGTTGTCCATTGAGGTAGTGAAAAATGGAGTGTGAACTTTGTTCTTCGGGCGAACATCAGAGTCCACCCCCTCAATCTACAGCTCTATTCTGCCGATATGGAAAATGATTGATAATTATTTTTTATTGATATTTTTTAACTTAAACCTATAGTTTATACCTCTTTATTTTATATTTTTGATTTACAATGCACTTTAAGACTAAGAAAGTAATATAGTAAAATAATTGATAATGAAATACTATTTTGCTTTTTTACACAATAATTCACAGAATTCTTTTGATAACTATACATGATATAAATAAATAATATAATAGGAAAATTGTAGCAAAAAGTTAAAAACTAGAATAAAACATTTAAAGAAATTTTAAACTATTGAACTTATGTATTTTTTGAGTTTATTGTATTTATTTTTAAATGTAATAGTAAAATATGTTGGTTAGATTAAAAATAGCTTTGAATTAAATTAAATAATTAGGGTAAAGGTTGAGGAAAAGATTTATCCACATATATAACCATTTAGGCTTATTTCTTGTTTTGTGATTGCTATATATAACTGGATAATTGACTGTAATAACTGCAAATTTAAAAAACTTCAATAAGTTATCTACCTCAATATATTTATGATAATCTATTCAGTAACAGAATAAAATATCTGAGTCCTTTCTTTTACTAATTTTTTTTCATTTCAATGACTATATACATTTTCAAAAAAATTATTTATCATGTTTTTGGTGGAACTTAGATTGAACTCTCAATGCAATCTTGTTTCCAAGTGTGGTTCATAATGATTTAAGCCATGAAAAAATTTATACTTTTTTAGAAGTTTTATTAATTACTTTTAAATATAAAAATAATTATATTTTTATATCAAAATATTTTTATTAAACACTTTGAAGTTCTAAAAATAAGTACATATTAAGAATTATTTTTAGATAATATTATATTAAAAAAATTTTTAAGTTGATTATATATTATTATGATATGATTTCTTTCCATATTACGTATTACGAAACTACCTAAAAATCAATTTTATACAACTATATTACATAAAAAAGATATCAGCTCTTCTGCTTAGATTTAAAGTACTTCAAAAAAACATTATTTTTGCCTTAGGTACACATTATATAGAGTATTCAGAGCATCATATTAATTTTTTACACTTACACATTTAAGTTGAATGGAAGCCTCACAGGATAAAATTGGTCATTTTGTAAAAAAAAAAATAAGTAAATATCTTTTAAATCAATATATATTTTTATAAAAAGTCAAATTTTAATATTTATGTTTAGTTTAAAATCTGTTATGAAGATTTGAAATATTGCTATTTAAATTAATTTTTATAACAATATAACCATTCCAGTATTGCTTTGTGATAAGGCCAATTTCAAGAAAATTTTTAAATTCTTCTGTTTAAATAAAATATCAAAGGGATTGTTTTTCATACACTTAGAAACTGAATAGAAACATCATATAAGATCTACCAATCAGCATAAATATCATAATTCCAATAAATCATTGATAAATCTTGAACCCATATATATAATTTTACAATTGCGTGTAAGTGTTCAGTTGTGAATTACTCCTATCAAAACTTTGATTCTAATGACTAAAAAAGCATACCTGAAATGTTTCATTTAATTTATTTTTCAAAACCATAGAATTGAAATATTTTTTCTTTTCATTTAAAACATGGAATAATATTATTTTTAATAAAAAGATGATTGCCTTTACAGCTGCTTTTCTACATGGGTATAATCTAAATTACCTATTGTGTCTTTTTTACAAAATGAATATCATATAATAGTTTTTTAATTTGAAACTGATAGAATTATGAAAAATTACCACTTTTACCTATTTAATTCAGTTCTTGAACAATAATACAATCAAAATATCTACCTGAAGCACATTTTTTAACATGAGATCACTTTTCAAATTATATGGTGCTTATTCCCAGGTTGACACTGAAATTATCCCACAATACAGCATTGAAGCAAAATCAAGTACTAAAATTAAAGTTTAAATAAATTTATACTACTTTGTTTTAATTATCTTTAAATTTTTACATCTAGCTTGAATTTCAGTCTTTCATATGAAAAATTCACTAAGTAGTGATTAATTATTTCAACTCATGAGATTACTCTACCAAATAACCATATTTACATTGAATTTTGATGAAATACATCATGAAGAGTTCCAGAAAATCATATGTGTATTACATTGAATAAATTAATATTGTGAAAATTCTTAGTAGTTGAATATTTGATAGAAAAAAAAAGAGCAAAAAGATATTTTCTTTTAATTTTAATCATCTTCTTGCATACAAAAATGGAAAAAACTGGATTAAAATTCACTTGTATAAGAATTATACTTCTTTCTAGACATATAATTAAACAATTTATCAATTATTAGTGCTAAGTGTAAAGAAGATATTAGAGAACTTCATTGAAAAAGAAATTATGAAAACATATTTCTATCTTTTATTTTTCTTAATTATGAGTCTTTTCACAGTATTCTAGAATAGAAACTTGAGAATTTTTATGGTTCAATATTTTTATTAAATAATTCCATTGAGTTTAAAATAATTATATTGCATAATAAGAAATAATAAAAATACAAAAAAAAAATATCAGGTAATATGGTTTAAATTAAAAAATAAAAGCTTCAAATTCTTGGTTAAAAGGAGTTATCATTAAAGAGAACCACTGATATTATTTTATATTTTTTCAAAAAAAATAGAATAAAATAATTAGAGAGGTTAAAAGTGATGTTTTTGAAATAAATAGTATAATTTTCAGTCTTTTAAGTGATCAGGTGAAATTCAAAATGAAAATGAAAATGAGTTTTGTGAAAAAAATTCTGTGAATGGATCAGATTATTAATCTTCCCTTGTTATTATTTCTATAAATTATTTATTAAACTTTCACTATTACTCAAGCACAGACTCATCCATGTTTGGTTAAGAGCCCAAGATGAGTTCAAAGTAAAGTTCAGTCTGAGTTCAGTCTGAGTTCAGTCTGAATTCCATCTGAATTCAAGTTGAGGACTTGCTAGCAAGTCCCCCCCAAATATTGCGTGGTGTGTTTATTGGATTTACCCTGTTTTTCTATTAAATTTTAAAATGGTGAAAAAGGCAAAATGGGCCAAATTAGGTTGGATAAAAATTGGAAGGGTATGTTTTATGACCTCCAGCAAGAGGGTAAACTACAAAAATCTTATCAAAATCCGATTAAAAATCTCTGTATAATTAAAACACAAAAAAATAATTTATGTGAAAATGTTATTCCGGACCTCCAGCAAGAGGTTAAACTGCAAGTATCTCCTTCTATTTTGGACCTCCAGCAAGAGGTAAAACTGCAATTAACTCATCAAAACCCAATAAAAAATCTCAGTATAATTAAAACACAAAAAAATAATTTTTGTGAAAATTCAATTCCAGTCCTCCAGCAAGAGGTTAAACTGCCAACTTTCTTTATGGGTGATTAACTGTTTGATAAGGGAAGCAAAGGTGTTGGAAAATCTGTTTATAAATTAGACGAGGGAAAGGAGAAAAGGGTAAAATTTAAAAATGAAATAAAATATTTTTTCTAATTTTTCTTATTCTGATTCTGGCGATGAAGAAGATTCATTTGATGAAATTTTTAATGGCGATATAAAAGTAAATGTTTTACCTCAACTTTATTTAGATGTGGACGCAGCCAAATATAAGAAAGTAGAGAATAAAGTTCGACCTATTAATGAACCTCTACCTGCAGAATTAAATCCACCCTTGAGAAGACCAAGGTTATCAAGAAATCCTTATGAAAGTCCCTTGGTAAAGAGTCCGCCTGAATTTTCTGAGACGTCAAGAATCACTTTTGAGAGACTGGGTGTTGTTAATTTTGGACCTGATGGTTGGTTGTCTGGAGAAGAGAAGATGTTTTTGTTGTATGTGATGTTCAAGCGAGAGAAGGCCATTGCTTTTGTAGAAGAGGAGAGGGGTTTGTTGAAGCATTCCTATGGGGAGCCTTACAAGATTCCTGTGGTATGTCATGAACCGTGGCAGCAGAAACCAATTCCTATTCCGGCTGCATTAAAAGAAGCCTATATTGAAGTTTTCAGAGAAAAGATACGCACTGGACTGTATGAGCAATCAATAACAAGTTATTCTAGTCCGGTATTTTCTATCAAGAAACCAAATGGCAAGCTTAGACTTGTTCATGATCTTAGGGAATTAAATAGGGTTACAATAAAGGATTATGGGATACTGTCAGCCTAAATATCCTTAGGACTGAGTATTTCTTATTCTTAAAATAAGATAACCTTAAGTAGATTAAGCTTATATCTAAAAAATAAGGTTAAAATAATAATATATATTATTTTATTATATATATATATAGTTATTATTCTATTACATAATTTATAATAGTTTAAATTGCTTATCCATGGCCTAATAATACTTATTAAGGTGGTAATGGAGTCATAATATACTTATCGTAAGTGATATGAAGTAATTATTGACATACATAAGCTTATATGTATACATAAATCTCATATTCAGTGAAATATGCAGTATATTATGTATATTTAGGTATATAAGTGGGTTTTAGCCCCTTAATAGCCTATAACCTTTGTTTTTCTGCTTATTTTAGGTCATATCGATGAAATCAGTGGACTCACAACGCCTAAAGAAGCATAGACACTTATATCAGGCGCATACACCCAGTTTGGACAACTAAAATTACTTCCTTGGATGGTTATTCACGGATTTATGGGTTGGAAGGATGTTTCTGGGTTAATTTGGATGCTTGGGGATGTTATTGAGGGCTTGGAAAGTTTATTTTTTTCCTTTATATGCTTTTAGTTTCATTAAATCTCATTTTGATTATTTATTTTACCTGTTTCTTTATGGTATCTGCTTTTATCTGGGTTTTCTATTTATGGTATGACTCTGTGTTATTATTAATAGTGATGGAGGGTTCTTACTGGAGGTCTGGGTGTTGAAACTGCTTGAAGTGGACGCCATGGGGAGGTGATGAGCCCTCACAGTGCTGTAATTTCTGGGGATAGCAGTGACATCATCTGGATTGAAGGTCTGTGCACTTCAGTGGATTTGGGTATAAGTAAGAAGGGATTTTGATGTTTTATTATCATCATTCAATTACTACAATTCAAACCAACACTACAATAAAATTATTAGCATTCAGAAATATATTATAAAGCCACTATAAATTGATATTATCTGTATATAAGCTATAACTATATTTTATTCTTCTATTTTCCACCACTAGCACGCATTTAAATCCAAGTATTGTGAGTTTTATTTGAGTATAACTATTCTATTAGTCTTCCCCTGAGGTTTAATCACTAAATCATTTATCAATAAGTAGTAGGACCATAAAATAAAACTATTATATCATATTTATATACTAGACTATACTGACTATTGGGGGTCTTTCCTTATATTTTACTTATTATTTAGTATAAGCCTTGGGACGTGATTTTTACCTTAGTACAGCTCAAAATTAACCAAATATTTGGGTCTGCTGCATATTAGTGGGTCATTATAACTCATTGATTGCGGAAAAGAACCCTTAAAATAATTGTACTAATTTTTTATCATAAAAATTAGATATTTACAGTAGTAACTGTACCCAATATAAACCCAATTTCACTAGGTATTTGGACACCAATATAACACCCAATTAAATTGGTATTTTGCTAAAGCTTGGTAAGCTAATTATTCACCCTTATAGAGGTCTAGTTAAACTTATTATTATATTTTTAACAGATTTTTTCAAATTTTTCTTACATTTTATTTAAATAAATAAAGATATAAATTCAGGGTAAGCTCCATTGCTTTTTTATTAGTAATATAATTGCTAATATTATTTTTCTACTAATTCCATAGAGTTTTTTCCTTTTGTAGACGTAAAATATTGTCATTCTGAACAATATGAGTGCTCCCCAGGACAGTGTAAGTGAACAGCCTGCTTATAATACCAGGTCTAAAGCTAACAAAAACTTTCCAGTACATCACCATGGAGGGACAACAGTACCCCCAGCCAGAAAGCATAAGTATAGAGGAAAAGGATGCCCTCTTAAAAAAGATAACTATAAAAAAGACGTCTCCTCCTCTTCAGGATCAACTGTCCCACCTGGCCAAACAGGTTCTGAAGTTGGAGGAATCAAAATCTCTCATGTTCAAAGAAGTAGAGCAGTTGCAAAACAATTGCAAGGTAGGGTTTCAGCAGATGAATCAGGCAATGGCAGAATTAAAGGGAGGCCAGCCCAGTCAATCAAATCAGCAACCCCCTACCCAAGGATGGTCCACTCACTCCCAGGAGAAAATCCTGGTAGACAAATGGAAATGGGACTGGTTTCACCAACAATGGACAAGCCACAGTTGAAACAGGGATCCACCCCCTCATCTGACTTCCTCAGCTCACCCTTACAAGGGAAAAAAGTGCCAAAAATCAGGACTGGCAACCATCCCTTGGGAAGTAAATTACCCTCTCAGATTGGACATAATACTGATAATTAAAATATAGGTAATTCTATTGATGTTAAATCTGTACAAAAAAATAGAGGAGGATTTAAGAAATTTAGGTTTTAGAGTAGATACACCTGACTTGTCTTTTGTCCATAATAACAGTACTATATACAATGATAATACAGTTAATACTCAGTTGCAACCACCTACTAGTGAGATGAGAAGTTCACAGGAGAGTGAGAGAATTGAAAAGGAGGACATGGAATATTTTAACAATAATCCAACTGTCCATAGAATTGTTTCAGCATTGTGGAATAGAATGACTGATTGTGAGGAACAGAAAGTTAAGCTCACTAGTGATGCAATTTTATCCTTGACATTGAACATTTCTCAATTAGCAACACGTAATAAAGAATTAGAGAAAGAACATTTGTCTCTAACTCTTAAATATGATTCATTGAGTAATAAATATATTGACCTTTCAAACAAATTTTGTGAGTTAGAAAAATTATATGAAACACATTTATTAAAGACTGAATCAAGAACAAAGTTATCTTTTGCCCAGACAAATCAAAGTGTCTCTGAGTTGCTACAAAGATTTACTAAAGTTGAGATTGAAACTGCCAATCTACTAATGAACCAGGATAATCATAAGTATAATCAATATAATAATAATCCTTTCATTGGCAAAAGTGAATCTCATTCCTTCCCTGTACCACCACAATTAAAACCATCTGGTGGTAGTGTCAAATCTGAAAATGTAAGTCACAAATCCGTGCAGGAAGAAATACAAGACCATTTATCAAAAGTGAATGAGTTGTTGAATTTACCTAAGATTAGTGAGATAAAAACCAATCAGAAAAACTGGCCTAAGATAGATCAGTACCCAACTTATGATGGGGAAGCCAGCTCTTATTGGCAACATTTTATTCAAAGAATTGACTACTTGAAATTCTCATATAAGTTACCAGATGAAGAGATAACATCAAAATTAATTTCTTTATTTAAGGATGTTGCTTTTTTATGGTTTGAAGCTGTCTTAAGTGAGGGTAGAGACTACTCTTGGGCTGAATGGAAACAACTTATTGAAAAACAATTAGGAGATTCTAAATTCAGGCTTACTCAGCAGAGACTTTATGAGAAGACTAGGTATAATCTGTTGAATGGTGACAAACCTTTGGTATTTTTAATGAATTTAAACAAAATATTAAAAGCCATTGAGCCTCATATGGATTTTAACTTATGGAAAGATAAGATAATATACAAATTACCTATATCTGTCAGAGACATTGTTGTAGCTAGAACATTAAATGTTACGGAATATTCTGACTTTATTAATATTTGAAATGAAATATTATTAAACCATAAGTATGAATCAAGATATTCCACTTATAAGCAAAATGTTGAACCTGTAAAAACTCAGAATTCAAAAACACTTCAGGAGAAGCAGAAAAAACCTACTGCACCTGTAGAACATAAAAAGTATGAAACAAATACTTGTTATAAGTGTAACAAACCTTGGGTCAAAGGTCACAAATGTGAGAAAAACATAAATATTGTTGAAAATCAACGTGAATCTGAAACTGAAACTGAAAAAAGTAAAGAATCAAGTGATTATGACAGCAATATCTCATATAGTGATGAAAATGAAGTCTGTATGTTGGAAGATGATTTTTCCATCTTTGAAAACCCAATATTAAATATGAACTCAAATGAATCTTTAATGAATTTTGAGGATGCTGAAATCATTAAGGATATACAAGATGATAACTTTATAATGACACCTATCACGGTTCCAGCTATCATTTCAGGTGAAAATGTTAATATAGTACTGGACACAGGAGCTGCTGGTTCTGTTGTTTCTGCTAATACATTACAGAAAATTGATAGTGAATATAGGTTTAAGCTTGAACCACTTCAAAATAAAAATTGGAGAGGTTTTGGATCAGTGCTACACCCCATTGGTAAATACAAAGCTGCTTTTTTCTTTAAACACCAACATGGTTATGTAAGGGTAACTTGTGACTTTGTAGTAATGGATAATTCAAATTGTAGTAACTGTTTTATCATTGGAAATGATATTCTGACTAAATTTGGTGTAAAATTAGACCCTGCTAATAACAATTTTACAATTGGCATGAATGGTAAAAGGAAATTTAAAATAAATTCTTTTAACACAGTCTTACACATTGAGTCAGTAACAAATTCCCCGTCTAAAGGAAGAGAATCCAATGAGTTGGAACTTCTGGAAACAGAAATTTCAAAAGCATCATTTGGCACTCAGATAAGTAAAACTGAGAAAGATAATATTTTGGAATTAATTAAAGCTTTTCCAATGGCTTTTGCACATGGTACAAATGAACTTGGCCTTGTAAAAGATCATGAAATGAAAATTAGTTTAACCTGTGATATGGATAATATTCCTGCTAGTCTTAAAAAGAAACCATACCCTACTTAACCAATGAAGAGGAAACACATAGAGGATAATATTAAGATGTTATTAAAAATGAACATCCTTGAGAAGGTTGAAACTACACCAAAATATTGTGTAATATCACCAGTGCTAGTTTCTTATGAACAAGATAAAGCAAGACTGTGCGGTGATTATAGAGCATTAAATAAATTTACAGTAGATGATATTTATCCATTGCCAAGGATTGCCTCTATACATGCTACCCTTAAATGTGCTAAATATATAAGTTGCCTAGATGGAAATAAAGGGTACCATCAAATTCCTGTTGAGAAGAATTCACAGAACTTTTTGTTGATAACAACACACATGGGAATTTTTAAGTATGTCAGGATGCCATTTGGACCAAAAAATGCTCCATCAGTATTACAGAAGTTAATGGATATAACATTCCATAATGAAATGATTGAGGGATGGTTAATGGTATACATTGATGAAATCATAGTGTTCTCTAAAACTTTTGCTGAACACTTAATCCATTTAAGGAAAGTATTTCAGAAAATGGATGAAATAAAAATGACCCTTGCATTGAAAAAATGTAAATTTGGGTTTGAATCTTTAAAAGTGCTTGGTCATATTGTATCTGGCTTACAAATATGTGTAGACCAAAATAAAGTGGCTGCAATAAAGAATATTGGTATTCCTCAAAATGTAAAGGATGTACAATCTTTTCTTGGAATGTGTGGTTATTATAGACAATATATAAAAAACTACCAATCAATTGCTGCACCACTGACCACACTGATAAAGAAATCAGAAGCTTTCATTTGGAATAATGAAAGACAAAAAGCTTTTGATAAGTTGAAAGAATGGCTAATGGCAGCTCCTATCTTGGGATTACCAGATTTCCAATTACCTTTTGTATTATATACAGATGCAAGTTTTATTGGACTGAGTGCTGCTTTACATCAAAAACAACTTATTGAAGGAAAAATGTCAGAAGTAGTAATCTGCTATATTTTACGTACTCTGAGAAGTGGTGAATTGAAATATGGTGCTACTCAACTTGAATTTTTGGCAGTAGTATGGGCTCTTGAGAAGCTACATTTATACCTTGAAGACCAAAAATTTGAGTTAATTACTGACTGTAGTGCAGTTAAGTCACTCTTAAACATGAAAACTCCTAATAGACACATGTTTAGATGGCAATTAGCTGTACAAGAATACAGAGGCCGGATGACTATTACACATAGAGCAGGAACCTTGCACTCTAATATAGATCTGTTATCTAGAGTACCTCTGCCTAATAATGATGATAATCCTGCTTATGTTCCTGAGTCAGAGATTATTAAAATTTATGGCATTTATATTGTAGATCTTAAGGATGAATTTATGCAATCAATTCTTGATAATTATAATTCAGATCCTGACTTGAGTAAATTAACTACAATATTAAATGATCCATCTAATGCTTCAATGAATGTTTTAATAAAAACACTACCAATTAAGTATAAAGAGGCATTAGAAAAAGGAAAATTTTCCATTGAGGATGGTTTTATATATTACAGGAAAAAATTAAGTAATGTGATTGTAATTCCCCCTTCAAGAAGTAGTTAATGTTAAGTATATGTCATGATGATATATTAGCAGGTCATTTTGACTACCATAAAACATTAACCAGAGTAAAAAACACAGCTTGGTGGATTAACATGTCTGAGGATGTTCAGAAATATGTTGAAACATGTGATTCTTGTCAAAAATCTAAAATATTAACAAGCAAAAGAGCTGGTTTATTACAACAAATTGAGCAACCAAAAGCTCCATGGGAAATCATTAACATGGACTTTGTAACAGGTTTGCCAATAGCAGGGCATAAGAGTTATAACTCCTGCTGGGTAATTGTAGATAGATTTACAAAGACGTGTAAATTTATTCCTACCCACAAAGAGGTTTCTGCAAAGGACTTAGATTTTTTATGGTGGACACAAATGTTAAATACAGCAGGTTTCCCCAAAGCAATAGTTTCTGACAGAGATCCTAAATTTACTTCTGAGTTCTGGACGTCACTTATGGATGTTTCAGGGCGTCAATTAAAACTTTCTACTGCACACCATCCACAAACTGATGGGCTAGCAGAAAGAATTATACAAACCTTAGAAGATATGATAAGAAGATACTGTGCTTTTGGTCTTAATTTTAAAGACAATGACAAATTCACACATGATTGGGTAACCCTTTTCCCAGGATTAGAATTTGCATATAATAGTACAGTACATTCTGTCACTGGCAAAAAGCCATTTGAGTTATGGTTGGGTTATGTACCTAATACCCCTGCTAAAACTCTTAATAAGTTACCTAGATTGGATATCCATCCAGATACTAAATCTTTTCTTCAGATGCAGGAATTATGCAGAAAACATGCTCAAGAATGTATAATTAAGGCTTTTGAGTATGAAAATATAAGAAGGGATAAAGCCCATAAAGAAAAAATGTTCAAAGAGGGTGATGAAGTCCTTATTTCAACACTACATTTCAATTTAAATGGTAATGTTAAATTGAAGGATCCATTCATTGGACCATTTGTAGTAAAAAAGATGGTTGGTAATAATGCTGTTGAGGTTATTCTATATGCACCATATGATAGAAAACATCCAGTATTTCCTATTTCTCTTATAAAACCATACCATTTTAATGATACTGTTCTATTTCCAAGAAGATCAGGAAGGCATAAACAGCAGCCTGAAGAAATTGTTGAAAAGGCAGAAATTGAAAAGATACTTAAAAAGAGACAACTTACTAAAGAAAAGGGAGTTGAGTATCTATTAAGATTTAAAATAAATCAAGTGAATATGACCAGTGGATTCCAGAAAATGAAATCTCTGATCTTAAAAATCTCTTGAAAAAATTTAAATCTAAATAATACTGTTCATTCAGTATATTTATTATAAAAATTAATTTTTTATTTTTTTTTATTATTTCACTCCTTAGTTTTAATTAAAAATCTATTAACATTTTTTTTATTGTTTTTTTTGGGGTGAGGGAGTGTCAGCCTAAATATCCTTAGGACTGAGTATTTCTTATGCTTAAAATAAGATAAATTTAATTAAATTAAGCTTATATCTTAAAAATAAGGTTAAAGTAATAATATATATTATTATATTATATATATATATAATTATTATTCTATTATATAACTTATAATAGTCTAAATAGCTTATCCATGGCCTAATAATATTTATTAAGGTGTTAATGGAGTCATAATATACTTATCTTAAGTGATTTGAAGTAATTATTGACATACATAAGCTTATATGTATACATAAATCTCATATTCAGTGAAATATGCAGTATATTATGTATATTTAGGTATATAAGTGGGTTTTAGCCCCTTAATAGCCTATAACCTTTGTTTTTCTGCTTATTTTAGGTCATATGGACGAAATAAGTGGACTCACAACGCCTACAGAAGCATAGAGACTTATATCAGGCGCATACACCCAGTTTGGACAACTAAAATTACTTCCTTGTATGGTTATTCACGGATTTATGGGTTGAAAGGATGTTTCTGGGTTAATGTGGATGCTTGGGGATGTTATTGGGGGCTTGTAAATTTTATTTGTTTCTTTATATGCTTTTAGTTTCATTAAATCTCTTTTTTATTGTTTATTTTACCTGTTTCTTTATGGTATCCGCTTTTATCTGGATTTTCTATTTATGGTATGGATCAGTGTTATTATTAATAGTGATGGAGGGTCCTTACTGGAGGTCTGGGTGTTGAAACTGCTTGAAGTGGACGCCATGGGGAGGTGATGGGCCCTCACAGTGCTGTAATTGCCGGGGATAGCAGTCACATCATCTGGATTAAAGGTCTGTGCACTCCAGTGGATTTGGGTATAAGTAAGGAGGGATTTTGACGGTTATTTATCATCATTCAATTACTACAACTCCAACAAAACACTACTACACAATTATTAACCTTTAGAAATATATTATAAAGCCACTATAAATTGATTTTATCTTTATATAAGCTATAACTATATTTTATTCATCTATTTTCCACCACTAGCACGCATTTAAATCCAAGTATTGTGACTTTTATTTGAGAATAACTATTTTATTAGTCTTCACCTGAGGTTCAATCACTAAATCATTTATCAATAAGTAGTAGGACCATAAATAAACACTATTATATCATACTTATATACTCGACTATACTGACATCAACTATATATGTTATTTTAAAAAAATTAAAACTTTAATATTTATCTGTTTTTATACTCAAAGTTAAATAAATAATGTGAAATAATAATAATACAGCTCTTAACTTGGCCCTGTAACTCCTTCTTTAGCTTCCCTTCTTGTTATCAACTCAGTTTTCACTTTTCTCATTTTCCTGATTATCCTCAATATCCAATTATCCTTAACTTCCTTCCCCTTGTTTTCCATCTCATTATAGTCTCTTTTTGTGCCTGTAACATTGGTTATAGGCTTATCATCTTCAGTCACCATAAATCTGACTTTTTTTACTTTGACAATATTCTGCTGTTGGGGTTTGAACATGGGTTCTGCAGTGTTTTTGGTGCCAGTCATGGTTGCAGCTAACCACTTGGCTACCTATATTTTTACATATAAGAATATTAATTTCATGTATGCATTATGCTCAATTTCATTTAACCATTTTCAAATCAATATATAAAGTTTTAAAATTTTAGTTTTCTACATAACTATGTCTAGGTTTTAGTTTCACTTATTATTTAAAGACTTGATATGTTCTTTTGAGTGATATCTTATACATCAACCATGTTTTTATAAAATGTATTGCATAATGTTTTTTAAAACCTTAAACCATATTGTAAATACACACAAACAACAACTCACTAAGTTAAGTCCTACATACATTATGTTTTAATTAAATAACATTTTTAATTGTATATCTATAAGTGACTCCTTGCCTATATGAAATAGTTTAGGGGTAAAGTCTTAAAACTATGTTGATAGACTGATAAACACTTTTTTCTTATTAAGTTATGTTCTAAAACTATTGTGCTTATTGAAAAATAAATATTTCATGTTAGGGGCCCATATGTAAAACACTAGCCTATTATAAAAAATGATAAAGACTATAGATTGTCTTCATTTACTTATTTGTTGAATGTATTTCATAAATTAAGTTGTATAAGGTATGTGTTAATTAAAATCATAAAAAAATATAAATGTAACATCTATGGTAGTAAATTTACTTTTATAGACAATTATATGTCTTTATATGCATGAAGATAGATATAATTCAGTAATGTGTACTTATACACTATATAAATTCAATTGAATATGATAGTTAAATTAAAATTCTTAATTTTTGATGTTACAAGATAGATTCTATAACATTTAAGAGCAACAAATTATAACTAATCAGATGTCTTTGTAAATTAGATACATATCAAAAAATAAGTGACCAATTAATGAGTGATCGGTCCTAAGAGTAAAATAGTTAAACTATCAAGTCTTCAACTATATATGATATTTTAGAAAAATTAAAACTTTAATATTTAACCGGTATAATACTCAAAGTTAAATAAATAAAGTGAAATTATTATAATACAGCTCTTAATTTGGCCCCGTAACTCCTTCTATAGCTTCCCTTCTTGTAATCAACTCAATTGGAACTTTTCTCCTTTTCCTGATTATCCTAAATATCCAATTATCCTTAACTTCCTTCCCCTTGTTTTCCATCTCATTATAGTTTCTTTTTGTGCCTATAAAATTGGTTATAGGCTTATCATCTTCAGTCACCATAAATCTGACTTTTTTTACTTTGACAATATTCTGCTGTTGGGGTTTGAACATGGGTTCTGCAGTGTTTTTGGTGCCAGTCATGGTTGCAGATAACCACTTGGCTACCTATATTTTTACATATAGGAATATTAATTTCATGTATGCATTATGCTCAATTCCATTTAACCATTTTCAAATCAATATATAAAGTTTTAAAATTTTGTTTTCTACATAACTATGTCTAGGTTTTAGTTTCACTTATTATTTAAAGACTTGATATGTTCATTTGAGTGATATCTTATACATCTAGCATGTTTTAAAAAATGTATTGGATAATGTTTTTTAAAACGTTATGGTAAGGTAAACTCTTACAGTCGCCTTGCTGTAAGCAGAATCCGGAGGAGATATGTGGATTTAGCTGAAAACCCCGTCCTTCCAATAAAAATAACAAAGTAGGTGTTCTAAAACACTAAGCTAACCAATCTACTTGGATCCGATTGATGAAAATAATGAAACTCTAAAATAATTAACGCTTATTGAGATTTAAAGAAAGTGGCTGTTGATAAAGAAATACTGATAACAACAATTAAGGTGTACCAGTGAAATATCTGAAAAGATTGACTTTTATGTTTTTATAATGATTTGAATTTTTATGAGACAGCAATAATCAAGTCCCAGCGATGAAGACCTTTCTAAAGATACCCTATACGAAGTGTGATTTAAATCGTTGAATTGTATTTCTAAAATGTTATGTAAAAATGATAATGTTATAAGGGTATTACAAGTTATTTTAATTTGTTGAGTGATAAAAAATGAGACCGTGGTGGTTAAAGATTAAGCTGTATGATGATCCCCCTTCTAAATTTCGAGTTTGAGAGTTGCTTAAGTATTCCTAGTCACGTGCCTAAGTTTTCCCCTCCAGAGCTCTTCCAGAGTCAATCCGGAGCCCGTACGGAGTCCGTACGGAGTCCGTACGGAGTCGAAACGGAGTCCGTCTGGACTTCCGGACTCAATTTAGAACCTTAAAACCATAATAAAAAATCTAGAAAAATTACACATAATAGAGCTACTTCCCCTTTACATACCAAACTAATTTTCGTAGTCTGCGCAGCTCTAATTTCCCCGTGAAAATTCATCAAAGTTAAGTAATTTTTGAAAACGTAAATATTTCTATAAAACTTTAAAATTCATTTAAAAATTTAAGAAAAATAGTAAAAATTCTGGGAAAATTTCCCAAGGTTCTTGAGTGACTCGACTTAATACTTATAATTTTTTTTAGACCGTAAAAATAAGTTTTCTCCGTAAAATAAATTGTTTTCGTGTAGGCATTCGCTCGTGACCAATTTCTTCATATTTAAAACTCAAATAAATTAAATAAAACCCTTTTATATAAAAAAATAAAAACGCCAATCTTGCACGCCGTAATAACTCCATTTACATATTTAGGTGCCGTACTAAACTTTAGGCTACCACATCCTCCCTCCAATCGAGAATGTCCCCATTCTTAAAACTTTCATAAGTGGTTGAGCAATTCCAAAAGAATTATCTTTTCCAATAAAGTAATTTGATAAATTTGTTTTAGCTGGTCTTCTTTTAATTCTTTATAATAAAAATGATGTTTTCTTTCTTCTCTGGCTTGATATAATATAAAATAGAATAATATAAATCTTGTGATGATTCCACTACTGGGAGCAAGGTTTGAATCCCTTCAGACTCCCATATACCAGTCTTCCTTCTTGTCACAGCATTGAGAGAGTGGATCTTCCTATGAGCCGAATACTCCTGATTCCAACCTCATAGGGCCCCCCACTGAGCTGAATTCTATGATTCCAATCTCGCCATAAGGTCCTCCAAGCTTCAAACCAAAAAAAAAAAAAAAATGGCCTAACTATGAGGCACTAAAAAAAATGATTCCCTAAAATCCAACTACCATCCCAACTTCTGATTCCTTCATCACAATTTTCAAACTTTGCTATACAGCAAACCCATAAAATACTTTTGCCAGGCTTCCAATAATAATTTTAACTTTAGACCATGTTAAAGCGCCACAAATTTCACCTAATTAACCATTATGCTTTCCTTAGCATCATCACCACCTAAAATTTTAACCTCCTAAAGCTTATCAGCACCCAATTCCAGAAATAATTGAATAACCAGTTTAGAGTCATAGTGGACAGTGATAAATTAAAAGATTGAATTGAGTTATCCAAACAAGATTGACATTCCAATTTAAAGTCTTGGTAGACCAAACATATAATCGATTGCCAGTTTATGGTCTTGGTGGACCAAAGATCATTTAAGTGCATAAATATCTTGATATATTCCTAAGTAACGCCTAGGCTTGACCAAAGATTGAATAAATTTGATAATCCAGTTTTATGTCATAGTGGACCAAACATTTGATTGACAAGTAATCCAGTATAAGGCCATAGTGGTCCAATGAATGTTGAATTATCCTGCAGATATTAATTTTCCAGTTTAAAGTCATAGTGGACTAAACAATGAATGAACTACCAGTTTAAAGTCATGGTGGACCAAACATTTAATCAATAAAAAATCCAGTTTAAGGTCATGGTGGACCCAACACTTGATAATAGTCCAGTTTAAGGTCTTGGTGGACCTAACATTTGATTTATATAAAAGAAATACGTCTCCGAAAATATCCATAAAATCATGATTATCCTTGAAATTCAGTTTAAAGTCTTGAAGGACTAACAGCTCCATTATAAAATCTTTAATGAAAGTCTTGAAAATTAGCCAGTTTAAAGTCTTGGAGGACTAACAGATCCAAAATACGTGTAAAAAACCTTAAAGAATGTCTTGAACAGTAGCCAGTTTAAAGTCTTGGAGGACTAACAGATATCTTGAAGTAAAATCCCATTGGTATTGAGTTCTCCTAGACCCTGTTTCCTGTCTAAACTAAATGAATAAAACTAAAAAGAATGAAAACTAAAAAAAAAAAAAAAAAACTAAGAAATATAATAATGATTTTGATTTAATTAATAAATTTTAATTTTAATTTTAATTTTTTTTTTTTTATTTCTTATTTTTATTATTATTATTATTATTATTATTATTATTATTATTATTATATTTTTTTTTTTTTTTTTTTTATTTTATTATTTTTTTTTTTATTTTATTTTATTTTATTTTTTTTTTTAATTTTAATTTTTTTTTTTTTTAAATTTAGAATAAAAGATTTTAGAAAAGATAGTTTTGAAATAAAAGTTAAAATTTAATTTTAAAGAAAGATAAAAAAGTACTAAAAAAAAATTTTTAAATAAAATTTTAAAAGATGTCCCCCGGCCATTTGATGAGCCGTACCCTCGACATCATACCCACATCCAAGTGCAACTTGATGTGGTTACACAATTTTAAGAAATTGAAAAGAAAAGAAAATAAATGAAAGTTTTTTAGAAGATAATTTTTATAATGATGATCACTGGGTGGGCTTCCTCAAATTTATAAAAATGATTAGAGACCACCAGTGAGCATCACCTTTACATTAATTCATAATATATATTAAAGAAAAGAAATCACAATCTAAAATAAAAAATCAAAAACAAAATAAAATAAAAAAATCTTGAATCCGGCGTTGAGAGCGGTGTCTCTTGATTCGTTCCAGTTTATAGTCTTAGTGGACTTCCTAAAATTAAAAGACAAAGCCAGGATTCAACTAGAAACAGGGAAAATTTTTGAAATGAACATTATGGGGTAATTGTGTATAGAGCAGCCAGCCCATCAATTACCCCCACACTTGCCAATATTAAATTAAGAAGGTTCCCCTGTGAACAATTCTTCCAATAACTTTTAAAATTTTTCCAACACTATCTTAACCCATATTTTAAGAATTTTAAATTTTGAAAATTTTCAATGAAGGTTTTCTCGTATTTTGTTATGTTTCATCACAGTTTCGTTGCCCATATGCAGTGTAACGATAGTAAAGTATTTTTTTATAAAAATAAGAAGATAGTTTATCCTCGTTGCGGAGGTCGTCATAAAATATTGTCGATATCATAGTTTATCCTCATTGCAGAGGTATCCATAAAATTTCGTAAATATCATAGTTTATCCTCATTGCGGAGGAACCATAAAATTTAAGAAGTTTCATAGTTTATCCTCATTGCGGAGGAAGACTTCGGCACTCCTGGTGCCTCTAGGATAGAACTGTTTCACTTGATCGGCCGCTACCCTCTTCTTTAATACTACTCCATCCAACTCTTCTAGCACATATGAACCGCCGGAAACTTGCTCCTTGATTTTATACGGTCCATTCCACCTATCTGCAAACATTTTTCCCCACTGGCTTTCCAAACTCCTATTATACACCAAGACCATATCACCTGGGTTCAAAGGTTTCCTTAATCGATGTGCCAACCTCTCATCCCAATATCTGACTGATTGATTTCTGATCTTCATCATCCGCGAATATGCCTTTTCTAAATATTCTTCTTTCTTTTCTAGCTGCATCATTCTTGCACACAATAATTCTTCAGTAGTTTTGACCGTGCCCCAGTCAACTCCAAGATATGATTCAGCTTCTAAATCAACCGGTAAAACTGCTTTCTGTCCAAAAACAAGTTCATAAGGTGAAAATCTGGTCGTCCTTTTGGCAGTGATTCGATCAGCAAATAAAACTAAAGGTAAATAGTGCCTCCACTTTTCGGCACTTGTCCCACACATTTTAACTAAAGAATCCTTAATAACTTGATGCCCTCTTTCAACCATGCCTTCAGCTTCAGGATAATATGGGGTTGCTACCCTAATCTTTGATCCAACTTTCAATACGGCCTCTTTAAACTCTGTCCCAAATTCGGGACCTCCATCTACCGTTACCAACTTCATCACCCCATACCTATATACCCAATTATTCAAAAAAAATTCTGCCACATTTTTGGCAGTTAAATTAATAAGAGGCGCTGCCTCTACCCAACCAGATAAATCATCTCTGGCCAGAATTAAATATTTATACCGTCCCTCTTTTATATGAAGGGCATCTAAACTAACTCTTCCAAAGAGCATATATTCACCGGTCGCACGTCCAGGTTCTTTTGGCCTTAAATAACTTCGTCTTTGACATTCTTTGCATGACTGAACCCACTGTTTAACAGCCATCTTCATGCCAGGCCACCAAAATCGATCAGAAATTCTTCTAAATGTTTCTCCAATGCCTCTATGCCCGAGATCTTCATGCAGTGATTTCAAAACTAATTCTTGCCCCTTCTGTTGAGTTATAACTACTTGAGGATTTGGATATCTCCTCCTCATTAAACGTCGACCAGATAGGTAAAACATAGATGAATTCCTCTTGATAGCCACCCATTCATCGTCTTCACAATCTTCTGGCCTCTCTAAAGTCAACAAATATTTGACTAACAAAAAATCAAAACCAGTCTGACCACAGACTTCATCTTGAAAATCAATTAATATAACATCAATAGGGACTTCTCTATCACCAATATCACCTGCACATGAATGAGCCAATAATTGTTGACCCCTAAATAAATCTTTATTTGAGCTATGTTGATGTTTTTCTTCTGAACCTTTGGATCCTTCGAAAACCGTATTTGAAAATACCTCTTTCTCTTTATCCACCCTTTTATTTAAATTCTCTAATTCTCCAACATATACACCATTCCTTAATTTACTACTATCCCATACTACCAATCTATCTTCCTCTACATACACCACATCTTCTTCTACCTCCTCTCTGCCGAATTTATCTACACCTTTTCCAACACCTTTATTAACATAAAAACTATTTTCCAGTTTATCCTCTTGGTGGAGGTCATCAACACCATAATCTAAACACAATAGTCCTGCCAGTTTAACCTCATGGGGGAGGTATGGAAAGTCTTCAGCTCCTTTAGTGCTGGCTTTGATAATAGGTATATCTTCATCGAACTCCTCTGAGTCTGAATCTTCTTCAGTGGGTGGTCTCCTTGATAAACCATCTGGCATAGTAAATGTCTTGCCAGGCTTATGAACTAAATCAAATGAAAAATGTTGAATAAAAGCTACCCATCTCTTCATGAGTGCATTTGGTAAACTTGGGGAATTAATCATCTGGATTAACGATTTCGCATCCACTTGCAACTCAAAATGCTGCCCCCACAAAATATGCTGAAGTTTCTTCAGTATTTTTGCCACACCACATAATTCCAATTTTGGTTGAGAATATCTTGATTCGACCTCAGTAAATACTACAGATTCATACCTAACTGGCCTGATGTAACCAGCTTTATCCATCTGAGACAAAACCGCCCCAGCTGCAACCTGACTTGAATTGACTTCTAAATAAATTCTGCCAGAATCTTTTCCATAATCCAACTTGTGCAGGACTAAATCCTTCCCCACAACCTCCTTCAACTTCACAAACGCCTTCTCACACTCTTCATCCCACTCCCAGTCTGCATCCTTTCTCGTTAACCGTCTCAATGGAGCTGCCAATGAAGAAAAGTCCTTGATAAACATTCTAACATATACGCAAACGCCCAAAAACCCTCTGACTTCGGTCGTATTCTTGGGTCTTGGCCAGGACTGAATTTTGTTAACTTTCTTCTTGGACATAATCCTACCCTCTCTACATACCACATGGCCTAATATTTCTAAGGCTGGCACACAACATGAAAATTTTGAGCCTGAAATAGTTAAACCAGCCTCTTCAATTCGAAACAAGATTCTTTCTAAAGTAATTGCAAACTCCCAAATGAATTTTGCGTATCCCGGGATTCTCTTCCAACACCTGGTTATCATAGTCGGTTGTTGGTCCCTTAATTCCTCCATCATCTATAAAGATTCCAGCATATTGTGGAATTTCGTCTTGAAGGATCCAAGCCATCTGAGCTTGATAAACTGCAACCGAATTTGTTGCTCCTTGAGGTAATCTTGTTAACTGTAAACGTCCAAGTGGTGTATCGAATGTAGTGAGAGGCCTTGAGTCCGGATGTAACTCTCTCTCATCTTATCCACCCATAATATCTCCCAATCCATAACACACTCTCCCTGCAAACGCTTCAACAAACTCCTCAGCGCTGGGCGGTATCCCAGCATCCTTTATTGTAACCCTATTTAATTCCCTAAGATCATGAACAACTCTAAGCTTGCCATTCGGTTTCTTGATACAAAATACCGGACTAGAATAACTTGACGTTGATTGCTCATACAGTCCAGTGCGTATCCGTTCTCTGACAACTTCGATATAAGCTTCTTTCAATGCAGCCGGAATAGGAATCGGTTTCTGCTGCCACAGTTCATGACATACCACAGGAATCTTGTAAGGCTCCCCATAGGAATGCTTCAACACACCCCTCTCCTCTTCTACAAAAGCAATGGCCTTCTCTCGCTTGACCATCACATCCAACAACAACTTCTTCTCTTCTCCAGACAACCAACCATCAGGTCCAAAATTAACAACACCCAGTCTCTCAAAAGTGATTCTTGACGTCTCAGAAAATTCAGGCGGATTCTTTACCAAGGGACTTTCATAAGGATCTCTTGATAACCTTGGTCTTCTCAAAGGTGGATTTAATTCAGCAGGTAGCGGTTCATTAATAGGTCGAACTTTATTTGCTACTTTCTTATATTTGGCTGCGTCCACATCTAAATAAACTTGAGGTAAAACATTTCCTTTTGTATCGCCATTAAAACTTTCATCAAATGAATCTTCTTCATCGCCAGAATCAGAATAAGAAAAATTAGAAAAATATTTTATTTCATTTTTAAATTTTACCCTTTTCTCCTTTCCCTCGTCTAATTTATAAACAGATTTTCCAACACCTTTGCTTCCCTTATCCAACAGTAAATCACCCGTAAAGAAAGTCGGCAGTTTAAACTCTTGCTGGAGGACCGGAATTGAATTTTCACAAAAATTATTTTTTAGTGTTTTAATTATACTGAGATTTTTTATTTGATTTCGATGTGATTTTTGCAGTTTACCCTCTTGCTGGAGGTCCGTAATAGAAGGAGATAATTGCAGTTTAACCTCTTTCTGGAGGTCCGGAATAACATTTTCACATAAGTTATTTTTTTGTGTTTTAATTATACTGAGATTTTTAATCGTATTTTGATAAGATTTTCGCAGTTTAACCTCTTGCTGGAGGTCCGTAATAGAAGGAGATAATTGCAGTTTAACCTCTTGCTTGAGGTCCATAATAGAATTTTCACAAAAATTATTTTTTTGTGTTTTAATTATACTAAGATTTTTAATCGGGTTTTGATAAGATTTTTGCAGTTTACCCTCTTGCTGGAGGTCCGTAATAGAAGGAGATAATTGCAGTTTAACCTCTTGCTGGAGGCAATCAAACATACCCTTCCAATTTTTATCCAACCTAATTTGGCCCATTTTGCCTTTTTTACCATTTTTAAATTTAATAGAAAAACAGGGTAAATCCAATAAACATATAGTAAAGTCCAAAATGTATTTGCACTCCAAAGTAATATTAACAGAAAATAATTGAGAATCCACTTGAATTATCTCCAAGTGAGCTGACCTATTGCAATCTGGGATCTCATCCTGAGGAGAGATTACAACATTAGAGTGATCAGCCCCTGCTACCCCAAAAAATGAGGGCATTCATAATAATTTGAATCCTGAATAAATTGAAGACATAACGATAAAAGAAAATTTCAGCCGAGTTTAGGTAGTTTATCCTCATTTCGGAGGAATTAAATTCTTGATATCCCCTAGAGATAATCCAAAATTTTGCCCCAAGGGCTTATCCACTGATTCCATAAAACCCAAAAATAAACCCCCATAATTTGTCCTACCATTGGACATAAAAAATAAACAGCCCTTTTCCAAAACATGAGTGCATCCAATTTATGCACTCTATTATCAAATGCCACTACACTCTTTATTAGTGCAGGGAAAACCATATCCTCCATAAAAATCTCTTCCTGAGATTGAAACAAATCCACCATACATTTACCAGATTCATAAACCATATCCACATCTGAATTGCAGACAGTCTCCGCTTTTGAAGACAAAACCTGAGGTAAATATTCCTCTAAATCAAATTCCAAATTATCCAAAACAAAATTATCCCCATCATCCAAAATTTTGTCATTAATGACAACAATATCTTCATCTTCAAAAATCTCTTCTTTCCAAACAGAAGAGTCAACAAAAATAATATCTTCAGGCTGGACGAAATATTCAGGAATGGCTGAATCCAAAATTTCATCAGAAACTAGTTCTTTTAAACCATCCTCTTCTATCTCTTGAGCGACCTCAGTGTCTTCTCCAGAGTCCAAATCAACAGAATTATGAGTATCCAGATGTTCTAAAATAGCCTTCTTTAGCACCTCCATACCAGGAATCCTAGTTTCTCCATCTGGGCAATCCTTCATTAAATTCGCATTAATAAGCACCATCAAAACATCTTTCTTAACCTTTTCCCCCATAGCATCCCAAAAAATATACTTTGATGCATTATCATGAAATAAAATTTCATACTCCAACAAATAATCCAGAACCACCTGAAATTCAACCATAAACTGATGATACTGATGCAGAGATGTTACACCACCTTTTGATTCCCATTTCCTAGCTATATCCTTTAGATCCTCCAATGAATAAACTTTTGGCCACCTTTTTTCCATTTCCATCTTGAGCTTTCTCCAATCTTGATCTTTATAACCATCCATAGAAATAACCTCCTTTTCCACCTCTCTGTCCAAAATAAAGAACCTAATCTGCTTCACCATATCCAAAGGTAAAGCACCATCAATCGCAGCTGCAGTTTCATACCTATGTAAAAATCCTTCTAAATCATCTCCAGAAAACTTGGGCCCAACCCAAGATACAATCCTTAATGATGCCCTAACAGGTACACCAGCAGCCAACATAGCAGTTCCACTAGTAGAAGACATCCCAAAACATAACAAAAGCGTTAACAACCGTTAAAATAACAAGCCTCTTGCAGGCTAATAACAAAGATCCAATTAGAGTTCCAGAAAATAAGCCTCTTGCAGGCTAAGAACGTTCTTGATCCAAGTAAGTCTTTAAAGAAAGCTAGAGAAATCGAACCCCACGTTGGGCGCCAACTATGGTAAGGTAAACTCTTACAGTCGCCTTGCTGTAAGCAGAATCCGGAGGAGATATGTGGATTTAGCTGAAAACCCCGTCCTTCCAATAAAAATAACAAAGTAGGTGTTCTAAATCGCTAAGCTTACCAATCTACTTGGATCCAATTGATGAAAATAATGAAACTCTAAAATAATTAACGCTTATTGAGATTTAAAGAAAGTGGCTGTTGATAAAGAAATACTGATAACAACAATTAAGGTGTACCAGTGAAAGATCTGAAAAGATTGACTTTTATGTTTTTATAATGATTTGAATTTTTATGAGACAGCAATAATCAAGTCCCAGAGATGAAGACCTTTCTAAAGATACCCTATACGAAGTGTGATTTAAATCGTTGAATTGTATTTCTAAAATGTTATGTAAAAATAATAATTTTATAAGGGTATTACAAGTTATTTTAATTTGTTGAGTGATAAAAAATGAGACCGTGGTGGTTAAAGATTAAGCTGTATAATGATCCCCCTTCTCAATTTCGAGTTTGAGAGTCGCTTAAGTATTCCTAGTCACGTGCCTAAGGTTTCCCCTCCAGAGCTCTTCCAGAGTCAATCCGGAGTCCGTACGGAGTCGAAACGGAGTCCGTCTGGACTTCCGGACTCAATTTAGAACCTTAAAACCATAATAAAAAATCTAGAAAAATTACACATAATAGAGCTACTTCCCCTTTACATACCAAACTAATTTTCGTAGTCTTCGCAGCTCTAATTTCCACGTGAAAATTCATCAAAGTTAAGTAATTTTTGAAAACGTAAATATTTCTATAAAACTTTAAAATTCATTTAAAAATTTAAGAAAAATAGTAAAAATTCTGGGAAAATTTCCCAAGGTTCTTGAGTGACTCGACTTAATACTTATAATTTTTTTTAGAACGTAAAAATAAGTTTTCTCCGTAAAATAAATTGTTTTCGTGTAGGCATTCGCTCGTGACCAATTTCTTCATATTTAAAACTCAAATAAATTAAATAAAACCCTTTTATATAAAAAAATAAAAACGCCAATCTTGCACGCCGTAATAACTCCATTTACATATTTAGGTTCCGTACTAAACTTTAGGCTACCACAACGTGAAACCATATTATAAATAAACACATACAACAACTCACTAAGTTAAGTCCTACATACATTATGTTTTAATTAAAATAGATTTTTAATTGTATATCTATAAGTGAATCCTTGCCTATATGAAGTAGTTTAGGGGTAAACTCTTAAAACTATGTTGATAGTCTCTGAAACACTTTTTTCTTATTAAGTTATGTTCTAAAACTATTGTGCTTATTGGAAAATAAATATTTCATGTTAGGGGCCCATATGTAAACCAAAAGCCTATTATAAAAAATGACAAGACTATAGATTGTCTTCATTTACTTATTTGTTGAATGTATTTCATAAATTAAGTTTTATAAGGTAGGTGTTAATTAAAATCATAAAAAAATATAAATGTAACTTCTATGTTAGTAAATTTACTTTTTTAGACAATTATATGTCTTTATATGCATGAAGATAGATATAATTCAGTAATGTGTACTTATACACTATATAAATTCAATTGAATATGATAGTTAAATTAAAATTCTTGATTTTTGATGTTACAACATAGATTCTTTAACAATTAAGAGCATCAAATTTTAACTTATCAAATGTCTTTGTACATCAGATATATATCAAAAAATAAGTGACCAATTAATAAGTGATTGGTCCTAAGAGTAAAATAGTTGTACTATCAAGTCTTCAACTATATATGATATTTTAAAAAAATAATATTTATCTGTTTTTAAACTTAAAGTTAAATAAATAATGTAAAATAATAATAATACAGCTCTTAATTTGGCCCTGTAACTCCTTTTATAGCTTCCCTTCTTGTTATCAACTTAATTTTAACATTTCTCCTTTTCCTGATTATCCTAAATATCCAATTATCCTTAACTTCATTCCCCTTGTTTTCCATCTCATTATAGTTTCTTTTTGTGCCTGTAACATTGGTTATAGGCTTATCATCTTCAGTCACCATAAATCTGACTTTTTTTACTTTGACAATATTCTGCTGTTGGGGTTTGAACATGGGTTCTGCAGTGTTTTTGGTGCCAGTCATGGTTGCAGCTAACCACTTGGCTACCTATATTTTTAAATATAGGAATATTAATTTCATGTATGCATTATGCTCAATTTCATTTAACCATTTTCAAATCAATATATAAAGTTTTAAAATTTAGTTTTCTACATAACTATGTCTAGGTTTTAGTTTCACTTATTATTTAAAGACTTGATATGTTCTTTTGAGTGATATCTTATACATCTAGCATGTTTTTATAAAATGTAATGCATAATGTTTTTTAAAACCTTAAACCATATTATAAATACACACTTACAACAACTCACTAAGTTAAGTCCTACATACATTATGTTTTAATTAAATAAGATTTTCAATTGTATATATATAAGTGACTCCTTGCCTATATGAAATAGTTTAGGGGTAAAGTCTTAAAACTATGTTGATAGGCTCCCAAACACTTTTTTCTTATTAAGTTATGTTCTAAAACTATTGTGCTTATTGGAAAATAAATATTCTATGTTAGGGGCCCATATGTAAAACACTAGCCTATTATAAAAAATGATAAAGACTATAGATTGTCTTTATTTACCTATTTGTTGAATGTATTTCATAAATTAAGTTGTATAAGGTATGTGTTAATTAAAATCATAAAAAAATATATATGTAACTTCTATTGTAGTAAATTTACTTTTTTAGACAATTATATGTCTTTATATGCATGAAGATAGATATAATTCAGTAATGTGTAATTATACACTATATAAATTCAATTGAATATGAAAGTTTAATTTAAATTCTTGAATTTTGATGTTACAAGATAGATTCTATAACAATTCACCACAGAAAATTTGGGGGGGTATTTCTAGCAATACCCCTCATTTAAAAATGTTGGGAAGTGGTTGGAAAGCTGTTGGAAGGCTGTTGGGAGTTCATTGTGAAACCAGATTTAAATTAATTGGACAAAGATTTGGTAATCAGTTAGACCTAGGTTCAACCAAACTCAATCACAGGTTTCTTGGAGCTTGGTGATTACTTTGATTTTGAGCTGAGCACAGATTGAGCAAAGCTTGAACATATCATTTAACATATCATAATATTCACTTTCCCATCTTGTGGAAAGCAAAATTTGATATTCGTTCTAAGAATATCTACATATATTTTCTTGCCAAGTTGGTAACAGAAGGTTAAACTGTAGTATCTCAATTATTACACTAGACTACATAGATATTTGATAAAACATACAATTCAAATCAATTTTAATATTATTGAGATCACCATAAGTGTCTTTCCAAAGACTTACAAAAAGTATGTTAGTATCAAGATATCGTTCTAGGTAGTAGTTTCAATTTGGATTTTGAACTGACATCTAAAGCATTTTACTATTAGACAGAAACATAAATAAGTGTAATAAGAGTGAAATTATTCTATTTTGTGATTATAATGTAACAATAATGCACATTTTTATTGAGAAAATTTTTCTTCCTCCACAAACCAAAATTTACTCTATAGGCTCAAGATTTATTTTTAAGACATATTATTCATTTCAGTTATCATTGATTTACTTCCAATATTTATTAAAAAGATAATAATAATACATGTGAAAGAATTATGAGCTTAGCATAGCATATGCTAAAAAGTTATTTTGTTGTTTTATTCAAAACTGATTCTTCATTTTTTGCTTCAATTCATCTTTTAACAACCACTATCTTCAGATACTATTCTTACTTAATATGTCAAGTCTCAGATGTGTTGGACAGTTCTCAATAACAATCGATCAAATTTATATGAATGTAATTTCAAGATTTCAAAACTCACCGACCCCCACAATTTTACAGCGAGGCCATTTGAATGTTCATATTTTTGGACTATTTGAAGAAAGAAAACCAACCCTTGTTGGTAATCTTTCTCAAGTGCAGAGTCAGCACATTGGACCACTATTGGGTGACATTGGCTCTGGATCTCACCATTTAAACCAAAGAAGTGCCTTGAATCCTATGAAGCCTTTCTATTTTCATGCTTACTTGGTTCCAGTTTTTGGTAATCAGTATCAACTTTGGGGATGCCTCTTTTCTTCAAGTACACTAATCAGTCTTGCTAAAGAAGCATTTTCTTCTGCACAAATCGATTTATGTCCAATCCTGAACTACGACTCCACTATCTTTTTTAATATCCCGCATGTAATTTTTGAAGGCTCTTTCCAAATATCTCAGAGTACTCAAGATTGGAAAGCTGATCAACTTATCCGAGGAATCAAAACAGTTCTCAAAACACATCAACTTCAAGCAATAAATTTTATGATTGACAATGAACGAATGTTAAAGGAAAAGTTGGATATCATGTGGAGGCACCAGGACAACCATTGGCTTAGAACTGGATTCGATGACTATAAAGATCAGTTTCCTAACAATCAATTGCCGCCTGAAGGAAACGGGTCAATACTTGCTGATGATATGGGTTTGGGAAAGACACTTTCAACTCTTTCTCTTATAAGTGCAACTCAAGGTGAAGCAAGACAATTCCAGGTATCAGAAAATCAAGAAGGTATTAATCGGAGTTCAGCCACACTGATTATATGCCCCCTGGCAACACTATCGAATTGGATCAATGAAATAAGTGTGCACTTTGAAGATAATGCACTTCCTTTCAAGGTTCTTTATGGGAAGGATTGTCAAAATACTAATGTCAATGAGCTACAGGACACTGCTATTGTTTTAACGACCTATGAAATAGCTAGCCCAACGATGTCAAAAAATCAAAGCCAAAAAAAGATACCGGTGACTCAAATGCTCTTTTGGTATAGAGTTGTTTTAGATGAAGCTCAGTTAGTGCCCATTTCTATATCTAAAACTTAAAACTTAATTTTTATTATCAATTTTTATAAATATTCTTTTAGTTACATTAAAAATCCTTACTCGCAGAGGGCTCAAACAATATTTGACTTGGAATCCCAACACCGACTATGCTTGACTGGAACTCCACTTCAGAACAGGCCCACTGACCTTCAAAGTCTCATATTTTTTCTTAGAATCGAAAAGTGGCAAGAAGACTGGTTATGGAAGAATTTCCTTTTTCCAGGTTTGCAAAAAGGAAAGGCTAATTCTATTAAATCAATCAATCACTTAATGAAAGTCATAAGCCTACGTAGAACAAAGGATGCAATTTTGTCTCTTCCAAAAAAGATTCAAAGGGGGATATCGGTTCAATTAGCAGATCCATGGAGGTCTAAACTTGATGTGCTTCAAGAAGGATTCACTGAGCGATATGGGCCCTCCAGAAGCACTGACTTCCCTTGGGACTCATCTGAGTTTCTAAGAGAGCTGATGATTTTAAGAAAATTCTGCAACCATCCAATCTACGAAAATCTGGATGAAACTCCAACTTTTGATTTCACCTGGCAGCATTCCGCAAAGATTTGTCATCTTATAGGCCACTTAAAAAACTTTTTGTCTGGTGAAAGGGATATAAATTTTCCAAAAGCTGTTATATTCTCCAACTTTGCAGACTTTTTGCAGATGTAAGTGATTCTATAATGAATTGTTTTACAAAATTGTGTTGGCTTATTAAAAACAATTTTCTAATATTTCAAAATAGAATAAAAATGGCTTTAGATGACCACAATATTAGGTATACCCAGCTTACGGGTGAACTCAGCCGGACAAAGCGAGACAAAAATATGCATGAATTCCATTTTAATAAAAATTGCCAAGTTTTGGTTGGAACGATTCAGGCTGCAGGAGTGGGTATAGATCTCAGGTGTGCTCAAAATGTATATATAATGGTGAGCTCAATGTCTTTTATTTCATATTAAGAACAAAAATATTAAATTTTTTATATGTTCAATGTTGAAATAGGAGCCAAATTGGAATCCAGCAGTTGAGCAACAGGCTGTTGATCGGCTGTATAGAATGGGGCAGCAAAATGAAGTAAATGTTTTGAATTATTTTGTACAAGGAAGTATAGAATTCAGCATGTATAAGATTCAAAGGAAAAAAATGGAGCTAACAATGTAAGCCAAATTTCATTTCTATAAATTTTAATGATAATAGTAATCATTAAAATTATGTTTTTGTTTTCAAGGCTAAGTGTCCCAAACAGTGGAAATGAGGAGTATGAGTGTGCAAACCTATTATTAAGGGAGTTTGTCAATCACTCACATTAGAGGAACAAAGAATTTCAAGGAGAGCAGGTAAATTTATGGGATTTTGAGGATTTAAAAGTCTGAGTTGTTGAGGATTTAGAGATGCAAGATATAAGGGAGAATAACAGTCATTCGGCAAACCCCGGGGGACATGAGAAGGATTAAGGTTAGGGGATAATGTTGAAACCAAACTGATTCTTTTGTACAAGGCCAAGTCCTTTAGCACACTGCCAGAGTAGGTTGAATTATCTCGAATATCAAAGTGTTGTTGGTCAAGATATTGTGCAACTTTAGAAAAATCTTCAGACCTCCATTGCATTAAGATACGTCTTAACAATCCATCATTATCAATTTCGGTGTCTGAACAACATTTGATGTTTGTGAAAAGGTTGTGATAAGTTTCACAATGTGGAAGTTGTTTAAGAAGTTTAGTTCGGTTAACTGAATTCTAAGAATCTTTGTTATTTGAAATAAAGGTCATAAATAAAAACGGTTGAAAAAAAAGGGATTTTCATACTTTTTTTTTTATTCTATATTTATGCTTTCTCACTTTGATTATTTCTTGAGAGCTATGAGAATCCTTCCCAAGTCTTAATCTATCAGCATGACCTAAAAACCAACGGTGAAGAACTCCTATTTGATTTGAGAAGCTAATTTGAGTTGAGTCAATTGGATATGCAATCAAATTATTGGTTTTTAAGGCATTGTCCCAGTGTTTAATGAGAATATTTGCCAAGACCTGGTTCCATTTGTCAAACCAATCTAGGTTCCAAGCGAAAGTTGATCCTGGGAAACCACACATGCAAAGGTGCTCAATAAAAGATTCACGGAAAATTGGTGGAAACTTTTCTGAAACCGCTGAATTTGATTCTGGATGAGGTAGTTCAAAGGCAATGTTGCAAGAATTCATGTCGAATGATGAAAATCTGTCTAATTGCTCTTCAGTAGGGTTTTGTTTCCATCCATTTGATTCTGGTGACATATCCAAAAGTGAACGACAAAAATTGTGTATAGATCTACAAAAGTGAGAATTGAATGGAGGCAAAGTCTCATTAAAAATTCTATTAAGTGTTCTTGTGTTTGTGGGCAGGTTTCCATGAGGAAAGTAAGAGCTACTAGGGTTCATAAATAATAAGATTAAGAAAGTTTTCAATTAAATTAAACAAAGAGGAAGGATAAATTGTTGAGCTCCAAAACTTTATGATCAAAGTTGATTTAAGGAGAAATATCACAAAAATTAAGAATAAGAAATATTTCGACTTTATGGAATTATAATATGCATAAATTATATTTTTATATGCAACTTGAACTCAAAAGGAATGGTATAAAATAAAGAGAATGATTATGTGATAAAAGCAGACTCATTTAAGAAACGGATTTTTTTTTCTTTTCAAAAAATTCTTCCACAAAAATAATTTGTTAAATGTGAGGCTATGTTCATTTTTTGATTACCAAAAAATTATTTTTGGTCCAATATGATAGTAATACATATTCTTTTGAGTAATTTTTTTCAACCTGAATAAATAGACTAGAGTGTCACTTCATCGCATTTATGTATGAAAAGTTATACAAGGTTTCAGCTTTTATGTAATTCTTTAAGGTTTACACTTTTGTAGCATCTATTATTTGAGTATTTTTGATTTTTTCTTTATAGAAAATTCTACCTAGTACAGACCAATTTTCAAGTTGAAAGAAATATGTTTGTGATTGTTTTTTACAAAATATTAAACTTATTTTTGGGTTTAACTTTGATTTTTGGGGTAATTTTTTAAATAATTATGTTAAAAATATGGATTACTTTTCTTATAGTCCATAACTAAGAATTTTTATCAAAATCAAATAATTATAGGGTAGTTAGATACAACTCAGAAGGCATTTGATAGAAAAATAATTAAGATGCTTGTGCGTACAACAGAATTTTTTCTATGATAGAAAATATTTTGATAAACATGCATGCATTGTTGTACAAATGCAGAGAGTATACAGAATACAAATAAAGTAGACTGCATAACTTTAAATTAATATATAATTTATCCGATTAAAAATTAAACATTTAAACTTAAATAATTTCAACACATATTCCATCATATTCTTTTGATAAAAAAATGTAGCTTATATTAGCTAGTGCCTTTCAAAAAAAGGAATACCTTCAATCGGTAACTTCGAATAGCTAACTTATTCCTACAATTATCACAATTACAATGCCTCCATTTTTTCATGTATGTCAATGTCAAGATCTTGGATGTGTCAATAGAAAGTATCAAACTTCTTCTGGGTCCTTTGAAGTTGGTATGGCTTTCAAAAGCTCTAATTCTTATGCAAAACATCAAGAGGAAAGAAATAGGAAGGCCCAGATGGTTATTTCTTCCAACAATCCACTTAACATTGGAAGTTCCCGCTCCACAGAAACAGTAAGCTGTATATCTATAGTTCAATGTGAGAATTAAAGTCTTTATGATGTTTCAATGATTTATTACATAGGGGCAGTTGCTATTGGGGGCAGAAGTATCTTCAACAGTCTCTAGAAACTCAAATCTCGGGGAACGGTATAGCCAAATAATTATGTGGCAGGCAGCAAAGCTTTCTCTGATTCATCATTTGAGCAAAGAAGGTTGTACTCAATTTTTGGATGAAGAAATTAAGAAGCTCAAACTTCTAGGTGATAGTGGAATACTGGATTCTGATAGCATTGTCCGCCTGGTCCCACGCTCGATAGATACAGTTTTTAGTCGATTAAAGCTCAATCAATCATTTTTCACTAAAACATGCTGTCCTAAATGCTTTGCTCTTTATGAGTATAACTCTGAATCTCAACCATCTATACTATGTTGCAATCAACCGTTTCTTTCATCATCAAAGCGCTATTTAAAAATGTTTGGAGCAGGACAAATTGCAGTTAAATGTGATGAAAGGCTGTATTTGATGGAGGAACATCAAGAACATGTAAAATACTTATCTCTTAAAACATTTCATCACCATTCTTTTATCGACTGGCTTAAGGAAAAGATCAAACTGTTCAAATTTGAGCTTCTGATTGAGAAGAAAACCCCTGTGGCAGAACGTGTAGAGTGTGATTTGATGAAGGATGTTTGTGATGGTTCAATTTGGAAAAACTTTCCCATAACCACTCCAGCTCTGGATAGCAATGATGATGAATATACGATAACTTCAGGCAACTTAATGTTTACTTTATATGTCGACTGGTTTAGGCCTGGTGGCAATAGGATTGGAGGTCATCAGAAGTCTGTAGGCAATATTATGATGGTGTGTATGAACCTACCTCAAGAAGATAGATACAAAATGGAAAATCTTTTTTTGTATTCTATTATACCCGGACCAACAGAACCCACAAGTGAACAGCTTAATCACCTTCTAAAACCACTGGTTAATGATCTACAAACTCTATGGGATGGTATATTGATTGAAAAGACACATCTTTATCCAGGAGGCCGGAAATTAAGAGTTGCATTGTTCTCTTTGATAGGTGACATTCCTGCAATACGAAAATTGGCTGGCTTTTCGAGTCACTCTGCAAAAATGTTCTGCTCTTTCTGTAATATCTCTAAAGATGAAATTAGTGAAAAGAATGTGGGAAATTTTTCATTACGGAATCATGAGGATCATATGTGCTGGGCAACAAAGTGGAAAAATTCTAAGTCACATTGGGAGCGTGTATCAATTGTTCAAAATCATGGGGTACGATGGAGTGAGCTGAATAACCTTGAATATTGGCGTCCAACTGAATATTGCTCAATTGATGTTATGCATTCACATATGCTTGGCAACCTAAAAGATCACAGTCTAAGCTATTTTCAAATCCAAAATGCAGCAAAAGATCTAGAAAGAAAGCTGGAAAAGGATAAAAATTGGCATGTAAGAGAAGAAGATGATGATTTCTTTTCTGATACTTCACTGCACAAACATTCGAAAAAACGTAGAAGTAGCTTAAGCACCACGAATAATGATGATGATGATACAGGACACACGAGACAGCACAAGCGGCAAAGACGTACGAGTTCAAGACAGTCATCAAGTCATCATGGACTAGATAATGAAGGATTGGGAACAAATCGATCAAGAAGCCAGAGTAGGTCATCCAGCTCCAAATTTATTCCTCCATATAGCGATGTGGCCTCAGTACAGTCTCAAAGCAGTGACAGTAGGAATTCATTGTATAACTTAAGGCAAAGAAGCATTAGCATATCACAGAGTGAAGGATCTCACTCATCAAATGAGACAGCTAGAGATGAAGAAAATAAAAGGAAAGGTAAGGAGAAAGAAAATGAAGGTAGTAGTAATCCACGAATCACAGCAGCAGAGCTACAGGTTGTATGGAAGATGATTGATCAAGTAAGAAGACCTTCCTGGCTAACACGAGTTCCAAAATCAGTAGGATCTAAAAAGGCAGGATCCCTCAAGGCAGCAGAATGGCACATGCTGTATACTCTCTACTTCCCTTTGTCACTTATACCCCTTTGGTTTGAAAAATTTAAAGAATCTGAATCTTCAGCTTCCTCAGCTGATAAACCAAGAGAATATTATCTTCTCAAGTCACTTGTAACATTATGCTCGATCACCAATTTTTTGACATTAAAAAATATACAGACTAATGAGCTTAAAGATCTAGATCAATTTCTGTTAGAGTATCGTGAGTGCCTTGAAGAGGGTTGGAAGAATATTAATGCAAAGCCAAATCTGCATATCACTCAACATTATCCTGAAATGATAAAGCGTCTTGGTCCACCATCAGGTACAGCTACTTGGTCTGGAGAGCGGGTGAATCATATATTATCTGAAATTCCAAACAATCACCATCCACGTATGTAATGTTTGTAAGAAATGATTTAAAAACTCAGCTGTGCTAATTTATTAATATTTACCACAGGAGAGATACCGCTAACAATGCTCAAACATTGGTATCGGAAGTCTAGGGTATTAGATCTTGGTGAAGCTGAAGATAATGATCAATGTGAGACTAAAAAAATCCATATTGATCTCGATAAACAAAACAAATGGATCCATCTAAGTATGGCATTATTTACTAAATGGGTAAGGGCACAAATGGGAAAAGAAACTTCAAGACGGGCTTTGACACCATCGGAGAAAAGTGGGGATCGGGTAGTTGAAAATGTAGCAAGCATATTGATACATGGAAAGAGGTTTACTAGTTACCATCGACACATTGCTAATTCAACAATTGAATTCTACTATGGAAAAGATAGCCAGTTTGGGCAAATTGATGATCTTTTCAGATCAAAGGAAGAGATTGATCAAATATATTTAATAGTAAGTCCTTTCAAAGAGCTCCGTCCAGAAGAAACATCAAAGGATCCCTATGAGCTTTTCCCACAAGTGCATTGTCGGTTAGTAAGAGTAGCCAAAGCAACTCAAATTGTGATTAAGAAAGATGCAATAATTGGACATGCAGCTACTGTCGAGCACAAAAAAGGAATGTTTGGAATCAAAGACGAGGTTGTCACTGCCATTGGACTGCAGACAGTAGTGAGTGAAAAAATTAATCCAATTTATTTTCTGTTGACTAACATCTTTGTGTTAATTTGGGATTCGGGAAATTTGTAGGATTGGTGATATTTGTAAATGGTGAAAGAAATAATTCAATGCTCGATTAAAAAATGCAATGCATCCAACTTACCTTATCATAAACCAGTGAACAATTACTTTGGTTGCTTTTATTGCGAGAGAACCCATGCTTTCAATGAGTCATTTTTATCTTAAATGTAAGAATGAAAGAAATAAAATCATGATAATGAGAAATATGATAAAATTTTTACTTAATGAATGATCTTCTTGCTCATTCATCTACTATAAATAGTTTGACCTTCCAACTTTAGCTGATAGCTATATATTATTCACTTTATTTTTCGACAAGAGAACATACACGTTTACAAGACTATATACATAGTATCTTTTTTTACTTTAGCTTTGATAGGTATAAATTTTAACAACTGATTATTTTTATTTTATTTTATTTTATTACAGTTCATTATGGATGATAATTTTGAAGGGATGTCTGTTGACCCAACCGATTCTGATTGTTTTCCGCCTCAACATACTAATACTGGAAATACTCCTCCACCACCCTCTGCTGATCCACCTCCAGATGCATCTCAATCTGTACCACCTAATCCTAACCCACCACCTAATCCCAATCCAGGCCAAGAGTCACATTCAGAACCGAGAAATTTTAATCCCAATCATCCTTCTGCTTCTGAAAGTGCTGATCAGCAAGCTGATCAGCTAGGAAGAGATTGGGCTAGTGAAGTATTGAGGGAATTTTTCGGAGACCAATCATCATCTGCTCAGCCTAACCAAGGAGCAAGCACAAGTGGAGCAGGTAAGTAAAATTTGTAGTGTATTCTTTTATTGAAAAATAACCAATTTAATTAACTTATTTGAATTGTTAGTGAATCCCTCAATCATTATGGGTATCAGTGATTACCACAGACTCAATTCAGCAGAGTCTCATGAGCGAGAACGGGGGTTAAGGGCTGTAAGAGGCTTAGTTAGAAGGAATGATGTTCCCAGGAGCTCGGACAGTCTAAATAGAAATATTTACCACTTTCTGAAGTATTGTCTTGGGGGACCAACACAAATATCAAAATATCCTGCGAGCCCAACACCTTTGGAGATTGAAAATTGGAAAGATTGGAGCCAATTCAAACTAAAAACCATTCAAACTGTCCTAACCCAAGTCCAATCTTCTAACCGTGCCAATTCTGCAGCTGATCGACAATTTCTGATAACCAATTCTATAGCCTTCTTGCGATCCAAAATTCGACTACCCGAATTTTTTCCAGCACCTGAGCCTCGAGGACTAAAAAGAGGAGCACCGATCCCACTTTCTGTCAAAAGAAACTTAGAGCGTGAATTGCAAGAAAAAGGTTTTCGGAAATTCACGTTTGATTGGACTTGCCGTGATTTTTCAGAATCAACTTGGAATCAAGTCATGGGAAGCATAGTATGCGACCACTGTACCAGATGGCTCACCACCTTGAATACAATCGATCAGTAAAAGCTTCAGTTCACTCAATGTGTTATTGAGAAATGGGTAGTTAATAAGGGGAAGGAGATGATAAGGTTGTTTGGGCAAGAAGAGGAAAGGGTAGCAAGAGAAAAGATTGAAAAGAGGGCAAGGGCACAAGTAAAACGTTATCGGACCAAGGTAAGTTTTTAATTTTACTTTGCTTTTTGTTATTATGAAGCTGATTTAGTTGGAATTCAGATTGCTAGTGCACGCTACAAGTTAGCAAGAGATCTCTGCAGTGATGTGCCAGGTTTTGTTGTGCTTTTTCATGATACTAGGTGCATCTCTGATATCGAGGAAGGCCCAGCACCAGCCCCAACTGCACCTATCCGAGCTATTCCTGGATGGCGAAATCCTGAACTCAATGATTTGTTTAAAAAAATGGATAAGATGACAAAGGACTTAGCCCATACACCAGCTCAAAAAAAATCAACATTAAAAACATATTCACGGTCATCAGAAAGGACAGTTGCACAAAATGGTATATTCAATGTTCCCAAATACCTCCCCAAGAATTGCTATTCAGCAACATTTTTGCAAGGATTATCTGTGAATGAACGTGAGTCACTTGGGGTTGGAGCTGATATTGATCTGGTAAAGATTCGGGAATCAATTAATAGAGCATCAACATCATCATAACTTAGGTATAACGGTGATCTTCTGTGTAATATAGCTATCTTATATTGAATTTTATGTATTCTGTTTTTTTTCAAAGCAGCTTGGTAAATGTTATAAAGTGATATTGAGAGAGAGTAACATTTTATTTAAGAAAAACAAATAATGTATGAGATATAAAAATGTATTTTCAACAAATTGATGGTCCATACCTCTTTATGTCACATTTATGTATCCATATTAATTTCAATCGAATTTAATGTTGACCAATACATAGTGAATACACGCTATGCCACTTATACTTGCCAGGCATTGCTACCATTAAATATGCCAGTATCAAAAATTAATTTCGATCGAAATTAATGAGCATGATAATCATGAATTTCTGGAGTCAACTGCTTATTTTTATGCATGGTGCCTTGCCAACATTAATTTCGATCGAAATTACTTTTGATACTGGCATATTGCATGGTGTCTATTCCTGGAAAGTGTAAGTGGCATAGTGTGTATTCATTACGTATTGGTCAACATTAATTTCAATAGAATTTAATATTGACATTTTCATATTGAACCCAAACCAGCAAACGACCCAAAAAATTCTTCATAAAACTGCTCATTAATTTCGATCGAAATTAGTGAGCACCATATACATATTGAATGGTAGTTATATCTGGTGTGTGTAAGTTGTAAAGCTTGTGTTCAATGTTTATTGGTCAACATTAATTTTGATTGAAATTAATATTAATGTGTAAATGATATTTACATGCTCAATATGCATTGTAATGTGTTTACTTAACAATAGAGTGCCCTACTTTTCATCTTACATAAAAATGCTTGGTAGCATGTCAAATTCAATTTTTATTAAAATTAATGTTGACATGTTACCATGCATAACAGTAAGCAACTGACTGAATAAATTGATGATAATCATGAACCTTAATTTCGATCGAAATTAATGTTGCCAAGTGCAGATTGAAAAAAAGCTATGCCACTTACACTAGCCAGGCATATTTACTATTTATTATGTATTGGTCAACATTAATTTTTATAGAAATTAATATGGATATGTAAATTTTATATTTACCCTCAACATGTATAGTAAATTTCAATACTTAAAAATACTTGCCGTCCTTTACATGTCATGCAAAAAAGCATTATATCATTTCAACATTAATTTTGATCAAAATTAATGTTGGAATGCCATTATGCATTGAAACAACTAACTGACTGAAAAAGTTCATGATCAAAATGCTCATTAATTTTGATCAAAATTAATATTGACCAATAAACATTGAACACAAGCTTTACAACTTACACACACCAGATATAACTACCATTCAATATGTATATGGTGCTCACTAATTTCGATCGAAATTAATGAGCAGTTTTATGAAGAATTTTTTGGGTCGTTTGCTGGTTTGGGTTCAATATGAAAATGTCAATATTAAATTCTATTGAAATTAATGTTGACCAATACATAATGAATACACACTATGCCACTTACACTTTCCAGGCATATATACATGCAATATGCCAGTATCAAAAGTAATTTCGATCGAAATTAATGTTGGCAAGGCACCATGCATAAAAATAAGCAGTTGACTCCAGAAATTCATGATTATCATGCTCATTAATTTCGATCGAAATTAATTTTTGATACTGGCATATTTAATGGTAGCTATGCCTGGAAAGTGTAAGTGGCATAGCATGTATTCATTATGTATTAGTCAACATTAATTTCGATCGAAATTAATATGGACATGGACTATGCATAAAATTCCTATAAGTATAGGTAAGCTAAGCAGTTAGATAAACTGGTTTGATCAAGTACACCATATAAAAATTGATGTTTTAATGCCTTGGTTAATTTCGATCAAAATTAATATTAAGCCATGCATGTTGAATTTTATCTATGTCTGTGTAGTCCATGTGAAATGGCTTGTATTCAATATGCAGGGGTCTATATTAATTTCGATCGAAATTATGAGGTTCATTGCCTCATAAATTTGATGGTTTCTGTCAGTGTTTCATGCATGGTGCCATCTGATACTTGTTGATTCCTATCAAAATTAATTTCAACACCAATATATTGAATACAAACCATGGCACTTACAGTACTTGGTCATAGCTAAAATTCAATATGCTAGTCTCAAAATTAATTTCGATAGAAATTAATCAGGATCCATGAAGTTTATCAATAGTGTATGAGTTAAGTTTCAAGTCATATGTTTCATCATTTTCTTGCACCCATTTCTAGGTTATCTCAACAATTTTTTTCAAGTTTTATTATATTAATCAAAACTGTGGTAAGTTGTGAAAAATTAGCTAATCCAAATCTCAAATTGAATATTAATATTTTAATAATTTTGAATGTTGCTTAAGGTATTTCATTGGGTGATTCATAATAATATTTTATCAACTTAGTAGTCCTATAACTTTTGAAAAGTAACAATTTTGGTATAGTTAGGGACAACAATGCAATATCTTGTGCAGACTAAGATATATTGCAAAATAAAACTATTCAATTTTTTTTTTTCCCTTAGTTGTATCCAAGTTTATCAAAGGTTTGGTCACGGTGCCCACACCCTAGCCTGACACTCCTCCTGTCACTTAAAAAACAAATTCTTATCTTAAATTCTAATGTTACCAATTTTATATTTATAATTCATTTCTTGTTTGATGAGGCATATCAGTATATATGTGAATCTCGCATTGTCATCTGAAATTAAATTTAACAAATATTCATAAAGGATTATCCTTTTTTTTCATATAATATACTAATTAAGTGTATCTCCATTGTTTAGGAGTAAATTCTAATTTAAAAAATTTTGTATTTACCCGTGGCAATTTGAATATGGGATATAAATTTGTTATTATTTGTTTTTCACACTAAAAGTCCCCAAAGAATTACTAGTATTTTCTGTTAGCTACATCAAATTTCGCTTCAATATAAACAGATTGTGATTTAGCATGTTACTCAGTTTACCCCACTATGAATAATACATGTTAAAAAAAGCTCAAATAATATAAAATCCCCCTCTTTATGTTTTCTGTTTCTTTCATCCTCACTTTAATTTTAATCTTATTCAATTTTTTATCCTATTAAAATATCAACTTCAATTTTCTAGAATAGAGTTTCTTATAATTATTCATCATATTACATCATAATTTTTTGATATCGAATACTTTTTTTTAATATTCATTAATCAATATGTCTAGTATACAAAATCCTACACCTCCACTTTGTATGTATATCATGTTCCTCTCTCTTAATTTATATATTTCACTTATGTTCTATATCTTTTTTTTTTCAAAAATTTGATTTTCCAGCACCCAAATGTGTTTCATCCCACTCTCTGATTGATACTCGCTTTGAAGCTTTTGAGCTTGCACCATGTCTGCCACATGGCATGGCACCTAACCCTCCTGTACTTAGCAATGAGAGGCAGGAAATAACGAGAGTTCAGTATCGCAATTTACTTGAATTGGCTAGAGATAAAACAGAAGAGCTTGTCAAGATCCTTAACAATAATCCTTCTCCTTCATATTTATCTAACCCTTGTAATGAATTACTCCAATATGTGAAAAGCCTTGAAAAATGTATGTTCATCACCTTTTTTGTCTCCTTTTAAATTAGTAGATAAGATTATTAATATTTTTTTTTCTTCATATATATTTGTAGCTTATGAGGAGGGTATGATTCCTCCTGATGAAGTCATTGTCATTAGGGATGATGATGAGACAGATGAACCATCAGCTTCAACTCATGCTTCAACTTCTAAGGAAAATCTTGAAACACCTGTTATCCGCTCCAAGAAAAAGAGATTATCCCAAGGCTCCTCTTTTGTTCGACGTATTAAACCGGCTTCTGCTAATGAATTTTCTGATGTATCAAATAATAAATCTCAAAAAAAAAGCAAAGGTTTTGATAATGAGTATATTCTTGTTTCCTTTTTTTTTTATTGTTATTCTTTTATCTTTAAAATTCAATCATATATCTCTTTTATTGCTTACATATTGTACTTTTTATCTTTCTTTTGATATTTTGTACCAGAAACTCACCTGCTGTAGATTGTTCCATCCATAAACGCCCTCTCCCTGATGAAGATGATGAAAAGAGCAATGAAAATAGCGATGATCAACTATCAGAATATGAAGCTATGCTTGTTCATCAAAAAAAGCAAAGTTTAAAATCTTCTTCAAGACATGTTGATATGTTTGATAAAGATGATGATTCAAACAGCTCATCACCGAATTCCTTCATTTCTAAGAAGCAATACCCATCACCTCCTAAATTACCTACTTTGACCTCTTTGAAAGCTTCTCTACCAATGAAATCAACTCCAATCAAGATATCGAAAAAACCTCTAACTTATTCACCCTCAGTTCTAAAAGAATCTGATTTGCAGGAGGAATTCTGTAAAAATCATAATTTTTATAAAGGTAGAATCAGCACGGCAAAGGTCCTAAGGTCGTGGTTGGAAATTGTTACTCTCCTCGAATTACGCTCTTCTACTTATTCCCAAGAACCCATGTCAAATATTCCAATGTTTACTTTTCATTGGGAAAAATCTTGTGGAGAAGATTGGCTTTCAAAACTTACTGAGTTATGTAAGTTACCATAATTTTTAGTCTTGACTTTTGTTCTTTTACTTATTTTTTTTTTCCTTTTGTAGCAAATATTTTTTTAGAGATTGATAGCTCACAGCTATGGGTACTCGATAATATTGATTTCAAAAAAATGGAAGATTTATGTGATCCTGATGGTTTAAATACTGAAATTCTTTCCTCAACAAAGAAAACGGATCACCCTGAATCCAATCTTATCCGAATGCTCATGAGATTAATGATCCCAAGTGACCACTGCCGTTCTTCATGGGTATCTCTTATATCATCTTCACTTTATCTGACCGCACATGAATTCAGCCAGCTTCCATCACATCAAAACATTAACTCAGATTGTCCAATTGAACGTGGTCTTCAGCTTCTAGCTCACCTTTCAAATCTGAAGAGTCCGATTTCTGATGGCTTAGAAGTTGGTCCCACTGCACTTCAAACCCGTGATATATCAATGTCAACTCTTCTTCAAATCAGCAATATTATCATTGATATAATTATGTCAATTATCATTCTTAAATCAAAATATTGTGCTGCAACAATATCAAGTGGCAAGACTAGTGAAGCTCAACAATCAAGTGAGAAAAACGAAAATACTGAACTGACTATAAGGAGAGAGAAACAAAAGGCTGCACTAAACAAAATAAATTCTGAATACTCCCACCACCGATATCAATCTTTCACATTCTATATAATTGATGGTGTCCGTGGTTTATTTCTGAGCTCTCAAGATCATAGATTGGCTTCAGCAGCTGATTGCTTGGAGGTAATATCAGAAGTTAAGTTTCTTAATTTACATGAAAAAAAAAATCATTTGATGGAAGAAATAATTTGGAAAAATTTAAATAACTATATTTTAACATTAATAAAACCTTTTATAGGCAAGTGTGATCCATTTCCTTTAAAATTTGATACCCCAAGTCCTCCGGGAATTGCTAGGGCTATTTCTGCAGATTTTCTTAATCACTGGAGCTCCATTCAGCCAGTATCACCTTTTTTTGCTAAACATAGCCTTTCAATAAATTAATATTCCAACATGTAAATAGATAAAGTTCTTTCTATATGATATATCTTGTATAATTCAAGTTATTTTCCTTCAAATACGTCAAAAATGTGACCATCTTTGAAATTTATTAAGTAACCTTTGACATGATTTTCTAAATTAATTATTAAAAAAAATTATTGTAAGTCCAGCAATAACAAAGATTTTAAAATCTACTTATATGATTTCAAATACTTGTATTAAATTCTTAAATATTTTATTGTTTATATAAAAATATGATAACTGCTCTAGTTTTGTTACTTTACCTTTAATATTATATAATCTATTATTTATTACAAATATTTTCGTTAATTGTAACATTTTTAATCAGAAGTAGAACAATTTAAATAATTAAATGAGTACATTCTTAAAAAAATACAATTTAATCTATCATTGATTCAAAATTCTTTCTTCAACTCTTTATTATTACCTTTTTTATTAATAAGCCTGTTTGACCTAAAATACTATACAGTTAATTTGGTAGCATTAAAAGCACATTTTTATGGCTAATATATTTCAAATTCTTTATTATAGTTTTTTTTATTTTAGAACCTTTGCTACCAATTTAATAAAAATGACATTTAAAGATTTCACAACTTATATATTTCCTCAAAAGTAAATCAAATTTTCTTATAATATTATGAAAAAAAATTATTTTATTTCACAAATAAAAGAAATAGATAATACTATAATTATCAAAACTGAAAATGTTACAGCTACTCCCAGTATTTATCATGTTTAAATTTGCATTAAGTTGTGTATATATAATATAAATTTTTAATATTTATATATCTAGATTTTTTAGATTTGTCTTAACATTAGATAAATAATACTTTGCTGATTCTATTTCTTCCTCTATTAAGTCATCTCTTTTCAAAAAAACTCTCAAAGCACTAATCAAATATTCTAACCTAAATTTTTCTGTTTTAATTTCTAAGTATTCTGAAATATCAATATCAAAAACATTAAGCTTTTCTATAGCATGAAAAAGTCTAGTGCTGATTTGAATAGAAGAACCTATCCTAGTGAAGCCAGGAATTTCATGACATCTTGAGGTAAAATGCCTTAGTTGATTGGCAGGCCATAATGTCACTGTTATTCCATTAGTTGCTTCAAAGTTGATTTTACTTCGAATTTCGGGAAACATAAGTTCTCCACCTATTTGTCGTGGTTGGGTCTTATCATACTTCATATGAATGGTGTTTTTTTCTGTATCTTTAGGAAAAAATATTCCTAAAGTATACTCACTTGCATCCTTATCGAGATGAACCTCATTAGAGAACCCATTACCATTCCCTCCAGATGTCCAAGTTAAATTACTAGCAAACGGTACACCGTCTTCTTCACTAGAAACTTTTGAAAATCCAGGAATACCAAGTTTTGTGCAAAGATTAGTTGCCTCATTGTACTTTACATATGATATTTTTTTAAAAAAATATTCAAAGTACATTGCAATCCTCTTCATTCGTTTTTTATATTCATCCCTTTTTACAATATCATCAGTGTATTCATCTGCAAGGAAAAGCATTCAAAAATTCAGTATTTAAATTAAAAAAAGTGATACTTACGAATATGTAAAGATTTCTTTCTATCTAAAATAAAGCCACCACCAAACATTTTTCCAAAACCACCAGCTCTTTGATGATAACCATTATTTTTAATTTCATGTTCGCAGTAAGAAAGATCCTTAATGCATCGCACCGTAGCTTCTAACATATCTAGTTCTTTGAGCTCATGAATTTCAAAAGTCTGCACAAGAACATTAGGTATTAAGACACCTTTTGGTTTATAAATACTACATCCAGGAAAAAAATTGTAATAATTATTGCAATCTGTCATATTATTTGCATAAGATCGTGCATAGAAATGTGGCTTCTTCCCGTTTGTATCCATTCCAAGAGCGTTTACAAGTTTCATTCCAGTAGCAATGTCTTTCGCCCACCTATTGTTAGAGTTCTTCCCTGGCCGTTTTTTTTTTTTTCAAATCGTTACTCATTGATGGTTCAATCCTAAGAGAATTCAATTTTGATTTAAAATAGAAAAAAATCAAAAATTAGAAAATAGTAACATAATTTCAATTATCAGTCAATGATACCTTTAACTTTATCATATCTTCAATATTAGAAATACAAAAGTTAGCATATCTACATGTTAGTAAATTTATATACTTTTTCTTTATTTCAAATATTAAGAAAGCGTTTCAAAGGTATACTTTATTAAATTATACATATAAAGAGTATAGCTTTATCCTGTATGCATTCAGCAAGTACGAGATTTGGCTCTACACTTAATATTAATAATATAATGAAAGTATAACTCCAATACACTAGTAATATTAAAAAATTTACGGAATTATGATATCCACATATATAAAATGAAAAATCTTGCTCTGATCAATATATTGACTTAGAAAGTTATACTTCAATAAATTATTAATTTTTAAATTGTAGCATTGTCCTGTATGCTTTCAGCAAGTACGAGACTTTGAAACAACTTAAAAATAAATAAATTAAAGGTAAAGTACAAACAATCTAATTATTATTATGAAAAGCAAAACATTATCCTGTATGCTTTCAGCAAGTACGAGATGATGTTTTACTTTTCATATTAATAATATAATGGTTGAGAAAGTATTAAAGAAATATAGAAAAATGATAAGCAAAACATGAACTTACATGTCTATAAAATCTTCTTCCATTTGTAGCTGATTGATCAAAATTAATTATAAAGTTTATTTTATAATCACTGTTTTAAAAAATAAATGGTTAGATAAATAAATTGAACATTTTTGATAAGGAATAAAGAAAAGTAAATTGACAAACAAATAAAAAAACTTTAAGTTAACTGAAAAAGAATTTTTTTATAATGAATCGAAAGGGTACAGTAAAAGATACCATAAAAATAAATTCAGAATTAGAATCATTAGATTAACTTGTCAAAAGTGTAAAAAAGTGTAACAAACCAAAATGATATGAAATGCAATAGCAAGAAAAATTTGCTTACCGGTAATCAGATAAGGTCAAGAAAATAGTACCAATAATTCAAAATGATAAAGCAAAAATATGATTGATAATTTTTGAAAAAGGTAAGTGAGAAAGAGAAAGGAAAAATAAATTGGGTGGCAAACAGATGTATATATCATGAATTTTCACTGATCACATTTTCAAAAAAATGCAGCTCACCAAGTCATATGATAAACTTCATCTAAATTCCAAGAATGATGTTGCCAAGGCACTTTACACAGCATGATCATTTTTTCCTATGCATATACTAATTCCAGCTAGAATTTACTTGGCTGCATGTTGTACAGATGCACATTTGTGGAACACTGAATTTCACATCTAAAAAAAATTGACGCCACATAATTCTAGCTACCATGTTTCACGTAGCTAAAAAACATACACTCATCACATTTAAATTTACATTGCGCCAAAATTAATTCATTTTTGAATTTTTTTAAAGGAAACTATAATGTGCACCACCTATTTCTAAAATATGAACCTCCGCACCATATTAAATTGGGAGACTTTTAATTATGCAATTTTTTTGCCGTGACCTTTTTCCTGATCTTACTTGGTTCAAAATATTGAAACATGGCCAATGTTGATGAAAGAAACATTTGATTTTGTTTCTATGTGTAACAATGGAAGGCTGTTTCTTACTGGCGAAAGAGTGTTGTATATTTTATTTGAACAAATTTTTATTTTTTTATGTATTTTATTTAAAAAATTTACTTTTTATTGCAGCCAGATTTATACTGGCTGCTTTTTAGAAACCTTAATTTATGACCCAAGCCTTTGAAATTGGCTTGGGTCCCTTACATTGCAATTTAGTACTTCCAGCCAGGTTTCCCCTGGCTGGAAGTGTCTCTTTCAAGCAATCGAAGTCGCTAAAAGCGACTTCGATTGCTTGCTGTAATGTTTGCCACCCTCCCAGCTAATTTACTAGGCTGGGAGGTGGCCAAAGCAGTGTGCAACGCGCGTTGCTGCTGCAAGTAACGCGCGTTGCACAATCGCTACCATATTTCATGCAGCTGATATCAAGTCAGCTGCATGAGATATGCGCAGCATGTGCAATGCGCGCTGCATGCAGCAGAAACGCGCGTTGCATGCAATGCGCATTACTTGCAGCAGCAATGCGTGTTGCATGTGCTGCATGCAGTGCATTGCACAGCCAGTTTTTTTCTGGCTGTGCAATGCACACAGAGAAACCAAAGTCCCTGCAAGGGACTTTGGTCTCTAAAATGGAAGCGACTTTCCCTACCAGGTGCAATCTGGTGGGAAAGTGAGAGAAACGTTAGACCGAAGTTGTTTGAAAGCAACTTCGGTCTTAAAAACATTAAAAATCATAAAAAAAAAAATGAGAAATGTAGAAAAAAAAAAAAATTAAAAATTAAAATGTGAGTAAAAGAAAAAAAATAAGTTCTAGTGATACCAAAAATCCAAGCCAATTTCATTTGGCTTGGTTATTTAATAATTAATTTTTAATACATTAAATTTAAAATTCAAACACCATAAAATATATGAATTTTTTTTATATGAATATTATAAATTTAATCTACCTCTTTCTCATAATTATATTTATAATTTTGTTTTTTTAATTTTTGACATTTAAGTTTATTTTTTGGAAATACAAAATTAAATTTTCAGCTAAATTTTTTAGTAAGGTAAAATAAATTATAAATTTGACATTTTGTAATTGAATAATGAAAAAAATTTTAAATTTATTTAAAAAATATTTTTGTTAGAAGAATACAAATATTTTAAGGGTAGAAATATGGTGCAAATTGTAAGTAAAAAAAATTATATTTTTTTTTGTGAGGGGTTATTTCTATTTTTAAAAATATTTTTCAAAAACATTCATTAAATACTGAATTAAATTACTTTGAAACTCAAATTTTTTGTAAAATAATTAAAAATGAAATAATAATATTGTTGTATTTGATATAAAATTTGAATTGGTAATATTAATGTCTCTTTAAGTAAATTTGAAAATCATTTAAAAAGACCATGTTGATAAGTACTTCATTTTTGATATACAATAGTTATATATATATCTTATATATATTTCTTGAGTGTTATTTTTATATACATTCAATAAAATTTGTAATATAAAATGCCATTTAATAATTAATTAATGTTCAACTTAGTTATAACAACTTCATATTTAATACCAGCCACTAGTATTTACTTTTTAATTTAAAACTCCAATATAATATGAGAGTATCCTTATTTTGTCTGTATGTAATGAACAACAATAACAGACCATAAATGAGTGGCTAGTTAATTACAATAAATAGTTGAAGAATAACCTATAAGAAATGATAAGTTTATCAAAAAGAGTACATTAAAAAAATATACTTTTGAATTTTTTTTGATATAATTTGGGTAGTTAAATGAAAATTTAAATTATCAGACATCAAAATGGATAAAATCTAAAAGTAGTGTTTATATAATAAGCCTCATAAAAAAAAAGGATAAAAAATCTACTATGTAACTAAATTATTAAATATTAAGGTATTATTAAAATTATTGAAAAACTTATTTTACAGTTATAATGAAATCTAAATGTGAAAATAATGGTGGGATAATAGTAAGACTATGTGGAAACACTTTAATTTATACATACTTTCAACTATGTTCAGATAAAAAAATTGTTAAAATTGTATAATAACATCTAGTTAATAGTGATGCAATTTTATTTAGATCAAGAATAAATTTTTCTGAGGAAAAACTAATTAAATTGAGATATGGCCATCTCCTTTCAAGAGATAGAATAATAATAAAAATTTAAAAAATTATAATAAGTATTCTTAATCACCATTTTTGAAAAGTCTCTAGTAAAATTCATTATAATATATCATTCATTGATTACATTATATGGAGTTTCATCTTGAAGTAGTGATGTGCAGCTTTGAACTTATGTTATGAAAAACAAAAAAGTTAAAAAATATATAGTTATACTAATGAAAAAGCCAAAAATAAAAATACTATTATAAATTAAAAAAATAAAACTACATAAATTTTATTCTGCTCTAATGATGGAAGGGTACTATGTATGAATTTCCACATGTTAAATCCAAACCTGCTTTAAGGCTAGTTTACAGGTAGAGCTATTAAGTTTCCTTAAATTCTAAAAATAACTTATGCATTTTACTAATTATTTTTTTCTTGTTTCTTTCCAAAGTTGTTAGAGTTGCTTAATTAATACTGTTATCTTGATTGTAAGATATATAATTTTTTTTGAATACATGATTTATTGTTTCAAAAATTATATTATAAATTTAAATCATTTATTTCATTTTCTAAAGCTTCATTGTCAAAGACACAACTCCATTTTCTATTACTTAACAAATATATAAAATGTGATAGTAAAATTTAAGTAATTTTCTTTTTTAGAGGGTCAAACTATATTGTGAAGATTTTTATCTAGAAATTCTTGTACTCTAAAACCAAATAATTTTCTCCCTTAAGTAAGCCATTTCAAAAATATGAGAATATAAACAAGAATATTAACTTATCTTATTTTTATTTTCTTTACTGAAAGTTTTAGTTCAATCCCTTTTTTTATATGACATTAGTATAAAAACATGGTTAAATGCTACTATATAATTAATTTTTATTATATATATATATATATATATATATATATATATATATATATATATATATATATGAAATATTTAGAACGTCATCCTTTTTTATTTACTTGAATAAATGGCTCAATTATAATACCCAACACTTATTAATGTTTCCCAAACTCAATAACAAATTTCTCATATGAAATATTAGCTTCTAATATAAGAAGTTTATCTATAGATGATATTCAACATGTGATTTTACTTTTTAGATTCAGCTAAAATTAAACAAAAGGAGAAATCATGCATATGTGTATAAATGGTAACCATATGTTACTTAGAGGATTGTGAAATTCACTCATCAGAATGGTTTAAGTATTAAAATAAATTGAGGTCATTATTTTCTAGTATTTGAAACTAATTAGGAAATTATTCTAAAAATATATTTTAATGTGTATCATGTTTAAAAAGTTGGAAATATGATTTTTGAAAATTGTGAGTTTCTTATGAGATACCAAGCTTTAGTTTACATTGTTTCAAGTAGAATAGAATTTTAGTATTAGAAATTGAAAGCAATGTACCATTATCAGATTTTAACTGTGTTCTACTTATAGAATGATTACATAACATTAAACATTATTTAAATCAAAAAGGTTTAAAAGATATTTAGAGTTTTACCAAATTTCACCATTTATTAATCTTTGATTTGAAAACAAACTATGATGTACACTCACTAGAAATAAGCAATCCCAATTTTAACATAATTTATCAATCCAAAAATAATGAGTTAATTAACATGAAAATATATATTATTTCAAAACCAATTCTCTAGATTTAAAATATGATGCTTTAATGAAAAATTATTACAAAACTTTAATGCAATGAAGTCTCTTAAAAAATTCAAAAATAGAATATCAAAACAAGTAATTTCTGCAAAAAAAACTACTAACTATTGTAGATAAAGCATAAAAATAAGTCATATTTTTTAAAAAAATGATCTAACAATATTTATTTTTGTTAAAAAAATCAAAACATTGTTAAGTTTGCTTGTTATAATAATGTTAAAATCCACTAAACATTATCTAAAGGTGGTAAAATATGTTAAAAATAAGTTGAATTTTATGAGATAAAAATCAACAATTTTGTATCATTTCCTGTTGTGCTATGACTTTATTCCACCCTTTTTATCTGATTCTTCCAGTATTACTTTGCTATGATCACTAGTTTTCAAGTTAAAATTTACAAATGTTCATTATACTTGATAATATGAAAAATAACTCAAACTTTTATAACTACAAAATAAGATTTTGTAACTCCTTCTTTCAATCAATATTTGAAGAAATTTTAGTTTATTTGAGTAATGATTTTAAGAATAACAAAAAAATTGAAATTCACAAGGAATTATTTCCAGAGACTATAATTATTTACTTGTGTAATGCATGAGCTACTTATCAATGATGTAAAACATCAGAAAAGTAAGTTATAGTTATAAATCTACAGATTATACTGTTTCTGGTATATATATCTTCAATAAATCTTTTAAACTTATCTTAGCCTACATACCACACAATAGAAAATCATTATATTAAAAAAGGAAAAAATTCTATGATAATATCATAAAGAATGATAACCATGGATTAATATTCCATAAAAATGGTTAATAATATTTTAAGAGAACCTAAATCAGTATTCTTTCATCAAAATATATCCTTTTTGTCTTTGTAATTTATTCCAAACAAATTTTTTGAAAGTTGAATCTATATATCTAATGCCAAAACCACTATTAAGTTCCCTCTTAGACTTTTTAAGAAATTATATATATATATATATGTATATATATATATTATTTATCAAAAATTGAAATAAAGAATAAAAACATAATTTTATTTACCTTTAATTATTTAAATATAGAGTATTTTCAGAATGCATTTTGGTTACTTGTGAAGGTTAGAAGATTTGAAGTTGGATTTATGAGTTTTTAGAAGGGCAAATATTGTAAAATTCTTTCATAAATATTTATTTCATAGTTTCAAATGTTGAAATCTACAAACTAATGGGATTTAAAATTATATTGAGATTTAAAATCTGTTTTCTACTCAAGTAAAATAAAATAAAATGATGATATCAAAATTGAAATTAAGTTTAAACTTTTGATATGCTCTATCTTCAATTTTATTGATAGTGCATCAAAAATTTAATAATATTTTTTTCCTTCATCACTTTTTACATAAAAGATAGTTTTATCATTTTATGAATTAAAGATTGCTTATATAAATTTAACATCTATGTCAACTGTTTATGACTATTAATCTATATAATAAATTTTTTAGAAGAAAAAATAACATCAGTATATACTGACTTTGAAATTATTCAATTTAAAATAGTTTACAGGTAGATAATGAAGGGTGATTTCATTTTTGAATATGAACTATAGAAGTCTTATTTTATCAATTTTAATTCTTTTTGAGCTCAAATGTATCCACCGCAACTTAAGTAAGAATAAAAATTATTTTTATTGAAATTTACATGAGAAAGTATGCCTATTATTCAAAATCAAACTTGCTCTAATGGTGTTTTTCAATCATTATTTCCATTCATAACAATAAAAAACATTTCAATTTGCTGATGTTTTAGTTTTTGATATCCCCAAGTTTATATCTCAGGTGTACTATTCACAAAATTATTAAAAATATAATTTTCGAAATACATGATAAACTTGAAAGTGAGGGGGCATTAAATTTTTAAAAATGAATTCTAAATTCAGGATGGATAGTATTTTTTCTATTTTCACAAATGAACAATTTTTCGTTTCAATTAATCCAGAAAGAAAATTTTGTTGTAAGCATATTATATTATATTTATTATGATTTTAAATACTATATTTTCAAGATTTGTGTTTAATATTTCCTGTGAAAGTTAATGTTAATGTGAATTTAAAGTAAGCTTGAAGAAATTTAATCAATAGGCATATTGGATATTTAAAATAATATTTTGCTCCAATCTTGAATCATCCTGGGCTAAAAAATATCCCAAATAAGGTTTTTGTGGGTCAATTTGGATTTAAGTAGGATTAAGTGAGGTTTAATAAAGGACAGATAAAAGGCTAAATTCATTACTAGTGACTTTTTTCTCAAAATAGTTATAAAATATTTATCATTCTGGACTCAAGCTTCAATAAAGTTGAATTGAAACAGAGATAATTTCTAGGAGCACAACACCATATTTACAAAGGTGTAAAATACCTCAAATATTACTCATAATATAGGAAGGCAAGGAATCTACAAAATTCACATTTCAAACGAGGATTTATATTTTGAATTTGAAATTGAGAAATGGAATATTATTTTCCAATTTAAATATCTATTAGTCATTTTAACAAAAGTTTTCAGTAATCAGATTGAATTTTGATGGTATTTTGTTGTAGATTAATCATTTTGATGAGACATTTACTCAAAATTACTGGTTTCGTTTCTAATATTCCATGTGAAATTCATTATGAATCTTTTTGAAAGTGAATAGTTGACATATTGGATATGCAAAAGCTTATGTTAGATCAAAGTGAGATCAAAGGGAGCTTAACTGATGATCAAATTAGGATTTTACAAGATCAAACGGTGATCAATGTAGGTTCATCTTGAGCTCAATCTGTGACAAATCTCTGACTAAATGTAAGGCCAAACAATTTCCTACATGGTGATGATGTGTGCATAATTCAAGCATAGATTTGTGGCTCAACGGAGCTCAAGCAAGGGGTATTGCTAGCAATACCCCCCCATTTTTTCTGTGGTGATTAAGAGCATCAAATTTTAACTTATCAAATGTCTTTGTACATCAGATATATATCAAAAAATAAGTGACCAATTAATAAGTGATTGGTCCTAAGAATAAAACAGTTGAATTATAAAGTCTTCAACTATATATGATATTTAAAAAAAATTAAAACATTAATATTTATCTGTTTATATACTCAAAGTTAAATAAATAATGTGAAATAATGATAATACAGCTCTTAATTTGGCCCTGTAACTCCTTCTATAGCTTCCCTTCTTGTTATCAACTCAATTTTAACTTTTCTCCTTTTCCTGATTATCCTAAATATCCAATTATCCTAAACTTCCTTCCCTTGTTTTCCATCTCATTATAGTTTCTTTTTGTGCCTGTAACATTGGTTATAGGCTTATCATCTTCAGTCACCATAAATCTGACTTTTTTTACTTTGACAATATTCTGCTGTTGGGGTTTGAACATGGGTTCTGCAGTGTTTTTGGTGCCAGTCATGGTTGCAGCTAACCACTTGGCTACCTATATTTTTACATATAGGAATATTAATTTCATGTATGCATTATGCTCATTTTCATTTAACCATTTTCAAATCAATATATAAAGTTTTAAAATTTAGTTTTCTACATAACTATGTCTAGGTTTTAGTTTCAATTATTATTTAAAGACTTGATATGTTCTTTTGAGTGATATCTTATACATCTAGCATGTTTTTATAAAATGTATTTCATAATGTTTTTTAAAACCTTAAACCATATTATAAATACACACTTACAACAACTCACTAAGTTAAGTCCTACATACATTATGTTTTAATTAAATAAGATTTTCAATTGTATATATATAAGTGACTCCTTGCCTATATGAAATAGTTTAGGGGTAAAGTCTTAAAACTATGTTGATAGGCTCCTAAACACTTTTTTCTTATTAAGTTATGTTCTAAAACTATCGTGCTTATTGGAAAATAAATATTTCATGTTAGGGGCCAATATTTAAAACACTAGCCTATTATAAAAATGATAAAACTATAGATTGTCTTTATTTACCTATTTGTTGAATGTATTTCATAAATTAAGTTGTATAAGGTATGTTTTAATTAACATCATAAAAAATATATAATTAACTTCTATTGTAGTAAATTTACTTTTTTAGACAATAATATGTCTTTATATGCATGAAGATAGATATAATTCAGTAATGTGTACTTATACACTATATAAATTCAATTGAATATGATAGTTAAATTAAAATTCTTGATTTTTGATGTTGCAAGATAGATTCTATAATAATTTAGTGCATCAAATCTTAACTTATCAAATGTCTTTGTATATCAGATATATATCAAAAAATAAGTGACCAATTAATAAGTTATTGGTCCTAAGAGTAAAATAGTTGAACTATCAAGTCTTCAACTATATATGATATTTAAAAAAAATTAAAACTTTAATATTTATCTGTTTTTAAACTTAAAGTTAAATAAATAATGTGAAATAATGATAATACAGCTCTTAATTTGGCCCTGTAACTCCTTCTATAGCTTCCCTTCTTGTTATCAACTCAATTTTAACTTTTCTCCTTTTCCTGATTATCCTAAATATCCAATTCTCCTTAACTTCCTTCCCCTTGTTTGCCATCTCATTATAGTTTCTTTTTGTGCCTGTAACATTAGTTATAGGCTTATCATCTTCAGTAACCATATTATGACTTTTTTTAATTTGACAATATTCTGCTGTTGGGGTTTGAAAATGGGTTCTGCAGTGTTTTTGGTGCCAGTCATGGTTGCAGCTAACCACTTGGCTACCTATATTTTTACATATAGGAATATTAATTTCATATATGCATTATCCTCAATTTCATTTAACCATTTTCAAATCAATATATAAAGTTTTAAAATTTAGTTTTCTACATAACTATGTCTAGGTTTTAGTTTCACTTATTATTTAAAGACTTGATATGTTCTTTTGAGTGATATCTTATACATCTAGCATGTTTTTATGAAATGTATTGCATAATGTTTTTTAAAACCTTAAACCATATTATAAATACACACTTACAACAACTCACTAAGTTAAGTCCTACATACATTATGTTTTAATTAAATAAGATTTTCAATTGTATATATATAAGTGACTCCTTGCCTATATGAAATAGTTTAGGGGTAAAGTCTTAAAACTATGTTGATAGGCTCCTAAACACTTTTTTCTTATTAAGTTATGTTCTAAAACTATTGTGCTTATTGTAAAATAAATATTTCATGTTAGGGGCCCATATTTAAAACACTAGCCTATTATAAAAATGATAAAACTATAGATTGTCTTTATTTAACTATTTGTTGAATGTATTTCATAAATTAAGTTGTATAAGGTATGTGTTAATTAACATCATAAAAAAATATAAATGTAACTTCTATTGTAGTAAATTTACTTTTTTAGACAATTATATGTCTTTATATGCATGAAGATAGATATAATTCAGTAATGTGTACTTATAAACTATATAAATTCAATTGAATATGATAGTTAAATTAAAATTCTTGATTTTTGATGTTGCAAGATAGATTCTATAACAATTAAGAGCATCAAATCTTAAATTATCAAATGTCTTTGTACATCAGATATATATCAAAAAATAAGTGACCAATTAATAAGTTATTGGTCCTAGGAGTAAAATAGTTGAACTATAAAGTCTTCAACTATATATTATATTTAAAAAAAATTAAAATTTTAATATTTATCTGTTTTTAATCTTAAAGTTAAATAAAAAATGTGAAATAATGATAATACAGCTCTTAATTTGGCCCTGTAACTCCTTCTATAGCTTCCCTTCTTGTTATCAACTCAATTTTAACTTTTCTCCTTTTCCTGATTATCCTAAATATCCAATTATCCTTAACTTCCTTCCCCTTGTTTTCCATCTCATTATAGTTTTCTTTTTGTGCCTGTAACATTGGTTATAGGCTTATCATCTTCAGTCACCATAAATCTGACTTTTTTTACTTTGACAATATTCTGCTGTTGGGGTTTGAACATGGGTTCTGCAGTGTTTTTGGTGCCAGTCATGGTTGCAGCTAACCACTTGGCTACCTATATTTTTACATATAGGAATATTAATTTCATGTATGCATTATGCTCAATTTCATATGACCATTTTCAAATCAATATATAAAGTTTTAAAATTTAGTTTTCTACATAACTATGTCTAGGTTTTAGTTTCAATTATTATTTAAAGACTTGATATGTTCTTTTGAGTGATATCTTATACATCTATCATGTTTTTATAAAATGTATTGCATAATGTTATTTAAAACCTTAAACCATATTATAAATACACACTTACAACAACTCACTAAGTTAAGTCCTACATACATTATGTTTTAATTAAATAAGATTTTAAATTGTATATATATAAGTGACTCCTTGCCTATATGAAATAGTTTAGGGGTAAAGTCTTAAAACTATGTTGATAGGCTCCTAAACACTTTTTTCTTATTAAGTTATGTTCTAAAACTATTGTGCTTATTGGAAAATAAATATTTCATGTTAGGGGCCCATATTTAAAACACTAGCCTATTATAAAAATGATAAAACTATAGATTGTCTTTTTTTACCTATTTGTTGAATGTATTTCATAAATTAAGTTGTATAAGGTATGTGTTAATTAACATCATAAAAAAATATAAATGTAACTTCTATGGTAGTAAATTTACTTTTTTAGACAATTATATGTCTTTATATGCATGAAGATAGATATAATTCAGTAATGTGTACTTATACACTATATAAATTCAATTGAATATGATAGTTAAATTAAAATTCTTGATTTTTGATGTTACAAGATAGATTCTATAACAATTAAGAGCATCAAATTTTAACTTATCAAATGTCTTTGTACATCAGATATATATCAAAAAATAAGTGACCAATTAATAAGTGTGTCAGTACAGTCTAGTATATAAGTATGATATAATAGTGTTATTTTATGGTCCTACTACTTATTAATAAATGATTTAGTGATTAAACCTCAGGGGAAGACTAATAGAATAGTTATACTCAAATAAAACTCACAATACTTGGATTTAAATGCGTGCTAGTGGTGGATAATAGAAGAATAAAATATAGTTATAGCTTTTATAAAGATAATATCAATTTATAAGGGCTTTATAATATATTTCTGAATACTAATAATTGTAGTGTAATGTTTTTTTGAAGTGTAGTAATTGAATGATTATAATAAACCGTCAAAATCCCTCCTTACTTATACCCAAATCCACTGGAGTGCACAGACCTTCAATCCAGATGATGTCACTGCTATCCCCGGCAATTACAGCACTGTGAGGGCCCATCACCTCCCCATGGCGTCCACTTCAAGCAGTTTCAACACCCATACCTCCAGTAAGAACCCTCCATCACTATTAATAATAACACAGAGTCATACCATAAATAGAAAACCCAGATAAAAGCGGATACCATAAAGAAACAGGTAAAATAAATGATCAAAAAGAGATTTAATGAAACTAAAAGCATATAAAGGAAAAAAATAAAATTTCCAAGCCCCCAATAACATCTCCAAGCATCCACATTAACCCAAAAACATCTTTCCAACCCATAAATCCGTGAATAACCATCCAAGGAAGTAATTTTAGTTGTCCAAACTGGGTGTATGCGCCTGATATAGGTGTCTATGCTTCTGTAGGCGTTGCGAGTCCACTGATTTCGTCCATATGACCTAAAATAAGCAGAAAAACAAAGGTTATAGGCTATTAAGGGGCTAAAACCCACTTATATACCTAAATATACATAATATACTGCATATTTCACTGAATATGAGATTTATGTATACATATAAGCTTATGTATGTCAATAATTACTTCATATCACTTAAGATAAGTATATTATGACTCCATTAACACCTTAATAAGTATTATTAGGCCATGGATAAGCTATTTAAACTATTATAAATTATATAATAGAATAATAATTATATATATATATAATAAAATAATATATATTATTATTTTAACCTTATTTTTAAGATATAAGCTTAATCTAGTTAAGGTTATCTTATTTTAAGCATAAGAAATACTCAGTCCTAAGGATATTTAGGCTGACACTCCCTCACCCCAAAAAAAACAATAAAAAAAAATGTTAAGACATTTTAATTAATCTTAAGGAATGAAATAATAAAATAAAAAAATATTTTTATAATACATATACTGAATGAACAGTATTATTTAGATTTAAATTTTTTCAAGAGATTTTTAAGATCAGAGATTTCATTTTCTGGAATCCACTGGTCATATTCACTTGATTTATTTTTAAATCTTAATAGATACTCAACTGCCTTTTCTTTAGTAAGGTGTCTCTTTTTAAGTATCTTTTCAATTTCTGCTTTTTCCACTATTTCTTCAGGTTGCTGTTTATGCCTTCCTGATCTTCTTGGAAAGAGAGAAGTATCATTAGAATGGTATGGTTTTATAAGAGAAATAGGAAATACTGGATGTTTTCTATCATAAGGTGCATATAGAATAACCTCAACAGCATTATTACCAACCATCTTTTTAACTACAAATGGTCCAATGAATGGATCCTTCAATTTAACATTACCATTTAAATTGAAATGTAGTGTTGAAATAAGGACTTCATCACCCTCTTTGAACATTTGTTCTTTATGGGCTTTATCCCATCTTTTCTTTTCATACTCAAAAGCCTTATTTATACAATCTTGAGCATGTTTTCTGCATAATTCCTGCATCTGAAGAAAAGATTTAGTACCTGGATGAATATCCAATCTAGGTAACTTATTAAGAGTTTTAGCAGGGGTATTAGGTACATAACACAACCATAACTCAAATGGCTTTTTGCAAGTGACAGAATGTACTGTACTATTATATGCAAATTCTAAACCTGGGATAAGGGTTACCCAATCATGCGTGAATTTGTCATTGTCTTTAAAATTAAGACCAAAAGCACAATATCTTCTTATCATATCTTCTAAGGTTTGTATCATTCTTTCTGCTAGCCCATCAGTTTGTGGATGGTGTGCTGTAGAAAGTTTTAATTGACACCCTGAAACATCCATAAGTGACGTCCAGAACTCAGAAGTAAATTTAGGATCTCTGTCAGAAACTATTGCTTTGGGGAAACCTGCTGTATTTAACATTTGTGTCCACCATAAAAAAGCTAAGTCCTTTGCAGAAACCTCTTTGTGGGTAGGAATAAATTTACACATCTTTGTAAATCTATCTACAATTACCCAGCAGGATTTATAACTCTTATGCCCTGCTATTGGCAAACCTGTTACAAAGTCCATGTTAATGATTTCCCATGGAGCTTTTGGTTGCTCAATTTGTTGTAATAAACCAGCTCTTTTGCCTGTTAATCTTTTAGATTTTTGACAAGAATCACATGTTTCAACATATTTCTGAACATCCTCAGACATGTTGATCCACCAAGCTGTGTTTTTTACTCTGGTTAATGTTTTATGATAGTCAAAATGACCTGCTAATATATCATCATGACATATACTTAACATTAACTCCTTCATTGAAGGGGGAATTACAATTACATTACTTAATTATTTCCTGTAATATATAAAACCATCCTCAATGGAAAATTTTCCTTTCTCTAATGCCTCTTTATACTTATTTGGTAATGTTTTTATTAAAACATTCATTGAAGCATTAGATGGATCATTTAATATTGTAGTTAATTTACTTAAGTCAGGATCTGAATTATAATTATCAAGAATTGATTGCATAAATTCATCCTCAAGATCTACAATATAAATGCCATAAATGTTAATAATCTCTGATTCAGGAACATAAGCAATATTATCATCATTATTAGGCAGAGGTACTCTAGATAACAGATCTACATTAGAGTGCAAGGTTCCTGCTCTATGTGTAATAGTCATCCGTCCTCTGTATTCTTGTACAGCTAATTGCCATCTAAACATGTGTCTATTAGGAGTTTTCATGTTTAAGAGTGACTTAACTGCACTACAGTCAGTTATTAACTCAAATTTTTGGTCTTCAAGGTAATAATGTAGCTTTTCAAGAGCCCATACTACTGCCAAACATTCAAGTTGAGTAGCACCATATTTCAATTCACCACTTCTCAGAGTACGTGAAATATAGCAGATTACTACTTCTGACATTTTACCTTCAATAAGTTGTTTTTGATGCAAAGCAGCACCCAGTCCAATAAAACTTGCATCTGTATATAATACAAAAGGTAATTGGAAATCTGGTAATCCCAAGATAGGAGCTGTCATTAAACATTCTTTCAACTTATTAAAAGCTTGTTGTCTTTCATTATTCCAAATGAAAGCTTCTGATTTCTTTATCAGTGTGGTCAGTGGTGCAGCAATTGATTGGTAGTTTTTTTTATATTGTCTATAATAACCACACATTCCAAGAAAAGATTGTACATCCTTCACATTATGAGGAATGCCAATATTCTTTATTGCAGCCACTTTATTTTGGTCTACACATATTTGTAAGCCAGATACAATATGACCAAGCACTTTTAAAGATTCAAACCCAAATTTACATTTTTTCAATGCAAGGGTCATTTTTATTTCATCCATTTTTTGAAATACTTTCCTTAAATGGATTAAGTGTTCATCAAAAGTTTTAGAGAACACTATGATGTCATCAATGTATACCATTAACCATCCCTCAATCATTTCATTATGGAATGTTATATCCATTAACTTCTGAAATACTGATGGAGCATTTTTTGGTCCAAATGGCATTCTGACATACTTATAAATTCCCATGTGTGTTGTTATCAACAAAAAGTTCTGTGAATTCTTTTCAACAGGAATTTGATGGTACCCTTTATTTCCATCTAGGCAACTTATATATTTAGCACCTTTAAGGGTAGCATGTATAGAGGCAATCCTTGGCAAGGGATAAATATCATCTACTGTAAATGTATTTAATTCTCTATAATCACCGCACAGTCTTGCTTTATCTTGTTCATAAGAAATTAGCACTGGTGATATTACACAATATTTTGGTGTAGTTTCAAACTTCTCAAGAATGTTCATTTTTAATAACATCTTAATATTATCCTCTATGTCTTTACTCTTCATTGGTGAAGCAGGGTATGGTTTCTTTTTAAGACTAGCAGGAATATTATCCATATCACAGGTTAAACTAATTTTCATTTCATGATCTTTTACAAGGCCAAGTTCATTTGTACCATGTGCAAAAGCCATTGGAAAAGCTTTAATTAATTCCAAAATATTATCTTTCTCAGTTTTACTTATCTGAGTGCCAAATGATGCTTTTGAAATTTCTGTTTCCAGAAGTTCCAACTCATTGGATTCTCTTCCTTTACACGGGGAATTTGTTACTGACTCAATGTGTAAGACTGTGTTAAAAGAATTTATTTTAAATTTCCTTTTACCATTCATGCCAATTGTAAAATTGTTATTAGCAGGGTCTAATTTTACACCAAATTTATTCAGAATATCATTTCCAATGATAAAACAGTTACTAAAATTTGAATTATCCATTACTACAAAGTCACAAGTTACCCTTACATAACCATGTTGGTGTTTAAAGAAAACAGCAGCTTTGTATTTACCAATGGGGTGTAGTACTGATCCAAAACCTCTCCAATTTTTATTCTGAAGTGGTTCAAGCTTAAACTTATATTCACTATCAATTTTCTGTAATGTATTAGTGGAAACAACTGAACCAGCAGCTCCTGTGTCCAATACTATATTAACATTTTCACCAGAAATGATAGCTGGAACCGTGATAGGTGTCATTCTAAAGTTATCAGCTTGTATATTCTTAATGATTTCAGCATCTTCAAAATTCATTAAAGATTCATTTGAGTCCATATTCAATATTGGATTTTCAAAGATGGACAAATCATCTTCCAACATACAGACTTCATTTTCATCACTATATGAGATATTGCTGTCATAATCACTTGATTCTTTACTTTTTTCAGTTTCAGTTTCAGATTCATGTTGATTTTCAACAATATTTATGTTTTTCTCACATTTGTGACCTTTTACCCAAGGTTTATTACACTTATAACAAGTATTTGTTTCATACTTTTTAGGTACTACAGGTGCAGTAGGTTTTTTCTGCTTCTCCTGAAGTGTTTTTGAATTCTGAGTTTTTACAGGTTCAACATTTTGCTTATAAGTGGAATACCTTGATTCATACTTATGGTTTAATAATATTTCATTGCAAATATTAATAAAGTCAGAATATTCAGTAACATTTAATGTTCTAGCAACAACAATGTCTCTGACAGATATAGGTAATTTGTATATTATCTTATCTTTCCATAAGTTAAAATCCATATGAGGCTCAATGGCTTTTAATATTTTGTTTAAATTAATTAAAAATACCATTGGTTTGTCACCATTCAACGGATTATACCTAGTCTTCTCATACAGTCTCTGCTGAGTAAGCCTGAATTTAGAACCTCCAAATTGTTTTTCAATAAGTTGTTTCCATTCAGCCCAAGAGTAGTCTCTACCCTCACTTAAGACAGCTTCAAACCATAATAAAGCAACATCCTTAAATAAAGAAATTAATTTTGATGTTATCTCTTCATCTGGTAACTTATATGAGAATTTCAAGTTGTCAATTCTTTGAATAAAATGTTGCCAATCAGAGCTGGCTTCCCCATCATAAGTTGGGTACTGATCTATCTTAGGCCAGTTCTTCTGATTGGATTTTATTTCACTAATCTTAGGTAAATTCAACAACTCATTCACTTTTGATAAATGGTCTTGTATTTCTTCCTGCACGGATTTGTGACTTACATTTTCAGATTTGACACTACCACCAGATGGTTTTAATTGTGGTGGTACAGGGAAGGAATGAGATTCACTTTTGCCAATGAAAGGATTATTATTATATTGATTATACTTATGCTTATCCTGGTTCATCAGTAGATTGGCAGTTTCAATCTCAACTTTAGTTAATCTTTGTAGCAGCTCAGAGACACTTTGATTTGTCTGTGCAAAAGATAACTTTGTTCTTGATTCAGTTTTTAATAAATGTGTTTCATATAATTTTTCTAACTCACAAAATTTGTTTGAAAGGTCATTATATTTATTACTCAATGAATCATATTTAAGAGTTAGAGACAAATGTTCATTCTCTAATTCTTTATTACGTGTTGCTAATTGAGAAATGTTCAATGTTAAGGATGAAATTGTATCACTAGTGAGCTTAACTGTCTGTTCCTCACAATCAGTCATTCTATTCCACAATGCTGAAACAATTCTATGGACAGTTGGATTATTGTTAAAAGATTCCATGTCCTCCTTTTCAATTCTCTCACTCTCCTGTGAACTTCTCATCTCACTAGTAGGTGGTTGCAACTGAGGATTAACTGTATTATCATTGTATATAGTACTGTTATTATGGACAAAAGACAAGTCAGGTGTATCTACTCTAAAACCTAAATTTCTTAAATCCTCCTCTATTTTTTGTACAGATTTAACATCAATAGAATTACCTATATTGTAATTATCAGTATTATGTCTAATCTGAGAGGGTAAGTTACTTACCAAGGGATGGCTGCCAGTCCTGATTTTTGGCGCTTTTTTCCCTTGTAAGGGTGAGCTGAGGAAGTCAGATGAGGGGGCGGATCCCTGTTGCAACTGTGGCTTGTCCACTGTTGGTGAAACCAGTCCCATTTTCATTTGTCTACCAGGATTTTCTCCTGGGAGTGAGTGGACCCTCCTTGGGTAGGGGGTTGCTGATTTGATTGATTGGGCTGGCCTCCCTTTAATTCTGCCATTGCCTGATTCATCTGCTGAAATCCTACCTTGCAATTGTTTTGCAACTGCTCTACCTCTTTGAACATAAGAGATTTTGATTCCTCTAGCTTCAGAACCTGTTTGGCCAGGTGGGACAGTTGATCCTGAAGAGGAGGAGACGTCTTTTTGATAGTTATCTTTTTTAAGAGGGCGTCCTTTTCCTCTATACTCATGCTTTCTGGCTGGGGGTACTGTTGTCCCTCCATGGTGATGTCCTGGAAAGTTTTTATTAGCTTTAGACCTGGTATTATAAGCAGGCTGTTCACTTACACTATCCTGAGGTTCACTCATATTGTTCAGAATAACAATATTTTACGTCTACAAAAGGAAAAAACTCTGTGGAATTAGTAGACAAATAATATTAGCAATTATATTACTAATAAAAAAGCAATGGAGCTTACCCTGAATTTATATCTTTATTAATTTAAATAAAATATAAGAAAAATTCGAAAAAATCTGTTAAAAATATAATAATAAGTTTAACTAGACCTCTATAAGGGTGAATAATTAGCTTACCAAGCTTTAGCCAAATACCAATTTTATTGGGTGTTATATTGGTGTCCAAATACCAAGTGAAATTGGGTTTATATTGGGTACAGTTACTACTGTAAATATCTAATTTTTATGATAAAAAATTAGTACAATTATTATAAGGATTCTTTTCCGCAATCAATGAGTTATGATGACCCACTAATATGCAGCAGACTCAAATATTTGGTTAAATTTTGAGTTGTACTAAGGTAAAAATCACGTCCCAAGGCTTATACTAAATAATAAGTAAAATATAAGGAAAGACCCCCAATTGTCAGTACAGTCTAGTATATAAGTATGATATAATAGTGTTATTTTATGGTCCTACTACTTATTAATAAATGATTTAGTGATTAAACCTCAGGGGAAGACTAATAGAATAGTTATACTCAAATAAAACTCACAATACTTGGATTTAAATGTGTGCTAGTGGTGGAAAATAGAAGAATAAAATATAGTTATAGCTTTTATAAAGATAATATCAATTTATAAGGGCTTTATAATATATTTCTGAATACTAATAATTGTAGTGTAATGTTTGTTTGAAGTGTAGTAATTGAATGATTATAATAAACCATCAAAATCCCTCCTTACTTATACCCAAATCCACTGGAGTGCACAGACCTTCAATCCAGATGATGTCACTGCTATCCCCGGCAATTACAGCACTGTGAGGGCCCATCACCTCCCCATGGCGTCCACTTCAAGCAGTTTCAACACCCAGACCTCCAGTAAGGACCCTCCATCACTATTAATAATAACACAGAGTCATACCATAAATAGAAAACCCAGATAAAAGCGGATACCATAAAGAAACAGGTAAAATAAATGATCAAAAAGAGATTTAATGAAACTAAAAGCATATAAAGGAAACAAATAAAATGTCCAAGCCCCCAATAACATCCCCAAGCATCCACATTAACCCAAAAACATCTTTCCAACCCATAAATCCGTGAATAACCATCCAAGGAAGTAATTTTAGTTGTCCAAACTGGGTGTATGCGCCTGATATAGGTGTCTATGCTTCTGTAGGCGTTGTGAGTCCACTGATTTCGTCCATATGACCTAAAATAAGCAGAAAAACAAAGGTTATAGGCTATTAAGGGGCTAAAACCCACTTATATACCTAAATATACATAATATACTGCATATTTCACTGAATATGAGATTTATGTATACATATAAGCTTATGTATGTCAATAATTACTTCATATCACTTAAGATAAGTATATTATGACTCCATTAACACCTTAATAAGTATTATTAGGCCATGGATAAGCTATTTAAACTATTATAAATTATATAATAGAATAATAATTATATATATATATAATAAAATAATATATATTATTATTTTAACCTTATTTTTAAGATATAAGCTTAATCTAGTTAAGGTTATCTTATTTTAAGCATAAGAAATACTCAGTCCTAAGAATATTTAGGCTGACAAAGTGATTGGTCCTAAGAGTAAAATAGTTGAACTATCAAGTCTTCAACTATATATGATATTTAAAAAAAATTAAAACTTTAATATTTATCTGTTTTTAAGCTTAAAGTTAAATAAAAAATGTGAAATAATGATTATAAAGCTCTTAATTTGGCCCTGTAACTCCTTCTATAGCTTCCCTTCTTGTTATCAACTAAATTTTAACTTTTCTCCTTTTCCTGATTATCCTAAATATCCAATTATCCTTCACTTCCTTCCCCTTGTTTTCCATCTCATTATAGTTTCTTTTTGTGCCTGTAACATTGGTTATAGGCTTATCATCTTCAGTCACCATAAATCTGACTTTTTTTACTTTGACAATATTCTGCTGTTGGGGTTTGAACATGGGTTCTGCAGTGTTTTTGGTGCTAGTCATGGTTGCAGCTAACCACTTGGCTACCTATATTTTTACATATAGGAATATTAATTTCATGTATGCATTATGCTCAATTTCATTTAACCATTTTCAAATCAATATATAAAGTTTTAAAATTTAGTTTTCTACATAACTATGTCTAGGTTTTAGTTTCACTTATTATTTAAAGACTTGATATGTTCTTTTGAGTGATATCTTATACATCTAGCATGTTTTTATAAAATGTATTGCATAATGTTTTTTAAAACCTTAAACCATATTATAAATACACACATACAACAACTCACTAATTTAAGTCCTACATACATTATGTTTTAATTAAATAAGATTTTCAATTGTATATATATAAGTGACTCCTTGCCTATATGAAATAGTTTAGGGATAAAGTCTTAAAACTATGTTGATAGGCTCCTAAACACTTTTTTCTTATTAAGTTATGTTCTAAAACTATTGTGCTTATTGGAAAATAAATATTTCATGTTAGGGGCCCATATTTAAAACACTAGCCTATTATAAAAATGATAAAACTATAGATTGTCTTTATTTACCTATTTGTTGAATGTATTTCATAAATTAAGTTGTATAAGGTATGTGTTAATTAACATCATAAAAAAATATAAATGTAACTTCTATTGTAGTAAATTTACTTTTTTAGACAATTATATGTCTTTATATGCATGAAGATAGATATAATTCAGTAATGTGTACTTATACACTATATAAATTCAATTGAATATGATAGTTAAATTAAAATTCTTGATTTTTGATGTTACAAGATAGATTCTATAACAATTAAGAGCATCAAATTTTAACTTATCAAATGTCTTTGTACATCAGATATATATCAAAAAATAAGTGACCAATTAATAAGTGATTGGTCCTAAGAGTAAAATAGTTGAACTATCAAGTCTTCAACTATATATGATATTTAAAAAAAATTAAAACTTTAATATTTATCTGTTTTTAAACTTAAAGTTAAATAAATAATGTGAAATAATGATAATACAGCTCTTAATTTGGCCCTGTAACTCCTTCTATAGCTTCCCTTCTTGTTATCAACTCAATTTTAACTTTTCTCCTTTTCCTGATTATCCTAAATATCCAGTTATCCTTAACTTCCTTCCCCTTGTTTTCCATCTCATTATAGTTTCTTTTTGTGCCTGTAACATTGGTTATAGGCTTATCATCTTCAGTCACCATAAATCTGACTTTTTTTACTTTGACAATATTCTGCTGTTGGGGTTTGAACATGGGTTCTGCAGTGTTTTTGGTGCCAGTCATGGTTGCAGCTAACCACTTGGCTACCTATATTTTTACATATAGGAATATTAATTTCATGTATGCATTATCCTCAATTTCATTTAACCATTTTCAAATCAATATATAAAGTTTTAAAATTTAGTTTTCTACATAACTATGTCTAGGTTTTAGTTTCACTTATTATTTAAAGACTTGATATGTTCTTTTGAGTGATATCTTATACATCTAGCATGTTTTTATAAAATGTATTGCATAATGTTTTTTAAAACCTTAAACCATATTATAAATACACACTTACAACAACTCACTAAGTTAAGTCCTACATACATTATGTTTTAATTAGATATGATTTTCAATTATATATATATAAGTGACTCCTTGCCTATATGAAATAGTTTAGGGGTAAAGTCTTAAAAATATGATGATAGGCTCCCAAACACTTTTTTCTTATTAAGTTATGTTCTAAAACTATTGTGCTTATTGGAAAATAAATATTTCATGTTAGGGGCCCATATTTAAAACACTAGCCTATTATAAAAAAATGATAAAATTATAGATTGTCTTTATTTACCTATTTGTTGAATGTATTTCATAAATTAAGTTGTATAATTTATGTGTTAATTAAAATCATAAAAAAATATAAATGTAACTTCTATGGTAGTAAATTTACTTTTTTAGACGAAAATATGTCTTTATATGCATGAAGATAGATATAATTCAGTAATGTGTACTTATACACTATATAAATTCAATTGAATATGATAGTTAAACTAAAATTCTTGATTTTTGATGTTACAAGATAGATTCTATAACAATAAAGAGCATCAAATTTTAACTTATCAAATGTCTTTGTACATCAGATATATATCAAAAAATAAGTGACCAATTAATAAGTGATTGGTCCTAAGAGTAAAATAGTTGAACTATCAAGTCTTCAACTATATATGATATTTAAAAAAAATTAAAACTTTAATATTTATCTGTTTTTAAACTTAAAGTTAAATAAAAAATGTGAAATAATGATAATACAGCTCTTAATTTGGCCCTGTAACTCCTTCTATAGCTTGCCTTCTTGTTATCAACTCAATTTTAACTTTTCTCCTTTTCCTGATTATCCTAAATATCCAATTATCCTTAACTTCCTTCCCCTTGTTTTCCATCTCATTATAGTTTCTTTTTGTGCCTGTAACATTGGTTATAGGCTTATCATCTTCAGTCACCATAAATCTGACTTTTTTTACTTTGACAATATTCTGCTGTTGGGGTTTGAACATGGGTTCTGCAGTGTTTTTGGTGCCAGTCATGGTTGCAGCTAACCACTTGGCTACCTATATTTTTAAATATAGGAATATTAATTTCATGTATGCATTATGCTCAATTTCATATAACCATTTTAAAATCAATATATAAAGTTTTAAAATTTAGTTTTCTACATAACTATGTCTAGGTTTTAGTTTCACTTATTTTTTAAAGACTTGATATCTTCTTTTGAGTGATATCTTATACATCTAGCATGTTTTTATAAAATGTATTGCATAATGTTTTTTAAAACCTTAAACCATATTATAAATACACACATACAACAACTCACTAAGTTAAGTCCTACATACATTATGTTTTAATTAAATAAGATTTTCAATTGTATATATATAAGTGACTCCTTGCCTATATGAAATAGTTTAGGGGTAAAGTCTTAAAACTATGTTGATAGGCTCCTAAACACTTTTTTCTTATTAAGTTATGTTCTAAAACTATTGTGCTTATTGGAAAATAAATATTTCATGTTAGGGGCCCATATTTAAAACACTAGCCTATTATAAAAATGATAAAGCTATAGATTGTCTTTATTTACCTATTTGTTGAATGTATTTCATAAATTAAGTTGTACAAGGTATGTGTTAATTAACATCATAAAAAAATATAAATGTAACTTCTATTGTAGTAAATTTACTTTTTTAGACAATTATATGCCTTTATATGCATGAAGATAGATATAATTCAGTAATGTGTACTTATACACTATATAAATTCAATTGAATATGATAGTTAAATTAAAATTCTTGATTTTTGATGTGACAAGATAGATTCTATAACAATTAAGAGCATCAAATTTTAACTTATCAAATGTCTTTGTACATCAGATATATATCAAAAAATAAGTGACCAATTAATAAGTGATTGGTCCTAAGAGTAAAATAGTTGAACTATCAAGTCTTCAACTATATATGATATTTAAAAAAAATTAAAACTTTAATATTTATCTGTTTTTAAACTTAAAGTTAAATAAAAAATGTGAAATAATGATAATACAGCTCTTAATTTGGCCCTGTAACTCCTTCTATAGCTTCCCTTTTTGTTATCAACTCAATTTTAACTTTTCTCCTTTTCCTGATTATCCTAAATATCCAATTATCCTTAACTTCCTTCCCCTTGTTTTCCATCTCATTATAGTTTCTTTTTGTGCCTGTAACATTGGTTATAGGCTTATCATCTTCAGTCACCATAAATCTGACTTTTTTTACTTTGACAATATTCTGCTGTTGGGGTTTGAACATGGGTTCTGCAGTGTTTTTGGTGCCAGTCATGGTTGCAGCTAACCACTTGGCTACCTATACTTTTACATATAGGAATATTAATTTCATGTATGCATTATGCTCAATTTCATTTAACCATTTTAAAATCAATATATAAAGTTTTAAAATTTAGTTTTCTACATAACTATGTCTAGGTTTTAGTTTCACTTATTATTTAAAGACTTGATATCTTCTTTTGAGTGATATCTTATACATCTAGCATGTTTTTATAAAATGTATTGCATAATGTTTTTTAAAACCTTAAACCATATTATAAATACACACATACAACAACTCACTAAGTTAAGTCCTACATACATTATGTTTTAATTAAATAAGATTTTCAATTGTATATATATAAGTGACTCCTTGCCTATATGAAATAGTTTAGGGGTAAAGTCTTAAAACTATGTTGATAGGCTCCTAAACACTTTTTTCTTATTAAGTTATGTTCTAAAACTATTTTGCTTATTGGAAAATAAATATTTCATGTTAGGGGCCCATATTTAAAACACTAGCCTATTATAAAAATGATAAAGCTATAGATTGTCTTTATTTACCTATTTGTTGAATTTATTTCATAAATTAAGTTGTACAAGGTATGTGTTAATTAACATCATAAAAAAATATAAATGTAACTTCTATTGTAGTAAATTTACTTTTTTAGACAATTATATGCCTTTATATGCATGAAGATAGATATAATTCAGTAATGTGTACTTATACACTATATAAATTCAATTGAATATGATAGTTAAATTAAAATTCTTGATTTTTGATGTTACAAGATAGATTCTATAACAATTAAGAGCATCAAATTTTAACTTATCAAATGTCTTTGTACATCAGATATATATCAAAAAATAAGTGACCAATTAATAAGTGATTGGTCCTAAGAGTAAAATAGTTGAACTATCAAGTCTTCAACTATATATGATATTTAAAAAAAATTAAAACTTTAATATTTATCTGTTTTTAAACTTAAAGTTAAATAAAAAATGTGAAATAATGATAATACAGCTCTTAATTTGGCCCTGTAACTCCTTCTATAGCTTCCCTTCTTGTTATCAACTCAATTTTAACTTTTCTCCTTTTCCTGATTATCCTAAATATCCAATTATCCTTAACTTCCTTCCCCTTGCTTTCCATCTCATTATAGTTTCTTTTTGTGCCTGTAACATTGGTTATAGGTTATCATCTTCAGTCACCATAAATCTGACTTTTTTTACTTTGACAATATTCTGCTGTTGGGGTTTGAACATGGGTTCTGCAGTGTTTTTGGTGCCAGTCATGGTTGCAGCTAACCACTTGGCTACCTATATTTTTACATATAGGAATATTAATTTCATCTATGCATTATGCTCAATTTCATTTAACCATTTTCAAATCAATATATAAAGTTTTAAAATTTAGTTTTCTACATAACTATGTCTAGGTTTTAGTTTCACTTATTATTTAAAGACTTGATATCTTCTTTTGAGTGATATCTTATACATCTAGCATGTTTTTATAAAATGTATTGCACAATGTTTTTTAAAACCTTAAACCATATTATAAATACACACACACAACAACTCACTAAGTTAAGTTCTACATACATTATGTTTTAATTAAATAAGATTTTCAATTGTATATATATAAGTGACTCCTTGCCTATATGAAATAGTTTAGGGGTAAAGTCTTAAAACTATGTTGATAGGCTCCTAAACACTTTTTTCTTATTAAGTTATTTTCTAAACTATTGTGCTTATTGGAAAATAAATATTTCATGTTAGGGGCTCATATGTAAAACACTAGCCTATTATAAAAAATGATAAAGACTATAGATTGTCTATATTTACCTATTTGTTGAATGTATTTCATAAATTAAGTTGTATAAGGTATGTGTTAATTAAAATCATAAAAAAATATAAATGTAACTTCTATTGTAGTAAATTTACTTTTTTAGACAATTATATGTCTTTATATGCATGAAGATAGATATAATTCAGTAATGTGTACTTATACACTATATAAATTCAATTGAGTATGATAGTTAAATTAAAATTCTTGATTTTTGATGTTACAAGATAGATTCTATAACAATTAAGAGCATCAAATTTTAACTTATCACATATCTTTGTACATCAGATATATATCAAAAAATAAGTGACCAATTAATAAGTGATTGGTCCTAAGAGTAAAATAGTTGAACTATCAAGTCTTCAACTATATATGATATTTAAAAAGAATTAAAACTTTAATATTTATCTGTTTTTAAACTTAAAGTTAAATAAATAATGTGAAATAATGATAATACAGCTCTTAATTTGGCCCTGTAACTCCTTCTATAGCTTCCCTTCTTGTTATCAACTCAATTTTAACTTTTCTCCTTTTCCTGATTATCCTAAATATCCAATTATCCTTAACTTCCTTCCCCTTGTTTTCCATCTCATTATAGTTTCTTTTTGTGCCTGTAACATTGGTTATAGGCTTATCATCTTCAGTCACCATAAATCTGACTTTTTTTACTTTGACAATATTCTGCTGTTGGGGTTTGAACATGGGTTCTGCAGTGTTTTTGGTGCCAGTCATGGTTGCAGCTAACCACTTGGCTACCTATATTTTTACATATAGGAATATTAATTTCATGTATGCATTATCCTCAATTTCATTTAACCATTTTCGAATCAATATATAAAGTTTTAAAATTTAGTTTTCTACATAACTATGTCTAGGTTTTAGTTTCACTTATTATTTAAAGACTTGATATGTTCTTTTGAGTGATATCTTATACATCTATCATGTTTTTATAAAATGTATTGCATAATGTTATTTAAAACCTTAAACCATATTATAAATACACACTTACAACAACTCACTAAGTTAAGTCCTACATACATTATGTTTTAATTAAATAAGATTTTAAATTGTATATATATAAGTGACTCCTTGCCTATATGAAATAGTTTAGGGGTAAAGTCTTAAAACTATGTTGATAGGCTCCTAAACACTTTTTTCTTATTAAGTTATGTTCTAAAACTATTGTGCCTATTGGAAAACAAATATTTCATGTTAGGGGCCCATATTTAAAATACTAGCCTATTATAAAAAATGATAAAACTATAGATTGTCTTTATTTACCTATTTGTTGAATGTATTTCATAAATTAAGTTGTATAAGGTATGTGTTAATTAACATCATAAAAAAATATAAATCACCACAGAAAATTTGGGGGGGTATTGCTAGCAATACCCCTCATTTAAAAATGTTGGGAAGTTGTTGGAAAGCTGTTGGAAGGCTGTTGGGAGTTCATTGTGAAACCAGATTTAAATTAATTGGACAAAGATTTGGTAATCAGTTAGACCTAGGTTCAACCAAACTCAATCACAGGTTTCTTGGAGCTTGGTGATTACTTTGATTTTGAGCTGAGCACAGATTGAGCAAAGCTTGAACATATCACTTAACATATCATAATATTCACTTTCCCATCTTGTGGAAAGCAAAATTTGATATTCGTTCTAAGAATATCTACATATATTTTCTTGCCAAGTTGGTAACAGAAGGTTTAACTGTAGTATCTCAATTATTACACTAGACTACATAGATATTTGAAAAAACATACAATTCAAATCAATTTTAATATTATTGAGATCACCATAAGTGTCTTTCCAAAGACTTACAAAAAGTATGTTAGTATCAAGATATCGTTCTAGGTAGTAGTTTCAATTTGGATTTTGAACTGACATCTAATGCATTTTACTATTAGACAGAAACATAAATAAGTGTAATAAGAGTGAAATTATTCTATTTTGTGATTATAATGTAACAATAATGCACATTTTTATTGAGAAAATTTTTCTTCCTCCACAAACCAAAATTTACTCTATAGGCTCAAGATTTATTTTTAAGACATATTATTCATTTCAGTTATCATTGATTTACTTCCAATATTTATTAAAAAGATAATAATAATACATGTGAAAGAATTATGAGCTTAGCATAGCATATGCTAAAAAGTTATTTTGTCGTTTTATTCAAAACTGATTCTTCATTTTTTGCTTCAATTCATCTTTTAACAACCACTATCTTCAGATACTATTCTTACTTAATATGTCAAGTCTCAGATGTGTTGGACAGTTCTCAATAACAATCGATCAAATTTATATGAATGTAATTTCAAGATTTTAAAACTCACCGACCCCCACGATTTTACAGCGAGGCCATTCGAATGTTCATATTTTTGGACTATTTGAAGAAAGAAAACCAACCCTTGTTGGTAATCTTTCTCAAGTGCAGAGTCAGCACATTGGACCACTATTGGGTGACATTGGCTCTGGATCTCACCATTTAAACCAAAGAAGTGCCTTGAATCCTATGAAGCCTTTCTATTTTCATGCTTACTTGGTTCCAGTTTTTGGTAATCAGTATCAACTTTGGGGATGCCTCTTTTCTTCAAGTACACTAATCAGTCTTGCTAAAGAAGCATTTTCTTCTGCACAAATCGATTTATGTCCAATCCTGAACTACAACTCCGCTATCTTTTTTAATATCCCGCATGTAATTTTTGAAGGCTCTTTCCAAATATCTCAGAGTACTCAAGATTGGAAAGCTGATCAACTTATCCGAGGAATCAAAACAGTTCTCAAAACACATCAACTTCAAGCAATAAATTTTATGATTGACAATGAACGAATGTTAAAGGAAAAGTTGGATATCATGTGGAGGCACCAGGACAACCATTGGCTTAGAACTGGATTCGATGACTATAAAGATCAGTTTCCTAACAATCAATTGCCGCCTGAAGGAAACGGGTCAATACTTGCTGATGATATGGGTTTGGGAAAGACACTTTCAACTCTTTCTCTTATAAGTGCAACTCAAGGTGAAGCAAGACAATTCCAGGTATCAGAAAATCAAGAAGGTATTAATCGGAGTTCAGCCACACTGATTATATGCCCCCTGGCAACACTATCGAGTTGGATCAATGAAATAAGTGTGCACTTTGAAGATAATGCACTTCCTTTCAAGGTTCTTTATGGGAAGGATTGTCAAAATACTAATGTCAATGAGCTACAGGACACTGCTATTGTTTTAACGACCTATGAAATAGCTAGCCCAACAATGTCAAAAAATCAAAGCCAAAAAAAGATACCGGTGACTCAAATGCTCTTTTGGTATAGAGTTGTTTTAGATGAAGCTCAGTTAGTGCCCATTTCTATATCTAAAACTTAAAACTTAATTTTTATTATCAATTTTTATAAATATTCTTTTAGTTACATTAAAAATCCTCACTCGCAGAGGGCTCAAACAATATTTGACTTGGAATCCCAACACCGACTATGCTTGACTGGAACTCCACTTCAGAACAGGCCCACTGACCTTCAAAGTCTCATATTTTTTCTTAGAATCGAAAAGTGGCAAGAAGACTGGTTATGGAAGAATTTCCTTTTTCCAGGTTTGCAAAAAGGAAAGGCTAATTCTATTAAATCAATCAATCACTTAATGAAAGTCATAAGCCTACGTAGAACAAAGGATGCAATTTTGTCTCTTCCAAAAAAGATTCAAAGGGGGATATCGGTTCAATTAGCAGATCCATGGAGGTCTAAACTTGATGTGCTTCAAGAAGGATTCACTGAGCGATATGGGCCCTCCAGAAGCACTGACTTCCCTTGGGACTCATCTGAGTTTCTAAGAGAGCTGATGATTTTAAGAAAATTCTGCAACCATCCAATCTACGAAAATCTGGATGAAACTCCAACTTTTGATTTCACCTGGCAGCATTCCGCAAAGATTTGTCATCTTATAGGCCACTTAAAAAACTTTTTGTCTGGTGAAAGGGATATAAATTTTCCAAAAGCTGTTATATTCTCCAACTTTGCAGACTTTTTGCAGATGTAAGTGATTCTATAATGAATTGTTTTACAAAATTGTGTTGGCTTATTAAAAACAATTTTCTAATATTTCAAAATAGAATAAAAATGGCTTTAGATGACCACAATATTAGGTATACCCAGCTTACGGGTGAACTCAGCCGGACAAAGCGAGACAAAAATATGCATGAATTCCATTTTAATAAAAATTGCCAAGTTTTGGTTGGAACGATTCAGGCTGCAGGAGTGGGTATAGATCTCAGGTGTGCTCAAAATGTATATATAATGGTGAGCTCAATGTCTTTTATTTCATATTAAGAAAAAAAATATTAAATTTTTTATATGTTCAATGTTGAAATAGGAGCCAAATTGGAATCCAGCAGTTGAGCAACAGGCTGTTGATCAGCTGTATAGAATGGGGCAGCAAAATGAAGTAAATGTTTTGAATTATTTTGTACAAGGAAGTATAGAATTCAGCATGTATAAGATTCAAAGGAAAAAAATGGAGCTAACAATGTAAGCCAAATTTCATTTCTATAAATTTTAATGATAATAGTAATCATTAAAATTATGTTTTTGTTTTCAAGGCTAAGTGTCCCAAACAGTGGAAATGAGGAGTATGAGTGTGCAAACCTATTATTAAGGGAGTTTGTCAATCACTCACATTAGAGGAACAAAGAATTTCAAGGAGAGCAGGTAAATTTATGGGATTTTGAGGATTTAAAAGTCTGAGTTGTTGAGGATTTAGAGATGCAAGATATAAGGGAGAATAACAGTCATTCGGCAAACCCCGGGGGACATGAGAAGGATTAAGGTTAGGGGATAATGTTGAAACCAAACTGATTCTTTTGTACAAGGCCAAGTCCTTTAGCACACTGCCAGAGTAGGTTGAATTATCTCGAATATCAAAGTGTTGTTGGTCAAGATATTGTGCAACTTTAGAAAAATCTTCAGACCTCCATTGCATTAAGATACGTCTTAACAATCCATCATTATCAATTTCGGTGTCTGAACAACATTTGATGTTTGTGAAAAGGTTGTGATAAGTTTCACAATGTGGAAGTTGTTTAAGAAGTTTAGTTCGGTTAACTGAATTCTAAGAATCTTTGTTATTTGAAATAAAGGTCATAAATAAAAACGGTTGAAAAAAAAGGGATTTTCATACTTTTTTTTTTATTCTATATTTATGCTTTCTCACTTTGATTATTTCTTGAGAGCTATGAGAATCCTTCCCAAGTCTTAATCTATCAGCATGACCTAAAAACCAACGGTGAAGAACTCCTATTTGATTTGAGAAGCTAATTTGAGTTGAGTCAATTGGATATGCAATCAAATTATTGGTTTTTAAGGCATTGTCCCAGTTTTTAATGAGAATATTTGCCAAGACCTGGTTCCATTTGTCAAACCAATCTAGGTTCCAAGCGAAAGTTGATCCTGGGAAACCACACATGCAAAGGTGCTCAATAAAAGATTCACGGAAAATTGGTGGAAACTTTTCTGAAACCGCTGAATTTGATTCTGGATGAGGTAGTTCAAAGGCAATGTTGCAAGAATTCATGTCGAATGATGAAAATCTGTCTAATTGCTCTTCAGTAGGGTTTTGTTTCCATCCATTTGATTCTGGTGACATATCCAAAAGTGAACGACAAAAATTGTGTATAGATCTACAAAAGTGAGAATTGAATGGAGGCAAAGTCTCATTAAAAATTCTATTAAGTGTTCTTGTGTTTGTGGGCAGGTTTCCATGAGGAAAGTAAGAGCTACTAGGGTTCATAAATAATTAGATTAAGAAAGTGTTCAATTAAATTAAACAAAGAGGAAGGATAAATTGTTGAGCTCCAAAACTTTATGATCAAAGTTGATTTAAGGAGAAATATCACAAAAATTAAGAATAAGAAATATTTCGACTTTATGGAATTATAATATGCATAAATTATATTTTTATATGCAACTTGAACTCAAAAGGAATGGTATAAAATAAAGAGAATGATTATGTGATAAAAGCAGACTCATTTAAGAAACGGATTTTTTTTTCTTTTCAAAAAATTCTTCCACAAAAATAATTTGTTAAATGTGAGGCTATGTTCATTTTTTGATTACCAAAAAATTATTTTTGGTCCAATATGATAGTAATACATATTCTTTTGAGTAATTTTTTTCAACCTGAATAAATAGACTAGAGTGTCACTTCATCGCATTTATGTATGAAAAGTTATACAAGGTTTCAGCTTTTATGTAATTCTTTAAGGTTTACACTTTTGTAGCATCTATTATTTGAGTATTTTTGATTTTTTCTTTATAGAAAATTCTACCTAGTACAGACCAATTTTCAAGTTGAAAGAAATATGTTTGTGATTGTTTTTTACAAAATATTAAACTTATTTTTGGGTTTAACTTTGATTTTTGGGGTAATTTTTTAAATAATTATGTTAAAAATATGGATTACTTTTCTTATAGTCCATAACTAAGAATTTTTATCAAAATCAAATAATTATAGGGTAGTTAGATATAACTCAGAAGGCATTTGATAGAAAAATAATTAAGATGCTTGTGCGTACAACAGAATTTTTTCTATGATAGAAAATATTTTGATAAACATGCATGCATTGTTGTACAAATGCAGAGAGTATACAGAATACAAATAAAGTAGACTGCATAACTTTAAATTAATATATAATTTATCCGATTAAAAATTAAACATTTAAACTTAAATAATTTCAACACATATTCCATCATATTCTTTTGATAAAAAAATGTAGCTTATATTAGCTAGTGCCTTTCAAAAAAAGGAATACCTTCAATCGGTAACTTCGAATAGCTAACTTATTCCTACAATTATCACAATTACAATGCCTCCATTTTTTCATGTATGTCAATGTCAAGATCTTGGATGTGTCAATAGAAAGTATCAAACTTCTTCTGGGTCCTTTGAAGTTGGTATGGCTTTCAAAAGCTCTAATTCTTATGCAAAACATCAAGAGGAAAGAAATAGGAAGGCCCAGATGGTTATTTCTTCCAACAATCCACTTAACATTGGAAGTTCCCGCTCCACAGAAACAGTAAGCTGTATATCTATAGTTCAATGTGAGAATTAAAGTCTTTATGATGTTTCAATGATTTATTACATAGGGGCAGTTGCTATTGGGGGCAGAAGTATCTTCAACAGTCTCTAGAAACTCAAATCTTGGGGAACGGTATAGCCAAATAATTATGTGGCAGGCAGCAAAGCTTTCTCTGATTCATCATTTGAGCAAAGAAGGTTGTACTCAATTTTTGGATGAAGAAATTAAGAAGCTCAAACTTCTAGGTGATAGTGAAATACTGGATTCTGATAGCATTGTCCGCCTGGTCCCACGCTCGATAGATACAGTTTTTAGTCGATTAAAGCTCAATCAATCATTTTTCACTAAAACATGCTGTCCTAAATGCTTTGCTCTTTATGAGTATAACTCTGAATCTCAACCATCTATACTATGTTGCAATCAACCGTTTCTTTCATCATCAAAGCGCTATTTAAAAATGTTTGGAGCAGGACAAATTGCAGTTAAATGTGATGAAAGGCTGTATTTGATGGAGGAACATCAAGAACATGTAAAATACTTATCTCTTAAAACATTTCATCACCATTCTTTTATCGACTGGCTTAAGGAAAAGATCAAACTGTTCAAATTTGAGCTTCTGATTGAGAAGAAAACCCCTGTGGCAGAACGTGTAGAGTGTGATTTGATGAAGGATGTTTGTGATGGTTCAATTTGGAAAAACTTTCCCATAACCACTCCAGCTCTGGATAGCAATGATGATGAATATACGATAACTTCAGGCAACTTAATGTTTACTTTATATGTCGACTGGTTTAGGCCTGGTGGCAATAGGATTGGAGGTCATCAGAAGTCTGTAGGCAATATTATGATGGTGTGTATGAACCTACCTCAAGAAGATAGATACAAAATGGAAAATCTTTTTTTGTATTCTATTATACCGGGACCAACAGAACCCTCAAGTGAACAGCTTAATCAACTTCTAAAACCACTGGTTAATGATCTACAAACTCTATGGGATGGTATATTGATTGAAAAGACACATCTTTATCCACGAGGCCGGAAATTAAGAGTTGCATTGTTCTCTTTGATAGGTGACATTCCTGCAATACGAAAATTGGCTGGCTTTTCGAGTCACTCTGCAAAAATGTTCTGCTCTTTCTGTAATATCTCTAAAGATGAAATTAGTGAAAAGAATGTGGGAAATTTTTCATTACGGAATCATGAGGATCATATGTGCTGGGCAACAAAGTGGAAAAATTCTAAGTCACATTGGGAGCCTGTATCAATTGTTCAAAATCATGGGGTACGATGGAGTGAGCTGAATAACCTTGAATATTGGCGTCCAACTGAATATTGCTCAATTGATCTTATGCATTCACATATGCTTGGCAACCTAAAAGATCACAGTCTAAGCTATTTTCAAATCCAAAATGCAGCAAAAGATCTAGAAAGAAAGCTGGAAAAGGATAAAAATTGGCATGTAAGAGAAGAAGATGATGATTTCTTTTCTGATACTTCACTGCACAAACATTCGAAAAAACGTAGAAGTAGCTTAAGCACCACAAATAATGATGATGATGATACAGGACACACGAGACAGCACAAGCGGCAAAGACGTACGAGTTCAAGACAGTCATCAAGTCATCATGGACTAGATAATGAAGGATTGGGAACAAATTGATCAAGAAGCCAGAGTAGGTCATCCAGCTCCAAATTTATTCCTCCATATAGCGATGTGGCCTCAGTACAGTCTCAAAGCAGTGACAGTAGGAATTCATTGTATAACTTAAGGCAAAGAAGCATTAGCATATCACAGAGTGAAGGATCTCACTCATCAAATGAGACAGCTAGAGATGAAGAAAATAAAAGGAAAGGTAAGGAGAAAGAAAATGAAGGTAGTAGTAATCCACGAATCACAGCAGCAGAGCTACAGGTTGTATGGAAGATGATTGATCAAGTAAGAAGACCTTCCTGGCTAACACGAGTTCCAAAATCAGTAGGATCTAAAAAGGCAGGATCCCTCAAGGCAGCAGAATGGCACATGCTGTATACTCTCTACTTCCCTTTGTCACTTATACCCCTTTGGTTTGAAAAATTTAAAGAATCTGAATCTTCAGCTTCCTCAGCTGATAAACCAAGAGAATATTATCTTCTCAAGTCACTTGTAACATTATGCTCGATCACCAATTTTTTGACATTAAAAAATATACAGACTAATGAGCTTAAAGATCTAGATCAATTTCTGTTAGAGTATCGTGAGTGCCTTGAAGAGGGTTGAAAGAATATTAATGCAAAGCCAAATCTGCATATCACTCAACATTATCCTGAAATGATAAAGCGTCTTGGTCCACCATCAGGTACAGCTACTTGGTCTGGAGAGCGGGTGAATCATATATTATCTGAAATTCCAAACAATCACCATCCACGTATGTAATGTTTGTAAGAAATGATTTAAAAACTCAGCTGTGCTAATTTATTAATATTTACCACAGGAGAGATACTGCTAACAATGCTCAAACATTGGTATCGGAAGTCTAGGGTATTAGATCTTGGTGAAGCTGAAGATAATGATCAATGTGAGACTAAAAAAATCCATATTGATCTCGATAAACAAAACAAATGGATCCATCTAAGTATGGCATTATTTACTAAATGGGTAAGGGCACAAATGGGAAAAGAAACTTCAAGACGGGCTTTGACACCATCGGAGAAAAGTGGGGATCGGGTAGTTGAAAATGTAGCAAGCATATTGATACATGGAAAGAGGTTTACTAGTTACCATCGACACATTGCTAATTCAACAATTGAATTCTACTATGGAAAAGATAGCCAGTTTGGGCAAATTGATGATCATTTCAGATCAAAGGAAGAGATTGATCAAATATATTTATTAGTAAGTCCTTTCAAAGAGCTCCGTCCAGAAGAAACATCAAAGGATCCCTATGAGCTTTTCCCACAAGTGCATTGTCGGTTAGTAAGAGTAGCCAAAGCAACTCAAATTGTGATTAAGAAAGATGCAATAATTGGACATGCAGCTACTGTCGAGCACAAAAAAGGAATGTTTGGAATCAAAGACGAGGTTGTCACTGCCATTGGACTGCAGACAGTAGTGAGTGAAAAAATTAATCAAATTTATTTTCTGTTGACTAACATCTTTGTGTTAATTTGGGATTGGGGAAATTTGTAGGATTGGTGATATTTGTAAATGGTGAAAGAAATAATTCAATGCTCGATTAAAAAATGCAATGCATCCAACTTACCTTATCATAAACCAGTGAACAATTACTTTGGTTGCTTTTATTGCGAGAGAACCCATGCTTTCAATGAGTCATTTTTATCTTAAATGTAAGAATGAAAGAAATAAAATCATGATAATGAGAAATATGATAAAATTTTTACTTAATGAATGATCTTCTTGCTCATTCATCTACTATAAATAGTTTGACCTTCCAACTTTAGCTGATAGCTATATATTATTCACTTTATTTTTCGACAAGAGAACATACACGTTTACAAGACTATATACATAGTATCTTTTTTTACTTTAGCTTTGATAGGTATAAATTTTAACAACTGATTATTTTTATTTTATTTTATTTTATTACAGTTCATTATGGATGATAATTTTGAAGGGATGTCTGTTGACCCAACCGATTCTGATTGTTTTCCGCCTCAACATACTAATACTGGAAATACTCCTCCACCACCCTCTGCTGATCCACCTCCAGATGCATCTCAATCTGTACCACCTAATCCTAACCCACCACCTAATCCCAATCCAGGCCAAGAGTCTCATTCAGAACCGAGAAATTTTAATCCCAATCATCCTTCTGCTTCTGAAAGTGCTGATCAGCAAGCTGATCAGCTAGGAAGAGATTGGGCTAGTGAAGTATTGAGGGAATTTTTCGGAGACCAATCATCATCTGCTCAGCCTAACCAAGGAGCAAGCACAAGTGGAGAAGGTAAGTAAAATTTGAAGTGTATTCTTTTATTGAAAAATAACCAATTTAATTAACTTATTTGAATTGTTAGTGAATCCCTCAATCATTATGGGTATCAGTGATTACCACAGACTCAATTCAGCAGAGTCTCATGAGCGAGAATGGGGGTTAAGGGCTGTAAGAGGCTTAGTTAGAAGGAATGATGTTCCCAGGAGCTCGGACAGTCTAAATAGAAATATTTACCACTTTCTGAAGTATTGTCTTGGGGGACCAACACAAATATCAAAATATCCTGCGAGCCCAACACCTTTGGAGATTGAAAATTGGAAAGATTGGAGCCAATTCAAACTAAAAACCATTCAAACTGTCCTAACCCAAGTCCAATCTTCTAACCGTGCCAATTCTGCAGCTGATCGACAATTTTTGATAACCAATTCTATAGCCTTCTTGCGATCCAAAATTCGACTACCCGAATTTTTTCCAGCACCTGAGCCTCGAGGACTAAAAGGAGGAGCACCGATCCCACTTTCTGTCAAAAGAAACTTAGAGCGTGAATTGCAAGAAAAAGGTTTTCGGAAATTCGTGTTTGATTGGACTTGCCGTGATTTTTCAGAATCAACTTGGAATCAAGTCATGGGAAGCATAGTATGCGACCACTGTACCAGATGGCTCACCACCTTGAATACAATCGATCAGTCAAAGCTTCAGTTCACTCAATGTGTTATTGAGAAATGGGTAGTTAATAAGGGGAAGGAGATGATAAGGTTGTTTGGGCAAGAAGAGGAAAGGGTAGCAAGAGAAAAGATTGAAAAGAGGGCAAGGGCACAAGTAAAACGTTATCGGACCAAGGTATGTTTTTAATTTTACTTTGCTTTTTGTTATTATGAAGCTGATTTAGTTGGAATTCAGATTGCTAGTGCACGCTACAAGTTAGCAAGAGATCTCTGCAGTGATGTGCCAGGTTTTGTTGTGCTTTTTCATGATACTAGGTGCATCTCTGATATCGAGGAAGGCCCAGCACCAGCCCCAACTGCACCTATCCGAGCTATTCCTGGATGGCGAAATCCTGAACTCAATGATTTGTTTAAAAAAATGGATAAGATGACAAAGGACTTAGCCCATACACCAGCTCAAAAAAAATCAGCATTAAAAACATATTCACGGTCATCAGAAAGGACAGTTGCAAAAAATGGTATATTCAATGTTCCCAAATACCTCCCCAAGAATTGCTATTCAGCAACATTTTTGCAAGGATTATCTGTGAATGAACGTGAGTCACTTGGGGTTGGAGCTGATATTGATCTGGTAAAGATTCGGGAATCAATTAATAGAGCATCAACATCATCATAACTTAGGTATAACAGTGATCTTCTGTGTAATATAGCTATCTTATATTGAATTTTATGTATTCTGTTTTTTTTCAAAGCAGCTTGGTAAATGTTATAAAGTGATATGAGAGAGAGTAACATTTTATTTAAGAAAAACAAATAATGTCACCACGCAATATAGGTGGAGGACTTGCTAGCAAGTCCGCAACTTGAAGTCAGATGGAAATCAGATGGAACTCAGACTGAAGTAATACTGAACTTTCACTTGAAGTATCACACAAATAACAATGGATCTATATTGAAAACATAGTGAAAGTGTGAGGATAACTGAATGGAAGCCAGAAAAAATCATTCCATGAGTCTACTCAATGCAAAGTATTTTTTGAAGATCAGTGACTTTTTCTATTACCTACAACTGTTTTTACAGAATTGAAAACTATGTTTCAGCTACTATTTTATGGAAGTGAACTCTGTTCTTCGCCCGAAGAACAGAGTTCATCCTCCTATTTTCACACTCTGTTTTGTTTCAGCTAATATTTTATGGAAGTGAACTCTGTTCTTCGCCTGAAGAACAGAGTTCATCCTCCTCTTTTCACACTCTGTTTGCACCAATCTCCATCCCTTTCAATTCTATCAACACATGCTTGTCTTCCCTTCCCATGCCTTTCGCTATCCTCCCAGCCCCATTGTATGCCATCCTCTTTTGATCCCCATTTCACCCCTCTCAACCTCTCCCAGACCCTTTTCTTCATTTAAAATGCCTCGGAACCCTTAATCTTCCCTTCCAACTCTTTCCCAACCTTTTCGCTACCCCATACACCCTTCCTCACCCCTCTCTCCAGCCTTTCCAGCCCTTGTAGCCCCATTTGTGTTCAAAGTAAATTCAATACTTCTTCATGATGGTTTCATCACTTCCTCAATGTGTGCTCAAAAAGATATGAATTAGGGTTCAAGGTTGCGGACTTGCTAGCAAGTCCGCCCCCCATATTGCGTGGTGTGTATGAGATATAAAAATGTATTTTCAACAAATTGATGGTCCATACCTCTTTATGTCACATTTATGTATCCATATTAATTTCAATCGAATTTAATGTTGACCAATACATAGTGAATACACGCTATGCCACTTATACTTGCCAGGCATTGCTACCATTAAATATGCCAGTATCAAAAATTAATTTCGATCGAAATTAATGAGCATGATAATCATGAATTTCTGGAGTCAACTGCTTATTTTTATGCATGGTGCCTTGCCAACATTAATTTCGATCGAAATTACTTTTGATACTGGCATATTGCATGGTGTCTATTCCTGGAAAGTGTAAGTGGCATAGTGTGTATTCATTACATATTGGTCAACATTAATTTCAATAGAATTTAATATTGACATTTTCATATTGAACCCAAACCAGCAAACGACTCAAAAAATTCTTCATAAAACTGCTCATTAATTTCGATCGAAATTAGTGAGCACCATATACATATTGAATGGTAGTTATATCTGGTGTGTGTAAGTTGTAAAGCTTGTGTTCAATGTTTATTGGTCAACATTAATTTTGATTGAAATTAATATTAATGTGTAAATGATATTTACATGCTCAATATGCATTGTAATGTGTTTACTTAACAATAGAGTGCCCTACTTTTCATCTTACATAAAAATGCTTGGTAGCATGTCAAATTCAATTTTTATTAAAATTAATGTTGACATGTTACCATGCATAACAGTAAGCAACTGACTGAATAAATTGATGATAATCATGAACCTTAATTTCGATCCAAATTAATGTTGCCAAGTTCAGATTGAAAAAAAGCTATGCCACTTACACTAGCCAGGCATATTTACTATTTATTATGTATTGGTCAACATTAATTTTTATAGAAATTAATATGGATATGTAAATTTTATATTTACCCTCAACATGTATAGTAAATTTCAATACTTAAAAATACTTGCCGTCCTTTACATGTCATGCAAAAAAGCATTATATCATTTCAACATTAATTTTGATCAAAATTAATGTTGGAATGCCATTATGCATTGAAACAACTAACTGACTGAAAAAGTTCATGATCAAAATGCTCATTAATTTTGATCAAAATTAATGTTGACCAATACATATTGAATATAAGTAATCTCCACTTACTCAGACCAGATATAACTACCATTCAATATGTATATGGTCAGCCTTAATTTCGATCGAAATTAATGGGAAGTTTTATGAAGAATCTTCTGGGTTGTTTTCTGGCTTGGGTTCAATATGCAAATGTCAACATTAAATTCGATCAAAATTAATGTTGACCAATACATAATGAATACACACTATGCCACTTACACTTTCCAGGCATATATACATGCAATATGCCAGTATCAAAAGTAATTTCGATCGAAATTAATGTTGGCAAGGCACCATCCATAAAAATAAGCAGTTGACTCCAGAAATTCATGATTATCATGCTCATTAATTTCGATTGAAATTAATTTTTGATACTGGCATATTTAATGGTAGCTATGCCTGGAAAGTGTAAGTGGCATAGCATGTATTCATTATGTATTAGTCAACATTAATTTCGATTGAAATTAATATGGACATGGACTATGCATAAAATTCCTATAAGTATAGGTAAGCTAAGCAGTTAGATAAACTGGTTTGATCAAGTACACCATATAAAAATTGATGTTTTAATGCCTTGGTTAATTTCGATCAAAATTAATATTAAGCCATGCATGTTGAATTTTATCTATGTCTGTGTAGTCCATGTGAAATGGCTTGTATTCAATATGCAGGGGTCTATATTAATTTCGATCAAAATTATGAGGTTCATTGCCTCATAAATTTGATGGTTTCTGTCAGTGTTTCATGCATGGTGCCATCTGATACTTGTTGATTCCTATCAAAATTAATTTCAACACCAATATATTGAATACAAACCATGGCACTTACAGTACTTGGTCATAGCTAAAATTCAATATGCTAGTCTCAAAATTAATTTCGATAGAAATTAATCAGGATCCATGAAGTTTATCAATAGTGTATGAGTTAAGTTTCAAGTCATATGTTTCATCATTTTCTTGCACCCATTTCTAGGTTATCTCAACAATTTTTTTCAAGTTTTATTATATTAATCAAAACTGTGGTAAGTTGTGAAAAATTAGCTAATCCAAATCTCAAATTGAATATTAATATTTTAATAATTTTGAATGTTGCTTAAGGTATTTCATTGGGTGATTCATAATAATATTTTATCAACTTAGTAGTCCTATAACTTTTGAAAAGTAACAATTTTGGTATAGTTAGGGACAACAATGCAATATCTTGTGCAGACTAAGATATATTGCAAAATAAAACTATTCAATTTTTTTTTTCCCTTAGTTGTATCCAAGTTTATCAAAGGTTTGGTCACGGTGCCCACACCCTAGCCTGACACTCCTCCTGTCACTTAAAAAACAAATTCTTATCTTAAATTCTAATGTTACCAATTTTATATTTATAATTCATTTCTTGTTTGATGAGGCATATCAGTATATATGTGAATCTCGCATTGTCATCTGAAATTAAATTTAACAAATATTCATAAAGGATTATCCTTTTTTTTCATATAATATACTAATTAAGTGTATCTCCATTGTTTAGGAGTAAATTCTAATTTAAAAAATTTTGTATTTACCCGTGGCAATTTGAATATGGGATATAAATTTGTTATTATTTGTTTTTCACACTAAAAGTCCCCAAAGAATTACTAGTATTTTCTGTTAGCTACATCAAATTTCGCTTCAATATAAACAGATTGTGATTTAGCATGTTACTCAGTTTACCCCACTATGAATAATACATGTTAAAAAAAGCTCAAATAATATAAAATCCCCCTCTTTATGTTTTCTGTTTCTTTCATCCTCACTTTAATTTTAATCTTATTCAATTTTTTATCCTATTAAAATATCAACTTCAATTTTCTAGAATAGAGTTTCTTATAATTATTCATCATATTACATCATAATTTTTTGATATCGAATACTTTTTTTTAATATTCATTAATCAATATGTCTAGTATACAAAATCCTACACCTCCACTTTGTATGTATATCATGTTCCTCTCTCTTAATTTATATATTTCACTTATGTTCTATATCTTTTTTTTTTCAAAAATTTGATTTTCCAGCACCCAAATGTGTTTCATCCCACTCTCTGATTGATACTCGCTTTGAAGCTTTTGAGCTTGCACCATGTCTGCCACATGGCATGGCACCTAACCCTCCTGTACTTAGCAATGAGAGGCAGGAAATAACAAGAGTTCAGTATCGCAATTTACTTGAATTGGCTAGAGATAAAACAGAAGAGCTTGTCAAGATCCTTAACAATAATCCTTCTCCTTCATATTTATCTAACCCTTGTAATGAATTACTCCAATATGTGAAAAGCCTTGAAAAATGTATGTTCATCACCTTTTTTGTCTCCTTTTAAATTAGTAGATAAGATTATTAATATTTTTTTTTCTTCATATATATTTGTAGCTTATGAGGAGGGTATGATTCCTCCTGATGAAGTCATTGTCATTAGGGATGATGATGAGACAGATGAACCATCAGCTTCAACTCATGCTTCAACTTCTAAGGAAAATCTTGAAACACCTGTTATCCGCTCCAAGAAAAAGAGATTATCCCAAGGCTCCTCTTTTGTTCGACGTATTAAACCGGCTTCTGCTAATGAATTTTCTGATGTATCAAATAATAAATCTCAAAAAAAAAGCAAAGGTTTTGATAATGAGTATATTCTTGTTTCCTTTTTTTTTTATTGTTATTCTTTTATCTTTAAAATTCAATCATATATCTCTTTTATTGCTTACATATTGTACTTTTTATCTTTCTTTTGATATTTTGTACCAGAAACTCACCTGCTGTAGATTGTTCCATCCATAAACGCCCTCTCCCTGATGAAGATGATGAAAAGAGCAATGAAAATAGCGATGATCAACTATCAGAATATGAAGCTATGCTTGTTCATCAAAAAAAGCAAAGTTTAAAATCTTCTTCAAGACATGTTGATATGTTTGATAAAGATGATGATTCAAACAGCTCATCACCGAATTCCTTCATTTCTAAGAAGCAATACCCATCACCTCCTAAATTACCTACTTTGACCTCTTTGAAAGCTTCTCTACCAATGAAATCAACTCCAATCAAGATATCGAAAAAACCTCTAACTTATTCACCCTCAGTTCTAAAAGAATCTGATTTGCAGGAGGAATTCTGTAAAATTCATAATTTTTATAAAGGTAGAATCAGCACGGCAAAGGTCCTAAGGTCGTGGTTGGAAATTGTTACTCTCCTCGAATTACGCTCTTCTACTTATTCCCAAGAACCCATGTCAAATATTCCAATGTTTACTTTTCATTGGGAAAAATCTTGTGGAGAAGATTGGCTTTCAAAACTTACTGAGTTATGTAAGTTACCATAATTTTTAGTCTTGACTTTTGTTCTTTTACTTATTTTTTTTTTCCTTTTGTAGCAAATATTTTTTTAGAGATTGATAGCTCACAGCTATGGGTACTCGATAATATTGATTTCAAAAAAATGGAAGATTTATGTGATCCTGATGGTTTAAATACTGAAATTCTTTCCTCAACAAAGAAAACGGATCACCCTGAATCCAATCTTATCCGAATGCTCATGAGATTAATGATCCCAAGTGACCACTGCCGTTCTTCATGGGTATCTCTTATATCATCTTCACTTTATCTGACCGCACATGAATTCAGCCAGCTTCCATCACATCAAAACATTAACTCAGATTGTCCAATTGAACGTGGTCTTCAGCTTCTAGCTCACCTTTCAAATCTGAAGAGTCCGATTTCTGATGGCTTAGAAGTTGGTCCCACTGCACTTCAAACCCGTGATATATCAATGTCAACTCTTCTTCAAATCAGCAATATTATCATTGATATAATTATGTCAATTATCATTCTTAAATCAAAATATTGTGCTGCAACAATATCAAGTGGCAAGACTAGTGAAGCTCAACAATCAAGTGAGAAAAACGAAAATACTGAACTGACTATAAGGAGAGAGAAACAAAAGGCTGCACTAAACAAAATAAATTCTGAATACTCCCACCACCGATATCAATCTTTCACATTCTATATAATTGATGGTGTCCGTGGTTTATTTCTGAGCTCTCAAGATCATAGATTGGCTTCAGCAGCTGATTGCTTGGAGGTAATATCAGAAGTTAAGTTTCTTAATTTACATGAAAAAAAAAATCATTTGATGGAAGAAATAATTTGGAAAAATTTAAATAACTATATTTTAACATTAATAAAACCTTTTATAGGCAAGTGTGATCCATTTCCTTTAAAATTTGATACCCCAAGTCCTCCGGGAATTGCTAGGGCTATTTCTGCAGATTTTCTTAATCACTGGAGCTCCATTCAGCCAGTATCACCTTTTTTTGCTAAACATAGCCTTTCAATAAATTAATATTCCAACATGTAAATAGATAAAGTTCTTTCTATATGATATATCTTGTATAATTCAAGTTATTTTCCTTCAAATACGTCAAAAATGTGACCATCTTTGAAATTTATTAAGTAACCTTTGACATGATTTTCTAAATTAATTATTAAAAAAAATTATTGTAAGTCCAGCAATAACAAAGATTTTAAAATCTACTTATATGATTTCAAATACTTGTATTAAATTCTTAAATATTTTATTGTTTATATAAAAATATGATAACTGCTCTAGTTTTGTTACTTTACCTTTAATATTATATAATCTATTATTTATTACAAATATTTTCGTTGATTGTAACATTTTTAATCAGAAGTAGAACAATTTAAATAATTAAATGAGTACATTCTTAAAAAAATACAATTTAATCTATTATTGATTCAAAATTCTTTCTTCAACTCTTTATTATTACCTTTTTTATTAATAAGCCTGTTTGACCTAAAATACTATACAGTTAATTTGGTAGCATTAAAAGCACATTTTTATGGCTAATATATTTCAAATTCTTTATTATAGTTTTTTTTATTTTAGAACCTTTGCTACCAATTTAATAAAAATGACATTTAAAGATTTCACAACTTATATATTTCCTCAAAAGTAAATCAAATTTTCTTATAATATTATGAAAAAAAATTATTTTATTTCACAAATAAAAAAAATAGATAATACTATAATTATCAAAACTGAAAATGTTACAGCTACTCCCAGTATTTATCATGTTTAAATTTGCATTAAGTTGTGTATATATAATATAAATTTTTAATATTTATATATCTAGATTTTTTAGATTTGTCTTAACATTAGATAAATAATACTTTGCTGATTCTATTTCTTCCTCTATTAAGTCATCTCTTTTCAAAAAAACTCTCAAAGCACTAATCAAATATTCTAACCTAAATTTTTCTTTTTTAATTTCTAAGTATTCTGAAATATCAATATCAAAAACATTAAGCTTTTCTATAGCATGAAAAAGTCTAGTGCTGATTTGAATAGAAGAACCTATCCTAGTGAAGCCAGGAATTTCATGACATCTTGAGGTAAAATGCCTTAGTTGATTGGCAGGCCATAATGTCACTGTTATTCCATTAGTTGCTTCAAAGTTGATTTTACTTCTAATTTCGGGAAACATAAGTTCTCCACCTATTTGTCGTGGTTGGGTCTTATAATTATTGCAATCTGTCATATTATTTGCATAAGATCGTGCATAGAAATGTGGCTTCTTCCCGTTTGTATCCATTCCAAGAGCGTTTACAAGTTTCATTCCAGTAGCAATGTCTTTCGCCCACCTATTGTTAGAGTTCTTCCCTGGCCGTTTTTTTTTTCAAATCGTTACTCATTGATGGTTCAATCCTAAGAGAATTCAATTTTGATTTAAAATAGAAAAAAATCAAAAATTAGAAAATAGTAACATAATTTCAATTATCAGTCAATGATACCTTTAACTTTATCATATCTTCAATATTAGAAATACAAAAGTTAGCATTTCTACATATTAGTAAATTTATATACTTTTTCTTTATTTCAAATATTAAGAAAGCGTTTCAAAGGTATACTTTATTAAATTATACATATAAAGAGTATAGCTTTATCCTGTATGCATTCAGCAAGTACGAGATTTGGCTCTACACTTAATATTAATAATATAATGAAAGTATAACTCCAATACACTAGTAATATTAAAAAATTTACGGAATTATGATATCCACATATATAAAATGAAAAATCTTGCTCTGATCAATATATTGACTTAGAAAGTTATACTTCAATAAATTATTAATTTTTAAATTGTAGCATTGTCCTGTATGCTTTCAGCAAGTACGAGACTTTGAAACAACTTAAAAATCAATAAATTAAAGGTAAAGTACAAACAATCTAATTATTATTATGAAAAGCAAAACATTATCCTGTATGCTTTCAGCAAGTACGAGATGATGTTTTACTTTTCATATTAATAATATAATGGTTGAGAAAGTATTAAAGAAATATAGAAAAATGATAAGCAAAACATGAACTTACATGTCTATAAAATCTTCTTCCATTTGTAGCTAATTCATCAAAATTAATTATAAAGTTTATTTTATAATCACTGTTTTAAAAAATAAATGGTTAGATAAATAAATTGAACATTTTTGATAAGGAATAAAGAAAAGTAAATTGACAAACAAATAAAAAAACTTTAAGTTAACTGAAAAAGAATTATTTTATAATGAATCGAAAGGGTACAGTAAAAGATACCATAAAAATAAATTCAGAATTAGAATCATTAGATTAACTTGTCAAAAGTGTAAAAAAGTGTAACAAACCAAAATGATATGAAATGCAATAGCAAGAAAAATTTGCTTACCGGTAATCAGATAAGGTCAAGAAAATAGTACCAATAATTCAAAATGATAAAGCAAAAATATGATTGATAATTTTTGAAAAAGGTAAGTGAGAAAGAGAAAGGAAAAATAAATTGGGTGGCAAACAGATGTATATATCATGAATTTTCACTGATCACATTTTCAAAAAAATGCAGCTCACCAAGTCATATGATAAACTTCATCTAAATTCCAAGAATGATGTTGCCAAGGCACTGTACACAGCATGATCATTTTTTCCCATGCATATACTAATTCCAGCTAGAATTTACTTGGCTGCATGTTGTACAGATGCACATTTGTGGAACACTGAATTTCACATCTAAAAAAAATTGACGCCACATAATTCTAGCTACCATGTTTCACGTAGCTAAAAAACATACACTCATCACATTTAAATTTACATTGTGCCAAAATTAATTCATTTTTGAATTTTTTTAAAGGAAACTATAATGTGCACCACCTATTTCTAAAATATGAACCTCCGCACCATATTAAATTGGGAGACTTTTATTTATGCAATTTTTTTGCCGTGACCTTTTTCCTGATCTTACTTGGTTCAAAATATTGAAACATGGCCAATGTTGATGAAAGAAACATTTGATTTTGTTTCTATGTGTAACAATGGAAGGCTGTTTCTTACTGGCGAAAGAGTGTTGTATATTTTATTTGAACAAATTTTTATTTTTTTATGTATTTTATTTAAAAAATTTACTTTTTATTGCAGCCAGATTTATACTGGCTGCTTTTTAGAAACCTTAATTTATGACCCAAGACTTTGAAATTGGCTTGGGTCCCTTACATTGCAATTTAGTACTTCCAGCCAGGTTTCCCCTGGCTGGAAGTGTCTCTTTCAAGCAATCGAAGTCGCTAAAAGCGACTTCGATTGCTTGCTGTAATGTTTGCCACCCTCCCAGCTAATTTACTAGGCTGGGAGGTGGCCAAAGCAGTGTGCAACGCGCGTTGCTGCTGCAAGTAACGCGCGTTGCACAATCGCTACCATATTTCATGCAGCTGATATCAAGTCAGCTGCATGAGATATGCGCAGCATGTGCAATGCGCGCTGCATGCAGCAGAAACGCGCATTGCATGCAATGCGCATTACTTGCAGCAGCGATGCGTGTTGCATGTGCTGCATGCAGTGCATTGCACAGCCAGTTTTTTTCTGGCTGTGCAATGCACACAGAGAAACCAAAGTCCCTGCAAGGGACTTTGGTCTCTAAAATGGAAGCGACTTTCCCTACCAGGTGCAATCTGGTGGGAAAGTGAGAGAAACGTTAGACCGAAGTTGTTTGAAAGCAACTTCGGTCTTAAAAACATTAAAAATCATAAAAAAAAAAATGAGAAATGTAGAAAAAAAAAAATTAAAAATTAAAATGTGAGTATAAGAAAAAAAATAAGTTCTAGTGATACCAAAAATACAAGCCAATTTCATTTGGCTTGGTTATTTAATAATTAATTTTTAATACATTAAATTTAAAATTCAAACACCATAAAATATATGAATTTTTTTTATATGAATATTATAAATTTAATCTACCTCTTTCTCATAATTATATTTATAATTTTGTTTTTTTAATTTTTGACATTTAAGTTTATTTTTTGGAAATACAAAATTAAATTTTCAACTAAATTTTTTAGTAAGGTAAAATAAATTATAAATTTGACATTTTGTAATTGAATAATGAAAAAAATTTTAAATTTATTTAAAAAATATTTTTGTTAGAAGAATACAAATATTTTAAGGGTAGAAATATGGTGCGAATTGTAAGTAAAAAAAATTATATTTTTTTTTGTGAGGGGTTATTTCTATTTTTAAAAATATTTTTCAAAAACATTCATTAAATACTGAATTAAATTACTTTGAAACTCAAATTTTTTGTAAAATAATTAAAAATGAAATAATAATATTGTTGTATTTGATATAAAATTTGAATTGGTAATATTAATGTCTCTTTAAGTAAATTTGAAAATCATTTAAAAAGACCATGTTGATAAGTACTTCATTTTTGATATACAATAGTTATATATATATCTTATATATATTTCTTGAGTGTTATTTTTATATACATTCAATAAAATTTGTAATATAAAATGCCATTTAATAATTAATTAATGTTCAACTTAGTTATAACAACTTCATATTTAATACCAGCCACTAGTATTTACTTTTTAATTTAAAACTCCAATATAATATGAGAGTATCCTTATTTTGTCTGTATGTAATGAACAACAATAACAGACCATAAATGAGTGGGTAGTTAATTACAATAAATAGTTGAAGAATAACCTATAAGAAATGATAAGTTTATCAAAAAGAGTACATTAAAAAAATATACTTTTGAATTTTTTTTGATATAATTTGGGTAGTTAAATGAAAATTTAAATTATCAGACATCAAAATGGATAAAATCTAAAAGTAGTGTTTATATAATAAGCCTCATAAAAAAAAGGTAAAAAATCTACTATGTAACTAAATTATTAAATATTAAGGTATTATTAAAATTATTGAAAAACTTATTTTACAGTTATAATGAAATCTAAATGTGAAAATAATGGTGGGATAATAGTAACACTATGTGGAAACACTTTAATTTATACATGCTTTCAACTATGTTCAGATAAAAAAATTGTTAAAATTGTATAATAACATCTAGTTAATAGTGATGCAATTTTATTTAGATCAAGAATAAATTTTTCTGAGGAAAAACTAATTAAATTGAGATATGGCCATCTCCTTTCAACAGATAGAATAATAATAAAAATTTAAAAAATTATAATAAGTATTCTTAATCACCATTTTTGAAAAGTCTCTAGTAAAATTCATTATAATATATCATTCATTGATTACATTATATGGAGTTTCATCTTGAAGTAGTGATGTGCAGCTTTGAACTTACACCACGCAATATAGGGGGAGGACTTGCTAGCAAGTCCGCAACTTGAAGTCAGATGGAAATCAGATGGAACTCAGACTGAAGTAATACTGAACTTTCACTTGAAGTATCACACAAATAACAATGGATCTATATTGAAAACATAGTGAAAGTGTGAGGATAACTGAATGGAAGCCAGAAAAAATCATTCCATGAGTCTACTCAATGCAAAGTATTTTTTGAAGATCAGTGACTTTTTCTATTACCTACAACTGTTTTTACAGAATTGAAAACTATGTTTCAGCTAATATTTTATGGAAGTGAACTCTGTTCTTCGCCCGAAGAACAGAGTTCATCCTCCTATTTTCACACTCTGTTTGCACCAATCTCCATCCCTTTCAATTCTATCAACACATGCTTGTCTTCCCTTCCCATGCCTTTCGCTATCCTCCCAGCCCCATTGTATGCCATCCTCTTTTGATCCCCATTTCACCCCTCTCAACCTCTCCCAGACCCTTTTCTTCATTTAAAATGCCTCGGAACCCTTAATCTTCCCTTCCAACTCTTTCCCAACCTTTTCGCTACCCCATACACCCTTCCTCACCCCTCTCTCCAGCCTTTCCAGACCTTGTAGCCCCATTTGTGTTCAAAGTAAATTCAATACTTCTTCATGATGGTTTCATCACTTCCTCAATGTGTGCTCAAAAAGATATGAATTAGGGTTCAAGGTTGCGGACTTGCTAGCAAGTCCGCCCCCCATATTGCGTGGTGTTATGTTATGAAAAACAAAAAAGTTAAAAAATATATAGTTATACTAATGAAAAAGCCAAAAATAAAAATACTATTATAAATTAAAAAAATAAAACTACATAAATTTTATTCTGCTCTAATGATGGAAGGGTACTATGTATGAATTTCCACATGTTAAATCCAAACCTGCTTTAAGGCTAGTTTACAGGTAGAGCTATTAAGTTTCCTTAAATTCCAAAAATAACTTATGCATTTTACTAATTATTTTTTTCTTGTTTCTTTCCAAAGTTGTTAGAGTTGCTTAATTAATACTGTTATCTTGATTGTAAGATATATAATTTTTTTTGAATACATGATTTATTGTTTCAAAAATTATATTATAAATTTAAATCATTTATTTCATTTTCTAAAGCTTCATTGTCAAAGACACAACTCCATTTTCTATTACTTAACAAATATATAAAATGTGATAGTAAAATTTGAGGAATTTTCTTTTTGAGAGGGTCAAACTATATTGTGAAGATTTTTATCTAGAAATTCTTGTACTCTAAAACCAAATAATTTTCTCCCTTAAGTAAGCCATTTCAAAAATATGAGAATATAAACAAGAATATTAACTTATCTTATTTTTATTTTCGTTACTGAAAGTTTTAGTTCAATCCCTTTTTTTATATGACATTAGTATAAAAACATGGTTAAATGCTACTATATAATTAATTTTTATTATATATATATATATATATATATATATATATGAAATATTAAGAACGTCATCCTTTTTTATTTACTTGAATAAATGGCTCAATTATAATACCCAACACTTATTAATGTTTCCCAAACTCAATAACAAATTTCTCATATGAAATATTAGCTTCTAATATAAGAAGTTTATCTATAGATGATATTCAACATGTGATTTTACTTTTTAGATTCAGCTAAAATTAAACAAAAGGAGAAATCATGCATATGTGTATAAATGGTAACCATATGTTACTTAGAGGATTGTGAAATTCACTCATCAGAATGGTTTAAGTATTAAAATAAATTGAGGTCATTATTTTCTAGTATTTGAAACTAATTAGGAAATTATTCTAAAAATATATTTTAATGTGTATCATGTTTAAAAAGTTGGAAATATGATTTTTGAAAATTGTGAGTTTCTTATGAGATACCAAGCTTTAGTTTACATTGTTTCAAGTAGAATAGAATTTTAGTATTAGAAATTGAAAGCAATGTACCATTATCAGATTTTAACTGTGTTCTACTTATAGAATGATTACATAACATTAAACATTATTTAAATCAAAAAGGTTTAAAAGATATTTAGAGTTTTACCAAATTTCACCATTTATTAATCTTTGATTTGAAAACAAACTATGATGTACACTCACTAGAAATAAGCAATCCCAATTTTAACATAATTTATCAATCCAAAAATAATGAGTTAATTAACATGAAAATATATATTATTTCAAAACCAATTCTCTAGATTTAAAATATGATGCTTTAATGAAAAATTATTACAAAACTTTAATGCAATGAAGTCTCTTAAAAAATTCAAAAATAGAATATCAAAACAAGTAATTTCTGCAAAAAAAACTACTAACTATTGTAGATAAAGCATAAAAATAAGTCATATTTTTTAAAAAAATGATCTAACAATATTTATTTTTGTTAAAAAAATCAAAACATTGTTAAGTTTGCTTGTTATAATAATGTTAAAATCCACTAAACATTATCTAAAGGTGGTAAAATATGTTAAAAATAAGTTGAATTTTATGAGATAAAAATCAACAATTTTGTATCATTTCCTGTTGTGCTATGACTTTATTCCACCCTTTTTATCTGATTCTTCCAGTATTACTTTGCTATGATCACTAGTTTTCAAGTTAAAATTTACAAATGTTCATTATACTTGATAATATGAAAAATAACTCAAACTTTTATAACTACAAAATAAGATTTTGTAACTCCTTCTTTCAATCAATATTTGAAGAAATTTTAGTTTATTTGAGTAATGATTTTAAGAATAACAAAAAAATTGAAATTCACAAGGAATTATTTCCAGAGACTATAATTATTTACTTGTGTAATGCATGAGCTACTTATCAATGATGTAAAACATCAGAAAAGTAAGTTATAGTTATAAATCTACAGATTATACTGTTTCTGGTATATATATCTTCAATAAATCTTTTAAACTTATCTTAGCCTACATACCACACAATAGAAAATCATTATATTAAAAAAGGAAAAAATTCTATGATAATATCATAAAGAATGATAACCATGGATTAATATTCCATAAAAATGGTTAATAATATTTTAAGAGAACCTAAATCAGTATTCTTTCATCAAAATATATCCTTTTTGTCTTTGTAATTTATTCCAAACAAATTTTTTGAAAGTTGAATCTATATATCTAATGCCAAAACCACTATTAAGTTCCCTCTTAGACTTTTTAAGAAATTATATATATATATATATGTATATATATATATTATTTATCAAAAATTGAAATAAAGAATAAAAACATAATTTTATTTACCTTTAATTATTTAAATATAGAGTATTTTCAGAATGCATTTTGGTTACTTGTGAAGGTTAGAAGATTTGAAGTTGGATTTATGAGTTTTTAGAAGGGCAAATATTGTAAAATTCTTTCATAAATATTTATTTCATAGTTTCAAATGTTGAAATCTACAAACTAATGGGATTTAAAATTATATTGAGATTTAAAATCTGTTTTCTACTCAAGTAAAATAAAATAAAATGATGATATCAAAATTGAAATTAAGTTTAAACTTTTGATATGCTCTATCTTCAATTTTATTGATAGTGCATCAAAAATTTAATAATATTTTTTTCCTTCATCACTTTTTACATAAAAGATAGTTTTATCATTTTATGAATTAAAGATTGCTTATATAAATTTAACATCTATGTCAACTGTTTATGACTATTAATCTATATAATAAATTTTTTAGAAGAAAAAATAACATCAGTATATACTGACTTTGAAATTATTCAATTTAAAATAGTTTACAGGTAGATAATGAAGGGTGATTTCATTTTTGAATATGAACTATAGAAGTCTTATTTTATCAATTTTAATTCTTTTTGAGCTCAAATGTATCCACCGCAACTTAAGTAAGAATAAAAATTATTTTTATTGAAATTTACATGAGAAAGTATGCCTATTATTCAAAATCAAACTTGCTCTAATGGTGTTTTTCAATCATTATTTCCATTCATAACAATAAAAAACATTTCAATTTGCTGATGTTTTAGTTTTTGATATCCCCAAGTTTATATCTCAGGTGTACTATTCACAAAATTATTAAAAATATAATTTTTGAAATACATGATAAACTTGAAAGTGAGGGGGCATTAAATTTTTAAAAATGAATTCTAAATTCAGGATGGATAGTATTTTTTCTATTTTCACAAATGAACAATTTTTTGTTTCAATTAATCCAGAAAGAAAATTTTGTTGTAAGCATATTATATTATATTTATTATGATTTTAAATACTATATTTTCAAGATTTATGTTTAATATTTCCTGTGAAAGTTAATGTTAATGTGAATTTAAAGTAAGCTTGAAGAAATTTAATCAATAGGCATATTGGATATTTAAAATAATATTTTGCTCCAATCTTGAATAATCCTGGGCTAAAAAATATCCCAAATAAGGTTTTTGTGGGTCAATTTGGATTTAAGTAGGATTAAGTGAGGTTTAATAAAGGACAGATAAAAGGCTAAATTCATTACTAGTGACTTTTTCCTCAAAATAGTTATAAAATATTTATCATTCTGGACTCAAGCTTCAATAAAGTTGAATTGAAACAGAGATAATTTCTAGCAGCACAACACCATATTTACAAAGGTGTAAAATACCTCAAATATTACTCATAATATAGGAAGGCAAGGAATCTACAAAATTCAAATTTCAAACGAGGATTTATATTTTGAATTTGAAATTGAGAAATGGAATATTATTTTCCAATTTAAATATCTATTAGTCATTTTAACAAAAGTTTTCAGTAATCAGATTGAATTTTGATGGTATTTTGTTGTAGATTAATCATTTTGATGAGACATTTACTCAAAATTACTGGTTTCGTTTCTAATATTCCATGTGAAATTCATTATGAATCTTTTTGAAAGTGAATAGTTGACATATTGGATATGCAAAAGCTTATGTTAGATCAAAGTGAGATCAAAGGGAGCTTAACTGATGATCAAATTAGGATTTTACAAGATCAAACGGTGATCAATGTAGGTTCCTCTTGAGCTCAATCTGTGACAAATCTCTGACTAAATGTAAGGCCAAACAATTTCCTACATGGTGATGATGTGTGCATAATTCAAGCATAGATTTGTGGCTCAACGGAGCTCAAGCAAGGGGTATTGCTAGCAATACCCCCCCATTTTTTCTGTGGTGAATGTAACTTCTATTGTAGTAAATTTACTTTTTTAGACAATTATATGTCTTTATATGCATGAAGATAGATATAATTCAGTAATGTGTACTTATACACTATATAAATTCAATTGAATATGATAGTTAAATTAAAATTCTTGATTTTTGATGTTGCAAGATAGATTCTATAACAATTAAGAGCATCAAATTTTAACTTATCAAATGTCTTTGTACATCAGATATATATCAAAAAATAAGTGACCAATTAATAAGTGATTGGTCCTAAGAGTAAAATAGTTGAACTATCAAGTCTTCAACTATATATGATATTTAAAAAAATTAAAACTTTAATATTTATCTGTTTTTAAACTTAAAGTTAAATAAAAAATGTGAAATAATGATAATACAGCTCTTAATTTGGCCCTGTAACTCCTTCTATAGCTTCCCTTCTTGTTATCAACTCAATTTTAACTTTTCTCCTTTTCCTGATTATCCTAAATATCCAATTTTCCTTAACTTCCTTCCCCTTGTTTTCCATCTCATTATAGTTTCTTTTTGTGCCTGTAACATTGGTTATAGGCTTATCATCTTCAGTCACCATAAATCTGACTTTTTTTACTTTGACAATATTCTGCTGTTGGGGTTTGAACATGGGTTCTGCAGTGTTTTTGGTGCCAGTCATGGTTGCAGCTAACCACTTGGCTACCTATATTTTTACATATAGGAATATTAATTTCATGTATGCATTATGCTCAATTTCATTTAACCATTTTCAAATCAATATATTAAGTTTTAAAATTTAGTTTTCTACATAACAATGTCTAGGTTTTAGTTTCACTTATTATTTAAAGACTTGATATCTTCTTTTGAGTGATATCTTATACATCTAGCATGTTTTTATAAAATGTATTGCATAATGTTTTTTAAAACCTTAAACCATATTATAAATACACACTTACAACAACTCACTAAGTTAAGTCCTACATACATTATGTTTTAATTAAATAAGATTTTCAATTGTATATATATAAGTGACTCCTTGCCTATATGAAATAGTTTAGGGGTAAAGTCTTAAAACTATGTTGATAGGCTCCTAAACACTTTTTTCTTATTAAGTTATGTTCTAAAACTATTGTGCCTATTGGAAAACAAATATTTCATGTTAGGGGCCCATATTTAAAATACTAGCCTATTATAAAAAATGATAAAACTATAGATTGTCTTTATTTACCTATTTGTTGAATGTATTTCATAAATTAAGTTTTATAAGGTATGTGTTAATTAACATCATAAAAAAATATAAATGTAACTTCTATTGTAGTAAATTTACTTTTTTAGACAATTATATGTCTTTATATGCATGAAGATAGATATAATTCAGTAATGTGTACTTATACACTATATAAATTCAATTGAATATGATAGTTAAATTAAAATTCTTGATTTTTGATGTTACAAGATAGATTCTATAACAATTAAGAGCATCAAATTTTAACTTATCAAATGTCTTTGTACATCAGATATATATCAATAAATAAGTGACCAATTAATAAGTGATTGGTCCTAAAAGTAAAATAGTTGAACTATCAAGTCTTCAACTATATATGATATTTAAAAAAATTAAAACTTTAATATTTATCTGTTTTTAAACTTAAAGTTAAATAAATAATGTGAAATAATGATAATACAGCTCTTAATTTGGCCCTGTAACTCCTTCTATAGCTTCCCTTCTTGTTATCAACTCAATTTTAACTTTTCTCCTTTTCCTGATTATCCTAAATATCCAATTTTCCTTAACTTCCTTCCCCTTGTTTTCCATCTCATTATAGTTTCTTTTTGTGCCTGTAACATTGGTTATAGGCTTATCATCTTCAGTCACCATAAATCAGACTTTTTTTACTTTGACAATATTCTGCTGTTGGGGTTTGAACATGGGTTCTGCAGTGTTTTTGGTGCCAGTCATGGTTGCAGCTAACCACTTGGCTACCTATATTTTTACATATAGGAATATTAATTTCATGTATGCATTATGCTCAATTTCATTTAACCATTTTCAAATCAATATATTAAGTTTTAAAATTTAGTTTTCTACATAACAATGTCTAGGTTTTAGTTTCACTTATTATTTAAAGACTTGATATCTTCTTTTGAGTGATATCTTATACATCTAGCATGTTTTTATAAAATGTATTGCATAATGTTTTTTAAAACCTTAAACCATATTATAAATACACACATACAACAACTCACTAAGTTAAGTCCAACATACATTATGTTTTAATTAAATAAGATTTTCAATTGTATATATATAAGTGACTCCTTGCCTATATGAAATAGTTTAGGGGTAAAGTCTTAAAACTATGTTGATAGGCTCCTAAACCCTTTTTTCTTATAAAGTTATGTTCTAAAACTATTGTGCTTATTGGAAAATAAATATTTCATGTTAGGGGCCCATATTTAAAATACTAGCCTATTATAAAAAATGATAAAAATATAGATTGTCTTTATTTATCTATTTGTTGAATGTATTTCATAAATTAAGTTGTATAAGGTATGTGTTAATTAACATCATAAAAAAATATAAATGTAACTTCTATTGTAGTAAATTTACTTTTTTAGACAATTATATGTCTTTATATGCATGAAGATAGATATAATTCAGTAATTTGTACTTATACACTATATAAATTCAATTGAATATGATAGTTAAATTAACATTCTTGATTTTTGATGTTACAAGATAGATTCTATAACAATTAAGAGCATCAAATTTTAACTTATCATATGTCTTTGTACATCAGATATATATCAAAAAATAAGTGACCAATTAATAAGTGATTGGTCCTGTGAGTAAAATAGTTGAACTATCAAGACTTCAACTATATATGATATTTAAAAAAAATTAAAACTTTAATATTTATCTGTTTATAAACTTAAAGTTAAATAAATAATGTGAAATAATGATAATACAGCTCTTAATTTGGCCCTGTAACTCCTTCTATAGCTTCCCTTCTTGTCATCAACTCAATTTTAACTTTTCTCCTTTTCCTGATTATCCTAAATATCCAATTATCCTTAACTTCCTTCCCCTTGTTTTCCATCTCATTATAGTTTCTTTTTGTGCCTGTAACATTGGTTATAGGCTTATCATCTTCAGTCACCATAAATCTGACTTTTTTTACTTTGACAATATTCTGCTGTTGGGGTTTGAACATGGGTTCTGCAGTGTTTTTGGTGCCAGTCATGGTTGCAGCTAACCACTTGGCTACCTATATTTTTACATATAGGAATATTAATTTCATGTATGCATTATCCTCAATTTCATTTAACCATTTTCAAATCAATATATAAAGTTTTAAAATTTAGTTTTCTACATAACTATGTCTAGGTTTTAGTTTCACTTATTATTTAAAGACTTGATATGTTCTTTTGAGTTATATCTTATACATCTAGCATGTTTTTATAAAATGTATTGCATAATGTTTTTTAAAACCTTAAACCATATTATAAATACACACTTACAACAACTCACTAAGTTAAGTCCTACATACATTATGTTTTAATTAAATAAGATTTTCAAATGTATATATATAAGTGACTCCTTGCCTATATGAAATAGTTTAGGGGTAAAGTCTTAAAACTATGTTGATAGGCTCCTAAACACTTTTTTCTTATTAAGTTATGTTCTAAAACTATTGTGCTTATTGGAAAATAAATATTTCATGTTAGGGGCCCATATTTAAAATACTAGCCTATTATAAAAAATGATAAAACTATAGATTGTCTTTATTTACCTATTTGTTGAATGTATTTCATAAATTAAGTTGTATAAGGTATGTGTTAATTAACATCATAAAAAAATATAAATGTAACTTCTATTGTAGTAAATTTACTTTTTTAGACAATTATATGTCTTTATATGCATGAAGATAGATATAATTCAGTAATGTGTACTTATACACTATATAAATTCAATTGAATATGATAGTTAAATTAAAATTCTTGATTTTTGATGTTACAAGATAGATTCTATAACAATTAAGAGCATCAAATTTTAACTTATCAAATGTCTTTGTACATCAGATATATATCAAAAAATAAGTGACCAATTAATAAGTGATTGGTCCTAAGAGTAAAATAGTTGAACTATCAAGTCTTCAACTATATATGATATTTAAAAAAAATTAAAACTTTAATATTTATCTGTTTTTAAACTTAAAGTTAAATAAATAATGTGAAATAATGATAATACAGCTCTTATATTGGCCCTGTAACTCCTTCTATAGCTTCCCTTCTTGTTATCAACTCAATTTTAACTTTTCTCCTTTTCCTGATTATCCTAAATATCAAATTATCCTTAACTTCCTTCCCCTTGTTTTCCATCTCATTATAGTTTCTTTTTGTGCCTGTAACATTGGTTATAGGCTTATCATCTTCAGTCACCATAAATCTGACTTTTTTTACTTTGACAATATTCTGCTGTTGGGGTTTGAACATGGGTTCTGCAGTGTTTTTGGTGCCAGTCATGGTTGCAGCTAACCACTTGGCTACCTATATTTTTACATATATGAATATTAATTTCATGTATGCATTATGCTCAATTTCATTTAACCATTTTCAAATCAATATATAAAGTTTTAAAATTATGTTTTCTACATAAATATGTCTAGGTTTTAGTTTCTGTCAGTATAGTCTAGTATATAAGTATGATATAATAGTGTTATTTTATTTTCCTACTACTTATTAATAAATGATTTAGTGATTAAACCTCAGGGGAAGATTAATAGAATAGTTATACTCAAATAAAACTCACAATACTTGGATTTAAATGCGTGCTAGTGGTGGAAAATAGAAGAATAAAAAAAAGTTATAGCTTTTATAAAGATAATATCAATTTATAATGGCTTTATAATATATTTTTGAATACTAATAATTGTATTGTAGTGTTTTTTTTGAAGTGTAGTAATTGAATGATGATAATAAACCATCAAAATCCCTCCTTACTTATACCCAAATCCACTGGAGTGCACAGACCTTCAATCCAGATGATGTCACTGCTATCCCCGGCAATTACAGCACTTTGAGGGCCCATAACCTCCCCATGGCGTCCACTTCAAGCAGTTTCAACACCCAGACCTCCAGTAAGGACCCTCCATCACTATTAATAATAACACAGAGTCATACCATAAATAGAAAACCCAGATAAAAGCGGATACCATAAAGAAACAGGTAAAATAAATGATCAAAAAGAGATTTAATGAAACTAAAAGCATATAAAGGAAACAAATAAAATGTCCAAGCCCCCAATAACATCCCCAAGAATCCACATTAACCCAAAAACATCTTTCCAACCCACAAATCCGTGAATAACCATCCAAGGAAGTAATTTTAGTTGTCCAAACTGGGTGTAAGCGCCTGATATAGGTGTCTATGCTTCTGAAGGCGTTGTGAGTCCACTTATTTCGTCCATATGACCTAAAATAAGCAGAAAAACAAAGGTTATAGGCTATTAAGGGGCTAAAACCCACTTATACACCTAAATATACATAATATACTGCATATTTCACTGAATATGAGATTTATGTATACATATAAGCTTATGTATGTCAATAATTACTTCAAATCACTTAAGATAAGTATATTATGACTCCATTAACAGCTTAATAAATATTATTAGGCCATGGATAAGCTATTTAAACTATTATAAATTAAATAATAGAATAATAATTATATATATATATAATAAAATATTATATATTATTATTTTAACCTTATTTTTAAGATATAAGCTTAATCTAGTTAAGGTTATCTTATTTTAAGCATAAGAAATACTCATTCCTAAGGATACTTAGGCTGACAGTTTCACTTATTATTTAAAGACTTGATATGTTTTTTGAGTGATATCTTATACATCTAGCATGTTTTTATAAAATGTATTGCATAATGTTTTTTAAAACCTTAAACCATATTATAAATACACACATACAACAACTCACTAAGTTAAGTCCTACATACATTATATTTTAATTAAATAAGATTTTTAATTGTATATCTATAAGTGACTCCTTGCCTATATGAAATAGTTTAGGGGTAAAGTCTTAAAACTATGTTGATAGGCTCCTAAACACTTTTTTCTTATTAAGTTATATTCTAAATTTATTGTGCTTATTGGAAAATAAATATTTCATGTTCGGGGCTCATATGTAAAACACTAGCCTATTATAAAAAATGATAAAGACTATAGATTGTCTTTATTTACCTATTTGTTGAATGTATTTCATAAATTAAGTTTTATAAGGTATGTGTTAATTAACATCATAAAAAAATATAAATGTAACTTCTATGGTAGTAAATTTACTTTTTTAGACAATTATATGTCTTTATATGCATGAAGATAGATATAATTCAGTAATGTGTACTTATACACTATATAATTTCAATTGAATATGATAGTTAAATTAAAATTCTTGATTTTTGATGTTACAAGATAGATTCTATAACAATTAAGAGCATCAAATTTTAACTTATCAAATGTCTTTGTACATCAGATATATATCAAAAAATAAGTGACCAATTAATAAGAGATTGGTCCTAAGAGTAAAATAGTTGAACTATCAAGTCTTCAACTATATATGATATTTAAGTAGAATTAAAACTTTAATATTTATCTGTTTTTAAACTTAAAGTTAAATAAAAAATGTGAAATAATGATAATACAGCTCTTAATTTGGCCCTGTAACTCCTTCTATAGCTTTCCTTCTTGTTATCAACTCAATTTTAACTTTTCTCCTTTTCCTGATTATCCTAAATATCCAATTATCCTTAACTTCCTTCCCCTTGTTTTCCATCTCATTATAGTTTCTTTTTGTGCCTGTAACATTGGTTATAGGCTTATCATCTTCAGTCACCATAAATCTGACTTTTTTTACTTTGACAATATTCTGCTGTTGGGGTTTGAACATGGGTTCTGCAGTGTTTTTGGTGCCAGTCATGGTTGCAGCTAACCACTTGGCTACCTATATTTTTACATATAGGAATATTAATTTCATGTATGCATTATGCTCAATTTCATTTAACCATTTTCAAATCAGTATATAAAGTTTTAAAATTTAGTTTTCTACAAAACTATGTCTATGTTTTAGTTTCAATTATTATTTATAGACTTGATATCTTCTTTTGAGTGATATCTTATACATCTAGCATGTTTTTATAAAATGTATTGCATAATGTTTTTTAAAACCTTAACTCATATTATAAATACACACATACAACAACTCACTAAGTTAAGTCCTACATACATTATGTTTTAATTAAATAAGATTTTCAATTGTATATATATAAGTGACTCCTTGCCTATATGAAATAGTTTAGGGGTAAAGTCTTAAAACTATGTTGATAGGCTCCTAAAAACTTTTTTCTTATTAAGTTATGTTCTAAAACTATTGTGCTTATTGGAAAATAAATATTTCATGTTAGGGGCTCTGTCACCGGACAACCTACGCAAAAGGTTGAGGATGTTCCTGTAAGTGAGATGAGGGATTTTTTAGAAACTTCTTCAAAGCACAGAGAAATGATTCGAGGAAATGATTCAAATGTCACTCGAAGTAATAGCTATAGGTTAGAGGTTCGATCGAGAAGAATTATAAACTAGTTCCAAGGTAATAATAATTCTTAAAATCTCACGAAGGGTTGGAAACTCAATAATCAAAAATTTAGGATTTTAGAAATGAATATTTGAGAAGGTAAAAGAAAGATACAATAACAATGATTTAACTTTTAAGGTTTTTACCACTATTAATGTAAATACGATATTTTAATTTAATTCTAAGGAATATCGAACCAAATACTCAACTCCTTTTATATCCTTTGTTCCTCCTCGCATTGACCTCCCTTCCATCACAGCATTCCCGCTCCATTGACCATTACTAACATACACTTAGACCCTCTCTACTAAATATCCGTTCATGCTCAATTTGTCCCTCTTAATTAATTAACAACTTTAATGAAAAAAAAACTACTACTATACTATTTCTTTGATCCTAGCGCTGTGCGTCGCTTATTGAAAATGACTAAGGTACCCTATTGGGAGATTGACTAATTTAGATTTATAGTTTAGGCTAGCGCAGTTAAATAGCAGTACACAAAGGAAAATCGCAGTTGCTATGGAGAATTGCTTTCTGCGCTTCGAGTATAGATTTAGGACTCGATATTATTGATTTATTGAGTTAATTTCGCTTCGAGTGTCATGTGGCGCGTGACAGATGCCCGGGTATAAAAAACGCGAACTCCGTTGAGCTTGAACCATCTTCCCACACTAATTTCCCTTGTCTAATACATTTTTCCTCATCTCTCAATTATTTATTTTATAATGAACTGCCCTACTCCCACACCCATGCCTCCACACCCTAAAGCGGATGGGGGAATAATCACTCGACAGTTTTCACAGACTTTCACGGCTTGTGATAGCATGGAATATTTCTGTGTCGAAAGTACGGCGACTCGAGGTCCTCGCCAGAAATGCGAGTTTTGCCGTTGGCGGCGAGTGGCGTGCGATGCGTTGACGAAGAACGTGGAAATCGAAAAACGATTTACAAAAACAAAATTTTGGGTAGTTCCGAAGACCAAAGAGGTGGTCGAAGACATTTGGGATGTCTCGATCGAAGATGAACAATCGGTGGGTGAAAATGATAAGGAGATGAACAACGAGATATCAACCTGGGTAACCCAGGCCACGAGTTCGAAGCGAGGTGTCGAGGAAGAGGTCGATGAATTGGTGGAGGAGGATGAAGATAAAGTCCCTGTTCCAGGGCGGGCACCCAAGAAACGTCGGGTGGTCATCAAGGACAATGAGGAAGAGAGAGAGGTAGAAGTCAAAGTGGCGCACAGGTTATTTCTGGAGCCTGATCCCATCTTCGAGGTAAGTTTTAATTGTTTTATTTCAAGGATGAAGTTACTGATGAGTCTTGTTTTAGACATCGAATAACCTGGAAGAGCCGATTGCGGAGCCTGTGCCGGTTATACCAACTGAGGCAAACCCTCCAGCCACGGAAGTAGTTGAAGAGCCCGAAGACACCCTGGACCAGGTGTGGCCGAAGAAACCTCGTCAAGGTCGACAAGTAAGGTTAGCGGAAGAACTATGTGGGGAGGTCGACGCTATTATTGACGCTGCTTCCTTCGACGTGGCGGAGGAGCTCTTGGAGATTGGAGAGGTGGTTCCGGTAGGAGAGGAGGAGGTATTTGATAAATGCAGGAAGGAGATAAGGGTAGTTTTGGAGAAAATGAAAAGATTGGTTCGAGAAAAATTAAAAGAAAAAATTTGAAATGAAAAGGAGATGAAAAGAAGTAGAAAAAAAAATGTATTTTAGTTTTATTTTCTTTTTATTTTATTTTATTATTAGTATTTTTTTTTTTTATTGTAGGTGAATGTTGTTAATTTTACAAGATTCGAGAGAGAGAAAAAGAAGAGAAAAAAAAAGAAAAAAGAAGTTTTAAATAAAAAATTTTAGAATTTGAAAGAAGAATTTTAAAGAAAGAAAAAAGGTTGTTTTAATTGAAGGAAGTTTTAGTGTTTTTTTAAAAGGAAAATTTTTATGTAATAAAAGAGAGAGAAAAAGAAACGGTTTTGTGATTGAGATGAGTTTGTTAAATTTAGGATTTTAAATTTTTTTTTTTTTTTTTTTTTTTTGAGAAATTTTAGTTTGAAAAAGAGAAGAAAGAAAAGAAAAAAACAAAGTGTAGAATTTAAGAGAGTTTGAAAAGAAGATTTATTTGTTTCGAAGAATTATTATAGGGAGATTCAGGGGTTGAAGTTAAGTTCGAGGAAATGGTCGTGCCATACAGGATTTGATGATTCGAAGAAAAAGAAAGTCTTTAAAAGAGAGAATAAAAAAATTTTTTTAAAAGAAAATTTTGAAGAGAATTTTAAATTTAAGAAAAGAATGTATTTAAAGAATTGAAAAAAGAAAGGAAGAAAATATTTAGAGATATTTATGAGTTTTTATTTTATTTATTATTTATGTTTATTCTATTTTATTTTATTTTATTTTATTTAATTTAATTTTATTTTATTTTATTTAATTTTAATTTTTATTTTATTTTAGTTTATTTTATTGTATTTAATTTTAATTTTGATTTTATTTTTGGTTGGTTTTGGAGGAAATTTATAGAAGGAGAAGAAAGAAAAAGAAGAGAGAAAAAAGAAAACAAGGCTAAGAAATTTAAGAGGTGTTTTAGATTTTAAAGAAAGAAAGAAAAAAAAAATTTTAAGTAAAGAAATTTTAAGGTTCTGGTTTTAAAGGATATTTCGCATGAAAAGATTTTAGGAGTTCAGGAGCGTTAGAAACATTGATGGCTGGTTCCCAGGATGTTTTGTCTGAGTCATTGAGGAAGCCTTCCCATTCCACGAGGTATTGAAGTTTCCCCTTGCGTATTCTTGAATCAAGGATACGACTTACTTCCCACTCTAGATGATCTTCTACTTTGACCGGTTCCGGAGGTGGTTGGTTCTTGCCCGGGTAAATTTCTCGAGCCAGTTCCAGGAGAGATACATGGAAAACAGGGTGAATCGTCTGCCATTTAGGAGGTAACTTGAGTCGAAATGCAGTTTTAGAGACTTCAGAGTCGATTTCGAACGGTCCCAAGCGCTTTTCAGCCAGTTTCTTTGATGGTCTTGTTGTTCAGATGTTTCGTGCATCGAGCCATACTTTGTCGCCTGGTTTAAAGGAAGGAGCAGATTGTCGATGTTTGTCGGCCTGTTCCTTGTATCTTCAAATCGCTGATTCCAAATTTGTTTTAAGTTCTTCTTGGAGTCGTGATATAGTTCGAAGATAATGTTCCGCAGGATGATTAGTTCCTACATGAATTGAGTTGAATTGAGGATGTCGTCCATAAATGGTTTCGAAGGGAGATTGTCGTGTCGTAGAATGGGTCGAGTTATTATAAGCAAATTCGGCCAATGGTAACCATGTGGTCCAATCGTCTTGTTGGTAACTAACATACATTCGAAGATATTGTTCGAGGATTTGGTTAACTCTTTCTGTTTGACCATCGGTTTCAGAGTGATAGGCTGTGGAGAGATTCCTCGTGATATTGAGTTGTCGACACAGTTGGGTCCAGAATGTGGATACAAACAATGAGCCTCTATCTGAAATAATATCATTTGGTAAGCTGTGTTTAGAAAATACATATTCTAAAAACAATTTTGACAAATCTTCTGCTGTAGCAGTAGTAGTGGTTTTAATAAAAATAGACATTTTTGAAAATCTATCTACTATTACTAATATAGCATCAAAATCATTAGAAATAGGAAGTTGAGAAATGAAATCCATCGATAAAGATTCCCAAGGTTTAGAGGGAATAGGAAGTGGTTGAAGCAACCCATGCTTCCGGTGACGGGGAGCCTTATTCCTATTACATTTGTAACAAGCTTTTATATAGGCCTTGATTTCCTTGGTCATACCTGGCCAGAAGAAATCCCTCGCTATTAACTGGTAGGTTTTATCAACCCCAAAATGACCAGCTAACGGAGAATCATGTCGACTATTGAAAATCCATAATTTTATCTCATTGTTGTCGGGTATGACTACTCTACCTTCGAAGACTAATAGACCTGATTCAATACTAAATCTTTTGGCCCCTTGCTTCAAGAGTATTTTGTCTTTTAACCCTAAACAATAATCGTCCTTCGACTGAGCTTCGAGGATGTTGGATAGTGGATTTCGAAAAGATTGAATTGTCATCGAATTAAGTTGATGAGTCGTTAACATTGATTTGTTGAAGATTGATTGCACATTTGCTGGGTTCTTGTCAGCAAATGCGTCCCCCCGCTGTGGGTAAACGTCGTCCCGACGTGACAAGATATCTGGGACAATGCAGTTTTTTCCTGGGCGATAGGAAATAGAGAAAGAAAATTCAGACAAAAATTCAGCCCACCTGGCTTGACGCCTGGTTAACACTTTAGAAGACATGAAGTATTTCAAAGCATTGTGATCTGTTAAAATTTGAAAAGGACTATCTAGGCTGAGAAGAAAAGAACGCCATTTTTTAAGACAATGGATAATAACTAAAAGCTCTTTGTCATGAATTTCATAATTTAATTCCGCGGCTATGAGTTTGCGTGACTCAAAAGCAACAGGATGAAACAAATTTGTTTCAGGATTTAATTGGGAGATGACCCCTGCAATAGCATAATCGCTCGCATCTGTCTCAACTATTGTCGAGGCCGAAGGATCAAAATGCCGAGTAATTGGGGCTGTGGTGAACACCGTTTTTAGTGCTTCGAATTCCTTTCGTGCTGTAGAAGTAAAAACAAAAGGAATATCTTTTCTAAGAAGAGAAGTAAGATTGGAAATAGTTTTAGAGTAATCTTTAATAAATCATCTATAGAAGTTTGCAAAACCCAAAAATCCTTGGAGTGATTTAATGTTTTTGGGCTCAGGCCATTCCAGGATTTTCTGGACTTTTTTGTCATCCATGACTAAACCGTCAGTGGACAACGTAAAACCCAAAAAATCAATTGATTTGAGGTGGAATTTGCATTTATTATGCTTGGCGTAGAGACCATGATCTCGAAGACGATTTAGGACCTGTCGAACATGATGAATATGTTCATCCAGTGTTTTCGAGAATATTAAAATATCATCTAAATAGACGACTACAAATTGTTCAACAACATCTTGAAAGATATCATTAACAAAAGTTTGAAAAGTTGAAGGTGCGTTACATAATCCAAAAGGCATAACTAAATATTCAAAACTACCAAATCTAGTGTGCATTGCAGTCAGTGGTTCATGACCTTCCGCAATGCGAATAAGATTGTAAGCGCCTCTAAGATCAATTTTAGAAAAGAAATTAGCACCATTGAAAAGGGTAAGAAGTAATGACATAGGAGGAACAGGATATGCATTCTTCTTTGTGACTGTGTTGAGCTTTCTACAGTCAACACACACCCTAAGACTACCGTCCTTCTTTTTTACAAAGGGGACAGGGGAGCCGGTTGGAGATTTACTGGCTCTGATGAAACCTTTGGTTACATTCTCTGCAATGTAGTCTCGAAGAACTTGAGATTCGTCCTTTGATAAAGAATATACAGGACCTGCCGGAGGTACTGGGCCTATTAACTCTATTTGATGGTCGTAGGGTCGATGAGGTGGTAACTTATCGGCCTTGCGGATTGATAAAACATTGAGGAAATCGTGGTAGATTTCTGGTAGAGTTGATTTGATGGCTTCAACGTTTATTTGGTCGTCCTCTTCATCTTCGAGAGAATCTGTCGAGGTGATACCTGTATTGAGAGAGCACAATTTGATTACTTCGAGGCAATTTAAATCCTCTTCGAGTGAAGTCATCGAGCTAGAAGGGTTAGCCAATTGCTCATTTAAAGAAGGTACAGATTCTTGCAAGTCATCTGGCAGAGATTTGTCCTCTAGCAGGACGTTGTCAGGCGGGTTGTTTAACTCCCTATTGACCTGCATTGAAGAATCAGAAATATATTAGAGCGTGGGGTGATCAATCCCTTAGTCCAATCAATTTCGGGATTCCAATGCGTTAAAAAGTCATGGCCAAGAATGGTATCGTCCATCCTTGGGGCGTCCAAGACTGATAATTCATACTCAAAGGGGGGAAAGTTCTGAAAGTTGAAAACCCATAAAACTTTCTTACTTACCCATTATTTGGGTTCCTCTGACTTGACCAAATATATTGGAGTTTGATCGACATCTGTAAATGTTAGTTGAAGCTTCTCGGCAAAAGATAAACTGACAAAATAAATTGAAGCTCCAGAGTCTATAAGACAACTGAAGGGGATATCCTCCTTAAAAAGAATGAATCTCAAGCGGTTTAAGGCAACTCCAGTCCTTAAGACATGGAGGTTCTGTGCACTGGGAGAGATAAGATAGTTTGCTTTGCACACAAGTAAACTATCTACTAGTTTTTTGACTTCGAACTAGTACCTTCTCTTTCCTTCAACTTTACACAGTCTTCCAACTTGTGCTTACCCCCACAATACATACATAACCCATTATCTGCTCTTCTCTTCCTCTCAGCTTCTTTAAGTTCCCCTTTAGGATCCAGTACTTTGCTGATATTGCCTGGGGTTGAGCCTTTTGGTCGAGGTTTATCCTTTCCCTTATTGGGTTTGGATTGAGTCGAGGAGGATTGATTTGGTCGTGGGTGTGAAGAAGGTCCCGATTTAAAATTTAGGCCTTGAGATTTGTTGGCATATTGACGATGTTGAAGTCGTCCTTGATAAACGCCGTCAAGTTCGAGGGTTTGATCCATTAAATCCGTTAAAGTAGTCATCTTCTGACCGTGAAGATTTAATTGATCCAGAATCCTCAAAGGAAGTCCTTTCCTGAAATGATACTTAAGGGCAGCATCATTCCAACCTACTCGAGTTTGAAGTGCTCTGAAGTTCGAGATATATTCAGAGGCTTTACCATTATCACTCATGCGAAGAAAATAAAGTTCAATTTCTGCGTTGTCCGTTTCATTAGGGTCCCCAAACAACGTAAAAAGTTGGTCTTCGAACTTTTCCCAATTATTGATAAGTAAGTGGGTTTCTGTCGAAGAAAGCATGAGTAGATAAGGTTCAAACCATCTTGCTGCTTTCCCGGCTAGGAATGAAGAAGCGTAAATAACCTTTGATCGGTCGCTGTTAAAGGTTCGAGGGTCATTATGGAACAGTAGCTTGCAGGTTTGCAAGAAGGGTCGCAATCTGTCGGGGTGATCTCCGTCGAATTTGTCAAGAGATTTCATAGAAGAGTTTTGAACTTAGATCCCTCTGAAGACGTTGGATTTGAAAGGGTTTTCATAAAAAGTCTCATGAAATCTTCCAGAGAGTTAGATGGTCCCGGTTCTGAGGATTGGCCAGAAGGGTGATTGGCAGGGGCGGATGGTGCCTCATGCATTGTATCCTCTCCTTCTTCTTCATCACTAGAATCCTCAAAATCTTGTGGAATGTCTTCTACAGATTGAACTGAATGTTGCCTTTCCCTAAGGTCGAGTGGTTCCAAAGAGTGAGTGCGAGAAACAGACCTTGTGGCTGTTGGCCTGCCTCTAGCGCGAGCTCTAGTAGTAGCGCCCGTAGGGGGAGTGCGTTGAACAGGTGCCATTTAAAATTTTAGAAGCACCTAAAAAGACGTAGTAGTGCAAAGAATGAGAACTACGGAGAATTAAATTATACTGTCACCGGACGACCTACGCACAAGGTCGAGGATGTTCCTGTAAGTGAGATGAGGGATTTTTAGAAACTTCTTCTAAGCACAGAGGAATGATTCGAGGAAATGATTCAAAGGTCACTCGAAGTAATAGCTATAGGTTCGAGGTTTGATCGAGAAGAATTATAAACTAGTTCCAAGGTAATAATAATTCTTAAAATCTCACGAAGGGTTGGAAACTCAATAATCAAAAATTTAGGATTTTAGAAATGAATATTTGAGAAGGTAAAAGAAAGATACAATAACAATGATTTAACTTTTAAGGTTTTTACCACTATTAATGTAAATACGATATTTTAATTTAATTCTAAGGAATATCGAACCAAATACTCAACTCCTTTTATATCCTTTGTTCCTCCTCGCATTGACCTCCCTTCCATCACAGCATTCCCGTTCCATTGACCATTACTAACATACACTTAGACCCTCTCTACTAAATATCCGTTCATGCTCAATTTGTCCCTCTTAATTAATTAACAACTTTAATGAAAAAAAACTACAACTATACTATTTCGTTGATCCTAGCGCTGTGCGTCGCTTATTGAAAAGGACTAAGGTACCCTATTGGGAGATTGACTAATTTAGATTTAGAGTTTAGGCTAGCGCATTTAAATAGCAGTACACAAAGGAAAATTGCAGTTGCTATGGAGAATTGCTTTCTGCGCTTTGAGTATAGATTTAGGACTCGATATTATTGATTTATTGAGTTAATTTCGCTTCGAGTGTCACGAGGCGCGTGACAGGCTCATATGTAAAAAACTAGCCTATTATAAAAAATGATAAAGACTATAGATTGTCTATATTTACCTATTTGTTGAATGTATTTCATAAATTAAGTTGTATAAGGTATGTGTTAATTAAAATCATAAAAAAATATAAATGTAACTTCTATTGTAGTAAATTTACTTTTTTAGACAATTATATGTCTTTATATGCATGAAGATAGATATAATTCAGTAATGTGTACTTATACACTATATAAATTCAATTGAATATGATAGTTAAATTAAAATTCTTGATTTTTGATGTTACAAGATAGATTCTATAACAATTAAGAGCATCAAATTTTAACTTATCACATATCTTTGTACATCAGATATATATCAAAAAATAAGTGACCAATTAATAAGTGATTGGTCCTAAGAGTAAAATAGTTGAACTATCAAGTCTTCAACTATATATGATATTTAAAAAGAATTAAAACTTTAATATTTATCTGTTTTTAATTTTAAAGTTAAATAAATAATGTGAAATAATGATAATACAGCTCTTAATTTGGCCCTGTAACTCCTTCTATAGCTTCCCTTCTTGTTATCAACTCAATTTTAACTTTTCTCCTTTTCCTGATTATCCTAAATATCCAATTATCCTTAACTTCCTTCCCCTTGTTTTCCATCTCATTATAGCTTCTTTTTGTGCCTGTAACATTGGTTATAGGCTTATCATCTTCAGTCACCATAAATCTGACTTTTTTTACTTTGACAATATTCTGCTGTCGGGGTTTGAACATGGAATCTGCAGTATTTTTGGTGCCAGTCATGGTTGCAGCTAACCACTTGGCTACCTATATTTTTACATATAGGAATATTAATTTCATGTATGCATTATGCTCAATTTCATTTAACCATTTTCAAATCAATATATAAAGTTTTAAAATTTAGTTTTCTACATAACTATGTCTAGGTTTTAGTTTCACTTATTATTTAAAGACTTGATATCTTCTTTTGAGTGATATCTTATACATCTAGCATGTTTTTATAAAATGTATTGCATAATGTTTTTTAAAACCTTAAACCATATTATAAATACACACATACAACAACTCACTAAGTTAAGTCCTACATATATTTTGTTTTAATTAAATAAGATTTTCAATTGTATATATATAAGTGACTCCTTGCCTATATGAAATAGTTTAGGGGTAAAGTCTTAAAACTATGTTGATAGGCTCCTAAAAACTTTTTTCTTATTAAGTTATGTTCTAAAACTATTGTGCTTATTGGAAAATAAATATTTCATGTTAGGGGCTCATATGTAAAACACTAGCCTATTATAAAAAATGATAAAGACTATAGATTGTCTATAATTACCTATTTGTTGAATGTATTTCATAAATTAAGTTGTATAAGGTATGTGTTAATTAAAATCATAAAAAAATATAAATGTAACTTCTATTGTAGTAAATTTACTTTTTTAGACAATTATATGTCTTTATATGCATGAAGATAGATATAATTCAGTAATGTGTACTTATACACTATATAAATTCAATTGAATATGATAGTTAAATTAAAATTCTTGATTTTTGATGTTACAAGATAGATTCTATAACAATTAAGAGCATCAAATTTTAACTTATTACATATCTTTGTACATCAGATATATATCAAAAAATAAGTGACCAATTAATAAGTGATTGGTCCTAAGAGTAAAATAGTTGAACTATCAAGTCTTCAAATATATATGATATTTAAAAAGAATTAAAACTTTAATATTTATCTGTTTTTAAACATAAAGTTAAATAAATAATGTGAAATAATGATAATACAGCTCTTAATTTGGCCCTGTAACTCCTTCTATAGCTTCCCTTCTTGTTATCAACTCAATTTTAACTTTTCTCCTTTTCCTGATTATCCTAAATATCCAATTATCCTTAACTTCCTTCCCCTTGTTTTCCATCTCATTATAGTTTCTTTTTGTGCCTGTAACATTGGTTATAGGCTTATCATCTTCAGTCACCATAAATCTGACTTTTTTTACTTTGACAATATTCTGCTGTTGGGGTTTGAACATGGGTTCTGCAGTGTTTTTGGTGCCAGTCATGGTTGCAGCTAACCACTTGGCTACCTATATTTTTACATATAGGAATATTAATTTCATGTATGCATTATGCTCAATTTCATTTAACCATTTTCAAATCAGTATATAAAGTTTTAAAATTTAGTTTTCTACAAAACTATGTCTATGTTTTAGTTTCAATTATTATTTAAAGACTTGATATCTTCTTTTGAGTGATATCTTATACATCTAGCATGTTTTTATAAAATGTATTGCATAATGTTTTTTAAAACCTTAAACCATATTATAAATACACACATACAACAACTCACTAAGTTAAGTCCTACATACATTATGTTTTAATTAAATAAGATTTTCAATTGTATATATATAAGTGACTCCTTGCCTATATGAAATAGTTTAGGGGTAAAGTCTTAAAACTATGTTGATAGGCTCCTAAAAACTTTTTTCTTATTAAGTTATGTTCTAAAACTATTGTGCTTATTGGAAAATAAATATTTCATGTTAGGGGCTCATATGTAAAACACTAGCCTATTATAAAAAATGATAAAGACTATAGATTGTCTATATTTACCTATTTGTTGAATGTATTTCATAAATTAAGTTGCATAAGGTATTTGTTAATTAAAATCATAAAAAAATATAAATGTAACTTCTATTGTAGTAAATTTACTTTTTTAGACAATTATATGTCTTTATATGCATGAAGATAGATATAATTCAGTAATGTGTACTTATACACCATATAAATTCAATTGAATATGATAGTTAAATTAAAATTCTTGATTTTTGATGTTACAAGATAGATTCTATAACAATTAAGAGCATCAAATTTTAACTTATTACATATCTTTGTACATCAGATATATATCAAAAAATAAGTGACTAATTAATAAGTGATTGGTCCTAAGAGTAAAATAGTTGAACTATCAAGTCTTCAAATATATATGATATTTAAAAAGAATTAAAAATTTAATATTTATCTGTTTTTAAACTTAAAGTTAAATAAATAATGTGAAATAATGATAATACAGCTCTTAATTTGGCCCTGTAACTCCTTCTATAGGTTCCCTTCTTGTTATCAACTCAATTTTAACTTTTCTCCTTTTCCTGATTATCCTAAATATCCAATTATCCTTAACTTCCTTCCCCTTGTTTTCCATCTCATTATAGCTTCTTTTTGTGCCTGTAACATTGGTTATAGGCTTATCATCTTCAGTCACCATAAATCTGACTTTTTTTACTTTGACAATATTCTGCTGTTGGGGTTTGAACATGGGTTCTGCAGTGTTTTTGGTGCCAGTCATGGTTGCAGCTAACCACTTGGCTACCTATATTTTTACATATAGGAATATTAATTTCATGTATGCATTATGCTCAATTTCATTTAACCATTTTCAAATCAATATATAAAGTTTTAAAATTTAGTTTTCTACATAACTATGTCTAGGTTTTAGTTTCACTTATTATTTAAAGACTTGATATCTTCTTTTGAGTGATATCTTATACATCTAGCATGTTTTTATAAAATGTATTGCATAATGTTTTTTAAAACCTTAAACCATATTATAAATACACACATACAACAACTCACTAAGTTAAGTCCTACATATATTTTGTTTTAATTAAATAAGATTTTCAATTGTATATATATAAGTGACTCCTTGCCTATATGAAATAGTTTAGGGGTAAAGTCTTAAAACTATGTTGATAGGCTCCTAAACACTTTTTTCTTATTAAGTTATGTTCTAAAACTATTGTGCTTATTGGAAAATAAATATTTCATGTTAGGGGCTCATATGTAAAACACTAGCCTATTATAAAAAATGATAAAGACTATAGATTGTCTATAATTACCTATTTGTTGAATGTATTTCATAAATTAAGTTGTATAAGGTATGTGTTAATTAAAATCATAAAAAAATATAAATGTAACTTCTATTGTAGTAAATTTACTTTTTTAGACAATTATATGTCTTTATATGCATGAAGATAGATATAATTCAGTAATGTGTACTTATACACTATATAAATTCAATTGAATATGATAGTTAAATTAAAATTCTTGATTTTTGATGTTACAAGATAGATTCTATAGCAATTAAGAGCATTAAATTTTAACTTATCACATATCTTTGTACATTAGATATATATCAAAAAATAAGTGACCAATTAATAAGTGATTGGTCCTAAGAGTAAAATAGTTGAACTATCAAGTCTTCAACTATATATGATATTTAAAAAGAATTAAAACTTTAATATTTATCTGTTTTTAAACTTAAAGATAAATAAATAATGTGAAATAATGATAATACAGCTCTTAATTTGGCCCTGTAACTCCTTCTATAGCTTCCCTTCTTGTTATCAACTCAATTTTAACTTTTCTCCTTTTCCTGATTATCCTAAATATCCAATTATCCTTAACTTCCTTCCCCTTGTTTTCCATCTCATTATAGCTTCTTTTTGTGCCTGTAACATTGGTTATAGGCTTATCATCTTCAGTCACCATAAATCTGACTTTTTTTACTTTGAAAATATTCTGCTGTTGGGGTTTGAACATGGGTTCTGCAGTGTTTTTGGTGCCAGTCATGGTTGCAGCTAACCACTTGGCTACCTATATTTTTACATATAGGAATATTAATTTCATGTATGCATTATTCTCAATTTCATTTAACCATTTTCAAATCAATATATAAAGTTTTAAAATTTAGTTTTCTACATAACTATGTCTAGGTTTTAGTTTCACTTATTATTTAAAGACTTGATATCTTCTTTTGAGTGATATCTTATACATCTAGCATGTTTTTATAAAATGTATTGCATAATGTTTTTTAAAACCTTAAACCATATTATAAATACACACATACAACAACTCACTAAGTTAAGTCCTACATATATTTTGTTTTAATTAAATAAGATTTTCAATTGTATATATATAAGTGACTCCTTGCCTATATGAAATAGTTTAGGGGTAAAGTCTTAAAACTATGTTGATAGGCTCCTAAACACTTTTTTCTTATTAAGTTATGTTCTAAAACTATTGTGCTTATTGGAAAATAAATATTTCATGTTAGGGGCTCATATGTAAAACACTAGCCTATTATAAAAAATGATAAAGACTATAGATTGTCTATAATTACCTATTTGTTGAATGTATTTCATAAATTAAGTTGTATAAGGTATGTGTTAATTAAAATCATAAAAAAATATAAATGTAACTTCTATTGTAGTAAATTTACTTTTTTAGACAATTATATGTCTTTATATGCATGAAGATAGATATAATTCAGTAATGTGTACTTATACACTATATAAATTCAATTGAATATGATAGTTAAATTAAAATTCTTGATTTTTGATGTTACAAGATAGATTCTATAACAATTAAGAGCATCAAATTTTAACTTATTACATATCTTTGTACATCAGATATATATCAAAAAATAAGTGACCAATTAATAAGTGATTGGTCCTAAGAGTAAAATAGTTGAACTATCAAGTCTTCAAATATATATGATATTTAAAAAGAATTAAAACTTTAATATTTATCTGTTTTTAAACATAAAGTTAAATAAATAATGTGAAATAATGATAATACAGCTCTTAATTTGGCCCTGTAACTCCTTCTATAGCTTCCCTTCTTGTTATCAACTCAATTTTAACTTTTCTCCTTTTCCTGATTATCCTAAATATCCAATTATCCTTAACTTCCTTCCCCTTGTTTTCCATCTCATTATAGTTTCTTTTTGTGCCTGTAACATTGGTTATAGGCTTATCATCTTCAGTCACCATAAATCTGACTTTTTTTACTTTGACAATATTCTGCTGTTGGGGTTTGAACATGGGTTCTGCAGTGTTTTTGGTGCCAGTCATGGTTGCAGCTAACCACTTGGCTACCTATATTTTTACATATAGGAATATTAATTTCATGTATGCATTATGCTCAATTTCATTTAACCATTTTCAAATCAGTATATAAAGTTTTAAAATTTAGTTTTCTACAAAACTATGTCTATGTTTTAGTTTCAATTATTATTTAAAGACTTGATATCTTCTTTTGAGTGATATCTTATACATCTAGCATGTTTTTATAAAATGTATTGCATAATGTTTTTTAAAACCTTAAACCATATTATAAATACACACATACAACAACTCACTAAGTTAAGTCCTACATATATTTTGTTTTAATTAAATAAGATTTTCAATTGTATATATATAAGTGACTCCTTGCCTATATGAAATAGTTTAGGGGTAAAGTCTTAAAACTATGTTGATAGGCTCCTAAACACTTTTTTCTTATTAAGTTATGTTCTAAAACTATTGTGCTTATTGGAAAATAAATATTTCATGTTAGGGGCTCATATGTAAAACACTAGCCTATTATAAAAAATGATAAAGACTATAGATTGTCTATAATTACCTATTTGTTGAATGTATTTCATAAATTAAGTTGTATAAGGTATGTGTTAATTAAAATCATAAAAAAATATAAATGTAACTTCTATTGTAGTAAATTTACTTTTTTAGACAATTATATGTCTTTATATGAATGAAGATAGATATAATTCAGTAATGTGTACTTATACACTATATAAATTCAATTGAATATGATAGTTAAATTAAAATTCTTGATTTTTGATGTTACAAGATAGATTCTATAGCAATTAAGAGCATTAAATTTTAACTTATCACATATCTTTGTACATTAGATATATATCAAAAAATAAGTGACCAATTAATAAGTGATTGGTCCTAAGAGTAAAATAGTTGAACTATCAAGTCTTCAACTATATATGATATTTAAAAAGAATTAAAACTTTAATATTTATCTGTTTTTAAACTTAAAGATAAATAAATAATGTGAAATAATGATAATACAGCTCTTAATTTGGCCCTGTAACTCCTTCTATAGCTTCCCTTCTTGTTATCAACTCAATTTTAACTTTTCTCCTTTTCCTGATTATCCTAAATATCCAATTATCCTTAACTTCCTTCCCCTTGTTTTCCATCTCATTATAGTTTCTTTTTGTGCCTGTAACATTGGTTATAGGCTTATCATCTTCAGTCACCATAAATCTGACTTTTTTTACTTTGACAATATTCTGCTGTTGGGGTTTGAACATGGGTTCTGCAGTGTTTTTGGTGCCAGTCATGGTTGCAGCTAACCACTTGGCTACCTATATTTTTACATATAGGAATATTAATTACATGTATGCATTATGCTCAATTTCATTTAACCATTTTCAAATCAGTATATAAAGTTTTAAAATTTAGTTTTCTACAAAACTATGTCTATGTTTTAGTTTCAATTATTATTTAAAGACTTGATATCTTCTTTTGAGTGATATCTTATACATCTAGCATGTTTTTATAAAATGTATTGCATAATGTTTTTTAAAACCTTAAACCATATTATAAATACACACATACAACAACTCACTAAGTTAAGTCCTACATACATTATGTTTTAATTAAATAAGATTTTCAATTGTATATATATAAGTGACTCCTTGCCTATATGAAATAGTTTAGGGGTAAAGTCTTAAAACTATGTTGATAGGCTCCTAAACACTTTTTTCTTATTAAGTTATGTTCTAAAACTATTGTGCTTATTGGAAAAAAAATATTTCATGTTAGGGGCTCATATGTAAAACACTAGCCTATTATAAAAAATAATAAAGACTATAGATTGTCTATATTTACCTATTTGTTGAATGTATTTCATAAATTAAGTTGCATAAGGTATTTGTTAATTAAAATCATAAAAAAATATAAATGTAACTTCTATTGTAGTAAATTTACTTTTTTAGACAATTATATGTCTTTATATGCATGAAGATAGATATAATTCAGTAATGTGTACTTATACACCATATAAATTCAATTGAATATGATAGTTAAATTAAAATTCTTGATTTTTGATGTTACAAGATAGATTCTATAACAATTAAGAGCATCAAATTTTAACTTATTACATATCTTTGTACATCAGATATATATCAAAAAATAAGTGACCAATTAATAAGTGATTGGTCCTAAGAGTAAAATAGTTGAACTATCAACTCTTCAAATATATATGATATTTAAAAAGAATTAAAACTTTAATATTTATCTGTTTTTAAACTTAAAGTTAAATAAATAATGTGAAATAATGATAATACAGCTCTTAATTTGGCCCTGTAACTCCTTCTATAGGTTCCCTCCTTGTTATCAACTCAATTTTAACTTTTCTCCTTTTCCTGATTATCCTAAATATCCAATTATCCTTAACTTCCTTCCCCTTGTTTTCCATCTCATTATACCTTCTTTTTGTGCCTGTAACATTGGTTATAGGCTTATCATCTTCAGTCACCATAAATCTGACTTTTTTTACTTTGAAAATATTCTGCTGTTGGGGTTTGAACATGGGTTCTGCAGTGTTTTTGGTGCCAGTCATGGTTGCAGCTAACCACTTGGCTACCTATATTTTTACATATAGGAATATTAATTTCATGTATGCATTATGCTCAATTTCATTTAACCATTTTCAAATCAATATATAAAGTTTTAAAATTTAGTTTTCTACAAAACTATGTTTATGTTTTAGTTTCAATTATTATTTAAAGACTTGATATCTTCTTTTGAGTGATATCTTATACATCTAGCATGTTTTTATAAAATGTATTGCATAATGTTTTTTAAAACCTTAAACCATATTATAAATACACACATACAACAACTCACTAAGTTAAGTCCTACATACATTATGTTTTAATTAAATAAGATTTTCAATTGTATATATATAAGTGACTCCTTGCCTATATGAAATAGTTTAGGGGTAAAGTCTTAAAACTATGTTGATAGGCTCCTAAAAACTTTTTTCTTATTAAGTTATGTTCTAAAACTATTGTGCTTATTGGAAAATAAATATTTCATGTTAGGGGCTCATATGTAAAACACTAGCCTATTATAAAAAATGATAAAGACTATAGATTGTCTATATTTACCTATTTGTTGAATGTATTTCATAAATTAAGTTGCATAAGGTATTTGTTAATTAAAATCATAAAAAAATATAAATGTAACTTCTATTGTAGTAAATTTACTTTTTTAGACAATTATATGTCTTTATATGCATGAAGATAGATATAATTCAGTAATGTGTACTTATACACCATATAAATTCAATTGAATATGATAGTTAAATTAAAATTCTTGATTTTTGATGTTACAAGATAGATTCTATAACAATTAAGAGCATCAAATTTTAACTTATTACATATCTTTGTACATCAGATATATATCAAAAAATAAGTGACCAATTAATAAGTGATTGGTCCTAAGAGTAAAATAGTTGAACTATCAAGTCTTCAAATATATATGATATTTAAAAAGAATTAAAACTTTAATATTTATCTGTTTTTAAACTTAAAGTTAAATAAATAATGTGAAATAATGATAATACAGCTCTTAATTTGGCCCTGTAACTCCTTCTATAGGTTCCCTTCTTGTTATCAACTCAATTTTAACTTTTCTCCTTTTCCTGATTATCCTAAATATCCAATTATCCTTAACTTCCTTCCCCTTGTTTTCCATCTCATTATAGCTTCTTTTTGTGCCTGTAACATTGGTTATAGGCTTATCATCTTCAGTCACCATAAATCTGACTTTTTTTACTTTGACAATATTCTGCTGTTGGGGTTTGAACATGGGTTCTGCAGTGTTTTTGGTGCCAGTCATGGTTGCAGCTAACCACTTGGCTACCTATATTTTTACATATAGGAATATTAATTTCATGTATGCATTATGCTCAATTTCATTTAACCATTTTCAAATCAATATATAAAGTTTTAAAATTTAGTTTTCTACATAACTATGTCTAGGTTTTAGTTTCACTTATTATTTAAAGACTTGATATCTTCTTTTGAGTGATATCTTATACATCTAGCATGTTTTTATAAAATGTATTGCATAATGTTTTTTAAAACCTTAAACCATATTATAAATACACACATACAACAACTCACTAAGTTAAGTCCTACATATATTTTGTTTTAATTAAATAAGATTTTCAATTGTATATATATAAGTGACTCCTTGCCTATATGAAATAGTTTAGGGGTAAAGTCTTAAAACTATGTTGATAGGCTCCTAAACACTTTTTTCTTATTAAGTTATGTTCTAAAACTATTGTGCTTATTGGAAAATAAATATTTCATGTTAGGGGCTCATATGTAAAACACTAGCCTATTATAAAAAATGATAAAGACTATAGATTGTCTATATTTACCTATTTGTTGAATGTATTTCATAAATTAAGTTGTATAAGGTATGTGTTAATTAAAATCATAAAAAAATATAAATGTAACTTCTATTGTAGTAAATTTACTTTTTTAGACAATTATATGTCTTTATATGCATGAAGATAGATATAATTCAGTAATGTGTACTTATACACCATATAAATTCAATTGAATATGATAGTTAAATTAAAATTCTTGATTTTTGATGTTACAAGATAGATTCTATAACAATTAAGAGCATCAAATTTTAACTTATTACATATCTTTGTACATCAGATATATATCAAAAAATAAGTGACCAATTAATAAGTGATTGGTCCTAAGAGTAAAATAGTTGAACTATCAAGTCTTCAAATATATATGATATTTAAAAAGAATTAAAACTTTAATATTTATCTGTTTTTAAACTTAAAGTTAAATAAATAATGTGAAATAATGATAATACAGCTCTTAATTTGGCCCTGTAACTCCTTCTATAGCTTCCCTTCTTGTTATCAACTCAATTTTAACTTTTCTCCTTTTCCTGATTATCCTAAATATCCAATTATCCTTAACTTCCTTCCCCTTTTTTTCCATCTCATTATAGTTTCTTTTTGTGCCTGTAACATTGGTTATAGGCTTATCATCTTCAGTCACCATAAATCTGACTTTTTTTACTTTGACAATATTCTGCTGTTGGGGTTTGAACATGGGTTCTGCAGTGTTTTTGGTGCCAGTCATGGTTGCAGCTAACCACTTGGCTACCTATATTTTTACATATAGGAATATTAATTTCATGTATGCATTATGCTCAATTTCATTTAACCATTTTCAAATCAGTATATAAAGTTTTAAAATTTTGTTTTCTACATAACTATGTCTAGGTTTTAGTTTCACTTATTATTTAAAGACTTGATATCTTCTTTTGAGTGATATCTTATATATCTAGCATGTTTTTATAAAATGTATTGCATAATGTTTTTTAAAACCTTAAACCATATTATAAATACACACATACAACAACTCACTAAGTTAAGTCCTACATACATGATGTTTTAATTAAATAAGATTTTCAATTGTATATATATAAGTGACTCCTTGCCTATATGAAATAGTTTAGGGGTAAAGTCTTAAAACTATGTTGATAGGCTCCTAAACACTTTTTTCTTATTAAGTTATGTTCTAAAACTATTGTGCTTATTGGAAAAAAAATATTTCATGTTAGGGGCTCATATGTAAAACACTAGCCTATTATAAAAAATGATAAAGACTATAGATTGTCTATATTTACCTATTTGTTGAATGTATTTCATAAATTAAGTTGTATAAGGTATGTGTTAATTAAAATCATAAAAAAATATAAATGTAACTTCTATTGTAGTAAATTTACTTTTTTAGACAATTATATGTCTTTATATGCATGAAGATAGATATAATTCAGTAATGTGTACTTATACACTATATAAATTCAATTGAATATGATAGTTAAATTAAAATTCTTGATTTTTGATGTAACAAGATAGATTCTATAACAATTAAGAGCATTAAATTTTAACTTATCACATATCTTTGTACATTAGATATATATCAAAAAATAAGTGACCAATTAATAAGTGATTGGTCCTAAGAGTAAAATAGTTGAACTATCAAGTCTTCAACTATATATGATATTTAAAAAGAATTAAAACTTTAATATTTATCTGTTTTTAAACTTAAAGTTAAATAAATAATGTGAAATAATGATAATACAGCTCTTAATTTGGCCCTGTAACTCCTTCTATAGCTTCCCTTCTTGTTATCAACTCAATTTTAACTTTTCTCCTTTTCCTGATTATCCTAAATATCCAATTATCCTTAACTTCCTTCCCCTTGTTTTCCATCTCATTATAGTTTCTTTTTGTGCCTGTAACATTGGTTATAGGCTTATCATCTTCAGTCACCATAAATCTGACTTTTTTTACTTTGACAATATTCTGCTGTTGGGGTTTGAACATGGGTTCTGCAGTGTTTTTGGTGCCAGTCATGGTTGCAGCTAACCACTTGGCTACCTATATTTTTACATATAGGAATATTAATTTCATGTATGCATTATGCTCAATTTCATTTAACCATTTTCAAATCAGTATATAAAGTTTTAAAATTTAGTTTTCTACAAAACTATGTTTATGTTTTAGTTTAACTTATTATTTAAAGACTTGATATCTTCTTTTGAGTGATATCTTATACATCTAGCATGTTTTTATAAAATGTATTGCATAATGTTTTTTAAAACCTTAAACCATATTATAAATACACACATACAACAACTCACTAAGTTAAGTCCTACATACATTATGTTTTAATTAAATAAGATTTTCAATTGTATATATATAAGTGACTCCTTGCCTATATGAAATAGTTTAGGGGTAAAGTCTTAAAACTATGTTGATAGGCTCATAAAAACTTTTTTCTTATTAAGTTATGTTCTAAAACTATTGTGCTTATTGGAAAATAAATATTTCATGTTAGGGGCTCATATGTAAAACACTAGCCTATTATAAAAAATGATAAAGACTATAGATTGTCTATATTTGCCTATTTGTTGAATGTATTTCATAAATTAAGTTGCATAAGGTATTTGTTAATTAAAATCATAAAAAAATATAAATGTAACTTCTATTGTAGTAAATTTACTTTTTTAGACAATTATATGTCTTTATATGCATGAAGATAGATATAATTCAGTAATGTGTACTTATACACTATATAAATTCAATTGAATATGATAGTTAAATTAAAATTCTTGATTTTTGATGTTACAAGATAGATTCTATAACAATTAAGAGCATTAAATTTTAACTTATCACATATCTTTGTACATCAGATATATATCAAAAAATAAGTGACCAATTAATAAGTGATTGGTCCTAAGAGTAAAATAGTTGAACTATCAAGTCTTCAAATATATATGATATTTAAAAAGAATTAAAACTTTAATAATTATCTGTTTTTAAACTTAAAGTTAATTAAATAATGTGAAATAATGATAATACAGCTCTTAATTTGGCCCTGTAACTCCTTCTATAGGTTCCCTTCTTGTTATCAACTCAATTTTAAATTTTTTCCTTTTCCTGATTATCCTAAATATCCAATTATCCTTAACTTCCTTCCCCTTGTTTTCCATCTCATTATAGCTTCTTTTTGTGCCTGTAACATTGGTTATAGGCTTATCATCTTCAGTCACCATAAATCTGACTTTTTTTACTTTGACAATATTCTGCTGTTGGTGTTTGAACATGGGTTCTGCAGTGTTTTTGGTGCCAGTCATGGTTGCAGCTAACCACTTGGCTACCTATATTTTTACATATAGGAATATTAATTTCATGTATGCATTATGCTCAATTTCATTTAACCATTTTCAAATCAATATATAAAGTTTTAAAATTTTGTTTTCTACATAACTATGTCTAGGTTTTAGTTTCACTTATTATTTAAAGACTTGATATCTTCTTTTGAGTGATATCTTATACATCTAGCATGTTTTTATAAAATGTATTGCATAATGTTTTTTAAAACCTTAAACCATATTATAAATACACACATACAACAACTCACTAAGTTAAGTCCTACATACATGATGTTTTAATTAAATAAGATTTTCAATTGTATATATATAAGTGACTCCTTGCCTATATGAAATAGTTTAGGGGTAAAGTCTTAAAACTATGTTGATAGGCTCCTAAACACTTTTTTCTTATTAAGTTATGTTCTAAAACTATTGTGCTTATTGGAAAATAAATATTTCATGTTAGGGGCTCATATGTAAAACACTAGCCTATTATAAAAAATGATAAAGACTATAGATTGTCTATATTTACCTATTTGTTGAATGTATTTCATAAATTAAGTTGTATAAGGTATGTGTTAATTAAAATCATAAAAAAATATAAATGTAACTTCTATTGTAGTAAATTTACTTTTTTAGACAATTATATGTCTTTATATGCATGAAGATAGATATAATTCAGTAATGTGTACTTATACACTATATAAATTCAATTGAATATGATAGTTAAATTAAAATTCTTGATTTTTGATGTTACAAGATAGATTCTATAACAATTAAGAGCATTAAATTTTAACTTATCACATATCTTTGTACATTAGATATATATTAAAAAATAAGTGACCAATTAATAAGTGATTGGTCCTAAGAGTAAAATAGTTGAACTATCAAGTCTTCAACTATATATGATATTTAAAAAGAATTAAAACTTTAATATTTATCTGTTTTTAAACTTAAAGTTAAATAAATAATGTGAAATAATGATAATACAGCTCTTAATTTGGCCCTGTAACTCCTTCTATAGCTTCCCTTCTTGTTATCAACTCAATTTTAACTTTTCTCCTTTTCCTGATTATCCTAAATATCCAATTATCCTTAACTTCCTTCCCCTTGTTTTCCATCTCATTATAGTTTCTTTTTGTGCCTGTAACATTGGTTATAGGCTTATCATCTTCAGTCACCATAAATCTGACTTTTTTTACTTTGACAATATTCTGCTGTTGGGGTTTGAACATGGGTTCTGCAGTGTTTTTGGTGCCAGTCATGGTTGCAGCTAACCACTTGGCTACCTATATTTTTACATATAAGAATATTAATTTCATGTATGCATTATGCTCAATTTCATTTAACCATTTTCAAATCAGTATATAAAGTTTTAAAATTTAGTTTTCTACAAAACTATGTTTATGTTTTAGTTTCACTTATTATTTAAAGACTTGATATCTTCTTTTGAGTGATATCTTATACATCTAGCATGTTTTTATAAAATGTATTGCATAATGTTTTTTAAAACCTTAAACCATATTATAAATACACACATACAACAACTCACTAAGTTAAGACCTACATACATTATGTTTTAATTAAATAAGATTTTCAATTGTATATATATAAGTGACTCCTTGCCTATATGAAATAGTTTAGGGGTAAAGTCTTAAAACTATGTTGATAGGCTCCTAAACACTTTTTTCTTATTAAGTTATGTTCTAAAACTATTGTGCTTATTGGAAAATAAATATTTCATGTTAGGGGCTCATATGTAAAACACTAGCCTATTATAAAAAATGATAAAGACTATAGATTGTCTATATTTACCTATTTGTTGAATGTATTTCATAAATTAAGTTGCATAAGGTATTTGTTAATTAAAATCATAAAAAAATATAAATGTAACTTCTATTGTAGTAAATTTACTTTTTTAGACAATTATATGTCTTTATATGCATGAAGATAGATATAATTCAGTAATGTGTACTTATACACTATATAAATTCAATTGAATATGATAGTTAAATTAAAATTCTTGATTTTTGATGTTACAAGATAGATTCTATAACAATTAAGAGCATTAAATTTTAACTTATACATATCTTTGTACATCAGATATATATCAAAAAATAAGTGACCAATTAATAAGTGATTGGTCCTAAGAGTAAAATAGTTGAACTATCAAGTCTTCAAATAAATATGATATTTAAAAAGAATTAAAACTTTAATATTTATCTGTTTTTAAACTTAAAGTTAATTAAATAATGTGAAATAATGATAATACAGCTCTTAATTTGGCCCTGTAACTCCTTCTATAGGTTCCCTTCTTGTTATCAACTCAATTTTAACTTTTTTCCTTTTCCTGATTATCCTAAATATCCAATTATCCTTAACTTCCTTCCCCTTGTTTTCCATCTCATTATAGCTTCTTTTTGTGCCTGTAACATTGGTTATAGGCTTATCATCTTCAGTCACCATAAATCTGACTTTTTTTACTTTGACAATATTCTGCTGTTGGGGTTTGAACATGGGTTCTGCAGTGTTTTTGGTGCCAGTCATGGTTGCAGCTAACCACTTGGCTACCTATATTTTTACATATAGGAATATTAATTTCATGTATGCATTATGCTCAATTTCATTTAACCATTTTCAAATCAATATATAAAGTTTTAAAATTTTGTTTTCTACATAACTATGTCTAGGTTTTAGTTTCACTTATTATTTAAAGACTTGATATCTTCTTTTGAGTGATATCTTATAGATCTAGCATGTTTTTATAAAATGTATTGCATAATGTTTTTTAAAACCTTAAACCATATTATAAATACACACATACAACAACTCACTAAGTTAAGTCCTACATATATTTTGTTTTAATTAAATAAGATTTTCAATTGTATATATATAAGTGACTCCTTGCCTATATGAAATAGTTTAGGGGTAAAGTCTTAAAACTATGGTGATAGGCTCCTAAACACTTTTTTCTTATTAAGTTATGTTCTAAAACTATTGTGCTTATTGGAAAATAAATATTTCATGTTAGGGGCTCATATGTAAAACACTAGCCTATTATAAAAAATGATAAAGACTATAGATTGTCTATATTTACCTATTTGTTGAATTTATTTCATAAATTAAGCTGTATAAGGTATGTGTTAATTAAAATCATAAAAAAATATAAATGTAACTTCTATTGTAGAAAATTTACTTTTTTAGACAATTATATGTCTTTATATGCATGAAGATAGATATAATTCAGTAATGTGTACTTATACACTATATAAATTCAATTGAATATGATAGTTAAATTAAAATTCTTGATTTTTGATCTTACAAAATAGATTCTATAACAATTAAGAGCATTAAATTTTAACTTATCACATATCTTTGTACATTAGATATATATCAAAAAATAAGTGACCAATTAATAAGTGATTGGTCCTAAGAGTAAAATAGTTGAACTATCAAGTCTTCAACTATATATGATATTTAAAAAGAATTAAAACTTTAATATTTATCTGTTTTTAAAATTAAAGTTAAAAAAATAATGTGAAATAATGATAATACAGCTCTTAATTTGGCCCTGTAACTCCTTCTATAGGTTCCCTTCTTGTTATCAACTCAATTTTAACTTTTCTCCTTTTCCTGATTATCCTAAATATCCAATTATCCTTAACTTCCTTCCCCTTGTTTTCCATCTCATTATAGCTTCTTTTTGTGCCTGTAACATTGGTTATAGGCTTATCATCTTCAGTCACCATAAATCTGACTTTTTTTACTTTGACAATATTCTGCTGTTGGGGTTTGAACATGGGTTCTGCAGTGTTTTTGGTGCCAGTCATGGTTGCAGCTAACCACTTGGCTACCTATATTTTTACATATATGAATATTAATTTCATGTATGCATTATGCTCAATTTCATTTAACCATTTTCAAATCAATATATAAAGTTTTAAAATTTTGTTTTCTACATAACTATGTCTAGGTTTTAGTTTCACTTATTATTTATAGACTTGATATCTTCTTTTGAGTGATATCTTATACATCTAGCATGTTTTTATAAAATGTATTGCATAATGTTTTTTAAAACCTTAAACCATATTATAAATACACACATACAACAACTCACTAAGTTAAGTCCTACATACATTATGTTTTAATTAAATAAGATTTTCAATTGTATATATATAAGTGACTCCTTGCCTATATGAAATAGTTTAGGGGTAAAGTCTTAAAACTATGTTGATAGGCTCCTAAAAACTTTTTTCTTATTAAGTTATGTTCTAAAACTATTGTGCTTATTGGAAAATAAATATTTCATGTTAGGGGCTCATATGTAAAACACTAGCCTATTATAAAAAATGATAAAGACTATAGATTGTCTATATTTACCTATTTGTTGAATGTATTTCATAAATTAAGTTGCATAAGGTATTTGTTAATTAAAATCATAAAAAAATATAAATGTAACTTCTATTGTAGTAAATTTACTTTTTTAGACAATTATATGTCTTTATATGCATGAAGATAGATATAATTCAGTAATGTGTACTTATACACTATATAAATTCAATTGAATATGATAGTTAAATTAAAATTCTTGATTTTTGATGTTACAAGATAGATTCTATAACAATTAAGAGCATCAAATTTTAACTTATTACATATCTTTGTACATCAGATATATATCAAAAAATAAGTGACCAATTAATAAGTGATTGGTCCTAAGAGTAAAATAGTTGAACTATCAAGTCTTCAAATATATATGATATTTAAAAAGAATTAAAACTTTAATATTTATCTGTTTTTAAACTTAAAGTTAAATAAATAATGTGAAATAATGATAATACAGCTCTTAATTTGGCCCTGTAACTCCTTCTATAGCTTCCCTTCTTGTTATCAACTTAATTTTAACTTTTCTCCTTTTCCTGATTATCCTAAATATCCAATTATCCTTAACTTCCTTCCCCTTGTTTTCCATCTCATTATAGTTTCTTTTTGTGCCTGTAACATTGGTTATAGGCTTATCATCTTCAGTCACCATAAATCTGACTTTTTTTACTTTGACAATATTCTGCTGTTGGGGTTTGAACATGGGTTCTGCAGTGTTTTTGGTGCCAGTCATGGTTGCAGCTAACCACTTGGCTACCTATATTTTTACATATAGGAATATTAATTTCATGTATGCATTATGCTCAATTTCATTTAACCATTTTCAAATCAATATATAAAGTTTTAAAATTTTGTTTTCTACATAACTATGTCTAGGTTTTAGTTTCACTTATTATTTAAAGACTTGATATCTTCTTTTGAGTGATATCTTATACATCTAGCATGTTTTTATAAAATGTATTTCACAATGTTTTTTAAAACCTTAAACCATATTATAAATACACACATACAACAACTCACTAAGTTAAGTCCTACATATATTTTGTTTTAATTAAATAAGATTTTCAATTGTATATATATAAGTGACTCCTTGCCTATATGAAATAGTTTAGGGGTAAAGTCTTAAAACTATGTTGATAGGCTCCTAAACACTTTTTTCTTATTAAGTTATGTTCTAAAACTATTGTGCTTATTGGAAAATAAATATTTCATGTTAGGGGCTCATATGTAAAACACTAGCCTATTATAAAAAATGATAAAGACTATAGATTGTCTATATTTACCTATTTGTTGAATGTATTTCATAAATTAAGTTGTATAAGGTATGTGTTAATTAAAATCATAAAAAAATATAAATGTAACTTCTATTGTAGTAAATTTACTTTTTTAGACAATTATATGTCTTTATATGCATGAAGATAGATATAATTCAGTAATGTGTACTTATACACTATATAAATTCAATTGAATATGATAGTTAAATTAAAATTCTTGATTTTTGATGTTACAAGATAGATTCTATAACAATTAAGAGCATTAAATTTTAACTTATCACATATCTTTGTACATCAGATATATATCAAAAAATAAGTGACCAATTAATAAGTGATTGGTCCTAAGAGTAAAATAGTTGAACTATCAAGTCTTCAACTATATATGATATTTAAAAAGAATTAAAACTTTAATATTTATCTGTTTTTAAAATTAAAGTTAAATAAATAATGTGAAATAATGATAATACAGCTCTTAATTTGGCCCTGTAACTCCTTCTATAGCTACCCTTCTTGTTATCAACTCAATTTTAACTTTTCTCCTTTTCCTGATTATCCTAAATATCCAATTATCCTTAACTTCCTTCCCCTTGTTTTCCATCTCATTATAGTTTCTTTTTGTGCCTGTAACATTGGTTATAGGCTTATCATCTTCAGTCACCATAAATCTGACTTTTTTTACTTTGACAATATTCTGCTGTTGGGGTTTGAACATGGGTTCTGCAGTGTTTTTGGTGCCAGTCATGGTTGCAGCTAACCACTTGGCTACCTATATTTTTACATATAGGAATATTAATTTCATCTATGCATTATGCTCAATTTCATTTAACCATTTTCAAATCAATGTATAAAGTTTTAAAATTTTGTTTTCTACATAACTATGTCTAGGTTTTAGTTTCACTTATTATTTAAAGACTTGATATCTTCTTTTGAGTGATATCTTATACATCTAGCATGTTTTTATAAAATGTATTGCAGAATGTTTTTTAAAACCTTAAACCATATTATAAATACACACATACAACAACTCAGTAAGTTAAGTCCTACATACATTATGTTTTAATTAAATAAGATTTTCAATTGTATATATATAAGTGACTCCTTGCCTATATGAAATAGTTTAGGGGTAAAGTCTTAAAACTATGTTGATAGGCTCCTAAACACTTTTTTCTTATTAAGTTATGTTCTAAAACTATTGTGCTTATTGGAAAATAAATATTTCATGTTAGGGGCTCATATGTAAAACACTAGCCTATTATAAAAAATGATAAAGACTATAGATTGTCTATATTTACCTATTTGTTGAATGTATTTCATAAATTAAGTTGCATAAGGTATTTGTTAATTAAAATCATAAAAAAATATAAATGTAACTTCTATTGTAGTAAATTTACTTTTTTAGACAATTATATGTCTTTATATGCATGAAGATAGATATAATTCAGTAATGTGTACTTATACACCATATAAATTCAATTGAATATGATAGTTAAATTAAAATTCTTGATTTTTGATGTTACAAGATAGATTCTATAACAATTAAGAGCATCAAATTTTAACTTATTACATATCTTTGTACATCAGATATATATCAAAAAATAAGTGACCAATTAATAAGTGATTGGTCCTAAGAGTAAAATAGTTGAACTATCAAGTCTTTAAATATATATGATATTTAAAAAGAATTAAAACCTTAATATTTATCTGTTTTTAAACTTAAAGTTAAATAAATAATGTGAAATAATGATAATACAGCTCTTAATTTGGCCCTGTAACTCCTTCTATAGCTTCCCTTCTTGTTATCAACTCAATTTTAACTTTTCTCCTTTTCCTGATTATCCTAAATATCCAATTATCCTTAACTTCCTTCCCCTTGTTTTCCATCTCATTATAGTTTCTTTTTGTGCCTGTAACATTGGTTATAGGCTTATCATCTTCAGTCACCATAAATCTGACTTTTTTTACTTTGACAATATTCTGCTGTTGGGGTTTGAACATGGGTTCTGCAGTGTTTTTGGTGCCAGTCATGGTTGCAGCTAACCACTTGGCTACATAAATTTTTACATATAGGAATATTAATTTCATCTATGCATTATGCTCAATTTCATTTAACCATTTTCAAATCAATATATAAAGTTTTAAAATTTAGTTTTCTACATAACTATGTCTAGGTTTTAGTTTCACTTATTATTTAAAGACTTGATATCTTCTTTTGAGTGATATTTTATACATCTAGCATGTTTTTATAAAATGTATTGCACAATGTTTTTTAAAACCTTAAACCATATTATAAATACACACATACAACAACTCACTAAGTTAAGTCCTACATACATTATGTTTTAATTAAATAAGATTTTCAATTGTATATATATAAGTGACTCCTTGCCTATATGAAATAGTTTAGGGGTAAAGTCTTAAAACTATGTTGATAGGCTCCTAAACACTTTTTTCTTATTAAGTTATGTTCTAAAACTATTGTGCTTATTGGAAAATAAATATTTCATGTTAGGGGCTCATATGTAAAACACTAGCCTATTATAAAAAATGATAAAGACTATAGATTGTCTATATTTACCTATTTGTTGAATGTATTTCATAAATTAAGTTGTATAAGGTATGTGTTAATTAAAATCATAAAAAAATATAAATGTAACTTCTATTGTAGTAAATTTACTTTTTTAGACAATTATATGTCTTTATATGCATGAAGATAGATATAATTCAGTAATGTGTACTTATACACTATATAAATTCAATTGAATATGATAGTTAATTTAAAATTCTTGATTTTTGATGTTACAAGATAGATTCTATCACAATTAAGAGCATCTAATTTTAACTTATCACATATCTTTGTACATCAGATATATATCAAAAAATAAGTGACCAATTAATAAGTGATTGGTCCTAAGAGTAAAATAGTTGAACTATCAAGTCTTCAACTATATATGATATTTAAAAAGAATTAAAACTTTAATATTTATCTGTTTTTAAAATTAAAGTTAAATAAATAATGTGAAATAATGATAATACGGCTCTTAATTTGGCCCTGTAACTCCTTCTATAGCTACCCTTCTTGTTATCAACTCAATTTTAACTTTTCTCCTTTTCCTGATTATCCTAAATATCCAATTATCCTTAACTTCCTTCCCCTTGTTTTCCATCTCATTATAGTTTCTTTTTGTGCCTGTAACATTGGTTATAGGCTTATCATCTTCAGTCACCATAAATCTGACTTTTTTTACTTTGACAATATTCTCCTGTTGGGGTTTGAACATGGGTTCTGCAGTGTTTTTGGTGCCAGTCATGGTTGCAGCTAACCACTTGGCTACCTATATTTTTACATATAGGAATATTAATTTCATCTATGCATTATGCTCAATTTCATTTAACCATTTTCAAATCAATATATAAAGTTTTAAAATTTTGTTTTCTACATAACTATGTCTAGGTTTTAGTTTCACTTATTATTTAAAGACTTGATATCTTCTTTTGAGTGATATCTTATACATCTAGCATGTTTTTATAAAATGTATTGCAGAATGTTTTTTAAAACCTTAAACCATATTATAAATACACACATACAACAACTCAGTAAGTTAAGTCCTACATACATTATGTTTTAATTAAATAAGATTTTCAATTGTATATATATAAGTGACTCCTTGCCTATATGAAATAGTTTAGGGGTAAAGTCTTAAAACTATGTTGATAGGCTCCTAAACACTTTTTTCTTATTAAGTTATGTTCTAAAACTATTGTGCTTATTGGAAAATAAATATTTCATGTTAGGGGCTCATATGTAAAACACTAGCCTATTATAAAAAATGATAAAGACTATAGATTGTCTATATTTACCTATTTGTTGAATGTATTTCATAAATTAAGTTGTATAAGGTATGTGTTAATTAAAATCATAAAAAAATATAAATGTAACTTCTAAGGTAGTAAATTTACTTTTTTAGACAATTATATGTCTTTATATGCATGAAGATAGATATAATTCAGTAATGTGTACTTATACACTATATAAATTCAATTGAATATGATAGTTAAATTAAAATTCTTGATTTTTGATGTTACAAGATAGATTCTATAACAATTAAGAGCATTAAATTTTAACTTATCACATATCTTTGTACATCAGATATATATCAAAAAATAAGTGACCAATTAATAAGTGATTGGTCCTAAGAGTAAAATAGTTGAACTATCAAGTCTTCAACTATATATGATATTTAAAAAGAATTAAAACTTTAATATTTATCTGTTTTTAAAATTAAAGTTAAATAAATAATGTGAAATGATGATAATACAGCTCTTAATTTGGCCCTGTAACTCCTTCTATAGCTTCCCTTCTTGTTATCAACTCAATTTTAACTTTTCTCCTTTTCCTGATTATCCTAAATATCCAATTATCCTTAACTTCCTTCCCCTTGTTTTCCATCTCATTATAGTTTCTTTTTGTGCCTGTAACATTGGTTATAGGCTTATCATCTTCAGTCACCATAAATCTGACTTTTTTTACTTTGACAATATTCTGCTGTTGGGGTTTGAACATGGGTTCTGCAGTGTTTTTGGTGCCAGTCATGGTTGCAGCTAACCACTTGGCTACATATATTTTTACATATAGGAATATTAATTTCATGTATGCATTATGCTCAATTTCATTTAACCATTTTCAAATCAATATATAAAGTTTTAAAATTTTGTTTTCTACATAACTATGTCTAGGTTTTAGTTTCACTTATTATTTAAAGACTTGATATCTTCTTTTGAGTGATATCTTATACATCTAGCATGTTTTTATAAAATGTATTGCACAATGTTTTTTAAAACCTTAAACCATATTATAAATACACACATACAACAACTCACTAAGTTAAGTCCTACATACATTATGTTTTAATTAAATAAGATTTTCAATTGTATATATATAAGTGACTCCTTGCCTATATGAAATAGTTTAGGGGTAAAGTCTTAAAACTATGTTGATAGGCTCCTAAACACTTTTTTCTTATTAAGTTATGTTCTAAAACTATTGTGCTTATTGGAAAATAAATATTTCATGTTAGGGGCTCATATGTAAAACACTAGCCTATTATAAAAAATGATAAAGACTATAGATTGTCTATATTTACCTATTTGTTGAATGTATTTCATAAATTAAGTTGTATAAGGTATGTGTTAATTAAAATCATAAAAAAATATAAATGTAACTTCTATTGTAGTAAATTTACTTTTTTAGACAATTATATGTCTTTATATGCATGAAGATAGATATAATTCAGTAATGTGTACTTATACACTATATAAATTCAATTGAATATGATAGTTAAATTAAAATTCTTGATTTTTGATGTTACAAGATAGATTCTATCACAATTAAGAGCATCTAATTTTAACTTATCACATATCTTTGTACATCAGATATATATCAAAAAATAAGTGACCAATTAATAAGTGATTGGTCCTAAGAGTAAAATAGTTGAACTATCAAGTCTTCAACTATATATGATATTTAAAAAGAATTAAAACTTTAATATTTATCTGTTTTTAAAATTAAAGTTAAATAAATAATGTGAAATAATGATAATACAGCTCTTAATTTGGCCCTGTAACTCCTTCTATAGCTACCCTTCTTGTTATCAACTCAATTTTAACTTTTCTCCTTTTCCTGATTATCCTAAATATCCAATTATCCTTAACTTCCTTCCCCTTGTTTTCCATCTCATTATAGTTTCTTTTTGTGCCTGTAACATTGGTTATAGGCTTATCATCTTCAGTCACCATAAATCTGACTTTTTTTACTTTGACAATATTCTGCTGTTGGGGTTTGAACATGGGTTCTGCAGTGTTTTTGGTGCCAGTCATGGTTGCAGCTAACCACTTGGCTACCTATATTTTTACATATAGGAATATTAATTTCATCTATGCATTATGCTCAATTTCATTTAACCATTTTCAAATCAATATATAAAGTTTTAAAATTTTGTTTTCTACATAACTATGTCTAGGTTTTAGTTTCACTTATTATTTAAAGACTTGATATCTTCTTTTGAGTGATATCTTATACATCTAGCATGTTTTTATAAAATGTATTGCAGAATGTTTTTTAAAACCTTAAACCATATTATAAATACACACATACAACAACTCAGTAAGTTAAGTCCTACATACATTATGTTTTAATTAAATAAGATTTTCAATTGTATATATATAAGTGACTCCTTGCCTATATGAAATAGTTTAGGGGTAAAGTCTTAAAACTATGTTGATAGGCTCCTAAACACTTTTTTCTTATTAAGTTATGTTCTAAAACTATTGTGCTTATTGGAAAATAAATATTTCATGTTAGGGGCTCATATGTAAAACACTAGCCTATTATAAAAAATGATAAAGACTATAGATTGTCTATATTTACCTATTTGTTGAATGTATTTCATAAATTAAGTTGTATAAGGTATGTGTTAATTAAAATCATAAAAAAATATAAATGTAACTTCTATTGTAGTAAATTTACTTTTTTAGACAATTATATGTCTTTATATGCATGAAGATAGATATAATTCAGTAATGTGTACTTATACACTATATAAATTCAATTGAATATGATAGTTAAATTAAAATTCTTGATTTTTGATGTTACAAGATAGATTCTATAACAATTAAGAGCATTAAATTTTAACTTATCACATATCTTTGTACATCAGATATATATCAAAAAATAAGTGACCAATTAATAAGTGATTGGTCCTAAGAGTAAAATAGTTGAACTATCAAGTCTTCAACTATATATGATATTTAAAAAGAATTAAAACTTTAATATTTATCTGTTTTTAAAATTAAAGTTAAATAAATAATGTGAAATGATGATAATACAGCTCTTAATTTGGCCCTGTAACTCCTTCTATAGCTTCCCTTCTTGTTATCAACTCAATTTTAACTTTTCTCCTTTTCCTGATTATCCTAAATATCCAATTATCCTTAACTTCCTTCCCCTTGTTTTCCATCTCATTATAGTTTCTTTTTGTGCCTGTAACATTGGTTATAGGCTTATCATCTTCAGTCACCATAAATCTGACTTTTTTTACTTTGACAATATTCTGCTGTTTGGGTTTGAACATGGGTTCTGCAGTGTTTTTGGTGCCAGTCATGGTTGCAGCTAACCACTTGGCTACCTATATTTTTACATATAGGAATATTAATTTCATCTATGCATTATGCTCAATTTCATTTAACCATTTTCAAATCAATATATAAAGTTTTAAAATTTTGTTTTCTACATAACTATGTCTAGGTTTTAGTTTCACTTATTATTTAAAGACTTGATATCTTCTTTTGAGTGATATCTTATACATCTAGCATGTTTTTATAAAATGTATTGCATAATGTTTTTTAAAACCTTAAACCATATTATAAATACACACATACAACAACTCACTAAGTTAAGTCCTGCATATATTTTGTTTTAATTAAATAAGATTTTCAATTGTATATATATAAGTGACTCCTTGCCTATATGAAATATTTTAGGGGTAAAGTCTTAAAACTATGTTGATAGGCTCCTAAACACTTTTTTCTTATTAAGTTATGTTCTAAAACTATTGTGCTTATTGGAAAATAAATATTTCATGTTAGGGGCTCATATGTAAAACACTAGCCTATTATAAAAAATGATAAAGACTATAGATTGTCTATATTTACCTATTTGTTGAATGTATTTCATAAATTAAGTTGTATAAGGTATGTGTTAATTAAAATCATAAAAAAATATAAATGTAACTTCTATTGTAGTAAATTTACTTTTTTAGACAATTATATGTCTTTATATGCATGAAGATAGATATAATTCAGTAATGTGTACTTATACACTATATAAATTCAATTGAATATGATAGTTAAATTAAAATTCTTGATTTTTGATGTTACAAGATAGATTCTATCACAATTAAGAGAATCAAATTTTAACTTATCACATATCTTTGTACATCAGATATATATCAAAAAATAAGTGACCAATTAATAAGTGATTGGTCCTAAGAGTAAAATAGTTGAACTATCAAGTCTTCAACTATATATGATATTTAAAAAGAATTAAAACTTTAATATTTATCTGTTTTTAAAATTAAAGTTATATAAATAATGTGAAATAATGATAATACAGCTCTTAATTTGGCCCTGTAACTCCTTCTATAGCTACCCTTCTTGTTATCAACTCAATTTTAACTTTTCTCCTTTTCCTGATTATCCTAAATATCCAATTATCCTTAACTTCCTTCCCCTTGTTTTCCATCTCATTATATCTTCTTTTTGTGCCTGTAACATTGGTTATAGGCTTATCATCTTCAGTCACCATAAATCTGACTTTTTTTACTTTGACATTATTCTGCTGTTGGGGTTTGAACATGGGTTCTGCAGTGTTTTTGGTGCCAGTCATGGTTGCAGCTAACCACTTGGCTACCTATATTTTTACATATAGGAATATTAATTTCATGTATGCATTATGCTCAATTTCATTTAACCATTTTCAAATCAATATATAAAGTTTTAAAATTTTGTTTTCTACATAACTATGTCTAGGTTTTAGTTTCACTTATTATTTAAAGACTTGATATCTTCTTTTGAGTGATATCTTATACATCTAGCATGTTTTTATAAAATGTATTGCATAATGTTTTTTAAAACCTTAAACCATATTATAAATACACACATACAGCAACTCACTAAGTTAAGTCCTACATATATTTTGTTTTAATTAAATAAGATTTTCAATTGTATATATATAAGTGACTCCTTGCCTATATGAAATAGTTTTGGGGTAAAGTCTTAAAACTATGTTGATAGGCTCCTAAACACTTTTTTCTTATTAAGTTATGTTCTAAAACTATTGTGCTTATTGGAAAATAAATATTTCATGTTAGGGGCTCATATGTAAAACACTAGCCTATTATAAAAAATGATAAAGACTAAAGATTGTCTATATTTACCTATTTGTTGAATGTATTTCATAAATTAAGTTGTATAAGGTATGTGTTAATTAAAATCATAAAAAAATATAAATGTAACTTCTATTGTAGTAAATTTACTTTTTTAGACAATTATATGTCTTTATATGCATGAAGATAGATATAATTCAGTAATGTGTACTTATACACTATATAAATTCAATTGAATATGATAGTTAAATTAAAATTCTTGATTTTTGATGTTACAAGATAGATTCTATCACAATTAAGAGCATCTAATTTTAACTTATCACATATCTTTGTACATCAGATATATATCAAAAAATAAGTGACCAATTAATAAGTGATTGGTCCTAAGAGTAAAATAGTTGAACTATCAAGTCTTCAACTATATATGATATTTAAAAAGAATTAAAACTTTAATATTTATCTGTTTTTAAACTTAAAGTTAAATAAATAATGTGAAATAATGATAATACAGCTCTTAATTTGGCCCTGTAACTCCTTCTATAGCTTCCCTTCTTGTTATCAACTCAATTTTAACTTTTCTCCTTTTCCTGATTATCCTAAATATCCAATTATCCTTAACTTCCTTCCCCTTGTTTTCCATCTCATTATAGTTTCTTTTTGTGCCTGTAACATTGGTTATAGGCTTATCATCTTCAGTCACCATAAATCTGACTTTTTTTACTTTGACAATATTCTGCTGTTGGGGTTTGAACATGGGTTCTGCAGTGTTTTTGGTGCCAGTCATGGTTGCAGCTAACCACTTGGCTACCTATATTTTTACATATAGGAATATTAATTTCATGTATGCATTATGCTCAATTTCATTTAACCATTTTCAAATCAATATATAAAGTTTTAAAATTTTGTTTTCTACATAACTATGTCTAGGTTTTAGTTTCACTTATTATTTAAAGACTTGATATCTTCTTTTGAGTGATATCTTATACATCTAGCATGTTTTTATAAAATGTATTGCATAATGTTTTTTAAAACCTTAAACCATATTATAAATACACACATACAACAACTCACTAAGTTAAGTCCTACATATATTTTGTTTTAATTAAATAAGATTTTCAATTGTATATATATAAGTGACTCCTTGCCTATATGAAATAGTTTAGGGGTAAAGTCTTAAAACTATGTTGATAGGCTCCTAAACACTTTTTTCTTATTAAGTTATGTTCTAAAACTATTGTGCTTATTGGAAAATAAATATTTCATGTTAGGGGCTCATATGTAAAACACTAGCCTATTATAAAAAATGATAAAGACTATAGATTGTCTATATTTACCTATTTGTTGAATGTATTTCATAAATTAAGTTGTATAAGGTATGTGTTAATTAAAATCATAAAAAAATATAAATGTAACTTCTATTGTAGTAAATTTACTTTTTTAGACAATTATATGTCTTTATATGCATGAAGATAGATATAATTCAGTAATGTGTACTTATACACTATATAAATTCAATTGAATATGATAGTTAAATTAAAATTCTTGATTTTTGATGTTACAAGATAGATTCTATAACAATTAAGAGCATTAAATTTTAACTTATCACATATCTTTGTACATCAGATATATATCAAAAAATAAGTGACCAATTAATAAGTGATTGGTCCTAAGAGTAAAATAGTTGAACTATCAAGTCTTCAACTATATATGATATTTAAAAAGAATTAAAACTTTAATATTTATCTGTTTTTAAAATTAAAGTTAAATAAATAATGTGAAATAATGATAATACAGCTCTTAATTTGGCCCTGTAACTCCTTCTATAGGTTCCCTTCTTGTTATCAACTCAATTTTAACTTTTCTCCTTTTCCTGATTATCCTAAATATCCAATTATCCTTAACTTCCTTCCCCTTGTTTTCCATCTCATTATAGTTTCTTTTTGTGCCTGTAACATTGGTTATAGGCTTATCATCTTCAGTCACCATAAATCTGACTTTTTTTACTTTGACAATATTCTGCTGTTTGGGTTTGAACATGGGTTCTGCAGTGTTTTTGGTGCCAGTCATGGTTGCAGCTAACCACTTGGCTACCTATATTTTTACATATAGGAATATTAATTTCATGTATGCATTATGCTCAATTTCATTTAACCATTTTCAAATCAATATATAAAGTTTTAAAATTTTGTTTTCTACATAACTATGTCTAGGTTTTAGTTTCACTTATTATTTAAAGACTTGATATCTTCTTTTGAGTGATATCTTATACATCTAGCATGTTTTTATAAAATGTATTGCATAATGTTTTTTAAAACCTTAAACCATATTATAAATACACACATACAACAACTCACTAAGTTAAGTCCTGCATATATTTTGTTTTAATTAAATAAGATTTTCAATTGTATATATATAAGTGACTCCTTGCCTATATGAAATATTTTAGGGGTAAAGTCTTAAAACTATGTTGATAGGCTCCTAAACACTTTTTTCTTATTAAGTTATGTTCTAAAACTATTGTGCTTATTGGAAAATAAATATTTCATGTTAGGGGCTCATATGTAAAACACTAGCCTATTATAAAAAATGATAAAGACTATAGATTGTCTATATTTACCTATTTGTTGAATGTATTTCATAAATTAAGTTGTATAAGGTATGTGTTAATTAAAATCATAAAAAAATATAAATGTAACTTCTATTGTAGTAAATTTACTTTTTTAGACAATTATATGTCTTTATATGCATGAAGATAGATATAATTCAGTAATGTGTACTTATACACTATATAAATTCAATTGAATATGATAGTTAAATTAAAATTCTTGATTTTTGATGTTACAAGATAGATTCTATCACAATTAAGAGAATCAAATTTTAACTTATCACATATCTTTGTACATCAGATATATATCAAAAAATAAGTGACCAATTAATAAGTGATTGGTCCTAAGAGTAAAATAGTTGAACTATCAAGTCTTCAACTATATATGATATTTAAAAAGAATTAAAACTTTAATATTTATCTGTTTTTAAAATTAAAGTTATATAAATAATGTGAAATAATGATAATACAGCTCTTAATTTGGCCCTGTAACTCCTTCTATAGCTACCCTTCTTGTTATCAACTCAATTTTAACTTTTCTCCTTTTCCTGATTATCCTAAATATCCAATTATCCTTAACTTCCTTCCCCTTGTTTTCCATCTCATTATATCTTCTTTTTGTGCCTGTAACATTGGTTATAGGCTTATCATCTTCAGTCACCATAAATCTGACTTTTTTTACTTTGACATTATTCTGCTGTTGGGGTTTGAACATGGGTTCTGCAGTGTTTTTGGTGCCAGTCATGGTTGCAGCTAACCACTTGGCTACCTATATTTTTACATATAGGAATAATAATTTCATGTATGCATTATGCTCAATTTCATTTAACCATTTTCAAATCAATATATAAAGTTTTAAAATTTTGTTTTCTACATAACTATGTCTAGGTTTTAGTTTCACTTATTATTTAAAGACTTGATATCTTCTTTTGAGTGATATCTTATACATCTAGCATGTTTTTATAAAATGTATTGCATAATGTTTTTTAAAACCTTAAACCATATTATAAATACACACATACAGCAACTCACTAAGTTAAGTCCTACATATATTTTGTTTTAATTAAATAAGATTTTCAATTGTATATATATAAGTGACTCCTTGCCTATATGAAATAGTTTTGGGGTAAAGTCTTAAAACTATGTTGATAGGCTCCTAAACACTTTTTTCTTATTAAGTTATGTTCTAAAACTATTGTGCTTATTGGAAAATAAATATTTCATGTTAGGGGCTCATATGTAAAACACTAGCCTATTATAAAAAATGATAAAGACTAAAGATTGTCTATATTTACCTATTTGTTGAATGTATTTCATAAATTAAGTTGTATAAGGTATGTGTTAATTAAAATCATAAAAAAATATAAATGTAACTTCTATTGTAGTAAATTTACTTTTTTAGACAATTATATGTCTTTATATGCATGAAGATAGATATAATTCAGTAATGTGTACTTATACACTATATAAATTCAATTGAATATGATAGTTAAATTAAAATTCTTGATTTTTGATGTTACAAGATAGATTCTATCACAATTAAGAGCATCTAATTTTAACTTATCACATATCTTTGTACATCAGATATATATCAAAAAATAAGTGACCAATTAATAAGTGATTGGTCCTAAGAGTAAAATAGTTGAACTATCAAGTCTTCAACTATATATGATATTTAAAAAGAATTAAAACTTTAATATTTATCTGTTTTTAAACTTAAAGTTAAATAAATAATGTGAAATAATGATAATACAGCTCTTAATTTGGCCCTGTAACTCCTTCTATAGCTTCCCTTCTTGTTATCAACTCAATTTTAACTTTTCTCCTTTTCCTGATTATCCTAAATATCCAATTATCCTTAACTTCCTTCCCCTTGTTTTCCATCTCATTATAGTTTCTTTTTGTGCCTGTAACATTGGTTATAGGCTTATCATCTTCAGTCACCATAAATCTGACTTTTTTTACTTTGACAATATTCTGCTGTTGGGGTTTGAACATGGGTTCTGCAGTGTTTTTGGTGCCAGTCATGGTTGCAGCTAACCACTTGGCTACCTATATTTTTACATATAGGAATATTAATTTCATGTATGCATTATGCTCAATTTCATTTAACCATTTTCAAATCAATATATAAAGTTTTAAAATTTTGTTTTCTACATAACTATGTCTAGGTTTTAGTTTCACTTATTATTTAAAGACTTGATATCTTCTTTTGAGTGATATCTTATACATCTAGCATGTTTTTATAAAATGTATTGCATAATGTTTTTTAAAACCTTAAACCATATTATAAATACACACATACAACAACTCACTAAGTTAAGTCCTACATATATTTTGTTTTAATTAAATAAGATTTTCAATTGTATATATATAAGTGACTCCTTGCCTATATGAAATAGTTTAGGGGTAAAGTCTTAAAACTATGTTGATAGGCTCCTAAACACTTTTTTCTTATTAAGTTATGTTCTAAAACTATTGTGCTTATTGGAAAATAAATATTTCATGTTAGGGGCTCATATGTAAAACACTAGCCTATTATAAAAAATGATAAAGACTATAGATTGTCTATATTTACCTATTTGTTGAATGTATTTCATAAATTAAGTTGTATAAGGTATGTGTTAATTAAAATCATAAAAAAATATAAATGTAACTTCTATTGTAGTAAATTTACTTTTTTAGACAATTATATGTCTTTATATGCATGAAGATAGATATAATTCAGTAATGTGTACTTATACACTATATAAATTCAATTGAATATGATAGTTAAATTAAAATTCTTGATTTTTGATGTTACAAGATAGATTCTATAACAATTAAGAGCATTAAATTTTAACTTATCACATATCTTTGTACATTAGATATATATCAAAAAATAAGTGACCAATTAATAAGTGATTGGTCCTAAGAGTAAAATAGTTGAACTATCAAGTCTTCAACTATATATGATATTTAAAAAGAATTAAAACTTTAATATTTATCTGTTTTTAAACTTAAAGTTAAATAAATAATGTGAAATAATGATAATACAGCTCTTAATTTGGCCCTGTAACTCCTTCTATAGCTTCCCTTCTTGTTATCAGCTCAATTTTAACTTTTCTCCTTTTCCTGATTATCCTAAATATCCAATTATCCTTAACTTCCTTCCCCTTGTTTTCCATCCCATTATAGTTTCTTTTTGTGCCTGTAACATTGGTTATAGGCTTATCATCTTCAGTCACCATAAATCTGACTTTTTTTACTTTGACAATATTCTGCCGTTGGGGTTTGAACATGGGTTCTGCAGTGTTTTTGGTGCCAGTCATGGTTGCAGCTAACCACTTGGCTACCTATATTTTTACATATAGGAATATTAATTTCATCTATGCATTATGCTCAATTTCATTTAACCATTTTCAAATCAATATATAAAGTTTTAAAATTTAGTTTTCTACATAACTATGTCTAGGTTTTAGTTTCACTTATTATTTAAAGACTTGATATCTTCTTTTGAGTGATATCTTATACATCTAGCATGTTTTTATAAAATGTATTGCACAATGTTTTTTAAAACCTTAAACCATATTATAAATACACACATACAACAACTCACTAAGTTACGTCCTACATACATTATGTTTTAATTAAATAAGATTTTCAATTGTATATATATAAGTGACTCCTTGCCTATATGAAATAGTTTAGGGGTAAAGTCTTAAAACTATGTTGATAGGCTCCTAAACACTTTTTTCTTATTAAGTTATGTTCTAAAACTATTGTGCTTATTGGAAAATAAATATTTCATGTTAGGGGCCCATATGTAAAACACTAGCCTATTATAAAAAATGATAAAACTATAGATTGTCTTTACTTACCTATTTGTTGAATGTATTTCATAAATTAAGTTTTATAAGGTATGTGTTAATTAAAATCATAAAAAAATATAAATGTAACTTCTATTGTAGTAAATTTACTTTTTTAGACAATTATATGTCTTTATATGCATGAAGATAGATATAATTCAGTAATGTGTACTTATACACTATATAAATTCAATTGAATATGATAGTTAAATTAAAATTCTTGATTTTTGATGTTACAAGATAGATTCTATAACAATTAAGAGCATTAAATTTTAACTTATCACATATCTTTGTACATTAGATATATATCAAAAAATAAGTGACCAATTAATAAGTGATTGGTCCTAAGAGTAAAATAGTTGAACTATCAAGTCTTCAACTATATATGATATTTAAAAAGAATTAAAACTTTAATATTTATCTGTTTTTAAACTTAAAGTTAAATAAATAATGTGAAATAATGATAATACAGCTCTTAATTTGGCCCTGTAACTCCTTCTATAGCTTCCCTTCTTGTTATCAACTCAATTTTAACTTTTCTCCTTTTCCTGATTATCCTAAATATCCAATTATCCTTAACTTCCTTCCCCTTGTTTTCCATCTCATTATAGTTTCTTTTTGTGCCTGTAACATTGGTTATAGGCTTATCATCTTCAGTCACCATAAATCTGACTTTTTTTACTTTGACAATATTCTGCTGTTGGGGTTTGAACATGGGTTCTGCAGTGTTTTTGGTGCCAGTCATGGTTGCAGCTAACCACTTGGCTACCTATATTTTTACATATAGGAATATTAATTTCATGTATGCATTATGCTCAATTTCATTTAACCATTTTCAAATCAATATATAAAGTTTTAAAATTTTGTTTTCTACATAACTATGTCTAGGTTTTAGTTTCACTTATTATTTAAAGACTTGATATCTTCTTTTGAGTGATATCTTATACATCTAGCATGTTTTTATAAAATGTATTGCAGAATGTTTTTTAAAACCTTAAACCATATTATAAATACACACATACAACAACTCACTAAGTTAAGTCCTACATACATTATGTTTTAATTAAATAAGATTTTCAATTGTATATATATAAGTGACTCCTTGCCTATATGAAATAGTTTAGGGGTAAAGTCTTAAAACTATGTTGATAGGCTCCTAAAAACTTTTTTCTTATTAAGTTATGTTCTAAAACTATTGTGCTTACTGGAAAATAAATATTTCATGTTAGGGGCTCATATGTAAAACACTAGCCTATTATAAAAAATGATAAAACTATAGATTGTCTTTATTTACCTATTTGTTGAATGTATTTCATAAATTAAGTTGTATAAGGTATGTGTTAATTAAAATCATAAAAAAATATAAATGTAACTTCTATTGTAGTAAATTTACTTTTTTAGACAATTATATGTCTTTATATGCATGAAGATAGATATAATTCAGTAATGTGTACTTATACACTATATAAATTCAATTGAATATGATAGTTAAATTAAAATTCTTGATTTTTGATGTTACAAGATAGATTCTATAACAATTAAGAGCATTAAATTTTAACTTATCACATATCTTTGTACATCAGATATATATCAAAAAATAAGTGACCAATTAATAAGTGATTGGTCCTAAGAGTAAAATAGTTGAACTATCAAGTCTTCAACTATATATGATATTTAAAAAGAATTAAAACTTTAATATTTATCTGTTTTTAAACTTAAAGTTAAATAAATAATGTGAAATAATGATAATACAGCTCTTAATTTGGCCCTGTAACTCCTTCTATAGCTTCCCTTCTTGTTATCAACTCAATTTTAACTTTTCTCCTTTTCCTGATTATCCTAAATATCCAATTATCCTTAACTTCCTTCCCCTTGTTTTCCATCTCATTATAGTTTCTTTTTGTGCCTGTAACATTGGTTATAGGCTTATCATCTTCAGTCACCATAAATCTGACTTTTTTTACTTTGACAATATTCTGCTGTTGGGGTTTGAACATGGGTTCTGCAGTGTTTTTGGTGCCAGTCATGGTTGCAGCTAACCACTTGGCTACCTATATTTTTACATATAGGAATATTAATTTCATGTATGCATTATGCTCAATTTCATTTAACCATTTTCAAATCAATATATAAAGTTTTAAAATTTTGTTTTCTACATAACTATGTCTAGGTTTTAGTTTCACTTATTATTTAAAGACTTGATATCTTCTTTTGAGTGATATCTTATACATCTAGCATGTTTTTATAAAATGTATTGCAGAATGTTTTTTAAAACCTTAAACCATATTATAAATACACACATACAACAACTCACTAAGTTAAGTCCTACATACATTATGTTTTAATTAAATAAGATTTTCAATTGTATATATATAAGTGACTCCTTGCCTATATGAAATAGTTTAGGGGTAAAGTCTTAAAACTATGTTGATAGGCTCCTAAAAACTTTTTTCTTATTAAGTTATGTTCTAAAACTATTGTGCTTACTGGAAAATAAATATTTCATGTTAGGGGCTCATATGTAAAACACTAGCCTATTATAAAAAATGATAAAACTATAGATTGTCTTTATTTACCTATTTGTTGAATGTATTTCATAAATTAAGTTGTATAAGGTATGTGTTAATTAAAATCATAAAAAAATATAAATGTAACTTCTATTGTAGTAAATTTACTTTTTTAGACAATTATATGTCTTTATATGCATGAAGATAGATATAATTCAGTAATGTGTACTTATACACTATATAAATTCAATTGAATATGATAGTTAAATTAAAATTCTTGATTTTTGATGTTACAAGATAGATTCTATAACAATTAAGAGCATTAAATTTTAACTTATCACATATCTTTGTACATCAGATATATATCAAAAAATAAGTGACCAATTAATAAGTGATTGGTCCTAAGAGTAAAATAGTTGAACTATCAAGTCTTCAACTATATATGATATTTAAAAAGAATTAAAACTTTAATATTTATCTGTTTTTAAACTTAAAGTTAAATAAATAATGTGAAATAATGATAATACAGCTCTTAATTTGGCCCTGTAACTCCTTCTATAGCTTCCCTTCTTGTTATCAACTCAATTTTAACTTTTCTCCTTTTCCTGATTATCCTAAATATCCAATTATCCTTAACTTCCTTCCCCTTGTTTTCCATCTCATTATAGTTTCTTTTTGTGCCTGTAACATTGGTTATAGGCTTATCATCTTCAGTCACCATAAATCTGACTTTTTTTACTTTGACAATATTCTGCTGTTGGGGTTTGAACATGGGTTCTGCAGTGTTTTTGGTGCCAGTCATGGTTGCAGCTAACCACTTGGCTACATATATTTTTACATATAGGAATATTAATTTCATGTATGCATTATGCTCAATTTCATTTAACCATTTTCAAATCAATATATAAAGTTTTAAAATTTAGTTTTCTACATAACTATGTCTAGGTTTTAGTTTCACTTATTATTTAAAGACTTGATATCTTCTTTTGAGTGATATCTTATACATCTAGCATGTTTTTATAAAATGTATTGCACAATGTTTTTTAAAACCTTAAACCATATTATAAATACACACATACAACAACTCACTAAGTTAAGTCCTACATACATTATGTTTTAATTAAATAAGATTTTCAATTGTATATATATAAGTGACTCCTTGCCTATATGAAATAGTTTAGGGGTAAAGTCTTAAAACTATGTTGATAGGCTCCTAAACACTTTTTTCTTATTAAGTTATGTTCTAAAACTATTGTGCTTATTGGAAAATAAATATTTCATGTTAGGGGCTCATATGTAAAACACTAGCCTATTATAAAAAATGATAAAGACTATAGATTGTCTATATTTACCTATTTGTTGAATGTATTTCATAAATTAAGTTGTATAAGGTATGTGTTAATTAAAATCATAAAAAAATATAAATGTAACTTCTATTGTAGTAAATTTACTTTTTTAGACAATTATATGTCTTTATATGCATGAAGATAGATATAATTCAGTAATGTGTACTTATACACTATATAAATTCAATTGAATATGATAGTTAAATTAAAATTCTTGATTTTTGATGTTACAAGATAGATTCTATCACAATTAAGAGCATCTAATTTTAACTTATCACATATCTTTGTACATCAGATATATATCAAAAAATAAGTGACCAATTAATAAGTGATTGGTCCTAAGAGTAAAATAGTTGAACTATCAAGTCTTCAACTATATATGATATTTAAAAAGAATTAAAACTTTAATATTTATCTGTTTTTAAAATTAAAGTTAAATAAATAATGTGAAATAATGATAATACAGCTCTTAATTTGGCCCTGTAACTCCTTCTATAGCTACCCTTCTTGTTATCAACTCAATTTTAACTTTTCTCCTTTTCCTGATTATCCTAAATATCCAATTATCCTTAACTTCCTTCCCCTTGTTTTCCATCTCATTATAGTTTCTTTTTGTGCCTGTAACATTGGTTATAGGCTTATCATCTTCAGTCACCATAAATCTGACTTTTTTTACTTTGACAATATTCTGCTGTTGGGGTTTGAACATGGGTTCTGCAGTGTTTTTGGTGCCAGTCATGGTTGCAGCTAACCACTTGGCTACCTATATTTTTACATATAGGAATATTAATTTCATGTATGCATTATGCTCAATTTCATTTAACCATTTTCAAATCAATATATAAAGTTTTAAAATTTTGTTTTCTACATAACTATGTCTAGGTTTTAGTTTCACTTATTATTTAAAGACTTGATATCTTCTTTTGAGTGATATCTTATACATCTAGCATGTTTTTATAAAATGTATTGCAGAATGTTTTTTAAAACCTTAAACCATATTATAAATACACACATACAACAACTCACTAAGTTAAGTCCTACATACATTATGTTTTAATTAAATAAGATTTTCAATTGTATATATATAAGTGACTCCTTGCCTATATGAAATAGTTTAGGGGTAAAGTCTTAAAACTATGTTGATAGGCTCCTAAAAACTTTTTTCTTATTAAGTTATGTTCTAAAACTATTGTGCTTACTGGAAAATAAATATTTCATGTTAGGGGCTCATATGTAAAACACTAGCCTATTATAAAAAATGATAAAACTATAGATTGTCTTTATTTACCTATTTGTTGAATGTATTTCATAAATTAAGTTGTATAAGGTATGTGTTAATTAAAATCATAAAAAAATATAAATGTAACTTCTATTGTAGTAAATTTACTTTTTTAGACAATTATATGTCTTTATATGCATGAAGATAGATATAATTCAGTAATGTGTACTTATACACTATATAAATTCAATTGAATATGATAGTTAAATTAAAATTCTTGATTTTTGATGTTACAAGATAGATTCTATAACAATTAAGAGCATTAATCTTTAACTTATCACATATCTTTGTACATCAGATATATATCAAAAAATAAGTGACCAATTAATAAGTGATTGGTCCTAAGAGTAAAATAGTTGAACTATCAAGTCTTCAACTATATATGATATTTAAAAAGAATTAAAACTTTAATATTTATCTGTTTTTAAACTTAAAGTTAAATAAATAATGTGAAATAATGATAATACAGCTCTTAATTTGGCCCTGTAACTCCTTCTAAAGCTTCCCTTCTTGTTATCAACTCAATTTTAACTTTTCTCCTTTTCCTGATTATCCTAAATATCCAATTATCCTTAACTTCCTTCCCCTTGTTTTCCATCTCATTATAGTTTCTTTTTGTGCCTGTAACATTGGTTATAGGCTTATCATCTTCAGTCACCATAAATCTGACTTTTTTTACTTTGACAATATTCTGCTGTTGGGGTTTGAACATGGGTTCTGCAGTGTTTTTGGTGCCAGTCATGGTTGCAGCTAACCACTTGGCTACATATATTTTTACATATAGGAATATTAATTTCATGTATGCATTATGCTCAATTTCATTTAACCATTTTCAAATCAATATATAAAGTTTTAAAATTTAGTTTTCTACATAACTATGTCTAGGTTTTAGTTTCACTTATTATTTAAAGACTTGATATCTTCTTTTGAGTGATATCTTATACATCTAGCATGTTTTTATAAAATGTATTGCAGAATGTTTTTTAAAACCTTAAACCATATTATAAATACACACATACAACAACTCAGTAAGTTAAGTCCTACATACATTATGTTTTAATTAAATAAGATTTTCAATTGTATATATATAAGTGACTCCTTGCCTATATGAAATAGTTTAGGGGTAAAGTCTTAAAACTATGTTGATAGGCTCCTAAACACTTTTTTCTTATTAAGTTATGTTCTAAAACTATTGTGCTTATTGGAAAATAAATATTTCATGTTAGGGGCTCATATGTAAAACACTAGCCTATTATAAAAAATGATAAAGACTATAGATTGTCTATATTTACCTATTTGTTGAATGTATTTCATAAATTAAGTTGTATAAGGTATGTGTTAATTAAAATCATAAAAAAATATAAATGTAACTTCTATTGTAGTAAATTTACTTTTTTAGACAATTATATGTCTTTATATGCATGAAGATAGATATAATTAAGTAATGTGTACTTATACACTATATAAATTCAATTGAATATGATAGTTAAATTAAAATTCTTGATTTTTGATGTTACAAGATAGATTCTATCACAATTAAGTGCATCTAATTTTAACTTATCACATATCTTTGTACATCAGATATATATCAAAAAATAAGTGACCAATTAATAAGTGATTGGTCCTAAGAGTAAAATAGTTGAACTATCAAGTCTTCAACTATATATGATATTTAAAAAGAATTAAAACTTTAATATTTATCTGTTTTTAAAATTAAAGTTAAATAAATAATGTGAAATAATGATAATACAGCTCTTAATTTGGCCCTGTAACTCCTTCTATAGCTTCCCTTCTTGTTATCAACTCAATTTTAACTTTTCTCCTTTTCCTGATTATCCTAAATATCCAATTATCCTTAACTTCCTTCCCCTTGTTTTCCATCTCATTATAGTTTCTTTTTGTGCCTGTAACATTGGTTATAGGCTTATCATCTTCAGTCACCATAAATCTGACTTTTTTTACTTTGACAATATTCTGCTGTTGGGGTTTGAACATGGGTTCTGCAGTGTTTTTGGTGCCAGTCATGGTTGCAGCTAACCACTTGGCTACCTATATTTTTACATATAGGAATATTAATTTCATGTATGCATTATGCTCAATTTCATTTAACCATTTTCAAATCAATATATAAAGTTTTAAAATTTTGTTTTCTACATAACTATGTCTAGGTTTTAGTTTCACTTATTATTTAAAGACTTGATATCTTCTTTTGAGTGATATCTTATACATCTAGCATGTTTTTATAAAATGTATTGCAGAATGTTTTTTAAAACCTTAAACCATATTATAAATACACACATACAACAACTCACTAAGTTAAGTCCTACATACATTATGTTTTAATTAAATAAGATTTTCAATTGTATATATATAAGTGACTCCTTGCCTATATGAAATAGTTTAGGGGTAAAGTCTTAAAACTATGTTGATAGGCTCCTAAAAACTTTTTTCTTATTAAGTTATGTTCTAAAACTATTGTGCTTACTGGAAAATAAATATTTCATGTTAGGGGCTCATATGTAAAACACTAGCCTATTATAAAAAATGATAAAACTATAGATTGTCTTTATTTACCTATTTGTTGAATGTATTTCATAAATTAAGTTGTATAAGGTATGTGTTAATTAAAATCATAAAAAAATATAAATGTAACTTCTATTGTAGTAAATTTACTTTTTTAGACAATTATATGTCTTTATATGCATGAAGATAGATATAATTCAGTAATGTGTACTTATACACTATATAAATTCAATTGAATATGATAGTTAAATTAAAATTCTTGATTTTTGATGTTACAAGATAGATTCTATAACAATTAAGAGCATTAATCTTTAACTTATCACATATCTTTGTACATCAGATATATATCAAAAAATAAGTGACCAATTAATAAGTGATTGGTCCTAAGAGTAAAATAGTTGAACTATCAAGTCTTCAACTATATATGATATTTAAAAAGAATTAAAACTTTAATATTTATCTGTTTTTAAACTTAAAGTTAAATAAATAATGTGAAATAATGATAATACAGCTCTTAATTTGGCCCTGTAACTCCTTCTAAAGCTTCCCTTCTTGTTATCAACTCAATTTTAACTTTTCTCCTTTTCCTGATTATCCTAAATATCCAATTATCCTTAACTTCCTTCCCCTTGTTTTCCATCTCATTATAGTTTCTTTTTGTGCCTGTAACATTGGTTATAGGCTTATCATCTTCAGTCACCATAAATCTGACTTTTTTTACTTTGACAATATTCTGCTGTTGGGGTTTGAACATGGGTTCTGCAGTGTTTTTGGTGCCAGTCATGGTTGCAGCTAACCACTTGGCTACATATATTTTTACATATAGGAATATTAATTTCATGTATGCATTATGCTCAATTTCATTTAACCATTTTCAAATCAATATATAAAGTTTTAAAATTTAGTTTTCTACATAACTATGTCTAGGTTTTAGTTTCACTTATTATTTAAAGACTTGATATCTTCTTTTGAGTGATATCTTATACATCTAGCATGTTTTTATAAAATGTATTGCAGAATGTTTTTTAAAACCTTAAACCATATTATAAATACACACATACAACAACTCAGTAAGTTAAGTCCTACATACATTATGTTTTAATTAAATAAGATTTTCAATTGTATATATATAAGTGACTCCTTGCCTATATGAAATAGTTTAGGGGTAAAGTCTTAAAACTATGTTGATAGGCTCCTAAACACTTTTTTCTTATTAAGTTATGTTCTAAAACTATTGTGCTTATTGGAAAATAAATATTTCATGTTAGGGGCTCATATGTAAAACACTAGCCTATTATAAAAAATGATAAAGACTATAGATTGTCTATATTTACCTATTTGTTGAATGTATTTCATAAATTAAGTTGTATAAGGTATGTGTTAATTAAAATCATAAAAAAATATAAATGTAACTTCTATTGTAGTAAATTTACTTTTTTAGACAATTATATGTCTTTATATGCATGAAGATAGATATAATTCAGTAATGTGTACTTATACACTATATAAATTCAATTGAATATGATAGTTAAATTAAAATTCTTGATTTTTGATGTTACAAGATAGATTCTATAACAATTAAGAGCATTAAATTTTAACTTATCACATATCTTTGTACATCAGATATATATCAAAAAATAAGTGACCAATTAATAAGTGATTGGTCCTAAGAGTAAAATAGTTGAACTATCAAGTCTTCAACTATATATGATATTTAAAAAGAATTAAAACTTTAATATTTATCTGTTTTTAAAATTAAAGTTAAATAAATAATGTGAAATGATGATAATACAGCTCTTAATTTGGCCCTGTAACTCCTTCTATAGCTTCCCTTCTTGTTATCAACTCAATTTTAACTTTTCTCCTTTTCCTGATTATCCTAAATATCCAATTATCCTTAACTTCCTTCCCCTTGTTTTCCATCTCATTATAGTTTCTTTTTGTGCCTGTAACATTGGTTATAGGCTTATCATCTTCAGTCACCATAAATCTGACTTTTTTTACTTTGACAATATTCTGCTGTTGGGGTTTGAACATGGGTTCTGCAGTGTTTTTGGTGCCAGTCATGGTTGCAGCTAACCACTTGGCTACCTATATTTTTACATATAGGAATATTAATTTCATGTATGCATTATGCTCAATTTCATTTAACCATTTTCAAATCAATATATAAAGTTTTAAAATTTTGTTTTCTACATAACTATGTCTAGGTTTTAGTTTCACTTATTATTTAAAGACTTGATATCTTCTTTTGAGTGATATCTTATACATCTAGCATGTTTTTATAAAATGTATTGCAGAATGTTTTTTAAAACCTTAAACCATATTATAAATACACACATACAACAACTCACTAAGTTAAGTCCTACATACATTATGTTTTAATTAAATAAGATTTTCAATTGTATATATATAAGTGACTCCTTGCCTATATGAAATAGTTTAGGGGTAAAGTCTTAAAACTATGTTGATAGGCTCCTAAAAACTTTTTTCTTATTAAGTTATGTTCTAAAACTATTGTGCTTACTGGAAAATAAATATTTCATGTTAGGGGCTCATATGTAAAACACTAGCCTATTATAAAAAATGATAAAACTATAGATTGTCTTTATTTACCTATTTGTTGAATGTATTTCATAAATTAAGTTGTATAAGGTATGTGTTAATTAAAATCATAAAAAAATATAAATGTAACTTCTATTGTAGTAAATTTACTTTTTTAGACAATTATATGTCTTTATATGCATGAAGATAGATATAATTCAGTAATGTGTACTTATACACTATATAAATTCAATTGAATATGATAGTTAAATTAAAATTCTTGATTTTTGATGTTACAAGATAGATTCTATAACAATTAAGAGCATTAAATTTTAACTTATCACATATCTTTGTACATCAGATATATATCAAAAAATAAGTGACCAATTAATAAGTGATTGGTCCTAAGAGTAAAATAGTTGAACTATCAAGTCTTCAACTATATATGATATTTAAAAAGAATTAAAACTTTAATATTTATCTGTTTTTAAACTTAAAGTTAAATAAATAATGTGAAATAATGATAATACATCTCTTAATTTGGCCCTGTAACTCCTTCTATAGCTTCCCTTCTTGTTATCAACTCAATTTTAACTTTTCTCCTTTTCCTGATTATCCTAAATATCCAATTATCCTTAACTTCCTTCCCCTTGTTTTCCATCTCATTATAGTTTCTTTTTGTGCCTGTAACATTGGTTATAGGCTTATCATCTTCAGTCACCATAAATCTGACTTTTTTTACTTTGACAATATTCTGCTGTTGGGGTTTGAACATGGGTTCTGCAGTGTTTTTGGTGCCAGTCATGGTTGCAGCTAACCACTTGGCTACATATATTTTTACATATAGGAATATTAATTTCATGTATGCATTATGCTCAATTTCATTTAACCATTTTCAAATCAATATATAAAGTTTTAAAATTTAGTTTTCTACATAACTATGTCTAGGTTTTAGTTTCACTTATTATTTAAAGACTTGATATCTTCTTTTGAGTGATATCTTATACATCTAGCATGTTTTTATAAAATGTATTGCACAATGTTTTTTAAAACCTTAAACCATATTATAAATACACACATACAACAACTCACTAAGTTAAGTCCTACATACATTATGTTTTAATTAAATAAGATTTTCAATTGTATATATATAAGTGACTCCTTGCCTATATGAAATAGTTTAGGGGTAAAGTCTTAAAACTATGTTGATAGGCTCCTAAACACTTTTTTCTTATTAAGTTATGTTCTAAAACTATTGTGCTTATTGGAAAATAAATATTTCATGTTAGGGGCTCATATGTAAAACACTAGCCTATTATAAAAAATGATAAAGACTATAGATTGTCTATATTTACCTATTTGTTGAATGTATTTCATAAATTAAGTTGTATAAGGTATGTGTTAATTAAAATCATAAAAAAATATAAATGTAACTTCTATTGTAGTAAATTTACTTTTTTAGACAATTATATGTCTTTATATGCATGAAGATAGATATAATTCAGTAATGTGTACTTATACACTATATAAATTCAATTGAATATGATAGTTAAATTAAAATTCTTGATTTTTGATGTTACAAGATAGATTCTATCACAATTAAGAGCATCTAATTTTAACTTATCACATATCTTTGTACATCAGATATATATCAAAAAATAAGTGACCAATTAATAAGTGATTGGTCCTAAGAGTAAAATAGTTGAACTATCAAGTCTTCAACTATATATGATATTTAAAAAGAATTAAAACTTTAATATTTATCTGTTTTTAAAATTAAAGTTAAATAAATAATGTGAAATAATGATAATACAGCTCTTAATTTGGCCCTGTAACTCCTTCTATAGCTACCCTTCTTGTTATCAACTCAATTTTAACTTTTCTCCTTTTCCTGATTATCCTAAATATCCAATTATCCTTAACTTCCTTCCCCTTGTTTTCCATCTCATTATAGTTTCTTTTTGTGCCTGTAACATTGGTTATAGGCTTATCATCTTCAGTCACCATAAATCTGACTTTTTTTACTTTGACAATATTCTGCTGTTGGGGTTTGAACATGGGTTCTGCAGTGTTTTTGGTGCCAGTCATGGTTGCAGCTAACCACTTGGCTACCTATATTTTTACATATAGGAATATTAATTTCATCTATGCATTATGCTCAATTTCATTTAACCATTTTCAAATCAATGTATAAAGTTTTAAAATTTTGTTTTCTACATAACTATGTCTAGGTTTTAGTTTCACTTATTATTTAAAGACTTGATATCTTCTTTTGAGTGATATCTTATACATCTAGCATGTTTTTATAAAATGTATTGCAGAATGTTTTTTAAAACCTTAAACCATATTATAAATACACACATACAACAACTCAGTAAGTTAAGTCCTACATACATTATGTTTTAATTAAATAAGATTTTCAATTGTATATATATAAGTGACTCCTTGCCTATATGAAATAGTTTAGGGGTAAAGTCTTAAAACTATGTTGATAGGCTCCTAAACACTTTTTTCTTATTAAGTTATGTTCTAAAACTATTGTGCTTATTGGAAAATAAATATTTCATGTTAGGGGCTCATATGTAAAACACTAGCCTATTATAAAAAATGATAAAGACTATACACCACAGAAAAAATGGGGGGGTATTGCCAGCAATACCCCTTGCTTGAGCTCCGTTGAGCCACAAATCTTTGCTTGAATTATGCACACATCATCACCATGTAGGAAATTGTTTGGCCTTACATTTAGTCAGAGATTTGTCACAGATTGAGCTCAAGATGAACCTACATTGATCACCGTTTGATCTTGTAAAATCCTAATTTGATCATCAGTTAAGCTCCCTTTGATCTCACTTTGATCTAACATAAGCTTTTGCATATCCAATATGTCAACTATTCACTTTCAAAAAGATTCATAATGAATTTCACATGGAATATTAGAAACGAAACCAGTAATTTTGAGTAAATGTCTCATCAAAATGATTAATCTACAACAAAATACCATCAAAATTCAATCTGATTACTGAAAACTTTTGTTAAAATGACTAATAGATATTTAAATTGGAAAATAATATTCCATTTCTCAATTTCAAATTCTAAATATAAATCCTCGTTTGAAATGTGAATTTTGTAGATTCCTTGCCTTCCTATATTATGAGTAATATTTGAGGTATTTTACACCTTTGTAAATATGGTGTTGTGCTCCTAGAAATTATCTCTGTTTCAATTCAACTTTATTGAAGCTTGAGTCCAGAATGATAAATATTTTATAACTATTTTGAGAAAAAAGTCACTAGTAATGAATTTAGCCTTTTATCTGTCCTTTATTAAACCTCACTTAATCCTACTTAAATCCAAATTGACCCACAAAAACCTTATTTGGGATATTTTTTAGCCCAGGATGATTCAAGATTGGAGCAAAATATTATTTTAAATATCCAATATGCCTATTGATTAAATTTCTTCAAGCTTACTTTAAATTCACATTAACATTAACTTTCACAGGAAATATTAAACACAAATCTTGAAAATATAGTATTTAAAATCATAATAAATATAATATAATATGCTTACAACAAAATTTTCTTTCTGGATTAATTGAAACGAAAAATTGTTCATTTGTGAAAATAGAAAAAATACTATCCATCCTGAATTTAGAATTCATTTTTAAAAATTTAATGCCCCCTCACTTTCAAGTTTATCATGTATTTCGAAAATTATATTTTTAATAATTTTGTGAATAGTACACCTGAGATATAAACTTGGGGATATCAAAAACTAAAACATCAGCAAATTGAAATGTTTTTTATTGTTATGAATGGAAATAATGATTGAAAAACACCATTAGAGCAAGTTTGATTTTGAATAATAGGCATACTTTCTCATGTAAATTTCAATAAAAATAATTTTTATTCTTACTTAAGTTGCGGTGGATACATTTGAGCTCAAAAAGAATTAAAATTGATAAAATAAGACTTCTATAGTTCATATTCAAAAATGAAATCACCCTTCATTATCTACCTGTAAACTATTTTAAATTGAATAATTTCAAAGTCAGTATATACTGATGTTATTTTTTCTTCTAAAAAATTTATTATATAGATTAATAGTCATAAACAGTTGACATAGATGTTAAATTTATATAAGCAATCTTTAATTCATAAAATGATAAAACTATCTTTTATGTAAAAAGTGATGAAGGAAAAAAATATTATTAAATTTTTGATGCACTATCAATAAAATTGAAGATAGAGCATATCAAAAGTTTAAACTTAATTTCAATTTTGATATCATCATTTTATTTTATTTTACTTGAGTAGAAAACAGATTTTAAATCTCAATATAATTTTAAATCCCATTAGTTTGTAGATTTCAACATTTGAAACTATGAAATAAATATTTATGAAAGAATTTTACAATATTTGCCCTTCTAAAAACTCATAAATCCAACTTCAAATCTTCTAACCTTCACAAGTAACCACAATGCATTCTGAAAATACTCTATATTTAAATAATTAAAGGTAAATAAAATTATGTTTTTATTCTTTATTTCAATTTTTGATAAATAATATATATATATACATATATATATATATATAATTTCTTAAAAAGTCTAAGAGGGAACTTAATAGTGGTTTTGGCATTAGATATATAGATTCAACTTTCAAAAAATTTGTTTGGAATAAATTACAAAGACAAAAAGGATATATTTTGATGAAAGAATACTGATTTAGGTTCTCTTAAAATATTATTAACCATTTTTATGGAATATTAATCCATGGTTATCATTCTTTATGATATTATCATAGAATTTTTTCCTTTTTTAATATAATGATTTTCTATTGTGTGGTATGTAGGCTAAGATAAGTTTAAAAGATTTATTGAAGATATATATACCAGAAACAGTATAATCTGTAGATTTATAACTATAACTTACTTTTCTGATGTTTTACATCATTGATAAGTAGCTCATGCATTACACAAGTAAATAATTATAGTCTCTGGAAATAATTCCTTGTGAATTTCAATTTTTTTGTTATTCTTAAAATCATTACTCAAATAAACTAAAATTTCTTCAAATATTGATTGAAAGAAGGAGTTACAAAATCTTATTTTGTAGTTATAAAAGTTTGAGTTATTTTTCATATTATCAAGTATAATGAACATTTGTAAATTTTAACTTGAAAACTAGTGATCATAGCAAAGTAATACTGGAAGAATCAGATAAAAAGGGTGTAATAAAGTCATAGCACAACAGGAAATGATACAAAATTGTTGATTTTTATCTCATAAAATTCAACTTATTTTTAACATATTTTACCACCTTTAGATAATGTTTAGTGGATTTTAACATTATTATAACAAGCAAACTTAACAATGTTTTGATTTTTTTAACAAAAATAAATATTGTTAGATCATTTTTTTAAAAAATATGACTTATTTTTATGCTTTATCTACAATAGTTAGTAGTTTTTTTTGCAGAAATTACTTGTTTTGATATTCTATTTTTGAATTTTTTAAGAGACTTCATTGCATTAAAGTTTTGTAATAATTTTTCATTAAAGCATCATATTTTAAATCTAGAGAATTGGTTTTGAAATAATATATATTTTCATGTTAATTAACTCATTATTTTTGGATTGATAAATTATGTTAAAATTGGGATTGCTTATTTCTAGTGAGTGTACATCATAGTTTGTTTTCAAATCAAAGATTAATAAATGGTGAAATTTGGTAAAACTCTAAATATCTTTTAAACCTTTTTGATTTAAATAATGTTTAATGTTATGTAATCATTCTATAAGTAGAACACAGTTAAAATCTGATAATGGTACATTGCTTTCAATTTCTAATACTAAAATTCTATTCTACTTGAAACAATGTAAACTAAAGCTTGGTATCTCATAAGAAACTCACAATTTTCAAAAATCATATTTCCAACTTTTTAAACATGATACACATTAAAATATATTTTTAGAATAATTTCCTAATTAGTTTCAAATACTAGAAAATAATGACCTCAATTTATTTTAATACTTAAACCATTCTGATGAGTGAATTTCACAATCCTCTAAGTAACATATGGTTACCATTTATACACATATGCATGATTTCTCCTTTTGTTTAATTTTAGCTGAATCTAAAAAGTAAAATCACATGTTGAATATCATCTATAGATAAACTTCTTATATTAGAAGCTAATATTTCATATGAGAAATTTGTTATTGAGTTTGGGAAACATTAATAAGTGTTGGGTATTATAATTGAGCCATTTATTCAAGTAAATAAAAAAGGATGACGTTCTAAATATTTCATATATATATATATATATATATATATATATAATAAAAATTAATTATATAGTAGCATTTAACCATGTTTTTATACTAATGTCATATAAAAAAAGGGATTGAACTAAAACTTTCAGTAACGAAAATAAAAATAAGATAAGTTAATATTCTTGTTTATATTCTCATATTTTTGAAATGGCTTACTTAAGGGAGAAAATTATTTGGTTTTAGAGTACAAGAATTTCTAGATAAAAATCTTCACAATATAGTTTGACCCTCTAAAAAAGAAAATTCCTTAAATTTTACTATCACATTTTATATATTTGTTAAGTAATAGAAAATGGAGTTGTGTCTTTGACAATGAAGCTTTAGAAAATGAAATAAATGATTTAAATTTATAATATAATTTTTGAAACAATAAATCATGTATTCAAAAAAAATTATATATCTTACAATCAAGATAACAGTATTAATTAAGCAACTCTAACAACTTTGGAAAGAAACAAGAAAAAAATAATTAGTAAAATGCATAAGTTATTTTTAGAATTTAAGGAAACTTAATAGCTCTACCTGTAAACTAGCCTTAAAGCAGGTTTGGATTTAACATGTGGAAATTCATACATAGTACCCTTCCATCATTAGAGCAGAATAAAATTTATGTAGTTTTATTTTTTTAATTTATAATAGTATTTTTATTTTTGGCTTTTTCATTAGTATAACTATATATTTTTTAACTTTTTTGTTTTTCATAACATAAGTTCAAAGCTGCACATCACTACTTCAAGATGAAACTCCATATAATGTAATCAATGAATGATATATTATAATGAATTTTACTAGAGACTTTTCAAAAATGGTGATTAAGAATACTTATTATAATTTTTTAAATTTTTATTATTATTCTATCTCTTGAAAGGAGATGGCCATATCTCAATTTAATTAGTTTTTCCTCAGAAAAATTTATTCTTGATCTAAATAAAATTGCATCACTATTAACTAGATGTTATTATACAATTTTAACAATTTTTTTATCTGAACATAGTTGAAAGTATGTATAAATTAAAGTGTTTCCACATAGTCTTACTATTATCCCACCATTATTTTCACATTTAGATTTCATTATAACTGTAAAATAAGTTTTTCAATAATTTTAATAATACCTTAATATTTAATAATTTAGTTACATAGTAGATTTTTTATCCTTTTTTTTTATGAGGCTTATTATATAAACACTACTTTTAGATTTTATCCATTTTGATGTCTGATAATTTAAATTTTCATTTAACTACCCAAATTATATCAAAAAAAATTCAAAAGTATATTTTTTTAATGTACTCTTTTTGATAAACTTATCATTTCTTATAGGTTATTCTTCAACTATTTATTGTAATTAACTACCCACTCATTTATGGTCTGTTATTGTTGTTCATTACATACAGACAAAATAAGGATACTCTCATATTATATTGGAGTTTTAAATTAAAAAGTAAATACTAGTGGCTGGTATTAAATATGAAGTTGTTATAACTAAGTTGAACATTAATTAATTATTAAATGGCATTTTATATTACAAATTTTATTGAATGTATATAAAAATAACACTCAAGAAATATATATAAGATATATATATAACCATTGTATATCAAAAATGAAGTACTTATCAACATGGTCTTTTTAAATGATTTTCAAATTTACTTAAAGAGACATTAATATTACCAATTCAAATTTTATATCAAATACAACAATATTATTATTTCATTTTTAATTATTTTACAAAAAATTTGAGTTTCAAAGTAATTTAATTCAGTATTTAATGAATGTTTTTGAAAAATATTTTTAAAAATAGAAATAACCCCTCACAAAAAAAAATATAATTTTTTTTACTTACAATTTGCACCATATTTCTACCCTTAAAATATTTGTATTCTTCTAACAAAAATATTTTTTAAATAAATTTAAAATTTTTTTCATTATTCAATTACAAAATGTCAAATTTATAATTTATTTTACCTTACTAAAAAATTTAGCTGAAAATTTAATTTTGTATTTCCAAAAAATAAACTTAAATGTCAAAAATTAAAAAAACAAAATTATAAATATAATTATGAGAAAGAGGTAGATTAAATTTATAATATTCATATAAAAAAAATTCATATATTTTATGGTGTTTGAATTTTAAATTTAATGTATTAAAAATTAATTATTAAATAACCAAGCCAAATGAAATTGGCTTGGATTTTTGGTATCACTAGAACTTATTTTTTTTCTTTTACTCACATTTTAATTTTTAATTTTTTTTTTTTTCTACATTTCTCATTTTTTTTTTTATGATTTTTAATGTTTTTAAGACCGAAGTTGCTTTCAAACAACTTTGGTCTAACGTTTCTCTCACTTTCCCACCAGATTGCACCTGGTAGGGAAAGTCGCTTCCATTTTAGAGACCAAAGTCCCTTGCAGGGACTTTGGTTTCTCTGTGTGCATTGCACAGCCAGAAAAAAACTGGCTGTGCAATGCACTGCATGCAGCACATGCAACACGCATTGCTGCTGCAAGTAATGCGCATTGCATGCAGCAGAAATGCGCGTTGCATGCAGCAGCAATGCAGGCTGCATGTGCTGCATGCAGTGCATTGCACAGCCAGTTTTTTTCTGGCTGTGCAATGCACTGCATGCAGCACATGCAGCCTGCATTGCTGCTGCATGCAACGCGCGTTTCTGCTGCATGCAGCGCGCATTGCACATGCTGCGCATATCTCATGCAGCTGACTTGATATCAGCTGCATGAAATATGGTAGCGATTGTGCAACGCGCGTTACTTGCAGCAGCAACGCGCGTTGCACACTGCTTTGGCCACCTCCCAGCCTAGTAAATTAGCTGGGAGGGTGGCAAACATTACAGCAAGCAATCGAAGTCGCTTTTAGCGACTTCGATTGCTTGAAAGAGACACTTCCAGCCAGGGGAAACCTGGCTGGAAGTACTAAATTGCAATGTAAGGGACCCAAGCCAATTTCAAAGGCTTGGGTCATAAATTAAGGTTTCTAAAAAGCAGCCAGTATAAATCTGGCTGCAATAAAAAGTAAATTTTTTAAATAAAATACATAAAAAAATAAAAATTTGTTCAAATAAAATATACAACACTCTTTTGCCAGTAAGAAACAGCCTTCCATTGTTACACATAGAAACAAAATCAAATGTTTCTTTCATCAACATTGGCCATGTTTCAATATTTTGAACCAAGTAAGATCAGGAAAAAGGTCACGGCAAAAAAATTGCATAATTAAAAGTCTCCCAATTTAATATGGTGCGGAGGTTCATATTTTAGAAATAGGTGGTGCACATTATAGTTTCCTTTAAAAAAATTCAAAAATGAATTAATTTTGGCGCAATGTAAATTTAAATGTGATGAGTGTATGTTTTTTAGCTACGTGAAACATGGTAGCTAGAATTATGTGGCGTCAATTTTTTTTAGATGTGAAATTCAGTGTTCCACAAATGTGCATCTGTACAACATGCAGCCAAGTAAATTCTAGCTGGAATTAGTATATGCATAGGAAAAAATGATCATGCTGTGTAAAGTGCCTTGGCAACATCATTCTTGGAATTTAGATGAAGTTTATCATATGACTTGGAGAGCTGCATTTTTTTGAAAATGTGATCAGTGAAAATTCATGATATATACATCTGTTTGCCACCCAATTTATTTTTCCTTTCTCTTTCTCACTTACCTTTTTCAAAAATTATCAATCATATTTTTGCTTTATCATTTTGAATTATTGGTACTATTTTCTTGACCTTATCTGATTACCGGTAAGCAAATTTTTCTTGCTATTGCATTTCATATCATTTTGGTTTGTTACACTTTTTTACACTTTTGACAAGTTAATCTAATGATTCTAATTCTGAATTTATTTTTATGGTATCTTTTACTGTACCCTTTCTATTCATTATAAAAAAATTCTTTTTCAGTTAACTTAAAGTTTTTTTATTTGTTTGTCAATTTACTTTTCTTTATTCCTTATCAAAAATGTTCAATTTATTTATCTAACCATTTATTTTTTAAAACAGTGATTATAAAATAAACTTTATAATTAATTTTGATCAATCAGCTACAAATGGAAGAAGATTTTATAGACATGTAAGTTCATGTTTTGCTTATCATTTTTCTATATTTCTTTAATACTTTCTCAACCATTATATTATTAATATGAAAAGTAAAACATCATCTCGTACTTGCTGAAAGCATACAGGATAATGTTTTGCTTTTCATAATAATAATTAGATTGTTTGTACTTTACCTTTAATTTATTGATTTTTAAGTTGTTTCAAAGTCTCGTACTTGCTGAAAGCATACAGGACAATGCTACAATTTAAAAATTAATAATTTATTGAAGTATAACTTTCTAAGTCAATATATTGATCAGAGCAAGATTTTTCATTTTATATATGTGGATATCATAATTCCGTAAATTTTTTAATATTACTAGTGTATTGGAGTTATACTTTCATTATATTATTAATATTAAGTGTAGAGCCAAATCTCGTACTTGCTGAATGCATACAGGATAAAGCTATACTCTTTATATGTATAATTTAATAAAGTATACCTTTGAAACGCTTTCTTAATATTTGAAATAAAGAAAAAGTATATAAATTTACTAACATGTAGATATGCTAACTTTTGTATTTCTAATATTGAAGATATGATAAAGTTAAAGGTATCATTGACTGATAATTGAAATTATGTTACTATTTTCTAATTTTTGATTTTTTTCTATTTTAAATCAAAATTGAATTCTCTTAGGATTGAACCATCAATGAGTAACGATTTGAAAAAAAAAAAACGGCCAGGGAAGAACTCTAACAATAGGTGGGCGAAAGACATTGCTACTGGAATGAAACTTGTAAACGCTCTTGGAATGGATACAAACGGGAAGAAGCCACATTTCTATGCACGATCTTATGCAAATAATATGACAGATTGCAATAATTATTACAATTTTTTTCCTGGATGTAGTATTTATAAACCAAAAGTTGTCTTAATACCTAATGTTCTTGTGCAGACTTTTGAAATTCATGAGCTCAAAGAACTAGATATGTTAGAAGCTACGGTGCGATGCATTAAGGATCTTTCTTACTGCGAACATGAAATTAAAAATAATGGTTATCATCAAAGAGCTGGTGGTTTTGGAAAAATGTTTGGTGGTGGCTTTATTTTAGATAGAAAGAAATCTTTACATATTCGTAAGTATCACTTTTTTTAATTTAAATACTGAATTTTTGAATGCTTTTCCTTGCAGATGAATACACTGATGATATTGTAAAAACGGATGAATATAAAAAACGAATGAAGAGGATTGCAATGTACTTTGAATATTTTTTTAAAAAAATATCATATGTAAAGTACAATGAGGCAACTAATCTTTGCGCAAAACTTGGTATTCCTGGATTTTCAAAAGTTTCTAGTGAAGAAGACGGTGTACCGTTTGCTAGTAATTTAACTTGGACATCTGGAGGGAATGGTAATGGGTTCTCTAATGAGGTTCATCTCGATAAGGATGCAAGTGAGTATACTTTAGGAATATTTTTTCCTAAAGATACAGAAAAAAACACCATTCATATGAAGTATGATAAGACCCAACCACGACAAATAGGTGGAGAACTTATGTTTCCCGAAATTCGAAGTAAAATCAACTTTGAAGCAACTAATGGAATAACAGTGACATTATGGCCTGCCAATCAACTAAGGCATTTTACCTCAAGATGTCATGAAATTCCTGGCTTCACTAGGATAGGTTCTTCTATTCAAATCAGCACTAGACTTTTTCATGCTATAGAAAAGCTTAATGTTTTTGATATTGATATTTCAGAATACTTAGAAATTAAAACAGAAAAATTTAGGTTAGAATATTTGATTAGTGCTTTGAGAGTTTTTTTGAAAAGAGATGACTTAATAGAGGAAGAAATAGAATCAGCAAAGTATTATTTATCTAATGTTAAGACAAATCTAAAAAATCTAGATATATAAATATTAAAAATTTATATTATATATACACAACTTAATGCAAATTTAAACATGATAAATACTGGGAGTAGCTGTAACATTTTCAGTTTTGATAATTATAGTATTATCTATTTCTTTTATTTGTGAAATAAAATAATTTTTTTTTCATAATATTATAAGAAAATTTGATTTACTTTTGAGGAAATATATAAGTTGTGAAATCTTTAAATGTCATTTTTATTAAATTGGTAGCAAAGGTTCTAAAATAAAAAAAACTATAATAAAGAATTTGAAATATATTAGCCATAAAAATGTGCTTTTAATGCTACCAAATTAACTGTATAGTATTTTAGGTCAAACAGGCTTATTAATAAAAAAGGTAATAATAAAGAGTTGAAGAAAGAATTTTGAATCAATGATAGATTAAATTGTATTTTTTTAAGAATGTACTCATTTAATTATTTAAATTGTTCTACTTCTGATTAAAAATGTTACAATCAACGAAAATATTTGTAATAAATAATAGATTATATAATATTAAAGGTAAAGTAACAAAACTAGAGCAGTTATCATATTTTTATATAAACAATAAAATATTTAAGAATTTAATACAAGTATTTGAAATCATATAAGTAGATTTTAAAATCTTTGTTATTGCTGTACTTACAATAATTTTTTTTAATAATTAATTTAGAAAATCATGTCAAAGGTTACTTAATAAATTTCAAAGATGGTCACATTTTTGACGTATTTGAAGGAAAATAACTTGAATTATACAAGATATATCATATAGAAAGAACTTTATCTATTTACATGTTGGAATATTAATTTATTGAAAGGCTATGTTTAGCAAAAAAAGGTGATACTGGCTGAATGGAGCTCCAGTGATTAAGAAAATCTGCAGAAATAGCCCTAGCAATTCCCGGAGGACTTGGGGTATCAAATTTTAAAGGAAATGGATCACACTTGCCTATAAAAGGTTTTATTAATGTTAAAATATAGTTATTTAAATTTTTCCAAATTATTTCTTCCATCAAATGATTTTTTTTTTCATGTAAATTAAGAAACTTAACTTCTGATATTACCTCCAAGCAATCAGCTGCTGAAGCCAATCTATGATCTTGAGAGCTCAGAAATAAACCACGGACACCATCAATTATATAGAATGTGAAAGATTGATATCGGTGGTGGGAGTATTCAGAATTTATTTTGTTTAGTGCAGCCTTTTGTTTCTCTCTCCTTATAGTCAGTTCAGTATTTTCGTTTTTCTCACTTGATTGTTGAGCTTCACTAGTCTTGCCACTTGATATTGTTGCAGCACAATATTTTGATTTAAGAATGATAATTGACATAATTATATCAATGATAATATTGCTGATTTGAAGAAGAGTTGACATTGATATATCACGGGTTTGAAGTGCAGTGGGACCAACTTCTAAGCCATCAGAAATCGGACTCTTCAGATTTGAAAGGTGAGCTAGAAGCTGAAGACCACGTTCAATTGGACAATCTGAGTTAATGTTTTGATGTGATGGAAGCTGGCTGAATTCATGTGCGGTCAGATAAAGTGAAGATGATATAAGAGATACCCATGAAGAACGGCAGTGGTCACTTGGGATCATTAATCTCATGAGCATTCGGATAAGATTGGATTCAGGGTGATCCGTTTTCTTTGTTGAGGAAAGAATTTCAGTATTTAAACCATCAGGATCACATAAATCTTCCATTTTTTTGAAATCAATATTATCGAGTACCCATAGCTGTGAGCTATCAATCTCTAAAAAAATATTTGCTACAAAAGGAAAAAAAAAATAAGTAAAAGAACAAAAGTCAAGACTAAAAATTATGGTAACTTACATAACTCAGTAAGTTTTGAAAGCCAATCTTCTCCACAAGATTTTTCCCAATGAAAAGTAAACATTGGAATATTTGACATGGGTTCTTGGGAATAAGTAGAAGAGCGTAATTCGAGGAGAGTAACAATTTCCAACCACGACCTTAGGACCTTTGCCGTGCTGATTCTACCTTTATAAAAATTATGAATTTTACAGAATTCCTCCTGCAAATCAGATTCTTTTAGAACTGAGGGTGAATAAGTTAGAGGTTTTTTCGATATCTTGATTGGAGTTGATTTCATTGGTAGAGAAGCTTTCAAAGAGGTCAAAGTAGGTAATTTAGGAGGTGATGGGTATTGCTTCTTAGAAATGAAGGAATTCGGTGATGAGCTGTTTGAATCATCATCTTTATCAAACATATCAACATGTCTTGAAGAAGATTTTAAACTTTGCTTTTTTTGATGAACAAGCATAGCTTCATATTCTGATAGTTGATCATCGCTATTTTCATTGCTCTTTTCATCATCTTCATCAGGGAGAGGGCGTTTATGGATGGAACAATCTACAGCAGGTGAGTTTCTGGTACAAAATATCAAAAGAAAGATAAAAAGTACAATATGTAAGCAATAAAAGAGATATATGATTGAATTTTAAAGATAAAAGAATAACAATAAAAAAAAAAGGAAACAAGAATATACTCATTATCAAAACCTTTGCTTTTTTTTTGAGATTTATTATTTGATACATCAGAAAATTCATTAGCAGAAGCCGGTTTAATACGTCGAACAAAAGAGGAGCCTTGGGATAATCTCTTTTTCTTGGAGCGGATAACAGGTGTTTCAAGATTTTCCTTAGAAGTTGAAGCATGAGTTGAAGCTGATGGTTCATCTGTCTCATCATCATCCCTAATGACAATGACTTCATCAGGAGGAATCATACCCTCCTCATAAGCTACAAATATATATGAAGAAAAAAAAATATTAATAATCTTATCTACTAATTTAAAAGGAGACAAAAAAGGTGATGAACATACATTTTTCAAGGCTTTTCACATATTGGAGTAATTCATTACAAGGGTTAGATAAATATGAAGGAGAAGGATTATTGTTAAGGATCTTGACAAGCTCTTCTGTTTTATCTCTAGCCAATTCAAGTAAATTGCGATACTGAACTCTCGTTATTTCCTGCCTCTCATTGCTAAGTACAGGAGGGTTAGGTGCCATGCCATGTGGCAGACATGGTGCAAGCTCAAAAGCTTCAAAGCGAGTATCAATCAGAGAGTGGGATGAAACACATTTGGGTGCTGGAAAATCAAATTTTTGAAAAAAAAAAGATATAGAACATAAGTGAAATATATAAATTAAGAGAGAGGAACATGATATACATACAAAGTGGAGGTGTAGGATTTTGTATACTAGACATATTGATTAATGAATATTAAAAAAAAGTATTCGATATCAAAAAATTATGATGTAATATGATGAATAATTATAAGAAACTCTATTCTAGAAAATTGAAGTTGATATTTTAATAGGATAAAAAATTGAATAAGATTAAAATTAAAGTGAGGATGAAAGAAACAGAAAACATAAAGAGGGGGATTTTATATTATTTGAGCTTTTTTTAACATGTATTATTCATAGTGGGGTAAACTGAGTAACATGCTAAATCACAATCTGTTTATATTGAAGCGAAATTTGATGTAGCTAACAGAAAATACTAGTAATTCTTTGGGGACTTTTAGTGTGAAAAACAAATAATAACAAATTTATATCCCATATTCAAATTGCCACGGGTAAATACAAAATTTTTTAAATTAGAATTTACTCCTAAACAATGGAGATACACTTAATTAGTATATTATATGAAAAAAAAGGATAATCCTTTATGAATATTTGTTAAATTTAATTTCAGATGACAATGCGAGATTCACATATATACTGATATGCCTCATCAAACAAGAAATGAATTATAAATATAAAATTGGTAACATTAGAATTTAAGATAAGAATTTGTTTTTTAAGTGACAGGAGGAGTGTCAGGCTAGGGTGTGGGCACCGTGACCAAACCTTTGATAAACTTGGATACAACTAAGGGAAAAAAAAAATTGAATAGTTTTATTTTGCAATATATCTTAGTCTGCACAAGATATTGCATTGTTGTCCCTAACTATACCAAAATTGTTACTTTTCAAAAGTTATAGGACTACTAAGTTGATAAAATATTATTATGAATCACCCAATGAAATACCTTAAGCAACATTCAAAATTATTAAAATATTAATATTCAATTTGAGATTTGGATTAGCTAATTTTTAACAACTTACCACAGTTTTGATTAATATAATAAAACTTGAAAAAAATTGTTGAGATAACCTAGAAATGGGTGCAAGAAAATGATGAAACATATGACTTGAAACTTAACTCATACACTATTGATAAACTTCATGGATCCTGATTAATTTCTATCGAAATTAATTTTGAGACTAGCATATTGAATTTTAGCTATGACCAAGTACTGTAAGTGCCATGGTTTGTATTCAATATATTGGTGTTGAAATTAATTTTGATAGGAATCAACAAGTATCAGATGGCACCATGCATGAAACACTGACAGAATCCATCAAATTTATGAGGCAATGAACCTCATAATTTCGATCGAAATTAATATAGACCCCTGCATATTGAATACAAGCCATTTCACATGGACTACACAGACATAGATAAAATTCAACATGCATGGCTTAATATTAATTTTGATCGAAATTAACCAAGGCATTAAAACATCAATTTTTATATGGTGTACTTGATCAAACCAGTTTATCTAACTGCTTAGCTTACCTATACTTATAGGAATTTTATGCATAGTCCATGTCCATATTAATTTCGATCGAAATTAATGTTGACTAATACATAATGAATACATGCTATGCCACTTACACTTTCCAGGCATAGCTACCATTAAATATGCCAGTATCAAAAATTAATTTCGATCGAAATTAATGAGCATGATAATCATGAATTTCTGGAGTCAACTGCTTATTTTTATGCATGGTGCCTTGCCAACATTAATTTCGATCGAAATTACTTTTGATACTGGCATATTGCATGTATATATGCCTGGAAAGTGTAAGTGGCATAGTGTGTATTCATTATGTATTGGTCAACATTAATTTCAATAGAATTTAATATTGACATTTTCATATTGAACCCAAACCAGCAAACGACCCAAAAAATTCTTCATAAAACTGCTCATTAATTTCGATCGAAATTAGTGAGCACCATATACATATTGAATGGTAGTTATATCTGGTGTGTGTAAGTTGTAAAGCTTGTGTTCAATGTTTATTGGTCAACATTAATTTTGATCAAAATTAATGAGCATTTTGATCATGAACTTTTTCAGTCAGTTAGTTGTTTCAATGCATAATGGCATTCCAACATTAATTTTGATCAAAATTAATGTTGAAATGATATAATGCTTTTTTGCATGACATGTAAAGGACGGCAAGTATTTTTAAGTATTGAAATTTACTATACATGTTGAGGGTAAATATAAAATTTACATATCCATATTAATTTCTATAAAAATTAATGTTGACCAATACATAATAAATAGTAAATATGCCTGGCTAGTGTAAGTGGCATAGCTTTTTTTCAATCTGCACTTGGCAACATTAATTTCGATCGAAATTAAGGTTCATGATTATCATCAATTTATTCAGTCAGTTGCTTACTGTTATGCATGGTAACATGTCAACATTAATTTTAATAAAAATTGAATTTGACATGCTACCAAGCATTTTTATGTAAGATGAAAAGTAGGGCACTCTATTGTTAAGTAAACACATTACAATGCATATTGAGCATGTAAATATCATTTACACATTAATATTAATTTCAATCAAAATTAATGTTGACCAATAAACATTGAACACAAGCTTTACAACTTACACACACCAGATATAACTACCATTCAATATGTATATGGTGCTCACTAATTTCGATCGAAATTAATGAGCAGTTTTATGAAGAATTTTTTGGGTCGTTTGCTGGTTTGGGTTCAATATGAAAATGTCAATATTAAATTCTATTGAAATTAATGTTGACCAATACGTAATGAATACACACTATGCCACTTACACTTTCCAGGAATAGACACCATGCAATATGCCAGTATCAAAAGTAATTTCGATCGAAATTAATGTTGGCAAGGCACCATGCATAAAAATAAGCAGTTGACTCCAGAAATTCATGATTATCATGCTCATTAATTTCGATCGAAATTAATTTTTGATACTGGCATATTTAATGGTAGCAATGCCTGGCAAGTATAAGTGGAATAGCGTGTATTCACTATGTATTGGTCAACATTAAATTCGATTGAAATTAATATGGATACATAAATGTGACATAAAGAGGTATGGACCATCAATTTGTTGAAAATACATTTTTATATCTCATACATTATTTGTTTTTCTTAAATAAAATGTTACTCTCTCTCAATATCACTTTATAACATTTACCAAGCTGCTTTGAAAAAAAACAGAATACATAAAATTCAATATAAGATAGCTATATTACACAGAAGATCACCGTTATACCTAAGTTATGATGATGTTGATGCTCTATTAATTGATTCCCGAATCTTTACCAGATCAATATCAGCTCCAACCCCAAGTGACTCACGTTCATTCACAGATAATCCTTGCAAAAATGTTGCTGAATAGCAATTCTTGGGGAGGTATTTGGGAACATTGAATATACCATTTTGTGCAACTGTCCTTTCTGATGACCGTGAATATGTTTTTAATGTTGATTTTTTTTGAGCTGGTGTATGGGCTAAGTCCTTTGTCATCTTATCCATTTTTTTAAACAAATCATTGAGTTCAGGATTTCGCCATCCAGGAATAGCTCGGATAGGTGCAGTTGGGGCTGGTGCTGGGCCTTCCTCGATATCAGAGATGCACCTAGTATCATGAAAAAGCACAACAAAACCTGGCACATCACTGCAGAGATCTCTTGCTAACTTGTAGCGTGCACTAGCAATCTGAATTCCAACTAAATCAGCTTCATAATAACAAAAAGCAAAGTAAAATTAAAAACTTACCTTGGTCCGATAACGTTTTAATTGTGCCCTTGCCCTCTTTTCAATCTTTTCTCTTGCTACCCTTTCCTCTTCTTGCCCAAACAACCTTATCATCTCCTTCCCCTTATTAACTACCCATTTCTCAATAACACATTGAGTGAACTGAAGCTTTGACTGATCGATTGTATTCAAGGTGGTGAGCCATCTGGTACAGTGGTCGCATACTATGCTTCCCATGACTTGATTCCAAGTTGATTCTGAAAAATCACGGCAAGTCCAATCAAACGTGAATTTCCGAAAACCTTTTTCTTGCAATTCACGCTCTAAGTTTCTTTTGACAGAAAGTGGGATCGGTGCTCCTCCTTTTAGTCCTCGAGGCTCAGGTGCTGGAAAAAATTCGGGTAGTCGAATTTTGGATCGCAAGAAGGCTATAGAATTGGTTATCAGAAATTGTCGATCAGCTGCAGAATTGGCACGGTTAGAAGATTGGACTTGGGTTAGGACAGTTTGAATGGTTTTTAGTTTGAATTGGCTCCAATCTTTCCAATTTTCAATCTCCAAAGGTGTTGGGCTCGCAGGATATTTTGATATTTGTGTTGGTCCCCCAAGACAATACTTCAGAAAGTGGTAAATATTTCTATTTAGACTGTCCGAGCTCCTGGGAACATCATTCCTTCTAACTAAGCCTCTTACAGCCCTTAACCCCCGTTCTCGCTCATGAGACTCTGCTGAATTGAGTCTGTGGTAATCACTGATACCCATAATGATTGAGGGATTCACTAACAATTCAAATAAGTTAATTAAATTGGTTATTTTTCAATAAAAGAATACACTACAAATTTTACTTACCTGCTCCACTTGTGCTTGCTCCTTGGTTAGGCTGAGAAGATGATGATTGGTCTCCGAAAAATTCCCTCAATACTTCACTAGCCCAATCTCTTCCTAGCTGATCAGCTTGCTGATCAGCACTTTCAGAAGCAGAAGGATGATTGGGATTAAAATTTCTCGGTTCTGAATGAGACTCTTGGCCTGGATTGGGATTAGGTGGTGGGTTAGGATTAGGTGGTACAGATTGAGATGCATCTGGAGGTGGATCAGCAGAGGGTGGTGGAGGAGTATTTCCAGTATTAGTATGTTGAGGCGGAAAACAATCAGAATCGGTTGGGTCAACAGACATCCCTTCAAAATTATCATCCATAATGAACTGTAATAAAATAAAATAAAATAAAAATAATCAGTTGTTAAAATTTATACCTATCAAAGCTAAAGTAAAAAAAGATACTATGTATATAGTCTTGTAAACGTGTATGTTCTCTTGTCGAAAAATAAAGTGAATAATATATAGCTATCAGCTAAAGTTGGAAGGTCAAACTATTTATAGTAGATGAATGAGCAAGAAGATCATTCATTAAGTAAAAATTTTATCATATTTCTCATTATCATGATTTTATTTCTTTCATTCTTACATTTAAGATAAAAATGACTCATTGAAAGCATGGGTTCTCTCGCAATAAAAGCAACCAAAGTAATTGTTCACTGGTTTATGATAAGGTAAGTTGGATGCATTGCATTTTTTAATCGAGCATTGAATTATTTCTTTCACCATTTACAAATATCACCAATCCTACAAATTTCCCGAATCCCAAATTAACACAAAGATGTTAGTCAACAGAAAATAAATTTGATTAATTTTTTCACTCACTACTGTCTGCAGTCCAATGGCAGTGACAACCTCGTCTTTGATTCCAAACATTCCTTTTTTGTGCTCGACAGTAGCTGCATGTCCAATTATTGCATCTTTCTTAATCACAATTTGAGTTGCTTTGGCTACTCTTACTAACCGACAATGCACTTGTGGGAAAAGCTCATAGGGATCCTTTGATGTTTCTTCTGGACGGAGCTCTTTGAAAGGACTTACTATTAAATATATTTGATCAATCTCTTCCTTTGATCTGAAAAGATCATCAATTTGCCCAAACTGGCTATCTTTTCCATAGTAGAATTCAATTGTTGAATTAGCAATGTGTCGATGGTAACTAGTAAACCTCTTTCCATGTATCAATATGCTTGCTACATTTTCAACTACCCGATCCCCACTTTTCTCCGATGGTGTCAAAGCCCGTCTTGAAGTTTCTTTTCCCATTCGTGCCCTTACCCATTTAGTAAATAATGCCATACTTAGATGGATCCATTTGTTTTGTTTATCGAGATCAATATGGATTTTTTTAGTCTCACATTGATCATTATCTTCAGCTTCACCAAGATCTAATACCCTAGACTTCCGATACCAATGTTTGAGCATTGTTAGCGGTATCTCTCCTGTGGTAAATATTAATAAATTAGCACAGCTGAGTTTTTAAATCATTTCTTACAAACATTACATACGTGGATGGTGATTGTTTGGAATTTCAGATAATATATGATTCACCCGCTCTCCAGACCAAGTAGCTGTACCTGATGGTGGACCAAGACGCTTTATCATTTCAGGATAATGTTGAGTGATATGCAGATTTGGCTTTGCATTAATATTCTTCCAACCCTCTTCAAGGCACTCACGATACTCTAACAGAAATTGATCTAGATCTTTAAGCTCATTAGTCTGTATATTTTTTAATGTCAAAAAATTGGTGATCGAGCATAATGTTACAAGTGACTTGAGAAGATAATATTCTCTTGGTTTATCAGCTGAGGAAGCTGAAGATTCAGATTCTTTAAATTTTTCAAACCAAAGGGGTATAAGTGACAAAGGGAAGTAGAGAGTATACAGCATGTGCCATTCTGCTGCCTTGAGGGATCCTGCCTTTTTAGATCCTACTGATTTTGGAACTCGTGTTAGCCAGGAAGGTCTTCTTACTTGATCAATCATCTTCCATACAACCTGTAGCTCTGCTGCTGTGATTCGTGGATTACTACTACCTTCATTTTCTTTCTCCTTACCTTTCCTTTTATTTTCTTCATCTCTAGCTGTCTCATTTGATGAGTGAGATCCTTCACTCTGTGATATGCTAATGCTTCTTTGCCTTAAGTTATACAATGAATTCCTACTGTCACTGCTTTGAGACTGTACTGAGGCCACATCGCTATATGGAGGAATAAATTTGGAGCTGGATGACCTACTCTGGCTTCTTGATCGATTTGTTCCCAATCCTTCATTATCTAGTCCATGATGACTTGATGACTGTCTTGAACTCGTACGTCTTTGCCGCTTGTGCTGTCTCGTGTGTCCTGTATCATCATCATCATTATTCGTGGTGCTTAAGCTACTTCTACGTTTTTTCGAATGTTTGTGCAGTGAAGTATCAGAAAAGAAATCATCATCTTCTTCTCTTACATGCCAATTTTTATCCTTTTCCAGCTTTCTTTCTAGATCTTTTGCTGCATTTTGGATTTGAAAATAGCTTAGACTGTGATCTTTTAGGTTGCCAAGCATATGTGAATGCATAACATCAATTGAGCAATATTCAGTTGGACGCCAATATTCAAGGTTATTCAGCTCACTCCATCGTACCCCATGATTTTGAACAATTGATACACGCTCCCAATGTGACTTAGAATTTTTCCACTTTGTTGCCCAGCACATATGATCCTCATGATTCCGTAATGAAAAATTTCCCACATTCTTTTCACTAATTTCATCTTTAGAGATATTACAGAAAGAGCAGAACATTTTTGCAGAGTGACTCGAAAAGCCAGCCAATTTTCGTATTGCAGGAATGTCACCTATCAAAGAGAACAATGCAACTCTTAATTTCCGGCCTCGTGGATAAAGATGTGTCTTTTCAATCAATATACCATCCCATAGAGTTTGTAGATCATTAACCAGTGGTTTTAGAAGGTGATTAAGCTGTTCACTTGTGGGTTCTGTTGGTCCGGGTATAATAGAATACAAAAAAAGATTTTCCATTTTGTATCTATCTTCTTGAGGTAGGTTCATACACACCATCATAATATTGCCTACAGACTTCTGATGACCTCCAATCCTATTGCCACCAGGCCTAAACCAGTCGACATATAAAGTAAACATTAAGTTGCCTGAAGTTATCGTATATTCATCATCATTGCTATCCAGAGCTGGAGTGGTTATGGGAAAGTTTTTCCAAATTGAACCATCACAAACATCCTTCATCAAATCACACTCTACACGTTCTGCCACAGGGGTTTTCTTCTCAATCAGAAGCTCAAATTTGAACAGTTTGATCTTTTCCTTAAGCCAGTCGATAAAAGAATGGTGATGAAATGTTTTAAGAGATAAGTATTTTACATGTTCTTGATGTTCCTCCATCAAATACAGCCTTTCATCACATTTAACTGCAATTTGTCCTGCTCCAAACATTTTTAAATAGCGCTTTGATGATGAAAGAAACGGTTGATTGCAACATAGTATAGATGGTTGAGATTCAGAGTTATACTCATAAAGAGCAAAGCATTTAGGACAGCATGTTTTAGTGAAAAATGATTGATTGAGCTTTAATCGACTAAAAACTGTATCTATCGAGCGTGGGACCAGGCGGACAATGCTATCAGAATCCAGTATTCCACTATCACCTAGAAGTTTGAGCTTCTTAATTTCTTCATCCAAAAATTGAGTACAACCTTCTTTGCTCAAATGATGAATCAGAGAAAGCTTTGCTGCCTGCCACATAATTATTTGGCTATACCGTTCCCCGAGATTTGAGTTTCTAGAGACTGTTGAAGATACTTCTGCCCCCAATAGCAACTGCCCCTATGTAATAAATCATTGAAACATCATAAAGACTTTAATTCTCACATTGAACTATAGATATACAGCTTACTGTTTCTGTGGAGCGGGAACTTCCAATGTTAAGTGGATTGTTGGAAGAAATAACCATCTGGGCCTTCCTATTTCTTTCCTCTTGATGTTTTGCATAAGAATTAGAGCTTTTGAAAGCCATACCAACTTCAAAGGACCCAGAAGAAGTTTGATACTTTCTATTGACACATCCAAGATCTTGACATTGACATACATGAAAAAATGGAGGCATTGTAATTGTGATAATTGTAGGAATAAGTTAGCTATTCGAAGTTACCGATTGAAGGTATTCCTTTTTTTGAAAGGCACTAGCTAATATAAGCTACATTTTTTTATCAAAAGAATATGATGGAATATGTGTTGAAATTATTTAAGTTTAAATGTTTAATTTTTAATCGGATAAATTATATATTAATTTAAAGTTATGCAGTCTACTTTATTTGTATTCTGTATACTCTCTGCATTTGTACAACAATGCATGCATGTTTATCAGAATATTTTCTATCATAGAAAAAATTCTGTTGTACGCACAAGCATCTTAATTATTTTTCTATCAAATGCCTTCTGAGTTATATCTAACTACCCTATAATTATTTGATTTTGATAAAAATTCTTAGTTATGGACTATAAGAAAAGTAATCCATATTTTTAACATAATTATTTAAAAAATTACCCCAAAAATCAAAGTTAAACCCAAAAATAAGTTTAATATTTTGTAAAAAACAATCACAAACATATTTCTTTCAACTTGAAAATTGGTCTGTACTAGGTAGAATTTTCTATAAAGAAAAAATCAAAAATACTCAAATAATAGATGCTACAAAAGTGTAAACCTTAAAGAATTACATAAAAGCTGAAACCTTGTATAACTTTTCATACATAAATGCGATGAAGTGACACTCTAGTCTATTTATTCAGGTTGAAAAAAATTACTCAAAAGAATATGTATTACTATCATATTGGACCAAAAATAATTTTTTGGTAATCAAAAAATGAACATAGCCTCACATTTAACAAATTATTTTTGTGGAAGAATTTTTTGAAAAGAAAAAAAAATCCGTTTCTTAAATGAGTCTGCTTTTATCACATAATCATTCTCTTTATTTTATACCATTCCTTTTGAGTTCAAGTTGCATATAAAAATATAATTTATGCATATTATAATTCCATAAAGTCGAAATATTTCTTATTCTTAATTTTTGTGATATTTCTCCTTAAATCAACTTTGATCATAAAGTTTTGGAGCTCAACAATTTATCCTTCCTCTTTGTTTAATTTAATTGAACACTTTCTTAATCTTATTATTTATGAACCCTAGTAGCTCTTACTTTCCTCATGGAAACCTGCCCACAAACACAAGAACACTTAATAGAATTTTTAATGAGACTTTGCCTCCATTCAATTCTCACTTTTGTAGATCTATACACAATTTTTGTCGTTCACTTTTGGATATGTCACCAGAATCAAATGGATGGAAACAAAACCCTACTGAAGAGCAATTAGACAGATTTTCATCATTCGACATGAATTCTTGCAACATTGCCTTTGAACTACCTCATCCAGAATCAAATTCAGCGGTTTCAGAAAAGTTTCCACCAATTTTCCGTGAATCTTTTATTGAGCACCTTCGCATGTGTGGTTTCCCAGGATCAACTTTCGCTTGGAACCTAGATTGGTTTGACAAATGGAACCAGGTCTTGGCAAATATTCTCATTAAACACTGGGACAATGCCTTAAAAACCAATAATTTGATTGCATATCCAATTGACTCAACTCAAATTAGCTTCTCAAATCAAATAGGAGTTCTTCACCGTTGGTTTTTAGGTCATGCTGATAGATTAAGACTTGGGAAGGATTCTCATAGCTCTCAAGAAATAATCAAAGTGAGAAAGCATAAATATAGAATAAAAAAAAAAGTATGAAAATCCCTTTTTTTTCAACCGTTTTTATTTATGACCTTTATTTCAAATGACAAAGATTCTTAGAATTCAGTTAACCGAACTAAACTTCTTAAACAACTTCCACATTGTGAAACTTATCACAACCTTTTCACAAACATCAAATGTTGTTCAGACACCGAAATTGATAATGATGGATCGTTAAGACGTATCTTAATGCAATGGAGGTCTGAAGATTTTTCTAAAGTTGCACAATATCTTGACCAACAACACTTTGATATTCGAGATAATTCAACCTACTCTGGCAGTGTGCTAAAGGACTTGGCCTTGTACAAAAGAATCAGTTTGGTTTCAACATTATCCCCTAACCTTAATCCTTCTCATGTCCCCCGGGGTTTGCCGAATGACTGTTATTCTCCCTTATATCTTGCATCTCTAAATCCTCAACAACTCAGACTTTTAAATCCTCAAAATCCCATAAATTTACCTGCTCTCCTTGAAATTCTTTGTTCCTCTAATGTGAGTGATTGACAAACTCCCTTAATAATAGGTTTGCACACTCATACTCCTCATTTCCACTGTTTGGGACACTTAGCCTTGAAAACAAAAACATAATTTTAATGATTACTATTATCATTAAAATTTATAGAAATGAAATTTGGCTTACATTGTTAGCTCCATTTTTTTCCTTTGAATCTTATACATGCTGAATTCTATACTTCCTTGTACAAAATAATTCAAAACATTTACTTCATTTTGCTGCCCCATTCTATACAGCCGATCAACAGCCTGTTGCTCAACTGCTGGATTCCAATTTGGCTCCTATTTCAACATTGAACATATAAAAAATTTAATATTTTTGTTCTTAATATGAAATAAAAGACATTGAGCTCACCATTATATATACATTTTGAGCACACCTGAGATCTATACCCACTCCTGCAGCCTGAATCGTTCCAACCAAAACTTGGCAATTTTTATTAAAATGGAATTCATGCATATTTTTGTCTCGCTTTGTCCGGCTGAGTTCACCCGTAAGCTGGGTATACCTAATATTGTGGTCATCTAAAGCCATTTTTATTCTATTTTGAAATATTAGAAAATTGTTTTTAATAAGCCAACACAATTTTGTAAAACAATTCATTATAGAATCACTTACATCTGCAAAAAGTCTGCAAAGTTGGAGAATATAACAGCTTTTGGAAAATTTATATCCCTTTCACCAGACAAAAAGTTTTTTAAGTGGCCTATAAGATGACAAATCTTTGCGGAATGCTGCCAGGTGAAATCAAAAGTTGGAGTTTCATCCAGATTTTCGTAGATTGGATGGTTGCAGAATTTTCTTAAAATCATCAGCTCTCTTAGAAACTCAGATGAGTCCCAAGGGAAGTCAGTGCTTCTGGAGGGCCCATATCGCTCAGTGAATCCTTCTTGAAGCACATCAAGTTTAGACCTCCATGGATCTGCTAATTGAACCGATATCCCCCTTTGAATCTTTTTTGGAAGAGACAAAATTGCATCCTTTGTTCTACGTAGGCTTATGACTTTCATTAAGTGATTGATTGATTTAATAGAATTAGCCTTTCCTTTTTGCAAACCTGGAAAAAGGAAATTCTTCCATAACCAGTCTTCTTGCCACTTTTCGATTCTAAGAAAAAATATGAGACTTTGAAGGTCAGTGGGCCTGTTCTGAAGTGGAGTTCCAGTCAAGCATAGTCGGTGTTGGGATTCCAAGTCAAATATTGTTTGAGCCCTCTGCGAGTAAGGATTTTTAATGTAACTAAAAGAATATTTATAAAAATTGATAATAAAAATTAAGTTTTAAGTTTTAGATATAGAAATGGGCACTAACTGAGCTTCATCTAAAACAACTCTATACCAAAAGAGCATTTGAGTCACCGGTATCTTTTTTTGGCTTTGATTTTTTGACATCGTTGGGCTAGCTATTTCATAGGTCGTTAAAACAATAGCAGTGTCCTGTAGCTCATTGACATTAGTATTTTGACAATCCTTCCCATAAAGAACCTTGAAAGGAAGTGCATTATCTTCAAAGTGCACACTTATTTCATTGATCCAATTTGATAGTGTTGCCAGGGGGCATATAATCAGTGTGGCTGAACTCCGATTAATACCTTCTTGATTTTCTGATACCTGGAATTGTCTTGCTTCACCTTGAGTTGCACTTATAAGAGAAAGAGTTGAAAGTGTCTTTCCCAAACCCATATCATCAGCAAGTATTGACCCGTTTCCTTCAGGCGGCAATTGATTGTTAGGAAACTGATCTTTATAGTCATCGAATCCAGTTCTAAGCCAATGGTTGTCCTGGTGCCTCCACATGATATCCAACTTTTCCTTTAACATTCGTTCATTGTCAATCATAAAATTTATTGCTTGAAGTTGATGTGTTTTGAGAACTGTTTTGATTCCTCGGATAAGTTGATCAGCTTTCCAATCTTGAGTACTCTGAGATATTTGGAAAGAGCCTTCAAAAATTACATGCGGGATATTAAAAAAGATAGTGGAGTCGTAGTTCAGGATTGGACATAAATCGATTTGTGCAGAAGAAAATGCTTCTTTAGCAAGACTGATTAGTGTACTTGAAGAAAAGAGGCATCCCCAAAGTTGATACTGATTACCAAAAACTGGAACCAAGTAAGCATGAAAATAGAAAGGCTTCATAGGATTCAAGGCACTTCTTTGGTTTAAATGGTGAGATCCAGAGCCAATGTCACCCAATAGTGGTCCAATGTGCTGACTCTGCACTTGAGAAAGATTACCAACAAGGGTTGGTTTTCTTTCTTCAAATAGTCCAAAAATATGAACATTCGAATGGCCTCGCTGTAAAATTGTGGGGGTCGGTGAGTTTTGAAATCTTGAAATTACATTCATATAAATTTGATCGATTGTTATTGAGAACTGTCCAACACATCTGAGACTTGACATATTAAGTAAGAATAGTATCTGAAGATAGTGGTTGTTAAAAGATGAATTGAAGCAAAAAATGAAGAATCAGTTTTGAATAAAACGACAAAATAACTTTTTAGCATATGCTATGCTAAGCCCATAATTCTTTCACATGTATTATTATTATCTTTTTAATAAATATTGGAAGTAAATCAATGATAACTGAAATGAATAATATGTCTTAAAAATAAATCTTGAGCCTATAGAGTAAATTTTGGTTTGTGGAGGAAGAAAAATTTTCTCAATAAAAATGTGCATTATTGTTACATTATAATCACGAAATAGAATAATTTCACTCTTATTACACTTATTTATGTTTCTGTCTAATAGTAAAATGCTTTAGATGTCAGTTCAAAATCCAAATTGAAACTACTACCTAGAACGATATCTTGATACTAACATACTTTTTGTAAGTCTTTGGAAAGACACTTATGGTGATCTCAATAATATTAAAATTGATTTGAATTGTATGTTTTTTCAAATATCTATGTAGTCTAGTGTAATAATTGAGATACTACAGTTTAACCTTCTGTTACCAACTTGGCAAGAAAATATATGTAGATATTCTTAGAACGAATATCAAATTTTGCTTTCCACAAGATGGGAAAGTGAATATTATGATATGTTAAATGATATGTTCAAGCTTTGCTCAATCTGTGCTCAGCTCAAAATCAAAGTAATCACCAAGCTCCAAGAAACCTGTGATTGAGTTTGGTTGAACCTAGGTCTAACTGATTACCAAATCTTTGTCCAATTAATTTAAATCTGGTTTCACAATGAACTCCCAACAGCCTTCCAACAGCTTTCCAACCACTTCCCAACATTTTTAAATGAGGGGTATTGCTAGCAATACCCCCCCAAATTTTCTGTGGTGATAGATTGTCTATATTTACCTATTTGTTGAATGTATTTCATAAATTAAGTTGTATAAGGTATGTGTTAATTAAAATCATAAAAAAATATAAATGTAACTTCTATTGTAGTAAATTTACTTTTTTAGACAATTATATGTCTTTATATGCATGAAGATAGATATAATTCAGTAATGTGTACTTATACACTATATAAATTCAATTGAGTATGATAGTTAAATTAAAATTCTTGATTTTTGATGTTACAAGATAGATTCTATAACAATTAAGAGCATCAAATTTTAACTTATCACATATCTTTGTACATCAGATATATATCAAAAAATAAGTGACCAATTAATAAGTGATTGGTCCTAAGAGTAAAATAGTTGAACTATCAAGTCTTCAACTATATATGATATTTAAAAAGAATTAAAACTTTAATATTTATCTGTTTTTAAACTTAAAGTTAAATAAATAATGTGAAATAATGATAATACAGCTCTTAATTTGGCCCTGTAACTCCTTCTATAGCTTCCCTTCTTGTTATCAACTCAATTTTAACTTTTCTCCTTTTCCTGATTATCCTAAATATCCAATTATCCTTAACTTCCTTCCCCTTGTTTTCCATCTCATTATAGTTTCTTTTTGTGCCTGTAACATTGGTTATAGGCTTATCATCTTCAGTCACCATAAATCTGACTTTTTTTACTTTGACAATATTCTGCTGTTGGGGTTTGAACATGGGTTCTGCAGTGTTTTTGGTGCCAGTCATGGTTGCAGCTAACCACTTGGCTACCTATATTTTTACATATAGGAATATTAATTTCATCTATGCATTATGCTCAATTTCATTTAACCATTTTCAAATCAATATATAAAGTTTTAAAATTTAGTTTTCTACATAACTATGTCTAGGTTTTAGTTTCACTTATTATTTAAAGACTTGATATCTTCTTTTGAGTGATATCTTATACATCTAGCATGTTTTTATAAAATGTATTGCACAATGTTTTTTAAAACCTTAAACCATATTATAAATACACACACACAACAACTCACTAAGTTAAGTTCTACATACATTATGTTTTAATTAAATAAGATTTTCAATTGTATATATATAAGTGACTCCTTGCCTATATGAAATAGTTTAGGGGTAAAGTCTTAAAACTATGTTGATAGGCTCCTAAACACTTTTTTCTTATTAAGTTATGTTCTAAAACTATTGTGCTTATTGGAAAATAAATATTTCATGTTAGGGGCTCATATGTAAAACACTAGCCTATTATAAAAAATGATAAAGACTATAGATTGTCTATATTTACCTATTTGTTGAATGTATTTCATAAATTAAGTTGTATAAGGTATGTGTTAATTAAAATCATAAAAAAATATAAATGTAACTTCTATTGTAGTAAATTTACTTTTTTAGACAATTATATGTCTTTATATGCATGAAGATAGATATAATTCAGTAATGTGTACTTATACACTATATAAATTCAATTGAGTATGATAGTTAAATTAAAATTCTTGATTTTTGATGTTACAAGATAGATTCTATAACAATTAAGAGCATCAAATTTTAACTTATCACATATCTTTGTACATCAGATATATATCAAAAAATAAGTGACCAATTAATAAGTGATTGGTCCTAAGAGTAAAATAGTTGAACTATCAAGTCTTCAACTATATATGATATTTAAAAAGAATTAAAACTTTAATATTTATCTGTTTTTAAACTTAAAGTTAAATAAATAATGTGAAATAATGATAATACCGCTCTTAATTTGGCCCTGTAACTCCTTCTATAGCTTCCCTTCTTGTTATCAACTCAATTTTAACTTTTCTCCTTTTCCTGATTATCCTAAATATCCAATTATCCTTAACTTCCTTCCCCTTGTTTTCCATCTCATTATAGTTTCTTTTTGTGCCTGTAACATTGGTTATAGGCTTATCATCTTCAGTCACCATAAATCTGACTTTTTTTACTTTGACAATATTCTGCTGTTGGGGTTTGAACATGAGTTCTGCAGTGTTTTTGGTGCCAGTCATGGTTGCAGCTAACCACTTGGCTACCTATATTTTTACATATAGGAATATTAATTTCATCTATGCATTATGCTCAATTTCATTTAACCATTTTCAAATCAATATATAAAGTTTTAAAATTTAGTTTTCTACATAACTATGTCTAGGTTTTAGTTTCACTTATTATTTAAAGACTTGATATCTTCTTTTGAGTGATATCTTATACATCTAGCATGTTTTTATAAAATGTATTGCACAATGTTTTTTAAAACCTTAAACCATATTATAAATACACACACACAACAACTCACTAAGTTAAGTTCTACATACATTATGTTTTAATTAAATAAGATTTTCAATTGTATATATATAAGTGACTCCTTGCCTATATGAAATAGTTTAGGGGTAAAGTCTTAAAATTATGTTGATAGGCTCCTAAACACTTTTTTCTTATTAAGTTATGTTCTAAAACTATTTTGCTTATTGGAAAATAAATATTTCATGTTAGGGGCTCATATGTAAAACACTAGCCTATTATAAAAAATGATAAAGACTATAGATTGTCTATATTTACCTATTTGTTGAATGTATTTCATAAATTAAGTTGTATAAGGTATGTGTTAATTAAAATCATAAAAAAATATAAATGTAACTTCTATTGTAGTAAATTTACTTTTTTAGACAATTATATGTCTTTATATGCATGAAGATAGATATAATTCAGTAATGTGTACTTATACACTATATAAATTCAATTGAATATGATAGTTAAATTAAAATTCTTGATTTTTGATGTTACAAGATAGATTCTATAACAATTAAGAGCATAAAATTTTAACTTATCACATATCTTTGTACATCAGATATATATCAAAAAATAAGTGACCAATTAATAAGTGATTGGTCCTAAGAGTAAAATAGTTGAACTATCAAGTCTTCAACTATATATGATATTTAAAAAGAATTAAAACTTTAATATTTATCTGTTTTTAAACTTAAAGTTAAATAAATAATGTGAAATAATGATAATACAGCTCTTAATTTGGCCCTGTAACTCCTTCTATAGCTTCCCTTCTTGTTATCAACTCAATTTTAACTTTTCTCCTTTTCCTGATTATCCTAAATATCCAATTATCCTTAACTTCCTTCCCCTTGTTTTCCATCTCATTATAGTTTCTTTTTGTGCCTGTAACATTGGTTATAGGCTTATCATCTTCAGTCACCATAAATCTGACTTTTTTTACTTTGACAATATTCTGCTGTTGGGGTTTGAACATGAGTTCTGCAGTGTTTTTGGTGCCAGTCATGGTTGCAGCTAACCACTTGGCTACCTATATTTTTACATATAGGAATATTAATTTCATCTATGCATTATGCTCAATTTCATTTAACCATTTTCAAATCAATATATAAAGTTTTAAAATTTAGTTTTCTACATAACTATGTCTAGGTTTTAGTTTCACTTATTATTTAAAGACTTGATATCTTCTTTTGAGTGATATCTTATACATCTAGCATGTTTTTATAAAATGTATTGCACAATGTTTTTTAAAACCTTAAACCATATTATAAATACACACACACAACAACTCAGTAAGTTAAGTCCTACATACATTATGTTTTAATTAAATAAGATTTTCAATTGTATATATATAAGTGACTCCTTGCCTATATGAAATAGTTTAGGGGTAAAGTCTTAAAACTATGTTGATAGGCTCCTAAACACTTTTTTCTTATTAAGTTATGTTCTAAAACTATTGTGCTTATTGGAAAATAAATATTTCATGTTAGGGGCTCATATGTAAAACACTAGCCTATTATAAAAAATGATAAAGACTATAGATTGTCTATATTTACCTATTTGTTGAATGTATTTCATAAATTAAGTTGTATAAGGTATGTGTTAATTAAAATCATAAAAAAATATAAATGTAACTTCTATTGTAGTAAATTTACTTTTTTAGACAATTATATGTCTTTATATGCATGAAGATAGATATAATTCAGTAATGTGTACTTATACACTATATAAATTCAATTGAGTATGATAGTTAAATTAAAATTCTTGATTTTTGATGTTACAAGATAGATTCTATAACAATTAAGAGCATCAAATTTTAACTTATCACATATCTTTGTACATCAGATATATATCAAAAAATAAGTGACCAATTAATAAGTGATTGGTCCTAAGAGTAAAATAGTTGAACTATCAAGTCTTCAACTATATATGATATTTAAAAAGAATTAAAACTTTAATATTTATCTGTTTTTAAACTTAAAGTTAAATAAATAATGTGAAATAATGATAATACCGCTCTTAATTTGGCCCTGTAACTCCTTCTATAGCTTCCCTTCTTGTTATCAACTCAATTTTAACTTTTCTCCTTTTCCTGATTATCCTAAATATCCAATTATCCTTAACTTCCTTCCCCTTGTTTTCCATCTCATTATAGTTTCTTTTTGTGCCTGTAACATTGGTTATAGGCTTATCATCTTCAGTCACCATAAATCTGACTTTTTTTACTTTGACAATATTCTGCTGTTGGGGTTTGAACATGAGTTCTGCAGTGTTTTTGGTGCCAGTCATGGTTGCAGCTAACCACTTGGCTACCTATATTTTTACATATAGGAATATTAATTTCATCTATGCATTATGCTCAATTTCATTTAACCATTTTCAAATCAATATATAAAGTTTTAAAATTTAGTTTTCTACATAACTATGTCTAGGTTTTAGTTTCACTTATTATTTAAAGACTTGATATCTTCTTTTGAGTGATATCTTATACATCTAGCATGTTTTTATAAAATGTATTGCACAATGTTTTTTAAAACCTTAAACCATATTATAAATACACACACACAACAACTCAGTAAGTTAAGTCCTACATACATTATGTTTTAATTAAATAAGATTTTCAATTGTATATATATAAGTGACTCCTTGCCTATATGAAATAGTTTAGGGGTAAAGTCTTAAAACTATGTTGATAGGCTCCTAAACACTTTTTTCTTATTAAGTTATGTTCTAAAACTATTGTGCTTATTGGAAAATAAATATTTCATGTTAGGGGCTCATATGTAAAACACTAGCCTATTATAAAAAATGATAAAGACTATAGATTGTCTATATTTACCTATTTGTTGAATGTATTTCATAAATTAAGTTGTATAAGGTATGTGTTAATTAAAATCATAAAAAAATATAAATGTAACTTCTATTGTAGTAAATTTACTTTTTTAGACAATTATATGTCTTTATATGCATGAAGATAGATATAATTCAGTAATGTGTACTTATACACTATATAAATTCAATTGAGTATGATAGTTAAATTAAAATTCTTGATTTTTGATGTTACAAGATAGATTCTATAACAATTAAGAGCATCAAATTTTAACTTATCACATATCTTTGTACATCAGATATATATCAAAAAATAAGTGACCAATTAATAAGTGATTGGTCCTAAGAGTAAAATAGTTGAACTATCAAGTCTTCAACTATATATGATATTTAAAAAGAATTAAAACTTTAATATTTATCTGTTTTTAAACTTAAAGTTAAATAAATAATGTGAAATAATGATAATACCGCTCTTAATTTGGCCCTGTAACTCCTTCTATAGCTTCCCTTCTTGTTATCAACTCAATTTTAACTTTTCTCCTTTTCCTGATTATCCTAAATATCCAATTATCCTTAACTTCCTTCCCCTTGTTTTCCATCTCATTATAGTTTCTTTTTGTGCCTGTAACATTGGTTATAGGCTTATCATCTTCAGTCACCATAAATCTGACTTTTTTTACTTTGACAATATTCTGCTGTTGGGGTTTGAACATGAGTTCTGCAGTGTTTTTGGTGCCAGTCATGGTTGCAGCTAACCACTTGGCTACCTATATTTTTACATATAGGAATATTAATTTCATCTATGCATTATGCTCAATTTCATTTAACCATTTTCAAATCAATATATAAAGTTTTAAAATTTAGTTTTCTACATAACTATGTCTAGGTTTTAGTTTCACTTATTATTTAAAGACTTGATATCTTCTTTTGAGTGATATCTTATACATCTAGCATGTTTTTATAAAATGTATTGCACAATGTTTTTTAAAACCTTAAACCATATTATAAATACACACACACAACAACTCACTAAGTTAAGTTCTACATACATTATGTTTTAATTAAATAAGATTTTCAATTGTATATATATAAGTGACTCCTTGCCTATATGAAATAGTTTAGGGGTAAAGTCTTAAAATTATGTTGATAGGCTCCTAAACACTTTTTTCTTATTAAGTTATGTTCTAAAACTATTTTGCTTATTGGAAAATAAATATTTCATGTTAGGGGCTCATATGTAAAACACTAGCCTATTATAAAAAATGATAAAGACTATAGATTGTCTATATTTACCTATTTGTTGAATGTATTTCATAAATTAAGTTGTATAAGGTATGTGTTAATTAAAATCATAAAAAAATATAAATGTAACTTCTATTGTAGTAAATTTACTTTTTTAGACAATTATATGTCTTTATATGCATGAAGATAGATATAATTCAGTAATGTGTACTTATACACTATATAAATTCAATTTAATATGATAGTTAAATTAAAATTCTTGATTTTTGATGTTACAAGATAGATTCTATAACAATTAAGAGCATAAAATTTTAACTTATCACATATCTTTGTACATCAGATATATATCAAAAAATAAGTGACCAATTAATAAGTGATTGGTCCTAAGAGTAAAATAGTTGAACTATCAAGTCTTCAACTATATATGATATTTAAAAAGAATTAAAACTTTAATATTTATCTGTTTTTAAACTTAAAGTTAAATAAATAATGTGAAATAATGATAATACAGCTCTTAATTTGGCCCTGTAACTCCTTCTATAGCTTCCCTTCTTGTTATCAACTCAATTTTAACTTTTCTCCTTTTCCTGATTATCCTAAATATCCAATTATCCTTAACTTCCTTCCCCTTGTTTTCCATCTCATTATAGTTTCTTTTTGTGCCTGTAACATTGGTTATAGGCTTATCATCTTCAGTCACCATAAATCTGACTTTTTTTACTTTGACAATATTCTGCTGTTGGGGTTTGAACATGAGTTCTGCAGTGTTTTTGGTGCCAGTCATGGTTGCAGCTAACCACTTGGCTACCTATATTTTTACATATAGGAATATTAATTTCATCTATGCATTATGCTCAATTTCATTTAACCATTTTCAAATCAATATATATAGTTTTAAAATTTAGTTTTCTACATAACTATGTCTAGGTTTTAGTTTCACTTATTATTTAAAGACTTGATATCTTCTTTTGAGTGATATCTTATACATCTAGCATGTTTTTATAAAATGTATTGCACAATGTTTTTTAAAACCTTAAACCATATTATAAATACACACACACAACAACTCAGTAAGTTAAGTCCTACATACATTATGTTTTAATTAAATAAGATTTTCAATTGTATATATATAAGTGACTCCTTGCCTATATGAAATAGTTTAGGGGTAAAGTCTTAAAACTATGTTGATAGGCTCCTAAACACTTTTTTCTTATTAAGTTATGTTCTAAAACTATTGTGCTTATTGGAAAATAAATATTTCATGTTAGGGGCTCATATGTAAAACACTAGCCTATTATAAAAAATGATAAAGACTATAGATTGTCTATATTTACCTATTTGTTGAATGTATTTCATAAATTAAGTTGTATAAGGTATGTGTTAATTAAAATCATAAAAAAATATAAATGTAACTTCTATTGTAGTAAATTTACTTTTTTAGACAATTATATGTCTTTATATGCATGAAGATAGATATAATTCAGTAATGTGTACTTATACACTATATAAATTCAATTGAGTATGATAGTTAAATTAAAATTCTTGATTTTTGATGTTACAAGATAGATTCTATAACAATTAAGAGCATCAAATTTTAACTTATCACATATCTTTGTACATCAGATATATATCAAAAAATAAGTGACCAATTAATAAGTGATTGGTCCTAAGAGTAAAATAGTTGAACTATCAAGTCTTCAACTATATATGATATTTAAAAAGAATTAAAACTTTAATATTTATCTGTTTTTAAACTTAAAGTTAAATAAATAATGTGAAATAATGATAATACCGCTCTTAATTTGGCCCTGTAACTCCTTCTATAGCTTCCCTTCTTGTTATCAACTCAATTTTAACTTTTCTCCTTTTCCTGATTATCCTAAATATCCAATTATCCTTAACTTCCTTCCCCTTGTTTTCCATCTCATTATAGTTTCTTTTTGTGCCTGTAACATTGGTTATAGGCTTATCATCTTCAGTCACCATAAATCTGACTTTTTTTACTTTGACAATATTCTGCTGTTGGGGTTTGAACATGAGTTCTGCAGTGTTTTTTGTGCCAGTCATGGTTGCAGCTAACCACTTGGCTACCTATATTTTTACATATAGGAATATTAATTTCATCTATGCATTATGCTCAATTTCATTTAACCATTTTCAAATCAATATATATAGTTTTAAAATTTAGTTTTCTACATAACTATGTCTAGGTTTTAGTTTCACTTATTATTTAAAGACTTGATATCTTCTTTTGAGTGATATCTTATACATCTAGCATGTTTTTATAAAATGTATTGCACAATGTTTTTTAAAACCTTAAACCATATTATAAATACACACACACAACAACTCAGTAAGTTAAGTCCTACATACATTATGTTTTAATTAAATAAGATTTTCAATTGTATATATATAAGTGACTCCTTGCCTATATGAAATAGTTTAGGGGTAAAGTCTTAAAACTATGTTGATAGGCTCCTAAACACTTTTTTCTTATTAAGTTATGTTCTAAAACTATTGTGCTTATTGGAAAATAAATATTTCATGTTAGGGGCTCATATGTAAAACACTAGCCTATTATAAAAAATGATAAAGACTATAGATTGTCTATATTTACCTATTTGTTGAATGTATTTCATAAATTAAGTTGTATAAGGTATGTGTTAATTAAAATCATAAAAAAATATAAATGTAACTTCTATTGTAGTAAATTTACTTTTTTAGACAATTATATGTCTTTATATGCATGAAGATAGATATAATTCAGTAATGTGTACTTATACACTATATAAATTCAATTGAGTATGATAGTTAAATTAAAATTCTTGATTTTTGATGTTACAAGATAGATTCTATAACAATTAAGAGCATCAAATTTTAACTTATCACATATCTTTGTACATCAGATATATATCAAAAAATAAGTGACCAATTAATAAGTGATTGGTCCTAAGAGTAAAATAGTTGAACTATCAAGTCTTCAACTATATATGATATTTAAAAAGAATTAAAACTTTAATATTTATCTGTTTTTAAACTTAAAGTTAAATAAATAATGTGAAATAATGATAATACCGCTCTTAATTTGGCCCTGTAACTCCTTCTATAGCTTCCCTTCTTGTTATCAACTCAATTTTAACTTTTCTCCTTTTCCTGATTATCCTAAATATCCAATTATCCTTAACTTCCTTCCCCTTGTTTTCCATCTCATTATAGTTTCTTTTTGTGCCTGTAACATTGGTTATAGGCTTATCATCTTCAGTCACCATAAATCTGACTTTTTTTACTTTGACAATATTCTGCTGTTGGGGTTTGAACATGAGTTCTGCAGTGTTTTTGGTGCCAGTCATGGTTGCAGCTAACCACTTGGCTACCTATATTTTTACATATAGGAATATTAATTTCATCTATGCATTATGCTCAATTTCATTTAACCATTTTCAAATCAATATATAAAGTTTTAAAATTTAGTTTTCTACATAACTATGTCTAGGTTTTAGTTTCACTTATTATTTAAAGACTTGATATCTTCTTTTGAGTGATATCTTATACATCTAGCATGTTTTTATAAAATGTATTGCACAATGTTTTTTAAAACCTTAAACCATATTATAAATACACACACACAACAACTCACTAAGTTAAGTTCTACATACATTATGTTTTAATTAAATAAGATTTTCAATTGTATATATATAAGTGACTCCTTGCCTATATGAAATAGTTTAGGGGTAAAGTCTTAAAATTATGTTGATAGGCTCCTAAACACTTTTTTCTTATTAAGTTATGTTCTAAAACTATTTTGCTTATTGGAAAATAAATATTTCATGTTAGGGGCTCATATGTAAAACACTAGCCTATTATAAAAAATGATAAAGACTATAGATTGTCTATATTTACCTATTTGTTGAATGTATTTCATAAATTAAGTTGTATAAGGTATGTGTTAATTAAAATCATAAAAAAATATAAATGTAACTTCTATTGTAGTAAATTTACTTTTTTAGACAATTATATGTCTTTATATGCATGAAGATAGATATAATTCAGTAATGTGTACTTATACACTATATAAATTCAATTTAATATGATAGTTAAATTAAAATTCTTGATTTTTGATGTTACAAGATAGATTCTATAACAATTAAGAGCATAAAATTTTAACTTATCACATATCTTTGTACATCAGATATATATCAAAAAATAAGTGACCAATTAATAAGTGATTGGTCCTAAGAGTAAAATAGTTGAACTATCAAGTCTTCAACTATATATGATATTTAAAAAGAATTAAAACTTTAATATTTATCTGTTTTTAAACTTAAAGTTAAATAAATAATGTGAAATAATGATAATACCGCTCTTAATTTGGCCCTGTAACTCCTTCTATAGCTTCCCTTCTTGTTATCAACTCAATTTTAACTTTTCTCCTTTTCCTGATTATCCTAAATATCCAATTATCCTTAACTTCCTTCCCCTTGTTTTCCATCTCATTATAGTTTCTTTTTGTGCCTGTAACATTGGTTATAGGCTTATCATCTTCAGTCACCATAAATCTGACTTTTTTTACTTTGACAATATTCTGCTGTTGGGGTTTGAACATGAGTTCTGCAGTGTTTTTGGTGCCAGTCATGGTTGCAGCTAACCACTTGGCTACCTATATTTTTACATATAGGAATATTAATTTCATCTATGCATTATGCTCAATTTCATTTAACCATTTTCAAATCAATATATAAAGTTTTAAAATTTAGTTTTCTACATAACTATGTCTAGGTTTTAGTTTCACTTATTATTTAAAGACTTGATATCTTCTTTTGAGTGATATCTTATACATCTAGCATGTTTTTATAAAATGTATTGCACAATGTTTTTTAAAACCTTAAACCATATTATAAATACACACACACAACAACTCAGTAAGTTAAGTCCTACATACATTATGTTTTAATTAAATAAGATTTTCAATTGTATATATATAAGTGACTCCTTGCCTATATGAAATAGTTTAGGGGTAAAGTCTTAAAACTATGTTGATAGGCTCCTAAACACTTTTTTCTTATTAAGTTATGTTCTAAAACTATTGTGCTTATTGGAAAATAAATATTTCATGTTAGGGGCTCATATGTAAAACACTAGCCTATTATAAAAAATGATAAAGACTATAGATTGTCTATATTTACCTATTTGTTGAATGTATTTCATAAATTAAGTTGTATAAGGTATGTGTTAATTAAAATCATAAAAAAATATAAATGTAACTTCTATTGTAGTAAATTTACTTTTTTAGACAATTATATGTCTTTATATGCATGAAGATAGATATAATTCAGTAATGTGTACTTATACACTATATAAATTCAATTTAATATGATAGTTAAATTAAAATTCTTGATTTTTGATGTTACAAGATAGATTCTATAACAATTAAGAGCATAAAATTTTAACTTATCACATATCTTTGTACATCAGATATATATCAAAAAATAAGTGACCAATTAATAAGTGATTGGTCCTAAGAGTAAAATAGTTGAACTATCAAGTCTTCAACTATATATGATATTTAAAAAGAATTAAAACTTTAATATTTATCTGTTTTTAAACTTAAAGTTAAATAAATAATGTGAAATAATGATAATACAGCTCTTAATTTGGCCCTGTAACTCCTTCTATAGCTTCCCTTCTTGTTATCAACTCAATTTTAACTTTTCTCCTTTTCCTGATTATCCTAAATATCCAATTATCCTTAACTTCCTTCCCCTTGTTTTCCATCTCATTATAGTTTCTTTTTGTGCCTGTAACATTGGTTATAGGCTTATCATCTTCAGTCACCATAAATCTGACTTTTTTTACTTTGACAATATTCTGCTGTTGGGGTTTGAACATGAGTTCTGCAGTGTTTTTGGTGCCAGTCATGGTTGCAGCTAACCACTTGGCTACCTATATTTTTACATATAGGAATATTAATTTCATCTATGCATTATGCTCAATTTCATTTAACCATTTTCAAATCAATATATATAGTTTTAAAATTTAGTTTTCTACATAACTATGTCTAGGTTTTAGTTTCACTTATTATTTAAAGACTTGATATCTTCTTTTGAGTGATATCTTATACATCTAGCATGTTTTTATAAAATGTATTGCACAATGTTTTTTAAAACCTTAAACCATATTATAAATACACACACACAACAACTCAGTAAGTTAAGTCCTACATACATTATGTTTTAATTAAATAAGATTTTCAATTGTATATATATAAGTGACTCCTTGCCTATATGAAATAGTTTAGGGGTAAAGTCTTAAAACTATGTTGATAGGCTCCTAAACACTTTTTTCTTATTAAGTTATGTTCTAAAACTATTGTGCTTATTGGAAAATAAATATTTCATGTTAGGGGCTCATATGTAAAACACTAGCCTATTATAAAAAATGATAAAGACTATAGATTGTCTATATTTACCTATTTGTTGAATGTATTTCATAAATTAAGTTGTATAAGGTATGTGTTAATTAAAATCATAAAAAAATATAAATGTAACTTCTATTGTAGTAAATTTACTTTTTTAGACAATTATATGTCTTTATATGCATGAAGATAGATATAATTCAGTAATGTGTACTTATACACTATATAAATTCAATTGAGTATGATAGTTAAATTAAAATTCTTGATTTTTGATGTTACAAGATAGATTCTATAACAATTAAGAGCATCAAATTTTAACTTATCACATATCTTTGTACATCAGATATATATCAAAAAATAAGTGACCAATTAATAAGTGATTGGTCCTAAGAGTAAAATAGTTGAACTATCAAGTCTTCAACTATATATGATATTTAAAAAGAATTAAAACTTTAATATTTATCTGTTTTTAAACTTAAAGTTAAATAAATAATGTGAAATAATGATAATACCGCTCTTAATTTGGCCCTGTAACTCCTTCTATAGCTTCCCTTCTTGTTATCAACTCAATTTTAACTTTTCTCCTTTTCCTGATTATCCTAAATATCCAATTATCCTTAACTTCCTTCCCCTTGTTTTCCATCTCATTATAGTTTCTTTTTGTGCCTGTAACATTGGTTATAGGCTTATCATCTTCAGTCACCATAAATCTGACTTTTTTTACTTTGACAATATTCTGCTGTTGGGGTTTGAACATGAGTTCTGCAGTGTTTTTTGTGCCAGTCATGGTTGCAGCTAACCACTTGGCTACCTATATTTTTACATATAGGAATATTAATTTCATCTATGCATTATGCTCAATTTCATTTAACCATTTTCAAATCAATATATATAGTTTTAAAATTTAGTTTTCTACATAACTATGTCTAGGTTTTAGTTTCACTTATTATTTAAAGACTTGATATCTTCTTTTGAGTGATATCTTATACATCTAGCATGTTTTTATAAAATGTATTGCACAATGTTTTTTAAAACCTTAAACCATATTATAAATACACACACACAACAACTCAGTAAGTTAAGTCCTACATACATTATGTTTTAATTAAATAAGATTTTCAATTGTATATATATAAGTGACTCCTTGCCTATATGAAATAGTTTAGGGGTAAAGTCTTAAAACTATGTTGATAGGCTCCTAAACACTTTTTTCTTATTAAGTTATGTTCTAAAACTATTGTGCTTATTGGAAAATAAATATTTCATGTTAGGGGCTCATATGTAAAACACTAGCCTATTATAAAAAATGATAAAGACTATAGATTGTCTATATTTACCTATTTGTTGAATGTATTTCATAAATTAAGTTGTATAAGGTATGTGTTAATTAAAATCATAAAAAAATATAAATGTAACTTCTATTGTAGTAAATTTACTTTTTTAGACAATTATATGTCTTTATATGCATGAAGATAGATATAATTCAGTAATGTGTACTTATACACTATATAAATTCAATTGAGTATGATAGTTAAATTAAAATTCTTGATTTTTGATGTTACAAGATAGATTCTATAACAATTAAGAGCATCAAATTTTAACTTATCACATATCTTTGTACATCAGATATATATCAAAAAATAAGTGACCAATTAATAAGTGATTGGTCCTAAGAGTAAAATAGTTGAACTATCAAGTCTTCAACTATATATGATATTTAAAAAGAATTAAAACTTTAATATTTATCTGTTTTTAAACTTAAAGTTAAATAAATAATGTGAAATAATGATAATACCGCTCTTAATTTGGCCCTGTAACTCCTTCTATAGCTTCCCTTCTTGTTATCAACTCAATTTTAACTTTTCTCCTTTTCCTGATTATCCTAAATATCCAATTATCCTTAACTTCCTTCCCCTTGTTTTCCATCTCATTATAGTTTCTTTTTGTGCCTGTAACATTGGTTATAGGCTTATCATCTTCAGTCACCATAAATCTGACTTTTTTTACTTTGACAATATTCTGCTGTTGGGGTTTGAACATGAGTTCTGCAGTGTTTTTGGTGCCAGTCATGGTTGCAGCTAACCACTTGGCTACCTATATTTTTACATATAGGAATATTAATTTCATCTATGCATTATGCTCAATTTCATTTAACCATTTTCAAATCAATATATAAAGTTTTAAAATTTAGTTTTCTACATAACTATGTCTAGGTTTTAGTTTCACTTATTATTTAAAGACTTGATATCTTCTTTTGAGTGATATCTTATACATCTAGCATGTTTTTATAAAATGTATTGCACAATGTTTTTTAAAACCTTAAACCATATTATAAATACACACACACAACAACTCACTAAGTTAAGTTCTACATACATTATGTTTTAATTAAATAAGATTTTCAATTGTATATATATAAGTGACTCCTTGCCTATATGAAATAGTTTAGGGGTAAAGTCTTAAAATTATGTTGATAGGCTCCTAAACACTTTTTTCTTATTAAGTTATGTTCTAAAACTATTTTGCTTATTGGAAAATAAATATTTCATGTTAGGGGCTCATATGTAAAACACTAGCCTATTATAAAAAATGATAAAGACTATAGATTGTCTATATTTACCTATTTGTTGAATGTATTTCATAAATTAAGTTGTATAAGGTATGTGTTAATTAAAATCATAAAAAAATATAAATGTAACTTCTATTGTAGTAAATTTACTTTTTTAGACAATTATATGTCTTTATATGCATGAAGATAGATATAATTCAGTAATGTGTACTTATACACTATATAAATTCAATTTAATATGATAGTTAAATTAAAATTCTTGATTTTTGATGTTACAAGATAGATTCTATAACAATTAAGAGCATAAAATTTTAACTTATCACATATCTTTGTACATCAGATATATATCAAAAAATAAGTGACCAATTAATAAGTGATTGGTCCTAAGAGTAAAATAGTTGAACTATCAAGTCTTCAACTATATATGATATTTAAAAAGAATTAAAACTTTAATATTTATCTGTTTTTAAACTTAAAGTTAAATAAATAATGTGAAATAATGATAATACAGCTCTTAATTTGGCCCTGTAACTCCTTCTATAGCTTCCCTTCTTGTTATCAACTCAATTTTAACTTTTCTCCTTTTCCTGATTATCCTAAATATCCAATTATCCTTAACTTCCTTCCCCTTGTTTTCCATCTCATTATAGTTTCTTTTTGTGCCTGTAACATTGGTTATAGGCTTATCATCTTCAGTCACCATAAATCTGACTTTTTTTACTTTGACAATATTCTGCTGTTGGGGTTTGAACATGGGTTCTGCAGTGTTTTTGGTGCCAGTCATGGTTGCAGCTAACCACTTGGCTACCTATATTTTTACATATAGGAATATTAATTTCATCTATGCATTATGCTCAATTTCATTTAACCATTTTCAAATCAATATATAAAGTTTTAAAATTTAGTTTTCTACATAACTATGTCTAGGTTTTAGTTTCACTTATTATTTAAAGACTTGATATCTTCTTTTGAGTGATATCTTATACATCTAGCATGTTTTTATAAAATGTATTGCACAATGTTTTTTAAAACCTTAAACCATATTATAAATACACACATACAACAACTCAGTAAGTTAAGTCCTACATACATTATGTTTTAATTAAATAAGATTTTCAATTGTATATATATAAGTGACTCCTTGCCTATATGAAATAGTTTAGGGGTAAAGTCTTAAAACTATGTTGATAGGCTCCTAAACACTTTTTTCTTATTAAGTTATGTTCTAAAACTATTGTGCTTATTGGAAAATAAATATTTCATGTTAGGGGCTCATATGTAAAACACTAGCCTATTATAAAAAATGATAAAGACTATAGATTGTCTATATTTACCTATTTGTTGAATGTATTTCATAAATTAAGTTGTATAAGGTATGTGTTAATTAAAATCATAAAAAAATATAAATGTAACTTCTATTGTAGTAAATTTACTTTTTTAGACAATTATATGTCTTTATATGCATGAAGATAGATATAATTCAGTAATGTGTACTTATACACTATATAAATTCAATTGAGTATGATAGTTAAATTAAAATTCTTGACTTTTGATGTTACAAGATAGCTTCTATAACAATTAAGAGCATCAAATTTTAACTTATCACATATCTTTGTACATCAGATATATATCAAAAAATAAGTGACCAATTAATAAGTGATTGGTCCTAAGAGTAAAATAGTTGAACTATCAAGTCTTCAACTATATATGATATTTAAAAAGAATTAAAACTTTAATATTTATCTGTTTTTAAACTTAAAGTTAAATAAATAATGTGAAATAATGATAATACCGCTCTTAATTTGGCCCTGTAACTCCTTCTATAGCTTCCCTTCTTGTTATCAACTCAATTTTAACTTTTCTCCTTTTCCTGATTATCCTAAATATCCAATTATCCTTAACTTCCTTCCCCTTGTTTTCCATCTCATTATAGTTTCTTTTTGTGCCTGTAACATTGGTTATAGGCTTATCATCTTCAGTCACCATAAATCTGACTTTTTTTACTTTGACAATATTCTGCTGTTGGGGTTTGAACATGGGTTCTGCAGTGTTTTTGGTGCCAGTCATGGTTGCAGCTAACCACTTGGCTACCTATATTTTTACATATAGGAATATTAATTTCATCTATGCATTATGCTCAATTTCATTTAACCATTTTCAAATCAATATATAAAGTTTTAAAATTTAGTTTTCTACATAACTATGTCTAGGTTTTAGTTTCACTTATTATTTAAAGACTTGATATCTTCTTTTGAGTGATATCTTATACATCTAGCATGTTTTTATAAAATGTATTGCACAATGTTTTTTAAAACCTTAAACCATATTATAAATACACACACACAACAACTCACTAAGTTAAGTTCTACATACATTATGTTTTAATTAAATAAGATTTTCAATTGTATATATATAAGTGACTCCTTGCCTATATGAAATAGTTTAGGGGTAAAGTCTTAAAATTATGTTGATAGGCTCCTAAACACTTTTTTCTTATTAAGTTATATTCTAAAACTATTGTGCTTATTGGAAAATAAATATTTCATGTTAGGGGCTCATATGTAAAACACTAGCCTATTATAAAAAATGATAAAGACTATAGATTGTCTATATTTACCTATTTGTTGAATGTATTTCATAAATTAAGTTGTATAAGGTATGTGTTAATTAAAATCATAAAAAAATATAAATTTAACTTCTATTGTAGTAAATTTACTTTTTTAGACATTTATATGTCTTTATATGCATGAAGATAGATATAATTCAGTAATGTGTACTTATACACTATATAAATTCAATTTAATATGATAGTTAAATTAAAATTCTTGATTTTTGATGTTACAAGATAGATTCTATAACAATTAAGAGCATAAAATTTTAACTTATCACATATCTTTGTACATCAGATATATATCAAAAAATAAGTGACCAATTAATAAGTGATTGGTCCTAAGAGTAAAATAGTTGAACTATCAAGTCTTCAACTATATATGATATTTAAAAAGAATTAAAACTTTAATATTTATCTGTTTTTAAACTTAAAGTTAAATAAATAATGTGAAATAATGATAATACAGCTCTTAATTTGGCCCTGTAACTCCTTCTATAGCTTCCCTTCTTGTTATCAACTCAATTTTAACTTTTCTCCTTTTCCTGATTATCCTAAATATCCAATTATCCTTAACTTCCTTCCCCTTGTTTTCCATCTCATTATAGTTTCTTTTTGTGCCTGTAACATTGGTTATAGGCTTATCATCTTCAGTCACCATAAATCTGACTTTTTTTACTTTGACAATATTCTGCTGTTGGGGTTTGAACATGGGTTCTGCAGTGTTTTTGGTGCCAGTCATGGTTGCAGCTAACCACTTGGCTACCTATATTTTTACATATAGGAATATTAATTTCATCTATGCATTATGCTCAATTTCATTTAACCATTTTCAAATCAATATATAAAGTTTTAAAATTTAGTTTTCTACATAACTATGTCTAGGTTTTAGTTTCACTTATTATTTAAAGACTTGATATCTTCTTTTGAGTGATATCTTATACATCTAGCATGTTTTTATAAAATGTATTGCACAATGTTTTTTAAAACCTTAAACCATATTATAAATACACACATACAACAACTCAGTAAGTTAAGTCCTACATACATTATGTTTTAATTAAATAAGATTTTCAATTGTATATATATAAGTGACTCCTTGCCTATATGAAATAGTTTAGGGGTAAAGTCTTAAAACTATGTTGATAGGCTCCTAAACACTTTTTTCTTATTAAGTTATGTTCTAAAACTATTGTGCTTATTGGAAAATAAATATTTCATGTTAGGGGCTCATATGTAAAACACTAGCCTATTATAAAAAATGATAAAGACTATAGATTGTCTATATTTACCTATTTGTTGAATGTATTTCATAAATTAAGTTGTATAAGGTATGTGTTAATTAAAATCATAAAAAAATATAAATATAACTTCTATTGTAGTAAATTTACTTTTTTAGACAATTATATGTCTTTATATGCATGAAGATAGATATAATTCAGTAATGTGTACTTATACACTATATAAATTCAATTGAGTATGATAGTTAAATTAAAATTCTTGATTTTGGATGTTACAAGATAGATTCTATAACAATTAAGAGCATCAAATTTTAACTTATCACATATCTTTGTACATCAGATATATATCAAAAAATAAGTGACCAATTAATAAGTGATTGGTCCTAAGAGTAAAATAGTTGAACTATCAAGTCTTCAACTATATATGATATTTAAAAAGAATTAAAACTTTAATATTTATCTGTTTTTAAACTTAAAGTTAAATAAATAATGTGAAATAATGATAATACAGCTCTTAATTTGGCCCTGTAACTCCTTCTATAGCTTCCCTTCTTGTTATCAACTCAATTTTAACTTTTCTCCTTTTCCTGATTATCCTAAATATCCAATTATCCTTAACTTCCTTCCCCTTGTTTTCCATCTCATTATAGTTTCTTTTTGTGCCTGTAACATTGGTTATAGGCTTATCATCTTCAGTCACCATAAATCTGACTTTTTTTACTTTGACAATATTCTGCTGTTGGGGTTTGAACATGGGTTCTGCAGTGTTTTTGGTGCCAGTCATGGTTGCAGCTAACCACTTGGCTACCTATATTTTTACATATAGGAATATTAATTTCATCTATGCATTATGCTCAATTTCATTTAACCATTTTCAAATCAATATATAAAGTTTTAAAATTTAGTTTTCTACATAACTATGTCTAGGTTTTAGTTTCACTTATTATTTAAAGACTTGATATCTTCTTTTGAGTGATATCTTATACATCTAGCATGTTTTTATAAAATGTATTGCACAATGTTTTTTAAAACCTTAAACCATATTATAAATACACACATACAACAACTCAGTAAGTTAAGTCCTACATACATTATGTTTTAATTAAATAAGATTTTCAATTGTATATATATAAGTGACTCCTTGCCTATATGAAATAGTTTAGGGGTAAAGTCTTAAAACTATGTTGATAGGCTCCTAAACACTTTTTTCTTATTAAGTTATATTCTAAATTTATTGTGCTTATTGGAAAATAAATATTTCATGTTAGGGGCTCATATGTAAAACACTAGCCTATTATAAAAAATGATAAAGACTATAGATTGTCTATATTTACCTATTTGTTGAATGTATTTCATAAATTAAGTTGTATAAGGTATGTGTTAATTAAAATCATAAAAAAATATAAATGTAACTTCTATTGTAGTAAATTTACTTTTTTAGACAATTATATGTCTTTATATGCATGAAGATAGATATAATTCAGTAATGTGTACTTATACACTATATAAATTCAATTGAGTATGATAGTTAAATTAAAATTCTTGACTTTTGATGTTACAAGATAGCTTCTATAACAATTAAGAGCATCAAATTTTAACTTATCACATATCTTTGTACATCAGATATATATCAAAAAATAAGTGACCAATTAATAAGTGATTGGTCCTAAGAGTAAAATAGTTGAACTATCAAGTCTTCAACTATATATGATATTTAAAAAGAATTAAAACTTTAATATTTATCTGTTTTTAAACTTAAAGTTAAATAAATAATGTGAAATAATGATAATACCGCTCTTAATTTGGCCCTGTAACTCCTTCTATAGCTTCCCTTCTTGTTATCAACTCAATTTTAACTTTTCTCCTTTTCCTGATTATCCTAAATATCCAATTATCCTTAACTTCCTTCCCCTTGTTTTCCATCTCATTATAGTTTCTTTTTGTGCCTGTAACATTGGTTATAGGCTTATCATCTTCAGTCACCATAAATCTGACTTTTTTTACTTTGACAATATTCTGCTGTTGGGGTTTGAACATGGGTTCTGCAGTGTTTTTGGTGCCAGTCATGGTTGCAGCTAACCACTTGGCTACCTATATTTTTACATATAGGAATATTAATTTCATCTATGCATTATGCTCAATTTCATTTAACCATTTTCAAATCAATATATAAAGTTTTAAAATTTAGTTTTCTACATAACTATGTCTAGGTTTTAGTTTCACTTATTATTTAAAGACTTGATATCTTCTTTTGAGTGATATCTTATACATCTAGCATGTTTTTATAAAATGTATTGCACAATGTTTTTTAAAACCTTAAACCATATTATAAATACACACATACAACAACTCAGTAAGTTAAGTCCTACATACATTATGTTTTAATTAAATAAGATTTTCAATTGTATATATATAAGTGACTCCTTGCCTATATGAAATAGTTTAGGGGTAAAGTCTTAAAACTATGTTGATAGGCTCCTAAACACTTTTTTCTTATTAAGTTATATTCTAAAACTATTGTGCTTATTGGAAAATAAATATTTCATGTTAGGGGCTCATATGTAAAACACTAGCCTATTATAAAAAATGATAAAGACTATAGATTGTCTATATTTACCTATTTGTTGAATGTATTTCATAAATTAAGTTGTATAAGGTATGTGTTAATTAAAATCATAAAAAAATATAAATGTAACTTCTATTGTAGTAAATTTACTTTTTTAGACAATTATATGTCTTTATATGCATGAAGATAGATATAATTCAGTAATGTGTACTTATACACTATATAAATTCAATTGAGTATGATAGTTAAATTAAAATTCTTGACTTTTGATGTTACAAGATAGCTTCTATAACAATTAAGAGCATCAAATTTTAACTTATCACATATCTTTGTACATCAGATATATATCAAAAAATAAGTGACCAATTAATAAGTGATTGGTCCTAAGAGTAAAATAGTTGAACTATCAAGTCTTCAACTATATATGATATTTAAAAAGAATTAAAACTTTAATATTTATCTGTTTTTAAACTTAAAGTTAAATAAATAATGTGAAATAATGATAATACCGCTCTTAATTTGGCCCTGTAACTCCTTCTATAGCTTCCCTTCTTGTTATCAACTCAATTTTAACTTTTCTCCTTTTCCTGATTATCCTAAATATCCAATTATCCTTAACTTCCTTCCCCTTGTTTTCCATCTCATTATAGTTTCTTTTTGTGCCTGTAACATTGGTTATAGGCTTATCATCTTCAGTCACCATAAATCTGACTTTTTTTACTTTGACAATATTCTGCTGTTGGGGTTTGAACATGGGTTCTGCAGTGTTTTTGGTGCCAGTCATGGTTGCAGCTAACCACTTGGCTACCTATATTTTTACATATAGGAATATTAATTTCATCTATGCATTATGCTCAATTTCATTTAACCATTTTCAAATCAATATATAAAGTTTTAAAATTTAGTTTTCTACATAACTATGTCTAGGTTTTAGTTTCACTTATTATTTAAAGACTTGATATCTTCTTTTGAGTGATATCTTATACATCTAGCATGTTTTTATAAAATGTATTGCACAATGTTTTTTAAAACCTTAAACCATATTATAAATACACACACACAACAACTCACTAAGTTAAGTTCTACATACATTATGTTTTAATTAAATAAGATTTTCAATTGTATATATATAAGTGACTCCTTGCCTATATGAAATAGTTTAGGGGTAAAGTCTTAAAACTATGTTGATAGGCTCCTAAACACTTTTTTCTTATTAAGTTATGTTCTAAAACTATTGTGCTTATTGGAAAATAAATATTTCATGTTAGGGGCTCATATGTAAAACACTAGCCTATTATAAAAAATGATAAAGACTATAGATTGTCTATATTTACCTATTTGTTGAATGTATTTCATAAATTAAGTTGTATAAGGTATGTGTTAATTAAAATCATAAAAAAATATAAATGTAACTTCTATTGTAGTAAATTTACTTTTTTAGACAATTATATGTCTTTATATGCATGAAGATAGATATAATTCAGTAATGTGTACTTATACACTATATAAATTCAATTGAGTATGATAGTTAAATTAAAATTCTTGATTTTTGATGTTACAAGATAGATTCTATAACAATTAAGAGCATCAAATTTTAACTTATCACATATCTTTGTACATCAGATATATATCAAAAAATAAGTGACCAATTAATAAGTGATTGGTCCTAAGAGTAAAATAGTTGAACTATCAAGTCTTCAACTATATATGATATTTAAAAAGAATTAAAACTTTAATATTTATCTGTTTTTAAACTTAAAGTTAAATAAATAATGTGAAATAATGATAATACAGCTCTTAATTTGGCCCTGTAACTCCTTCTATAGCTTCCCTTCTTGTTATCAACTCAATTTTAACTTTTCTCCTTTTCCTGATTATCCTAAATATCCAATTATCCTTAACTTCCTTCCCCTTGTTTTCCATCTCATTATAGTTTCTTTTTGTGCCTGTAACATTGGTTATAGGCTTATCATCTTCAGTCACCATAAATCTGACTTTTTTTACTTTGACAATATTCTGCTGTTGGGGTTTGAACATGGGTTCTGCAGTGTTTTTGGTGCCAGTCATGGTTGCAGCTAACCACTTGGCTACCTATATTTTTACATATAGGAATATTAATTTCATCTATGCATTATGCTCAATTTCATTTAACCATTTTCAAATCAATATATAAAGTTTTAAAATTTAGTTTTCTACATAAGTATTTCTAGGTTTTAGTTTCACTTATTATTTAAAGACTTGATATCTTCTTTTGAGTGATATCTTATACATCTAGCATGTTTTTATAAAATGTATTGCACAATGTTTTTTAAAACCTTAAACCATATTATAAATACACACATACAACAACTCAGTAAGTTAAGTCCTACATACATTATGTTTTAATTAAATAAGATTTTCAATTGTATATATATAAGTGACTCCTTGCCTATATGAAATAGTTTAGGGGTAAAGTCTTAAAACTATGTTGATAGGCTCCTAAACACTTTTTTCTTATTAAGTTATGTTCTAAAACTATTGTGCTTATTGGAAAATAAATATTTCATGTTAGGGGCTCATATGTAAAACACTAGCCTATTATAAAAAATGATAAAGACTATAGATTGTCTATATTTACCTATTTGTTGAATGTATTTCATAAATTAAGTTGTATAAGGTATGTGTTAATTAAAATCATAAAAAAATATAAATGTAACTTCTATTGTAGTAAATTTACTTTTTTAGACAATTATATGTCTTTATATGCATGAAGATAGATATAATTCAGTAATGTGTACTTATACACTATATAAATTCAATTGAGTATGATAGTTAAATTAAAATTCTTGACTTTTGATGTTACAAGATAGCTTCTATAACAATTAAGAGCATCAAATTTTAACTTATCACATATCTTTGTACATCAGATATATATCAAAAAATAAGTGACCAATTAATAAGTGATTGGTCCTAAGAGTAAAATAGTTGAACTATCAAGTCTTCAACTATATATGATATTTAAAAAGAATTAAAACTTTAATATTTATCTGTTTTTAAACTTAAAGTTAAATAAATAATGTGAAATAATGATAATACCGCTCTTAATTTGGCCCTGTAACTCCTTCTATAGCTTCCCTTCTTGTTATCAACTCAATTTTAACTTTTCTCCTTTTCCTGATTATCCTAAATATCCAATTATCCTTAACTTCCTTCCCCTTGTTTTCCATCTCATTATAGTTTCTTTTTGTGCCTGTAACATTGGTTATAGGCTTATCATCTTCAGTCACCATAAATCTGACTTTTTTTACTTTGACAATATTCTGCTGTTGGGGTTTGAACATGGGTTCTGCAGTGTTTTTGGTGCCAGTCATGGTTGCAGCTAACCACTTGGCTACCTATATTTTTACATATAGGAATATTAATTTCATCTATGCATTATGCTCAATTTCATTTAACCATTTTCAAATCAATATATAAAGTTTTAAAATTTAGTTTTCTACATAACTATGTCTAGGTTTTAGTTTCACTTATTATTTAAAGACTTGATATCTTCTTTTGAGTGATATCTTATACATCTAGCATGTTTTTATAAAATGTATTGCACAATGTTTTTTAAAACCTTAAACCATATTATAAATACACACACACAACAACTCACTAAGTTAAGTTCTACATACATTATGTTTTAATTAAATAAGATTTTCAATTGTATATATATAAGTGACTCCTTGCCTATATGAAATAGTTTAGGGGTAAAGTCTTAAAACTATGTTGATAGGCTCCTAAACACTTTTTTCTTATTAAGTTATGTTCTAAAACTATTGTGCTTATTGGAAAATAAATATTTCATGTTAGGGGCTCATATGTAAAACACTAGCCTATTATAAAAAATGATAAAGACTATAGATTGTCTATATTTACCTATTTGTTGAATGTATTTCATAAATTAAGTTGTATAAGGTATGTGTTAATTAAAATCATAAAAAAATATAAATGTAACTTCTATTGTAGTAAATTTACTTTTTTAGACAATTATATGTCTTTATATGCATGAAGATAGATATAATTCAGTAATGTGTACTTATACACTATATAAATTCAATTGAGTATGATAGTTAAATTAAAATTCTTGATTTTTGATGTTACAAGATAGATTCTATAACAATTAAGAGCATCAAATTTTAACTTATCACATATCTTTGTACATCAGATATATATCAAAAAATAAGTGACCAATTAATAAGTGATTGGTCCTAAGAGTAAAATAGTTGAACTATCAAGTCTTCAACTATATATGATATTTAAAAAGAATTAAAACTTTAATATTTATCTGTTTTTAAACTTAAAGTTAAATAAATAATGTGAAATAATGATAATACAGCTCTTAATTTGGCCCTGTAACTCCTTCTATAGCTTCCCTTCTTGTTATCAACTCAATTTTAACTTTTCTCCTTTTCCTGATTATCCTAAATATCCAATTATCCTTAACTTCCTTCCCCTTGTTTTCCATCTCATTATAGTTTCTTTTTGTGCCTGTAACATTGGTTATAGGCTTATCATCTTCAGTCACCATAAATCTGACTTTTTTTACTTTGACAATATTCTGCTGTTGGGGTTTGAACATGGGTTCTGCAGTGTTTTTGGTGCCAGTCATGGTTGCAGCTAACCACTTGGCTACCTATATTTTTACATATAGGAATATTAATTTCATCTATGCATTATGCTCAATTTCATTTAACCATTTTCAAATCAATATATAAAGTTTTAAAATTTAGTTTTCTACATAAGTATGTCTAGGTTTTAGTTTCACTTATTATTTAAAGACTTGATATCTTCTTTTGAGTGATATCTTATACATCTAGCATGTTTTTATAAAATGTATTGCACAATGTTTTTTAAAACCTTAAACCATATTATAAATACACACATACAACAACTCAGTAAGTTAAGTCCTACATACATTATGTTTTAATTAAATAAGATTTTCAATTGTATATATGTAAGTGACTCCTTGCCTATATGAAATAGTTTAGGGGTAAAGTCTTAAAACTATGTTGATAGGCTCCTAAACACTTTTTTCTTATTAAGTTATGTTCTAAAACTATTTTGCTTATTGGAAAATAAATATTTCATGTTAGGGGCTCATATGTAAAACACTAGCCTATTATAAAAAATGATAAAGACTATAGATTGTCTATATTTACCTATTTGTTGAATGTATTTCATAAATTAAGTTGTATAAGGTATGTGTTAATTAAAATCATAAAAAAATATAAATGTAACTTCTATTGTAGTAAATTTACTTTTTTAGACAATTATATGTCTTTATATGCATGAAGATAGATATAATTCAGTAATGTGTACTTATACACTATATAAATTCAATTGAGTATGATAGTTAAATTAAAATTCATGACTTTTGATGTTACAAGATAGCTTCTATAACAATTAAGAGCATCAAATTTTAACTTATCACATATCTTTGTACATCAGATATATATCAAAAAATAAGTGACCAATTAATAAGTGATTGGTCCTAAGAGTAAAATAGTTGAACTATCAAGTCTTCAACTATATATGATATTTAAAAAGAATTAAAACTTTAATATTTATCTGTTTTTAAACTTAAAGTTAAATAAATAATGTGAAATAATGATAATACCGCTCTTAATTTGGCCCTGTAACTCCTTCTATAGCTTCCCTTCTTGTTATCAACTCAATTTTAACTTTTCTCCTTTTCCTGATTATCCTAAATATCCAATTATCCTTAAATTCCTTCCCCTTGTTTTCCATCTCATTATAGTTTCTTTTTGTGCCTGTAACATTGGTTATAGGCTTATCATCTTCAGTCACCATAAATCTGACTTTTTTTACTTTGACAATATTCTGCTGTTGGGGTTTGAACATGGGTTCTGCAGTGTTTTTGGTGCCAGTCATGGTTGCAGCTAACCACTTGGCTACCTATATTTTTACATATAGGAATATTAATTTCATCTATGCATTATGCTCAATTTCATTTAACCATTTTCAAATCAATATATAAAGTTTTAAAATTTAGTTTTCTACATAACTATGTCTAGGTTTTAGTTTCACTTATTATTTAAAGACTTGATATCTTCTTTTGAGTGATATCTTATACATCTAGCATGTTTTTATAAAATGTATTGCACAATGTTTTTTAAAACCTTAAACCATATTATAAATACACACACACAACAACTCACTAAGTTAAGTTCTACATACATTATGTTTTAATTAAATAAGATTTTCAATTGTATATATATAAGTGACTCCTTGCCTATATGAAATAGTTTAGGGGTAAAGTCTTAAAACTATGTTGATAGGCTCCTAAACACTTTTTTCTTATTAAGTTATGTTCTAAAACTATTGTGCTTATTGGAAAATAAATATTTCATGTTAGGGGCTCATATGTAAAACACTAGCCTATTATAAAAAATGATAAAGACTATAGATTGTCTATATTTACCTATTTGTTGAATGTATTTCATAAATTAAGTTGTATAAGGTATGTGTTAATTAAAATCATAAAAAAATATAAATGTAACTTCTATTGTAGTAAATTTACTTTTTTAGACAATTATATGTCTTTATATGCATGAAGATAGATATAATTCAGTAATGTGTACTTATACACTATATAAATTCAATTGAGTATGATAGTTAAATTAAAATTCTTGATTTTTGATGTTACAAGATAGATTCTATAACAATTAAGAGCATCAAATTTTAACTTATCACATATCTTTGTACATCAGATATATATCAAAAAATAAGTGACCAATTAATAAGTGATTGGTCCTAAGAGTAAAATAGTTGAACTATCAAGTCTTCAACTATATATGATATTTAAAAAGAATTAAAACTTTAATATTTATCTGTTTTTAAACTTAAAGTTAAATAAATAATGTGAAATAATGATAATACAGCTCTTAATTTGGCCCTGTAACTCCTTCTATAGCTTCCCTTCTTGTTATCAACTCAATTTTAACTTTTCTCCTTTTCCTGATTATCCTAAATATCCAATTATCCTTAACTTCCTTCCCCTTGTTTTCCATCTCATTATAGTTTCTTTTTGTGCCTGTAACATTGGTTATAGGCTTATCATCTTCAGTCACCATAAATCTGACTTTTTTTACTTTGACAATATTCTGCTGTTGGGGTTTGAACATGGGTTCTGCAGTGTTTTTGGTGCCAGTCATCGTTGCAGCTAACCACTTGGCTACCTATATTTTTACATATAGGAATATTAATTTCATCTATGCATTATGCTCAATTTCATTTAACCATTTTCAAATCAATATATAAAGTTTTAAAATTTAGTTTTCTACATAACTATGTCTAGGTTTTAGTTTCACTTATTATTTAAAGACTTGATATCTTCTTTTGAGTGATATCTTATACATCTAGCATGTTTTTATAAAATGTATTGCACAATGTTTTTTAAAACCTTAAACCATATTATAAATACACACACACAACAACTCACTAAGTTAAGTTCTACATACATTATGTTTTAATTAAATAAGATTTTCAATTGTATATATATAAGTGACTCCTTGCCTATATGAAATAGTTTAGGGGTAAAGTCTTAAAACTATGTTGATAGGCTCCTAAACACTTTTTTCTTATTAAGTTATGTTCTAAAACTATTGTGCTTATTGGAAAATAAATATTTCATGTTAGGGGCTCATATGTAAAACACTAGCCTATTATAAAAAATGATAAAGACTATAGATTGTCTATATTTACCTATTTGTTGAATGTATTTCATAAATTAAGTTGTATAAGGTATGTGTTAATTAAAATCATAAAAAAATATAAATGTAACTTCTATTGTAGTAAATTTACTTTTTTAGACAATTATATGTCTTTATATGCATGAAGATAGATATAATTCAGTAATGTGTACTTATACACTATATAAATTCAATTGAGTATGATAGTTAAATTAAAATTCTTGATTTTTGATGTTACAAGATAGATTCTATAACAATTAAGAGCATCAAATTTTAACTTATCACATATCTTTGTACATCAGATATATATCAAAAAATAAGTGACCAATTAATAAGTGATTGGTCCTAAGAGTAAAATAGTTGAACTATCAAGTCTTCAACTATATATGATATTTAAAAAGAATTAAAACTTTAATATTTATCTGTTTTTAAACTTAAAGTTAAATAAATAATGTGAAATAATGATAATACAGCTCTTAATTTGGCCCTGTAACTCCTTCTATAGCTTCCCTTCTTGTTATCAACTCAATTTTAACTTTTCTCCTTTTCCTGATTATCCTAAATATCCAATTATCCTTAACTTCCTTCCCCTTGTTTTCCATCTCATTATAGTTTCTTTTTGTGCCTGTAACATTGGTTATAGGCTTATCATCTTCAGTCACCATAAATCTGACTTTTTTTACTTTGACAATATTCTGCTGTTGGGGTTTGAACATGGGTTCTGCAGTGTTTTTGGTGCCAGTCATGGTTGCAGCTAACCACTTGGCTACCTATATTTTTACATATAGGAATATTAATTTCATCTATGCATTATGCTCAATTTCATTTAACCATTTTCAAATCAATATATAAAGTTTTAAAATTTAGTTTTCTACATAACTATGTCTAGGTTTTAGTTTCACTTATTATTTAAAGACTTGATATCTTCTTTTGAGTGATATCTTATACATCTAGCATGTTTTTATAAAATGTATTGCACAATGTTTTTTAAAACCTTAAACCATATTATAAATACACACATACAACAACTCAGTAAGTTAAGTTCTACATACATTATGTTTTAATTAAATAAGATTTTCAATTGTATATATATAAGTGACTCCTTGCCTATATGAAATAGTTTAGGGGTAAAGTCTTAAAACTATGTTGATAGGCTCCTAAACACTTTTTTCTTATTAAGTTATGTTCTAAAACTATTGTGCTTATTGGAAAATAAATATTTCATGTTAGGGGCTCATATGTAAAACACTAGCCTATTATAAAAAATGATAAAGACTATAGATTGTCTATATTTACCTATTTGTTGAATGTATTTCATAAATTAAGTTGTATAAGGTATGTGTTAATTAAAATCATAAAAAAATATAAATGTAACTTCTATTGTAGTAAATTTACTTTTTTAGACAATTATATGTCTTTATATGCATGAAGATAGATATAATTCAGTAATGTGTACTTATACACTATATAAATTCAATTGAGTATGATAGTTAAATTAAAATTCTTGATTTTTGATGTTACAAGATAGATTCTATAACAATTAAGAGCATCAAATTTTAACTTATCACATATCTTTGTACATCAGATATATATCAAAAAATAAGTGACCAATTAATAAGTGATTGGTCCTAAGAGTAAAATAGTTGAACTATCAAGTCTTCAACTATATATGATATTTAAAAAGAATTAAAACTTTAATATTTATCTGTTTTTAAACTTAAAGTTAAATAAATAATGTGAAATAATGATAATACAGCTCTTAATTTGGCCCTGTAACTCCTTCTATAGCTTCCCTTCTTGTTATCAACTCAATTTTAACTTTTCTCCTTTTCCTGATTATCCTAAATATCCAATTATCCTTAACTTCCTTCCCCTTGTTTTCCATCTCATTATAGTTTCTTTTTGTGCCTGTAACATTGGTTATAGGCTTATCATCTTCAGTCACCATAAATCTGACTTTTTTTACTTTGACAATATTCTGCTGTTGGGGTTTGAACATGGGTTCTGCAGTGTTTTTGGTGCCAGTCATGGTTGCAGCTAACCACTTGGCTACCTATATTTTTACATATAGGAATATTAATTTCATCTATGCATTATGCTCAATTTCATTTAACCATTTTCAAATCAATATATAAAGTTTTAAAATTTAGTTTTCTACATAAGTATGTCTAGGTTTTAGTTTCACTTATTATTTAAAGACTTGATATCTTCTTTTGAGTGATATCTTATACATCTAGCATGTTTTTATAAAATGTATTGCACAATGTTTTTTAAAACCTTAAACCATATTATAAATACACACATACAACAACTCAGTAAGTTAAGTCCTACATACATTATGTTTTAATTAAATAAGATTTTCAATTGTATATATATAAGTGACTCCTTGCCTATATGAAATAGTTTAGGGGTAAAGTCTTAAAACTATGTTGATAGGCTCCTAAACACTTTTTTCTTATTAAGTTATGTTCTAAAACTATTGTGCTTATTGGAAAATAAATATTTCATGTTAGGGGCTCATATGTAAAACACTAGCCTATTATAAAAAATGATAAAGACTATAGATTGTCTATATTTACCTATTTGTTGAATGTATTTCATAAATTAAGTTGTATAAGGTATGTGTTAATTAAAATCATAAAAAAATATAAATGTAACTTCTATTGTAGTAAATTTACTTTTTTAGACAATTATATGTCTTTATATGCATGAAGATAGATATAATTCAGTAATGTGTACTTATACACTATATAAATTCAATTGAGTATGATAGTTAAATTAAAATTCTTGACTTTTGATGTTACAAGATAGCTTCTATAACAATTAAGAGCATCAAATTTTAACTTATCACATATCTTTGTACATCAGATATATATCAAAAAATAAGTGACCAATTAATAAGTGATTGGTCCTAAGAGTAAAATAGTTGAACTATCAAGTCTTCAACTATATATGATATTTAAAAAGAATTAAAACTTTAATATTTATCTGTTTTTAAACTTAAAGTTAAATAAATAATGTGAAATAATGATAATACAGCTCTTAATTTGGCCCTGTAACTCCTTCTATAGCTTCCCTTCTTGTTATCAACTCAATTTTAACTTTTCTCCTTTTCCTGATTATCCTAAATATCCAATTATCCTTAACTTCCTTCCCCTTGTTTTCCATCTCATTATAGTTTCTTTTTGTGCCTGTAACATTGGTTATAGGCTTATCATCTTCAGTCACCATAAATCTGACTTTTTTTACTTTGACAATATTCTGCTGTTGGGGTTTGAACATGGGTTCTGCAGTGTTTTTGGTGCCAGTCATGGTTGCAGCTAACCACTTGGCTACCTATATTTTTACATATAGGAATATTAATTTCATCTATGCATTATGCTCAATTTCATTTAACCATTTTCAAATCAATATATAAAGTTTTAAAATTTAGTTTTCTACATAACTATGTCTAGGTTTTAGTTTCACTTATTATTTAAAGACTTGATATCTTCTTTTGAGTGATATCTTATACATCTAGCATGTTTTTATAAAATGTATTGCACAATGTTTTTTAAAACCTTAAACCATATTATAAATACACACACACAACAACTCACTAAGTTAAGTTCTACATACATTATGTTTTAATTAAATAAGATTTTCAATTGTATATATATAAGTGACTCCTTGCCTATATGAAATAGTTTAGGGGTAAAGTCTTAAAACTATGTTGATAGGCTCCTAAACACTTTTTTCTTATTAAGTTATGTTCTAAAACTATTGTGCTTATTGGAAAATAAATATTTCATGTTAGGGGCTCATATGTAAAACACTAGCCTATTATAAAAAATGATAAAGACTATAGATTGTCTATATTTACCTATTTGTTGAATGTATTTCATAAATTAAGTTGTATAAGGTATGTGTTAATTAAAATCATAAAAAAATATAAATGTAACTTCTATTGTAGTAAATTTACTTTTTTAGACAATTATATGTCTTTATATGCATGAAGATAGATATAATTCAGTAATGTGTACTTATACACTATATAAATTCAATTGAGTATGATAGTTAAATTAAAATTCTTGATTTTTGATGTTACAAGATAGATTCTATAACAATTAAGAGCATCAAATTTTAACTTATCACATATCTTTGTACATCAGATATATATCAAAAAATAAGTGACCAATTAATAAGTGATTGGTCCTAAGAGTAAAATAGTTGAACTATCAAGTCTTCAACTATATATGATATTTAAAAAGAATTAAAACTTTAATATTTATCTGTTTTTAAACTTAAAGTTAAATAAATAATGTGAAATAATGATAATACAGCTCTTAATTTGGCCCTGTAACTCCTTCTATAGCTTCCCTTCTTGTTATCAACTCAATTTTAACTTTTCTCCTTTTCCTGATTATCCTAAATATCCAATTATCCTTAACTTCCTTCCCCTTGTTTTCCATCTCATTATAGTTTCTTTTTGTGCCTGTAACATTGGTTATAGGCTTATCATCTTCAGTCACCATAAATCTGACTTTTTTTACTTTGACAATATTCTGCTGTTGGGGTTTGAACATGGGTTCTGCAGTGTTTTTGGTGCCAGTCATGGTTGCAGCTAACCACTTGGCTACCTATATTTTTACATATAGGAATATTAATTTCATCTATGCATTATGCTCAATTTCATTTAACCATTTTCAAATCAATATATAAAGTTTTAAAATTTAGTTTTCTACATAACTATGTCTAGGTTTTAGTTTCACTTATTATTTAAAGACTTGATATCTTCTTTTGAGTGATATCTTATACATCTAGCATGTTTTTATAAAATGTATTGCACAATTTTTTTTAAAACCTTAAACCATATTATAAATACACACATACAACAACTCAGTAAGTTAAGTTCTACATACATTATGTTTTAATTAAATAAGATTTTCAATTGTATATATATAAGTGACTCCTTGCCTATATGAAATAGTTTAGGGGTAAAGTCTTAAAACTATGTTGATAGGCTCCTAAACACTTTTTTCTTATTAAGTTATGTTCTAAAACTATTGTGCTTATTGGAAAATAAATATTTCATGTTAGGGGCTCATATGTAAAACACTAGCCTATTATAAAAAATGATAAAGACTATAGATTGTCTATATTTACCTATTTGTTGAATGTATTTCATAAATTAAGTTGTATAAGGTATGTGTTAATTAAAATCATAAAAAAATATAAATGTAACTTCTATTGTAGTAAATTTACTTTTTTAGACAATTATATGTCTTTATATGCATGAAGATAGATATAATTCAGTAATGTGTACTTATACACTATATAAATTCAATTGAGTATGATAGTTAAATTAAAATTCTTGACTTTTGATGTTACAAGATAGCTTCTATAACAATTAAGAGCATCAAATTTTAACTTATCACATATCTTTGTACATCAGATATATATCAAAAAATAAGTGACCAATTAATAAGTGATTGGTCCTAAGAGTAAAATAGTTGAACTATCAAGTCTTCAACTATATATGATATTTAAAAAGAATTAAAACTTTAATATTTATCTGTTTTTAAACTTAAAGTTAAATAAATAATGTGAAATAATGATAATACCGCTCTTAATTTGGCCCTGTAACTCCTTCTATAGCTTCCCTTCTTGTTATCAACTCAATTTTAACTTTTCTCCTTTTCCTGATTATCCTAAATATCCAATTATCCTTAACTTCCTTCCCCTTGTTTTCCATCTCATTATAGTTTCTTTTTGTGCCTGTAACATTGGTTATAGGCTTATCATCTTCAGTCACCATAAATCTGACTTTTTTTACTTTGACAATATTCTGCTGTTGGGGTTTGAACATGGGTTCTGCAGTGTTTTTGGTGCCAGTCATGGTTGCAGCTAACCACTTGGCTACCTATATTTTTACATATAGGAATATTAATTTCATCTATGCATTATGCTCAATTTCATTTAACCATTTTCAAATCAATATATAAAGTTTTAAAATTTAGTTTTCTACATAACTATGTCTAGGTTTTAGTTTCACTTATTATTTAAAGACTTGATATCTTCTTTTGAGTGATATCTTATACATCTAGCATGTTTTTATAAAATGTATTGCACAATGTTTTTTAAAACCTTAAACCATATTATAAATACACACACACAACAACTCACTAAGTTAAGTTCTACATACATTATGTTTTAATTAAATAAGATTTTCAATTGTATATATATAAGTGACTCCTTGCCTATATGAAATAGTTTAGGGGTAAAGTCTTAAAACTATGTTGATAGGCTCCTAAACACTTTTTTCTTATTAAGTTATGTTCTAAAACTATTGTGCTTATTGGAAAATAAATATTTCATGTTAGGGGCTCATATGTAAAACACTAGCCTATTATAAAAAATGATAAAGACTATAGATTGTCTATATTTACCTATTTGTTGAATGTATTTCATAAATTAAGTTGTATAAGGTATGTGTTAATTAAAATCATAAAAAAATATAAATGTAACTTCTATTGTAGTAAATTTACTTTTTTAGACAATTATATGTCTTTATATGCATGAAGATAGATATAATTCAGTAATGTGTACTTATACACTATATAAATTCAATTGAGTATGATAGTTAAATTAAAATTCTTGATTTTTGATGTTACAAGATAGATTCTATAACAATTAAGAGCATCAAATTTTAACTTATCACATATCTTTGTACATCAGATATATATCAAAAAATAAGTGACCAATTAATAAGTGATTGGTCCTAAGAGTAAAATAGTTGAACTATCATGTCTTCAACTATATATGATATTTAAAAAGAATTAAAACTTTAATATTTATCTGTTTTTAAACTTAAAGTTAAATAAATAATGTGAAATAATGATAATACCGCTCTTAATTTGGCCCTGTAACTCCTTCTATAGCTTCCCTTCTTGTTATCAACTCAATTTTAACTTTTCTCCTTTTCCTGATTATCCTAAATATCCAATTATCCTTAACTTCCTTCCCCTTGTTTTCCATCTCATTATAGTTTCTTTTTGTGCCTGTAACATTGGTTATAGGCTTATCATCTTCAGTCACCATAAATCTGACTTTTTTTACTTTGACAATATTCTGCTGTTGGGGTTTGAACATGGGTTCTGCAGTGTTTTTGGTGCCAGTCATGGTTGCAGCTAACCACTTGGCTACCTATATTTTTACATATAGGAAGATTAATTTCATGTATGCATTATGCTCAATTTAATTTAACCATTTTCAAATCAATATATAAAGTTTTAAAATTTAGTTTTCTACATAACAATGTCTAGGTTTTAGTTTCACTTATTATTTAAAGACTTGATATCTTCTTTTGAGTGATATCTTATACATCTAGCATGTTTTTATAAAATGTATTGCATAATGTTTTTAAAACCTTAAACCATATTATAAATACACACATACAACAACTCACTAAGTTAAGTCCAACATACATTATGTTTTAATTAAATAAGATTTTCAATTGTATATATATAAGTGACTCCTTGCCTATATGAAATAGTTTAGGGGTAAAGTCTTAAAACTATGTTGATAGGCTCCTAAACACTTTTTTCTTATTAAGTTATGTTCTAAAACTATTGTGCTTATTGGAAAATAAATATTTCATGTTAGGGGCTCATATGTAAAACACTAGCCTATTATAAAAAATGATAAAGACTATAGATTGTCTATATTTACCTATTTGTTGAATGTATTTCATAAATTAAGTTGTATAAGGTATGTGTTAATTAAAATCATAAAAAAATATAAATGTAACTTCTATTGTAGTAAATTTACTTTTTTAGACAATTATATGTCTTTATATGCATGAAGATAGATATAATTCAGTAATGTGTACTTATACACTATATAAATTCAATTGAGTATGATAGTTAAATTAAAATTCTTGACTTTTGATGTTACAAGATAGCTTCTATAACAATTAAGAGCATCAAATTTTAACTTATCACATATCTTTGTACATCAGATATATATCAAAAAATAAGTGACCAATTAATAAGTGATTGGTCCTAAGAGTAAAATAGTTGAACTATCAAGTCTTCAACTATATATGATATTTAAAAAGAATTAAAACATTAATATTTATCTGTTTTTAAACTTAAAGTTAAATAAATAATGTGAAATAATGATAATACCGCTCTTAATTTGGCCCTGTAACTCCTTCTATAGCTTCCCTTCTTGTTATCAACTCAATTTTAACTTTTCTCCTTTTCCTGATTATCCTAAATATCCAATTATCCTTAACTTCCTTCCCCTTGTTTTCCATCTCATTATAGTTTCTTTTTGTGCCTGTAACATTGGTTATAGGCTTATCATCTTCAGTCACCATAAATCTGACTTTTTTTACTTTGACAATATTCTGCTGTTGGGGTTTGAACATGGGTTCTGCAGTGTTTTTGGTGCCAGTCATGGTTGCAGCTAACCACTTGGCTACCTATATTTTTACATATAGGAATATTAATTTCATCTATGCATTATGCTCAATTTCATTTAACCATTTTCAAATCAATATATAAAGTTTTAAAATTTAGTTTTCTACATAACTATGTCTAGGTTTTAGTTTCACTTATTATTTAAAGACTTGATATCTTCTTTTGAGTGATATCTTATACATCTAGCATGTTTTTATAAAATGTATTGCACAATGTTTTTTAAAACCTTAAACCATATTATAAATACACACACACAACAACTCACTAAGTTAAGTTCTACATACATTATGTTTTAATTAAATAAGATTTTCAATTGTATATATATAAGTGACTCCTTGCCTATATGAAATAGTTTAGGGGTAAAGTCTTAAAACTATGTTGATAGGCTCCTAAACACTTTTTTCTTATTAAGTTATGTTCTAAAACTATTGTGCTTATTGGAAAATAAATATTTCATGTTAGGGGCTCATATGTAAAACACTAGCCTATTATAAAAAATGATAAAGACTATAGATTGTCTATATTTACCTATTTGTTGAATGTATTTCATAAATTAAGTTGTATAAGGTATGTGTTAATTAAAATCATAAAAAAATATAAATGTAACTTCTATTGTAGTAAATTTACTTTTTTAGACAATTATATGTCTTTATATGCATGAAGATAGATATAATTCAGTAATGTGTACTTATACACTATATAAATTCAATTGAGTATGATAGTTAAATTAAAATTCTTGATTTTTGATGTTACAAGATAGATTCTATAACAATTAAGAGCATCAAATTTTAACTTATCACATATCTTTGTACATCAGATATATATCAAAAAATAAGTGACCAATTAATAAGTGATTGGTCCTAAGAGTAAAATAGTTGAACTATCAAGTCTTCAACTATATATGATATTTAAAAAGAATTAAAACTTTAATATTTATCTGTTTTTAAACTTAAAGTTAAATAAATAATGTGAAATAATGATAATACAGCTCTTAATTTGGCCCTGTAACTCCTTCTATAGCTTCCCTTCTTGTTATCAACTCAATTTTAACTTTTCTCCTTTTCCTGATTATCCTAAATATCCAATTATCCTTAACTTCCTTCCCCTTGTTTTCCATCTCATTATAGTTTCTTTTTGTGCCTGTAACATTGGTTATAGGCTTATCATCTTCAGTCACCATAAATCTGACTTTTTTTACTTTGACAATATTCTGCTGTTGGGGTTTGAACATGGGTTCTGCAGTGTTTTTGGTGCCAGTCATGGTTGCAGCTAACCACTTGGCTACCTATATTTTTACATATAGGAATATTAATTTCATCTATGCATTATGCTCAATTTCATTTAACCATTTTCAAATCAATATATAAAGTTTTAAAATTTAGTTTTCTACATAACTATGTCTAGGTTTTAGTTTCACTTATTATTTAAAGACTTGATATCTTCTTTTGAGTGATATCTTATACATCTAGCATGTTTTTATAAAATGTATTGCACAATGTTTTTTAAAACCTTAAACCATATTATAAATACACACATACAACAACTCAGTAAGTTAAGTTCTACATACATTATGTTTTAATTAAATAAGATTTTCAATTGTATATATATAAGTGACTCCTTGCCTATATGAAATAGTTTAGGGGTAAAGTCTTAAAACTATGTTGATAGGCTCCTAAACACTTTTTTCTTATTAAGTTATGTTCTAAAACTATTGTGCTTATTGGAAAATAAATATTTCATGTTAGGGGCTCATATGTAAAACACTAGCCTATTATAAAAAATGATAAAGACTATAGATTGTCTATATTTACCTATTTGTTGAATGTATTTCATAAATTAAGTTGTATAAGGTATGTGTTAATTAAAATCATAAAAAAATATAAATGTAACTTCTATTGTAGTAAATTTACTTTTTTAGACAATTATATGTCTTTATATGCATGAAGATAGATATAATTCAGTAATGTGTACTTATACACTATATAAATTCAATTGAGTATGATAGTTAAATTAAAATTCTTGACTTTTGATGTTACAAGATAGCTTCTATAACAATTAAGAGCATCAAATTTTAACTTATCACATATCTTTGTACATCAGATATATATCAAAAAATAAGTGACCAATTAATAAGTGATTGGTCCTAAGAGTAAAATAGTTGAACTATCAAGTCTTCAACTATATATGATATTTAAAAAGAATTAAAACTTTAATATTTATCTGTTTTTAAACTTAAAGTTAAATAAATAATGTGAAATAATGATAATACCGCTCTTAATTTGGCCCTGTAACTCCTTCTATAGCTTCCCTTCTTGTTATCAACTCAATTTTAACTTTTCTCCTTTTCCTGATTATCCTAAATATCCAATTATCCTTAACTTCCTTCCCCTTGTTTTCCATCTCATTATAGTTTCTTTTTGTGCCTGTAACATTGGTTATAGGCTTATCATCTTCAGTCACCATAAATCTGACTTTTTTTACTTTGACAATATTCTGCTGTTGGGGTTTGAACATGGGTTCTGCAGTGTTTTTGGTGCCAGTCATGGTTGCAGCTAACCACTTGGCTACCTATATTTTTACATATAGGAATATTAATTTCATCTATGCATTATGCTCAATTTCATTTAACCATTTTCAAATCAATATATAAAGTTTTAAAATTTAGTTTTCTACATAACTATGTCTAGGTTTTAGTTTCACTTATTATTTAAAGACTTGATATCTTCTTTTGAGTGATATCTTATACATCTAGCATGTTTTTATAAAATGTATTGCACAATGTTTTTTAAAACCTTAAACCATATTATAAATACACACACACAACAACTCACTAAGTTAAGTTCTACATACATTATGTTTTAATTAAATAAGATTTTCAATTGTATATATATAAGTGACTCCTTGCCTATATGAAATAGTTTAGGGGTAAAGTCTTAAAACTATGTTGATAGGCTCCTAAACACTTTTTTCTTATTAAGTTATGTTCTAAAACTATTGTGCTTATTGGAAAATAAATATTTCATGTTAGGGGCTCATATGTAAAACACTAGCCTATTATAAAAAATGATAAAGACTATAGATTGTCTATATTTACCTATTTGTTGAATGTATTTCATAAATTAAGTTGTATAAGGTATGTGTTAATTAAAATCATAAAAAAATATAAATGTAACTTCTATTGTAGTAAATTTACTTTTTTAGACAATTATATGTCTTTATATGCATGAAGATAGATATAATTCAGTAATGTGTACTTATACACTATATAAATTCAATTGAGTATGATAGTTAAATTAAAATTCTTGATTTTTGATGTTACAAGATAGATTCTATAACAATTAAGAGCATCAAATTTTAACTTATCACATATCTTTGTACATCAGATATATATCAAAAAATAAGTGACCAATTAATAAGTGATTGGTCCTAAGAGTAAAATAGTTGAACTATCAAGTCTTCAACTATATATGATATTTAAAAAGAATTAAAACTTTAATATTTATCTGTTTTTAAACTTAAAGTTAAATAAATAATGTGAAATAATGATAATACAGCTCTTAATTTGGCCCTGTAACTCCTTCTATAGCTTCCCTTCTTGTTATCAACTCAATTTTAACTTTTCTCCTTTTCCTGATTATCCTAAATATCCAATTATCCTTAACTTCCTTCCCCTTGTTTTCCATCTCATTATAGTTTCTTTTTGTGCCTGTAACATTGGTTATAGGCTTATCATCTTCAGTCACCATAAATCTGACTTTTTTTACTTTGACAATATTCTGCTGTTGGGGTTTGAACATGGGTTCTGCAGTGTTTTTGGTGCCAGTCATGGTTGCAGCTAACCACTTGGCTACCTATATTTTTACATATAGGAATATTAATTTCATCTATGCATTATGCTCAATTTCATTTAACCATTTTCAAATCAATATATAAAGTTTTAAAATTTAGTTTTCTACATAAGTATGTCTAGGTTTTAGTTTCACTTATTATTTAAAGACTTGATATCTTCTTTTGAGTGATATCTTATACATCTAGCATGTTTTTATAAAATGTATTGCACAATGTTTTTTAAAACCTTAAACCATATTATAAATACACACATACAACAACTCAGTAAGTTAAGTCCTACATACATTATGTTTTAATTAAATAAGATTTTCAATTGTATATATGTAAGTGACTCCTTGCCTATATGAAATAGTTTAGGGGTAAAGTCTTAAAACTATGTTGATAGGCTCCTAAACACTTTTTTCTTATTAAGTTATGTTCTAAAACTATTTTGCTTATTGGAAAATAAATATTTCATGTTAGGGGCTCATATGTAAAACACTAGCCTATTATAAAAAATGATAAAGACTATAGATTGTCTATATTTACCTATTTGTTGAATGTATTTCATAAATTAAGTTGTATAAGGTATGTGTTAATTAAAATCATAAAAAAATATAAATGTAACTTCTATTGTAGTAAATTTACTTTTTTAGACAATTATATGTCTTTATATGCATGAAGATAGATATAATTCAGTAATGTGTACTTATACACTATATAAATTCAATTGAGTATGATAGTTAAATTAAAATTCATGACTTTTGATGTTACAAGATAGCTTCTATAACAATTAAGAGCATCAAATTTTAACTTATCACATATCTTTGTACATCAGATATATATCAAAAAATAAGTGACCAATTAATAAGTGATTGGTCCTAAGAGTAAAATAGTTGAACTATCAAGTCTTCAACTATATATGATATTTAAAAAGAATTAAAACATTAATATTTATCTGTTTTTAAACTTAAAGTTAAATAAATAATGTGAAATAATGATAATACCGCTCTTAATTTGGCCCTGTAACTCCTTCTATAGCTTCCCTTCTTGTTATCAACTCAATTTTAACTTTTCTCCTTTTCCTGATTATCCTAAATATCCAATTATCCTTAAATTCCTTCCCCTTGTTTTCCATCTCATTATAGTTTCTTTTTGTGCCTGTAACATTGGTTATAGGCTTATCATCTTCAGTCACCATAAATCTGACTTTTTTTACTTTGACAATATTCTGCTGTTGGGGTTTGAACATGGGTTCTGCAGTGTTTTTGGTGCCAGTCATGGTTGCAGCTAACCACTTGGCTACCTATATTTTTACATATAGGAATATTAATTTCATCTATGCATTATGCTCAATTTCATTTAACCATTTTCAAATCAATATATAAAGTTTTAAAATTTAGTTTTCTACATAACTATGTCTAGGTTTTAGTTTCACTTATTATTTAAAGACTTGATATCTTCTTTTGAGTGATATCTTATACATCTAGCATGTTTTTATAAAATGTATTGCACAATGTTTTTTAAAACCTTAAACCATATTATAAATACACACACACAACAACTCACTAAGTTAAGTTCTACATACATTATGTTTTAATTAAATAAGATTTTCAATTGTATATATATAAGTGACTCCTTGCCTATATGAAATAGTTTAGGGGTAAAGTCTTAAAACTATGTTGATAGGCTCCTAAACACTTTTTTCTTATTAAGTTATGTTCTAAAACTATTGTGCTTATTGGAAAATAAATATTTCATGTTAGGGGCTCATATGTAAAACACTAGCCTATTATAAAAAATGATAAAGACTATAGATTGTCTATATTTACCTATTTGTTGAATGTATTTCATAAATTAAGTTGTATAAGGTATGTGTTAATTAAAATCATAAAAAAATATAAATGTAACTTCTATTGTAGTAAATTTACTTTTTTAGACAATTATATGTCTTTATATGCATGAAGATAGATATAATTCAGTAATGTGTACTTATACACTATATAAATTCAATTGAGTATGATAGTTAAATTAAAATTCTTGATTTTTGATGTTACAAGATAGATTCTATAACAATTAAGAGCATCAAATTTTAACTTATCACATATCTTTGTACATCAGATATATATCAAAAAATAAGTGACCAATTAATAAGTGATTGGTCCTAAGAGTAAAATAGTTGAACTATCAAGTCTTCAACTATATATGATATTTAAAAAGAATTAAAACTTTAATATTTATCTGTTTTTAAACTTAAAGTTAAATAAATAATGTGAAATAATGATAATACAGCTCTTAATTTGGCCCTGTAACTCCTTCTATAGCTTCCCTTCTTGTTATCAACTCAATTTTAACTTTTCTCCTTTTCCTGATTATCCTAAATATCCAATTATCCTTAACTTCCTTCCCCTTGTTTTCCATCTCATTATAGTTTCTTTTTGTGCCTGTAACATTGGTTATAGGCTTATCATCTTCAGTCACCATAAATCTGACTTTTTTTACTTTGACAATATTCTGCTGTTGGGGTTTGAACATGGGTTCTGCAGTGTTTTTGGTGCCAGTCATGGTTGCAGCTAACCACTTGGCTACCTATATTTTTACATATAGGAATATTAATTTCATCTATGCATTATGCTCAATTTCATTTAACCATTTTCAAATCAATATATAAAGTTTTAAAATTTAGTTTTCTACATAACTATGTCTAGGTTTTAGTTTCACTTATTATTTAAAGACTTGATATCTTCTTTTGAGTGATATCTTATACATCTAGCATGTTTTTATAAAATGTATTGCACAATGTTTTTTAAAACCTTAAACCATATTATAAATACACACACACAACAACTCACTAAGTTAAGTTCTACATACATTATGTTTTAATTAAATAAGATTTTCAATTGTATATATATAAGTGACTCCTTGCCTATATGAAATAGTTTAGGGGTAAAGTCTTAAAACTATGTTGATAGGCTCCTAAACACTTTTTTCTTATTAAGTTATGTTCTAAAACTATTGTGCTTATTGGAAAATAAATATTTCATGTTAGGGGCTCATATGTAAAACACTAGCCTATTATAAAAAATGATAAAGACTATAGATTGTCTATATTTACCTATTTGTTGAATGTATTTCATAAATTAAGTTGTATAAGGTATGTGTTAATTAAAATCATAAAAAAATATAAATGTAACTTCTATTGTAGTAAATTTACTTTTTTAGACAATTATATGTCTTTATATGCATGAAGATAGATATAATTCAGTAATGTGTACTTATACACTATATAAATTCAATTGAGTATGATAGTTAAATTAAAATTCTTGATTTTTGATGTTACAAGATAGATTCTATAACAATTAAGAGCATCAAATTTTAACTTATCACATATCTTTGTACATCAGATATATATCAAAAAATAAGTGACCAATTAATAAGTGATTGGTCCTAAGAGTAAAATAGTTGAACTATCAAGTCTTCAACTATATATGATATTTAAAAAGAATTAAAACTTTAATATTTATCTGTTTTTAAACTTAAAGTTAAATAAATAATGTGAAATAATGATAATACAGCTCTTAATTTGGCCCTGTAACTCCTTCTATAGCTTCCCTTCTTGTTATCAACTCAATTTTAACTTTTCTCCTTTTCCTGATTATCCTAAATATCCAATTATCCTTAACTTCCTTCCCCTTGTTTTCCATCTCATTATAGTTTCTTTTTGTGCCTGTAACATTGGTTATAGGCTTATCATCTTCAGTCACCATAAATCTGACTTTTTTTACTTTGACAATATTCTGCTGTTGGGGTTTGAACATGGGTTCTGCAGTGTTTTTGGTGCCAGTCATGGTTGCAGCTAACCACTTGGCTACCTATATTTTTACATATAGGAATATTAATTTCATCTATGCATTATGCTCAATTTCATTTAACCATTTTCAAATCAATATATAAAGTTTTAAAATTTAGTTTTCTACATAACTATGTCTAGGTTTTAGTTTCACTTATTATTTAAAGACTTGATATCTTCTTTTGAGTGATATCTTATACATCTAGCATGTTTTTATAAAATGTATTGCACAATGTTTTTTAAAACCTTAAACCATATTATAAATACACACATACAACAACTCAGTAAGTTAAGTTCTACATACATTATGTTTTAATTAAATAAGATTTTCAATTGTATATATATAAGTGACTCCTTGCCTATATGAAATAGTTTAGGGGTAAAGTCTTAAAACTATGTTGATAGGCTCCTAAACACTTTTTTCTTATTAAGTTATGTTCTAAAACTATTGTGCTTATTGGAAAATAAATATTTCATGTTAGGGGCTCATATGTAAAACACTAGCCTATTATAAAAAATGATAAAGACTATAGATTGTCTATATTTACCTATTTGTTGAATGTATTTCATAAATTAAGTTGTATAAGGTATGTGTTAATTAAAATCATAAAAAAATATAAATGTAACTTCTATTGTAGTAAATTTACTTTTTTAGACAATTATATGTCTTTATATGCATGAAGATAGATATAATTCAGTAATGTGTACTTATACACTATATAAATTCAATTGAGTATGATAGTTAAATTAAAATTCTTGATTTTTGATGTTACAAGATAGATTCTATAACAATTAAGAGCATCAAATTTTAACTTATCACATATCTTTGTACATCAGATATATATCAAAAAATAAGTGACCAATTAATAAGTGATTGGTCCTAAGAGTAAAATAGTTGAACTATCAAGTCTTCAACTATATATGATATTTAAAAAGAATTAAAACTTTAATATTTATCTGTTTTTAAACTTAAAGTTAAATAAATAATGTGAAATAATGATAATACAGCTCTTAATTTGGCCCTGTAACTCCTTCTATAGCTTCCCTTCTTGTTATCAACTCAATTTTAACTTTTCTCCTTTTCCTGATTATCCTAAATATCCAATTATCCTTAACTTCCTTCCCCTTGTTTTCCATCTCATTATAGTTTCTTTTTGTGCCTGTAACATTGGTTATAGGCTTATCATCTTCAGTCACCATAAATCTGACTTTTTTTACTTTGACAATATTCTGCTGTTGGGGTTTGAACATGGGTTCTGCAGTGTTTTTGGTGCCAGTCATGGTTGCAGCTAACCACTTGGCTACCTATATTTTTACATATAGGAATATTAATTTCATCTATGCATTATGCTCAATTTCATTTAACCATTTTCAAATCAATATATAAAGTTTTAAAATTTAGTTTTCTACATAAGTATGTCTAGGTTTTAGTTTCACTTATTATTTAAAGACTTGATATCTTCTTTTGAGTGATATCTTATACATCTAGCATGTTTTTATAAAATGTATTGCACAATGTTTTTTAAAACCTTAAACCATATTATAAATACACACATACAACAACTCAGTAAGTTAAGTCCTACATACATTATGTTTTAATTAAATAAGATTTTCAATTGTATATATATAAGTGACTCCTTGCCTATATGAAATAGTTTAGGGGTAAAGTCTTAAAACTATGTTGATAGGCTCCTAAACACTTTTTTCTTATTAAGTTATGTTCTAAAACTATTGTGCTTATTGGAAAATAAATATTTCATGTTAGGGGCTCATATGTAAAACACTAGCCTATTATAAAAAATGATAAAGACTATAGATTGTCTATATTTACCTATTTGTTGAATGTATTTCATAAATTAAGTTGTATAAGGTATGTGTTAATTAAAATCATAAAAAAATATAAATGTAACTTCTATTGTAGTAAATTTACTTTTTTAGACAATTATATGTCTTTATATGCATGAAGATAGATATAATTCAGTAATGTGTACTTATACACTATATAAATTCAATTGAGTATGATAGTTAAATTAAAATTCTTGACTTTTGATGTTACAAGATAGCTTCTATAACAATTAAGAGCATCAAATTTTAACTTATCACATATCTTTGTACATCAGATATATATCAAAAAATAAGTGACCAATTAATAAGTGATTGGTCCTAAGAGTAAAATAGTTGAACTATCAAGTCTTCAACTATATATGATATTTAAAAAGAATTAAAACTTTAATATTTATCTGTTTTTAAACTTAAAGTTAAATAAATAATGTGAAATAATGATAATACAGCTCTTAATTTGGCCCTGTAACTCCTTCTATAGCTTCCCTTCTTGTTATCAACTCAATTTTAACTTTTCTCCTTTTCCTGATTATCCTAAATATCCAATTATCCTTAACTTCCTTCCCCTTGTTTTCCATCTCATTATAGTTTCTTTTTGTGCCTGTAACATTGGTTATAGGCTTATCATCTTCAGTCACCATAAATCTGACTTTTTTTACTTTGACAATATTCTGCTGTTGGGGTTTGAACATGGGTTCTGCAGTGTTTTTGGTGCCAGTCATGGTTGCAGCTAACCACTTGGCTACCTATATTTTTACATATAGGAATATTAATTTCATCTATGCATTATGCTCAATTTCACTTAACCATTTTCAAATCAATATATAAAGTTTTAAAATTTAGTTTTCTACATAACTATGTCTAGGTTTTAGTTTCACTTATTATTTAAAGACTTGATATCTTCTTTTGAGTGATATCTTATACATCTAGCATGTTTTTATAAAATGTATTGCACAATGTTTTTTAAAACCTTAAACCATATTATAAATACACACATACAACAACTCAGTAAGTTAAGTTCTACATACATTATGTTTTAATTAAATAAGATTTTCAATTGTATATATATAAGTGACTCCTTGCCTATATGAAATAGTTTAGGGGTAAAGTCTTAAAACTATGTTGATAGGCTCCTAAACACTTTTTTCTTATTAAGTTATGTTCTAAAACTATTGTGCTTATTGGAAAATAAATATTTCATGTTAGGGGCTCATATGTAAAACACTAGCCTATTATAAAAAATGATAAAGACTATAGATTGTCTATATTTACCTATTTGTTGAATGTATTTCATAAATTAAGTTGTATAAGGTATGTGTTAATTAAAATCATAAAAAAATATAAATGTAACTTCTATTGTAGTAAATTTACTTTTTTAGACAATTATATGTCTTTATATGCATGAAGATAGATATAATTCAGTAATGTGTACTTATACACTATATAAATTCAATTGAGTATGATAGTTAAATTAAAATTCTTGACTTTTGATGTTACAAGATAGCTTCTATAACAATTAAGAGCATCAAATTTTAACTTATCACATATCTTTGTACATCAGATATATATCAAAAAATAAGTGACCAATTAATAAGTGATTGGTCCTAAGAGTAAAATAGTTGAACTATCAAGTCTTCAACTATATATGATATTTAAAAAGAATTAAAACTTTAATATTTATCTGTTTTTAAACTTAAAGTTAAATAAATAATGTGAAATAATGATAATACCGCTCTTAATTTGGCCCTGTAACTCCTTCTATAGCTTCCCTTCTTGTTATCAACTCAATTTTAACTTTTCTCCTTTTCCTGATTATCCTAAATATCCAATTATCCTTAACTTCCTTCCCCTTGTTTTCCATCTCATTATAGTTTCTTTTTATGCCTGTAACATTGGTTATAGGCTTATCATCTTCAGTCACCATAAATCTGACTTTTTTTACTTTGACAATATTCTGCTGTTGGGGTTTGAACATGGGTTCTGCAGTGTTTTTGGTGCCAGTCATGGTTGCAGCTAACCACTTGGCTACCTATATTTTTACATATAGGAATATTAATTTCATCTATGCATTATGCTCAATTTCATTTAACCATTTTCAAATCAATATATAAAGTTTTAAAATTTAGTTTTCTACATAACTATGTCTAGGTTTTAGTTTCACTTATTATTTAAAGACTTGATATCTTCTTTTGAGTGATATCTTATACATCTAGCATGTTTTTATAAAATGTATTGCACAATGTTTTTTAAAACCTTAAACCATATTATAAATACACACACACAACAACTCACTAAGTTAAGTTCTACATACATTATGTTTTAATTAAATAAGATTTTCAATTGTATATATATAAGTGACTCCTTGCCTATATGAAATAGTTTAGGGGTAAAGTCTTAAAACTATGTTGATAGGCTCCTAAACACTTTTTTCTTATTAAGTTATGTTCTAAAACTATTGTGCTTATTGGAAAATAAATATTTCATGTTAGGGGCTCATATGTAAAACACTAGCCTATTATAAAAAATGATAAAGACTATAGATTGTCTATATTTACCTATTTGTTGAATGTATTTCATAAATTAAGTTGTATAAGGTATGTGTTAATTAAAATCATAAAAAAATATAAATGTAACTTCTATTGTAGTAAATTTACTTTTTTAGACAATTATATGTCTTTATATGCATGAAGATAGATATAATTCAGTAATGTGTACTTATACACTATATAAATTCAATTGAGTATGATAGTTAAATTAAAATTCTTGATTTTTGATGTTACAAGATAGATTCTATAACAATTAAGAGCATCAAATTTTAACTTATCACATATCTTTGTACATCAGATATATATCAAAAAATAAGTGACCAATTAATAAGTGATTGGTCCTAAGAGTAAAATAGTTGAACTATCATGTCTTCAACTATATATGATATTTAAAAAGAATTAAAACTTTAATATTTATCTGTTTTTAAACTTAAAGTTAAATAAATAATGTGAAATAATGATAATACCGCTCTTAATTTGGCCCTGTAACTCCTTCTATAGCTTCCCTTCTTGTTATCAACTCAATTTTAACTTTTCTCCTTTTCCTGATTATCCTAAATATCCAATTATCCTTAACTTCCTTCCCCTTGTTTTCCATCTCATTATAGTTTCTTTTTGTGCCTGTAACATTGGTTATAGGCTTATCATCTTCAGTCACCATAAATCTGACTTTTTTTACTTTGACAATATTCTGCTGTTGGGGTTTGAACATGGGTTCTGCAGTGTTTTTGGTGCCAGTCATGGTTGCAGCTAACCACTTGGCTACCTATATTTTTACATATAGGAAGATTAATTTCATGTATGCATTATGCTCAATTTAATTTAACCATTTTCAAATCAATATATAAAGTTTTAAAATTTAGTTTTCTACATAACAATGTCTAGGTTTTAGTTTCACTTATTATTTAAAGACTTGATATCTTCTTTTGAGTGATATCTTATACATCTAGCATGTTTTTATAAAATGTATTGCATAATGTTTTTAAAACCTTAAACCATATTATAAATACACACATACAACAACTCACTAAGTTAAGTCCAACATACATTATGTTTTAATTAAATAAGATTTTCAATTGTATATATATAAGTGACTCCTTGCCTATATGAAATAGTTTAGGGGTAAAGTCTTAAAACTATGTTGATAGGCTCCTAAACACTTTTTTCTTATTAAGTTATGTTCTAAAACTATTGTGCTTATTGGAAAATAAATATTTCATGTTAGGGGCTCATATGTAAAACACTAGCCTATTATAAAAAATGATAAAGACTATAGATTGTCTATATTTACCTATTTGTTGAATGTATTTCATAAATTAAGTTGTATAAGGTATGTGTTAATTAAAATCATAAAAAAATATAAATGTAACTTCTATTGTAGTAAATTTACTTTTTTAGACAATTATATGTCTTTATATGCATGAAGATAGATATAATTCAGTAATGTGTACTTATACACTATATAAATTCAATTGAGTATGATAGTTAAATTAAAATTCTTGACTTTTGATGTTACAAGATAGCTTCTATAACAATTAAGAGCATCAAATTTTAACTTATCACATATCTTTGTACATCAGATATATATCAAAAAATAAGTGACCAATTAATAAGTGATTGGTCCTAAGAGTAAAATAGTTGAACTATCAAGTCTTCAACTATATATGATATTTAAAAAGAATTAAAACTTTAATATTTATCTGTTTTTAAACTTAAAGTTAAATAAATAATGTGAAATAATGATAATACCGCTCTTAATTTGGCCCTGTAACTCCTTCTATAGCTTCCCTTCTTGTTATCAACTCAATTTTAACTTTTCTCCTTTTCCTGATTATCCTAAATATCCAATTATCCTTAACTTCCTTCCCCTTGTTTTCCATCTCATTATAGTTTCTTTTTGTGCCTGTAACATTGGTTATAGGCTTATCATCTTCAGTCACCATAAATCTGACTTTTTTTACTTTGACAATATTCTGCTGTTGGGGTTTGAACATGGGTTCTGCAGTGTTTTTGGTGCCAGTCATGGTTGCAGCTAACCACTTGGCTACCTATATTTTTACATATAGGAATATTAATTTCATCTATGCATTATGCTCAATTTCATTTAACCATTTTCAAATCAATATATAAAGTTTTAAAATTTAGTTTTCTACATAACTATGTCTAGGTTTTAGTTTCACTTATTATTTAAAGACTTGATATCTTCTTTTGAGTGATATCTTATACATCTAGCATGTTTTTATAAAATGTATTGCACAATGTTTTTTAAAACCTTAAACCATATTATAAATACACACACACAACAACTCACTAAGTTAAGTTCTACATACATTATGTTTTAATTAAATAAGATTTTCAATTGTATATATATAAGTGACTCCTTGCCTATATGAAATAGTTTAGGGGTAAAGTCTTAAAATTATGTTGATAGGCTCCTAAACACTTTTTTCTTATTAAGTTATGTTCTAAAACTATTGTGCTTATTGGAAAATAAATATTTCATGTTAGGGGCTCATATGTAAAACACTAGCCTATTATAAAAAATGATAAAGACTATAGATTGTCTATATTTACCTATTTGTTGAATGTATTTCATAAATTAAGTTGTATAAGGTATGTGTTAATTAAAATCATAAAAAAATATAAATGTAACTTCTATTGTAGTAAATTTACTTTTTTAGACAATTATATGTCTTTATATGCATGAAGATAGATATAATTCAGTAATGTGTACTTATACACTATATAAATTCAATTTAATATGATAGTTAAATTAAAATTCTTGATTTTTGATGTTACAAGATAGATTCTATAACAATTAAGAGCATAAAATTTTAACTTATCACATATCTTTGTACATCAGATATATATCAAAAAATAAGTGACCAATTAATAAGTGATTGGTCCTAAGAGTAAAATAGTTGAACTATCAAGTCTTCAACTATATATGATATTTAAAAAGAATTAAAACTTTAATATTTATCTGTTTTTAAACTTAAAGTTAAATAAATAATGTGAAATAATGATAATACAGCTCTTAATTTGGCCCTGTAACTCCTTCTATAGCTTCCCTTCTTGTTATCAACTCAATTTTAACTTTTCTCCTTTTCCTGATTATCCTAAATATCCAATTATCCTTAACTTCCTTCCCCTTGTTTTCCATCTCATTATAGTTTCTTTTTGTGCCTGTAACATTGGTTATAGGCTTATCATCTTCAGTCACCATAAATCTGACTTTTTTTACTTTGACAATATTCTGCTGTTGGGGTTTGAACATGGGTTCTGCAGTGTTTTTGGTGCCAGTCATGGTTGCAGCTAACCACTTGGCTACCTATATTTTTACATATAGGAATATTAATTTTATCTATGCATTATGCTCAATTTCATTTAACCATTTTCAAATCAATATATAAAGTTTTAAAATTTAGTTTTCTACATAACTATGTCTAGGTTTTAGTTTCACTTATTATTTAAAGACTTGATATCTTCTTTTGAGTGATATCTTATACATCTAGCATGTTTTTATAAAATGTATTGCACAATGTTTTTTAAAACCTTAAACCATATTATAAATACACACATACAACAACTCAGTAAGTTAAGTCCTACATACATTATGTTTTAATTAAATAAGATTTTCAATTGTATATATATAAGTGACTCCTTGCCTGTATGAAATAGTTTAGGGGTAAAGTCTTAAAACTATGTTGATAGGCTCCTAAACACTTTTTTCTTATTAAGTTATGTTCTAAAACTATTGTGCTTATTGGAAAATAAATATTTCATGTTAGGGGCTCATATGTAAAACACTAGCCTATTATAAAAAATGATAAAGACTATAGATTGTCTATATTTACCTATTTGTTGAATGTATTTCATAAATTAAGTTGTATAAGGTATGTGTTAATTAAAATCATAAAAAAATATAAATGTAACTTCTATTGTAGTAAATTTACTTTTTTAGACAATTATATGTCTTTATATGCATGAAGATAGATATAATTCAGTAATGTGTACTTATACACTATATAAATTCAATTGAGTATGATAGTTAAATTAAAATTCTTGACTTTTGATGTTACAAGATAGCTTCTATAACAATTAAGAGCATCAAATTTTAACTTATCACATATCTTTGTACATCAGATATATATCAAAAAATAAGTGACCAATTAATAAGTGATTGGTCCTAAGAGTAAAATAGTTGAACTATCAAGTCTTCAACTATATATGATATTTAAAAAGAATTAAAACATTAATATTTATCTGTTTTTAAACTTAAAGTTAAATAAATAATGTGAAATAATGATAATACCGCTCTTAATTTGGCCCTGTAACTCCTTCTATAGCTTCCCTTCTTGTTATCAACTCAATTTTAACTTTTCTCCTTTTCCTGATTATCCTAAATATCCAATTATCCTTAACTTCCTTCCCCTTGTTTTCCATCTCATTATAGTTTCTTTTTGTGCCTGTAACATTGGTTATAGGCTTATCATCTTCAGTCACCATAAATCTGACTTTTTTTACTTTGACAATATTCTGCTGTTGGGGTTTGAACATGGGTTCTGCAGTGTTTTTGGTGCCAGTCATGGTTGCAGCTAACCACTTGGCTACCTATATTTTTACATATAGGAATATTAATTTCATCTATGCATTATGCTCAATTTCATTTAACCATTTTCAAATCAATATATAAAGTTTTAAAATTTAGTTTTCTACATAACTATGTCTAGGTTTTAGTTTCACTTATTATTTAAAGACTTGATATCTTCTTTTGAGTGATATCTTATACATCTAGCATGTTTTTATAAAATGTATTGCACAATGTTTTTTAAAACCTTAAACCATATTATAAATACACACACACAACAACTCACTAAGTTAAGTTCTACATACATTATGTTTTAATTAAATAAGATTTTCAATTGTATATATATAAGTGACTCCTTGCCTATATGAAATAGTTTAGGGGTAAAGTCTTAAAACTATGTTGATAGGCTCCTAAACACTTTTTTCTTATTAAGTTATGTTCTAAAACTATTGTGCTTATTGGAAAATAAATATTTCATGTTAGGGGCTCATATGTAAAACACTAGCCTATTATAAAAAATGATAAAGACTATAGATTGTCTATATTTACCTATTTGTTGAATGTATTTCATAAATTAAGTTGTATAAGGTATGTGTTAATTAAAATCATAAAAAAATATAAATGTAACTTCTATTGTAGTAAATTTACTTTTTTAGACAATTATATGTCTTTATATGCATGAAGATAGATATAATTCAGTAATGTGTACTTATACACTATATAAATTCAATTGAGTATGATAGTTAAATTAAAATTCTTGATTTTTGATGTTACAAGATAGATTCTATAACAATTAAGAGCATCAAATTTTAACTTATCACATATCTTTGTACATCAGATATATATCAAAAAATAAGTGACCAATTAATAAGTGATTGGTCCTAAGAGTAAAATAGTTGAACTATCAAGTCTTCAACTATATATGATATTTAAAAAGAATTAAAACTTTAATATTTATCTGTTTTTAAACTTAAAGTTAAATAAATAATGTGAAATAATGATAATACAGCTCTTAATTTGGCCCTGTAACTCCTTCTATAGCTTCCCTTCTTGTTATCAACTCAATTTTAACTTTTCTCCTTTTCCTGATTATCCTAAATATCCAATTATCCTTAACTTCCTTCCCCTTGTTTTCCATCTCATTATAGTTTCTTTTTGTGCCTGTAACATTGGTTATAGGCTTATCATCTTCAGTCACCATAAATCTGACTTTTTTTACTTTGACAATATTCTGCTGTTGGGGTTTGAACATGGGTTCTGCAGTGTTTTTGGTGCCAGTCATGGTTGCAGCTAACCACTTGGCTACCTATATTTTTACATATAGGAATATTAATTTCATCTATGCATTATGCTCAATTTCATTTAACCATTTTCAAATCAATATATAAAGTTTTAAAATTTAGTTTTCTACATAACTATGTCTAGGTTTTAGTTTCACTTATTATTTAAAGACTTGATATCTTCTTTTGAGTGATATCTTATACATCTAGCATGTTTTTATAAAATGTATTGCACAATGTTTTTTAAAACCTTAAACCATATTATAAATACACACACACAACAACTCACTAAGTTAAGTTCTACATACATTATGTTTTAATTAAATAAGATTTTCAATTGTATATATATAAGTGACTCCTTGCCTATATGAAATAGTTTAGGGGTAAAGTCTTAAAACTATGTTGATAGGCTCCTAAACACTTTTTTCTTATTAAGTTATGTTCTAAAACTATTGTGCTTATTGGAAAATAAATATTTCATGTTAGGGGCTCATATGTAAAACACTAGCCTATTATAAAAAATGATAAAGACTATAGATTGTCTATATTTACCTATTTGTTGAATGTATTTCATAAATTAAGTTGTATAAGGTATGTGTTAATTAAAATCATAAAAAAATATAAATGTAACTTCTATTGTAGTAAATTTACTTTTTTAGACAATTATATGTCTTTATATGCATGAAGATAGATATAATTCAGTAATGTGTACTTATACACTATATAAATTCAATTGAGTATGATAGTTAAATTAAAATTCTTGATTTTTGATGTTACAAGATAGATTCTATAACAATTAAGAGCATCAAATTTTAACTTATCACATATCTTTGTACATCAGATATATATCAAAAAATAAGTGACCAATTAATAAGTGATTGGTCCTAAGAGTAAAATAGTTGAACTATCAAGTCTTCAACTATATATGATATTTAAAAAGAATTAAAACTTTAATATTTATCTGTTTTTAAACTTAAAGTTAAATAAATAATGTGAAATAATGATAATACAGCTCTTAATTTGGCCCTGTAACTCCTTCTATAGCTTCCCTTCTTGTTATCAACTCAATTTTAACTTTTCTCCTTTTCCTGATTATCCTAAATATCCAATTATCCTTAACTTCCTTCCCCTTGTTTTCCATCTCATTATAGTTTCTTTTTGTGCCTGTAACATTGGTTATAGGCTTATCATCTTCAGTCACCATAAATCTGACTTTTTTTACTTTGACAATATTCTGCTGTTGGGGTTTGAACATGGGTTCTGCAGTGTTTTTGGTGCCAGTCATGGTTGCAGCTAACCACTTGGCTACCTATATTTTTACATATAGGAATATTAATTTCATCTATGCATTATGCTCAATTTCATTTAACCATTTTCAAATCAATATATAAAGTTTTAAAATTTAGTTTTCTACATAACTATGTCTAGATTTTAGTTTCACTTATTATTTAAAGACTTGATATCTTCTTTTGAGTGATATCTTATACATCTAGCATGTTTTTATAAAATGTATTGCACAATGTTTTTTAAAACCTTAAACCATATTATAAATACACACATACAACAACTCAGTAAGTTAAGTTCTACATACATTATGTTTTAATTAAATAAGATTTTCAATTGTATATATATAAGTGACTCCTTGCCTATATGAAATAGTTTAGGGGTAAAGTCTTAAAACTATGTTGATAGGCTCCTAAACACTTTTTTCTTATTAAGTTATGTTCTAAAACTATTGTGCTTATTGGAAAATAAATATTTCATGTTAGGGGCTCATATGTAAAACACTAGCCTATTATAAAAAATGATAAAGACTATAGATTGTCTATATTTACCTATTTGTTGAATGTATTTCATAAATTAAGTTGTATAAGGTATGTGTTAATTAAAATCATAAAAAAATATAAATATAACTTCTATTGTAGTAAATTTACTTTTTTAGACAATTATATGTCTTTATATGCATGAAGATAGATATAATTCAGTAATGTGTACTTATACACTATATAAATTCAATTGAGTATGATAGTTAAATTAAAATTCTTGATTTTTGATGTTACAAGATAGATTCTATAACAATTAAGAGCATCAAATTTTAACTTATCACATATCTTTGTACATCAGATATATATCAAAAAATAAGTGACCAATTAATAAGTGATTGGTCCTAAGAGTAAAATAGTTGAACTATCAAGTCTTCAACTATATATGATATTTAAAAAGAATTAAAACTTTAATATTTATCTGTTTTTAAACTTAAAGTTAAATAAATAATGTGAAATAATGATAATACAGCTCTTAATTTGGCCCTGTAACTCCTTCTATAGCTTCCCTTCTTGTTATCAACTCAATTTTAACTTTTCTCCTTTTCCTGATTATCCTAAATATCCAATTATCCTTAACTTCCTTCCCCTTGTTTTCCATCTCATTATAGTTTCTTTTTGTGCCTGTAACATTGGTTATAGGCTTATCATCTTCAGTCACCATAAATCTGACTTTTTTTACTTTGACAATATTCTGCTGTTGGGGTTTGAACATGGGTTCTGCAGTGTTTTTGGTGCCAGTCATGGTTGCAGCTAACCACTTGGCTACCTATATTTTTACATATAGGAATATTAATTTTATCTATGCATTATGCTCAATTTCATTTAACCATTTTCAAATCAATATATAAAGTTTTAAAATTTAGTTTTCTACATAACTATGTCTAGGTTTTAGTTTCACTTATTATTTAAAGACTTGATATCTTCTTTTGAGTGATATCTTATACATCTAGCATGTTTTTATAAAATGTATTGCATAATGTTTTTAAAACCTTAAACCATATTATAAATACACACATACAACAACTCACTAAGTTAAGTCCAACATACATTATGTTTTAATTAAATAAGATTTTCAATTGTATATATATAAGTGACTCCTTGCCTATATGAAATAGTTTAGGGGTAAAGTCTTAAAACTATGTTGATAGGCTCCTAAACACTTTTTTCTTATTAAGTTATGTTCTAAAACTATTGTGCTTATTGGAAAATAAATATTTCATGTTAGGGGCTCATATGTAAAACACTAGCCTATTATAAAAAATGATAAAGACTATAGATTGTCTATATTTACCTATTTGTTGAATGTATTTCATAAATTAAGTTGTATAAGGTATGTGTTAATTAAAATCATAAAAAAATATAAATGTAACTTCTATTGTAGTAAATTTACTTTTTTAGACAATTATATGTCTTTATATGCATGAAGATAGATATAATTCAGTAATGTGTACTTATACACTATCTAAATTCAATTGAGTATGATAGTTAAATTAAAATTCTTGATTTTTGATGTTACAAGATAGATTCTATAACAATTAAGAGCATCAAATTTTAACTTATCACATATCTTTGTACATCAGATATATATCAAAAAATAAGTGACCAATTAAAAAGTGATTGGTCCTAAGAGTAAAATAGTTGAACTATCAAGTCTTCAACTATATATCATATTTAAAAAGAATTAAAACTTTAATATTTATCTGTTTTTAAACTTAAAGTTAAATAAATAATGTGAAATAATGATAATACCGCTCTTAATTTGGCCCTGTAACTCCTTCTATAGCTTCCCTTCTTGTTATCAACTCAATTTTAACTTTTCTCCTTTTCCTGATTATCCTAAATATCCAATTATCCTTAACTTCCTTCCCCTTGTTTTCCATCTCATTATAGTTTCTTTTTGTGCCTGTAAAATTGGTTATAGGCTTATCATCTTCAGTCACCATAAATCTGACTTTTTTTACTTTGACAATATTCTGCTGTTGGGGTTTGAACATGGGTTCTGCAGTGTTTTTGGTGCCAGTCATGGTTGCAGCTAACCACTTGGCTACCTATATTTTTACATATAGGAATATTAATTTCATCTATGCATTATGCTCAATTTCATTTAACCATTTTCAAATCAATATATAAAGTTTTAAAATTTAGTTTTCTACATAATTATGTCTAGGTTTTAGTTTCACTTATTATTTAAAGACTTGATATCTTCTTTTGAGTGATATCTTATACATCTAGCATGTTTTTATAAAATGTATTGCACAATGTTTTTTAAAACCTTAAACCATATTATAAATACACACACACAACAACTCACTAAGTTAAGTTCTACATACATTATGTTTTAATTAAATAAGATTTTCAATTGTATATATATAAGTGACTCCTTGCCTATATGAAATAGTTTAGGGGTAAAGTCTTAAAACTATGTTGATAGGCTCCTAAACACTTTTTTCTTATTAAGTTATGTTCTAAAACTATTGTGCTTATTGGAAAATAAATATTTCATGTTAGGGGCTCATATGTAAAACACTAGCCTATTATAAAAAATGATAAAGACTATAGATTGTCTATATTTACCTATTTGTTGAATGTATTTCATAAATTAAGTTGTATAAGGTATGTGTTAATTAAAATCATAAAAAAATATAAATGTAACTTCTATTGTAGTAAATTTACTTTTTTAGACAATTATATGTCTTTATATGCATGAAGATAGATATAATTCAGTAATGTGTACTTATACACTATATAAATTCAATTGAGTATGATAGTTAAATTAAAATTCTTGATTTTTGATGTTACAAGATAGATTCTATAACAATTAAGAGCATCAAATTTTAACTTATCACATATCTTTGTACATCAGATATATATCAAAAAATAAGTGACCAATTAATAAGTGATTGGTCCTAAGAGTAAAATAGTTGAACTATCAAGTCTTCAACTATATATGATATTTAAAAAGAATTAAAACTTTAATATTTATCTGTTTTTAAACTTAAAGTTAAATAAATAATGTGAAATAATGATAATACAGCTCTTAATTTGGCCCTGTAACTCCTTCTATAGCTTCCCTTCTTGTTATCAACTCAATTTTAACTTTTCTCCTTTTCCTGATTATCCTAAATATCCAATTATCCTTAACTTCCTTCCCCTTGTTTTCCATCTCATTATAGTTTCTTTTTGTGCCTGTAACATTGGTTATAGGCTTATCATCTTCAGTCACCATAAATCTGACTTTTTTTACTTTGACAATATTCTGCTGTTGGGGTTTGAACATGGGTTCTGCAGTGTTTTTGGTGCCAGTCATGGTTGCAGCTAACCACTTGGCTACCTATATTTTTACATATAGGAATATTAATTTCATCTATGCATTATGCTCAATTTCATTTAACCATTTTCAAATCAATATATAAAGTTTTAAAATTTAGTTTTCTACATAACTATGTCTAGGTTTTAGTTTCACTTATTATTTAAAGACTTGATATCTTCTTTTGAGTGATATCTTATACATCTAGCATGTTTTTATAAAATGTATTGCACAATGTTTTTTAAAACCTTAAACCATATTATAAATACACACATACAACAACTCAGTAAGTTAAGTTCTACATACATTATGTTTTAATTAAATAAGATTTTCAATTGTATATATATAAGTGACTCCTTGCCTATATGAAATAGTTTAGGGGTAAAGTCTTAAAACTATGTTGATAGGCTCCTAAACACTTTTTTCTTATTAAGTTATGTTCTAAAACTATTGTGCTTATTGGAAAATAAATATTTCATGTTAGGGGCTCATATGTAAAACACTAGCCTATTATAAAAAATGATAAAGACTATAGATTGTCTATATTTACCTATTTGTTGAATGTATTTCATAAATTAAGTTGTATAAGGTATGTGTTAATTAAAATCATAAAAAAATATAAATGTAACTTCTATTGTAGTAAATTTACTTTTTTAGACAATTATATGTCTTTATATGCATGAAGATAGATATAATTCAGTAATGTGTACTTATACACTATATAAATTCAATTGAGTATGATAGTTAAATTAAAATTCTTGATTTTTGATGTTACAAGATAGATTCTATAACAATTAAGAGCATCAAATTTTAACTTATCACATATCTTTGTACATCAGATATATATCAAAAAATAAGTGACCAATTAATAAGTGATTGGTCCTAAGAGTAAAATAGTTGAACTATCAAGTCTTCAACTATATATGATATTTAAAAAGAATTAAAACTTTAATATTTATCTGTTTTTAAACTTAAAGTTAAATAAATAATGTGAAATAATGATAATACAGCTCTTAATTTGGCCCTGTAACTCCTTCTATAGCTTCCCTTCTTGTTATCAACTCAATTTTAACTTTTCTCCTTTTCCTGATTATCCTAAATATCCAATTATCCTTAACTTCCTTCCCCTTGTTTTCCATCTCATTATAGTTTCTTTTTGTGCCTGTAACATTGGTTATAGGCTTATCATCTTCAGTCACCATAAATCTGACTTTTTTTACTTTGACAATATTCTGCTGTTGGGGTTTGAACAAGGGTTCTGCAGTGTTTTTGGTGCCAGTCATGGTTGCAGCTAACCACTTGGCTACCTATATTTTTACATATAGGAATATTAATTTCATCTATGCATTATGCTCAATTTCATTTAACCATTTTCAAATCAATATATAAAGTTTTAAAATTTAGTTTTCTACATAAGTATGTCTAGGTTTTAGTTTCACTTATTATTTAAAGACTTGATATCTTCTTTTGAGTGATATCTTATACATCTAGCATGTTTTTATAAAATGTATTGCACAATGTTTTTTAAAACCTTAAACCATATTATAAATACACACATACAACAACTCAGTAAGTTAAGTCCTACATACATTATGTTTTAATTAAATAAGATTTTCAATTGTATATATATAAGTGACTCCTTGCCTATATGAAATAGTTTAGGGGTAAAGTCTTAAAACTATGTTGATAGGCTCCTAAACACTTTTTTCTTATTAAGTTATGTTCTAAAACTATTGTGCTTATTGGAAAATAAATATTTCATGTTAGGGGCTCATATGTAAAACACTAGCCTATTATAAAAAATGATAAAGACTATAGATTGTCTATATTTACCTATTTGTTGAATGTATTTCATAAATTAAGTTGTATAAGGTATGTGTTAATTAAAATCATAAAAAAATATAAATGTAACTTCTATTGTAGTAAATTTACTTTTTTAGACAATTATATGTCTTTATATGCATGAAGATAGATATAATTCAGTAATGTGTACTTATACACTATATAAATTCAATTGAGTATGATAGTTAAATTAAAATTCTTGACTTTTGATGTTACAAGATAGCTTCTATAACAATTAAGAGCATCAAATTTTAACTTATCACATATCTTTGTACATCAGATATATATCAAAAAATAAGTGACCAATTAATAAGTGATTGGTCCTAAGAGTAAAATAGTTGAACTATCAAGTCTTCAACTATATATGATATTTAAAAAGAATTAAAACTTTAATATTTATCTGTTTTTAAACTTAAAGTTAAATAAATAATGTGAAATAATGATAATACCGCTCTTAATTTGGCCCTGTAACTCCTTCTATAGCTTCCCTTCTTGTTATCAACTCAATTTTAACTTTTCTCCTTTTCCTGATTATCCTAAATATCCAATTATCCTTAACTTCCTTCCCCTTGTTTTCCATCTCATTATAGTTTCTTTTTGTGCCTGTAACATTGGTTATAGGCTTATCATCTTCAGTCACCATAAATCTGACTTTTTTTACTTTGACAATATTCTGCTGTTGGGGTTTGAACATGGGTTCTGCAGTGTTTTTGGTGCCAGTCATGGTTGCAGCTAACCACTTGGCTACCTATATTTTTATATATAGGAATATTAATTTCATCTATGCATTATGCTCAATTTCATTTAACCATTTTCAAATCAATATATAAAGTTTTAAAATTTAGTTTTCTACATAACTATGTCTAGGTTTTAGTTTCACTTATTATTTAAAGACTTGATATCTTCTTTTGAGTGATATCTTATACATCTAGCATGTTTTTATAAAATGTATTGCACAATGTTTTTTAAAACCTTAAACCATATTATAAATACACACACACAACAACTCACTAAGTTAAGTTCTACATACATTATGTTTTAATTAAATAAGATTTTCAATTGTATATATATAAGTGACTCCTTGCCTATATGAAATAGTTTAGGGGTAAAGTCTTAAAACTATGTTGATAGGCTCCTAAACACTTTTTTCTTATTAAGTTATGTTCTAAAACTATTGTGCTTATTGGAAAATAAATATTTCATGTTAGGGGCTCATATGTAAAACACTAGCCTATTATAAAAAATGATAAAGACTATAGATTGTCTATATTTACCTATTTGTTGAATGTATTTCATAAATTAAGTTGTATAAGGTATGTGTTAATTAAAATCATAAAAAAATATAAATGTAACTTCTATTGTAGTAAATTTACTTTTTTAGACAATTATATGTCTTTATATGCATGAAGATAGATATAATTCAGTAATGTGTACTTATACACTATATAAATTCAATTGAGTATGATAGTTAAATTAAAATTCTTGATTTTTGATGTTACAAGATAGATTCTATAACAATTAAGAGCATCAAATTTTAACTTATCACATATCTTTGTACATCAGATATATATCAAAAAATAAGTGACCAATTAATAAGTGATTGGTCCTAAGAGTAAAATAGTTGAACTATCAAGTCTTCAACTATATATGATATTTAAAAAGAATTAAAACTTTAATATTTATCTGTTTTTAAACTTAAAGTTAAATAAATAATGTGAAATAATGATAATACAGCTCTTAATTTGGCCCTGTAACTCCTTCTATAGCTTCCCTTCTTGTTATCAACTCAATTTTAACTTTTCTCCTTTTCCTGATTATCCTAAATATCCAATTATCCTTAACTTCCTTCCCCTTGTTTTCCATCTCATTATAGTTTCTTTTTGTGCCTGTAACATTGGTTATAGGCTTATCATCTTCAGTCACCATAAATCTGACTTTTTTTACTTTGACAATATTCTGCTGTTGGGGTTTGAACATGGGTTCTGCAGTGTTTTTGGTGCCAGTCATGGTTGCAGCTAACCACTTGGCTACCTATATTTTTACATATAGGAATATTAATTTCATCTATGCATTATGCTCAATTTCATTTAACCATTTTCAAATCAATATATAAAGTTTTAAAATTTAGTTTTCTACATAACTATGTCTAGGTTTTAGTTTCACTTATTATTTAAAGACTTGATATCTTCTTTTGAGTGATATCTTATACATCTAGCATGTTTTTATAAAATGTATTGCACAATGTTTTTTAAAACCTTAAACCATATTATAAATACACACACACAACAACTCACTAAGTTAAGTTCTACATACATTATGTTTTAATTAAATAAGATTTTCAATTGTATATATATAAGTGACTCCTTGCCTATATGAAATAGTTTAGGGGTAAAGTCTTAAAACTATGTTGATAGGCTCCTAAACACTTTTTTCTTATTAAGTTATGTTCTAAAACTATTGTGCTTATTGGAAAATAAATATTTCATGTTAGGGGCTCATATGTAAAACACTAGCCTATTATAAAAAATGATAAAGACTATAGATTGTCTATATTTACCTATTTGTTGAATGTATTTCATAAATTAAGTTGTATAAGGTATGTGTTAATTAAAATCATAAAAAAATATAAATGTAACTTCTATTGTAGTAAATTTACTTTTTTAGACAATTATATGTCTTTATATGCATGAAGATAGATATAATTCAGTAATGTGTACTTATACACTATATAAATTCAATTGAGTATGATAGTTAAATTAAAATTCTTGATTTTTGATGTTACAAGATAGATTCTATAACAATTAAGAGCATCAAATTTTAACTTATCACATATCTTTGTACATCAGATATATATCAAAAAATAAGTGACCAATTAATAAGTGATTGGTCCTAAGAGTAAAATAGTTGAACTATCAAGTCTTCAACTATATATGATATTTAAAAAGAATTAAAACTTTAATATTTATCTGTTTTTAAACTTAAAGTTAAATAAATAATGTGAAATAATGATAATACAGCTCTTAATTTGGCCCTGTAACTCCTTCTATAGCTTCCCTTCTTGTTATCAACTCAATTTTAACTTTTCTCCTTTTCCTGATTATCCTAAATATCCAATTATCCTTAACTTCCTTCCCCTTGTTTTCCATCTCATTATAGTTTCTTTTTGTGCCTGTAACATTGGTTATAGGCTTATCATCTTCAGTCACCATAAATCTGACTTTTTTTACTTTGACAATATTCTGCTGTTGGGGTTTGAACATGGGTTCTGCAGTGTTTTTGGTGCCAGTCATGGTTGCAGCTAACCACTTGGCTACCTATATTTTTACATATAGGAATATTAATTTCATCTATGCATTATGCTCAATTTCATTTAACCATTTTCAAATCAATATATAAAGTTTTAAAATTTAGTTTTCTACATAACTATGTCTAGGTTTTAGTTTCACTTATTATTTAAAGACTTGATATCTTCTTTTGAGTGATATCTTATACATCTAGCATGTTTTTATAAAATGTATTGCACAATGTTTTTTAAAACCTTAAACCATATTATAAATACACACATACAACAACTCAGTAAGTTAAGTTCTACATACATTATGTTTTAATTAAATAAGATTTTCAATTGTATATATATAAGTGACTCCTTGCCTATATGAAATAGTTTAGGGGTAAAGTCTTAAAACTATGTTGATAGGCTCCTAAACACTTTTTTCTTATTAAGTTATGTTCTAAAACTATTGTGCTTATTGGAAAATAAATATTTCATGTTAGGGGCTCATATGTAAAACACTAGCCTATTATAAAAAATGATAAAGACTATAGATTGTCTATATTTACCTATTTGTTGAATGTATTTCATAAATTAAGTTGTATAAGGTATGTGTTAATTAAAATCATAAAAAAATATAAATATAACTTCTACTGTAGTAAATTTACTTTTTTAGACAATTATATGTCTTTATATGCATGAAGATAGATATAATTCAGTAATGTGTACTTATACACTATATAAATTCAATTGAGTATGATAGTTAAATTAAAATTCTTGATTTTTGATGTTACAAGATAGATTCTATAACAATTAAGAGCATCAAATTTTAACTTATCACATATCTTTGTACATCAGATATATATCAAAAAATAAGTGACCAATTAATAAGTGATTGGTCCTAAGAGTAAAATAGTTGAACTATCAAGTCTTCAACTATATATGATATTTAAAAAGAATTAAAACTTTAATATTTATCTGTTTTTAAACTTAAAGTTAAATAAATAATGTGAAATAATGATAATACAGCTCTTAATTTGGCCCTGTAACTCCTTCTATAGCTTCCCTTCTTGTTATCAACTCAATTTTAACTTTTCTCCTTTTCCTGATTATCCTAAATATCCAATTATCCTTAACTTCCTTCCCCTTGTTTTCCATCTCATTATAGTTTCTTTTTGTGCCTGTACATTGGTTATAGGCTTATCATCTTCAGTCACCATAAATCTGACTTTTTTTACTTTGACAATATTCTGCTGTTGGGGTTTGAACATGGGTTCTGCAGTGTTTTTGGTGCCAGTCATGGTTGCAGCTAACCACTTGGCTACCTATATTTTTACATATAGGAATATTAATTTTATCTATGCATTATGCTCAATTTCATTTAACCATTTTCAAATCAATATATAAAGTTTTAAAATTTAGTTTTCTACATAACTATGTCTAGGTTTTAGTTTCACTTATTATTTAAAGACTTGATATCTTCTTTTGAGTGATATCTTATACATCTAGCATGTTTTTATAAAATGTATTGCACAATGTTTTTTAAAACCTTAAACCATATTATAAATACACACATACAACAACTCAGTAAGTTAAGTCCTACATACATTATGTTTTAATTAAATAAGATTTTCAATTGTATATATATAAGTGACTCCTTGCCTATATGAAATAGTTTAGGGGTAAAGTCTTAAAACTATGTTGATAGGCTCCTAAACACTTTTTTCTTATTAAGTTATGTTCTAAAACTATTGTGCTTATTGGAAAATAAATATTTCATGTTAGGGGCTCATATGTAAAACACTAGCCTATTATAAAAAATGATAAAGACTATAGATTGTCTATATTTACCTATTTGTTGAATGTATTTCATAAATTAAGTTGTATAAGGTATGTGTTAATTAAAATCATAAAAAAATATAAATGTAACTTCTATTGTAGTAAATTTACTTTTTTAGACAATTATATGTCTTTATATGCATGAAGATAGATATAATTCAGTAATGTGTACTTATACACTATATAAATTCAATTGAGTATGATAGTTAAATTAAAATTCTTGACTTTTGATGTTACAAGATAGCTTCTATAACAATTAAGAGCATCAAATTTTAACTTATCACATATCTTTGTACATCAGATATATATCAAAAAATAAGTGACCAATTAAAAAGTGATTGGTCCTAAGAGTAAAATAGTTGAACTATCAAGTCTTCAACTATATATGATATTTAAAAAGAATTAAAACTTTAATATTTATCTGTTTTTAAACTTAAAGTTAAATAAATAATGTGAAATAATGATAATACCTCTCTTAATTTGGCCCTGTAACTCCTTCTATAGCTTCCCTTCTTGTTATCAACTCAATTTTAACTTTTCTCCTTTTCCTGATTATCCTAAATATCCAATTATCCTTAACTTCCTTCCCCTTGTTTTCCATCTCATTATAGTTTCTTTTTGTGCCTGTAACATTGGTTATAGGCTTATCATCTTCAGTCACCATAAATCTGACTTTTTTTACTTTGACAATATTCTGCTGTTGGGGTTTGAACATGGGTTCTGCAGTGTTTTTGGTGCCAGTCATGGTTGCAGCTAACCACTTGGCTACCTATATTTTTACATATAGGAAGATTAATTTCATCTATGCATTATGCTCAATTTAATTTAACCATTTTCAAATCAATATATAAAGTTTTAAAATTTAGTTTTCTACATAACAATGTCTAGGTTTTAGTTTCACTTATTATTTAAAGACTTGATATCTTCTTTTGAGTGATATCTTATACATCTAGCATGTTTTTATAAAATGTATTGCATAATGTTTTTAAAACCTTAAACCATATTATAAATACACACATACAACAACTCACTAAGTTAAGTCCAACATACATTATGTTTTAATTAAATAAGATTTTCAATTGTATATATATAAGTGACTCCTTGCCTATATGAAATAGTTTAGGGGTAAAGTCTTAAAACTATGTTGATAGGCTCCTAAACACTTTTTTCTTATTAAGTTATGTTCTAAAACTATTGTGCTTATTGGAAAATAAATATTTCATGTTAGGGGCTCATATGTAAAACACTAGCCTATTATAAAAAATGATAAAGACTATAGATTGTCTATATTTACCTATTTGTTGAATGTATTTCATAAATTAAGTTGTATAAGGTATGTGTTAATTAAAATCATAAAAAAATATAAATGTAACTTCTATTGTAGTAAATTTACTTTTTTAGACAATTATATGTCTTTATATGCATGAAGATAGATATAATTCAGTAATGTGTACTTATACACTATATAAATTCAATTGAGTATGATAGTTAAATTAAAATTCTTGATTTTTGATGTTACAAGATAGATTCTATAACAATTAAGAGCATCAAATTTTAACTTATCACATATCTTTGTACATCAGATATATATCAAAAAATAAGTGACCAATTAATAAGTGATTGGTCCTAAGAGTAAAATAGTTGAACTATCATGTCTTCAACTATATATGATATTTAAAAAGAATTAAAACTTTAATATTTATCTGTTTTTAAACTTAAAGTTAAATAAATAATGTGAAATAATGATAATACAGCTCTTAATTTGGCCCTGTAACTCCTTCTATAGCTTCCCTTCTTGTTATCAACTCAATTTTAACTTTTCTCCTTTTCCTGATTATCCTAAATATCCAATTATCCTTAACTTCCTTCCCCTTGTTTTCCATCTCATTATAGTTTCTTTTTGTGCCTGTAACATTGGTTATAGGCTTATCATCTTCAGTCACCATAAATCTGACTTTTTTTACTTTGACAATATTCTGCTGTTGGGGTTTGAACATGGGTTCTGCAGTGTTTTTGGTGCCAGTCATGGTTGCAGCTAACCACTTGGCTACCTATATTTTTACATATAGGAAGATTAATTTCATGTATGCATTATGCTCAATTTAATTTAACCATTTTCAAATCAATATATAAAGTTTTAAAATTTAGTTTTCTACATAACAATGTCTAGGTTTTAGTTTCACTTATTATTTAAAGACTTGATATCTTCTTTTGAGTGATATCTTATACATCTAGCATGTTTTTATAAAATGTATTGCATAATGTTTTTAAAACCTTAAACCATATTATAAATACACACATACAACAACTCACTAAGTTAAGTCCAACATACATTATGTTTTAATTAAATAAGATTTTCAATTGTATATATATAAGTGACTCCTTGCCTATATGAAATAGTTTAGGGGTAAAGTCTTAAAACTATGTTGATAGGCTCCTAAACACTTTTTTCTTATTAAGTTATGTTCTAAAACTATTGTGCTTATTGGAAAATAAATATTTCATGTTAGGGGCTCATATGTAAAACACTAGCCTATTATAAAAAATGATAAAGACTATAGATTGTCTATATTTACCTATTTGTTGAATGTATTTCATAAATTAAGTTGTATAAGGTATGTGTTAATTAAAATCATAAAAAAATATAAATGTAACTTCTATTGTAGTAAATTTACTTTTTTAGACAATTATATGTCTTTATATGCATGAAGATAGATATAATTCAGTAATGTGTACTTATACACTATATAAATTCAATTGAGTATGATAGTTAAATTAAAATTCTTGACTTTTGATGTTACAAGATAGCTTCTATAACAATTAAGAGCATCAAATTTTAACTTATCACATATCTTTGTACATCAGATATATATCAAAAAATAAGTGACCAATTAATAAGTGATTGGTCCTAAGAGTAAAATAGTTGAACTATCAAGTCTTCAACTATATATGATATTTAAAAAGAATTAAAACTTTAATATTTATCTGTTTTTAAACTTAAAGTTAAATAAATAATGTGAAATAATGATAATACCGCTCTTAATTTGGCCCTGTAACTCCTTCTATAGCTTCCCTTCTTGTTATCAACTCAATTTTAACTTTTCTCCTTTTCCTGATTATCCTAAATATCCAATTATCCTTAACTTCCTTCCCCTTGTTTTCCATCTCATTATAGTTTCTTTTTGTGCCTGTAACATTGGTTATAGGCTTATCATCTTCAGTCACCATAAATCTGACTTTTTTTACTTTGACAATATTCTGCTGTTGGGGTTTGAACATGGGTTCTGCAGTGTTTTTGGTGCCAGTCATGGTTGCAGCTAACCACTTGGCTACCTATATTTTTACATATAGGAATATTAATTTCATCTATGCATTATGCTCAATTTCATTTAACCATTTTCAAATCAATATATAAAGTTTTAAAATTTAGTTTTCTACATAACTATGTCTAGGTTTTAGTTTCACTTATTATTTAAAGACTTGATATCTTCTTTTGAGTGATATCTTATACATCTAGCATGTTTTTATAAAATGTATTGCACAATGTTTTTTAAAACCTTAAACCATATTATAAATACACACACACAACAACTCACTAAGTTAAGTTCTACATACATTATGTTTTAATTAAATAAGATTTTCAATTGTATATATATAAGTGACTCCTTGCCTATATGAAATAGTTTAGGGGTAAAGTCTTAAAATTATGTTGATAGGCTCCTAAACACTTTTTTCTTATTAAGTTATGTTCTAAAACTATTGTGCTTATTGGAAAATAAATATTTCATGTTAGGGGCTCATATGTAAAACACTAGCCTATTATAAAAAATGATAAAGACTATAGATTGTCTATATTTACCTATTTGTTGAATGTATTTCATAAATTAAGTTGTATAAGGTATGTGTTAATTAAAATCATAAAAAAATATAAATGTAACTTCTATTGTAGTAAATTTACTTTTTTAGACAATTATATGTCTTTATATGCATGAAGATAGATATAATTCAGTAATGTGTACTTATACACTATATAAATTCAATTTAATATGATAGTTAAATTAAAATTCTTGATTTTTGATGTTACAAGATAGATTCTATAACAATTAAGAGCATAAAATTTTAACTTATCACATATCTTTGTACATCAGATATATATCAAAAAATAAGTGACCAATTAATAAGTGATTGGTCCTAAGAGTAAAATAGTTGAACTATCAAGTCTTCAACTATATATGATATTTAAAAAGAATTAAAACTTTAATATTTATCTGTTTTTAAACTTAAAGTTAAATAAATAATGTGAAATAATGATAATACAGCTCTTAATTTGGCCCTGTAACTCCTTCTATAGCTTCCCTTCTTGTTATCAACTCAATTTTAACTTTTCTCCTTTTCCTGATTATCCTAAATATCCAATTATCCTTAACTTCCTTCCCCTTGTTTTCCATCTCATTATAGTTTCTTTTTGTGCCTGTAACATTGGTTATAGGCTTATCATCTTCAGTCACCATAAATCTGACTTTTTTTACTTTGACAATATTCTGCTGTTGGGGTTTGAACATGGGTTCTGCAGTGTTTTTGGTGCCAGTCATGGTTGCAGCTAACCACTTGGCTACCTATATTTTTACATATAGGAATATTAATTTTATCTATGCATTATGCTCAATTTCATTTAACCATTTTCAAATCAATATATAAAGTTTTAAAATTTAGTTTTCTACATAACTATGTCTAGGTTTTAGTTTCACTTATTATTTAAAGACTTGATATCTTCTTTTGAGTGATATCTTATACATCTAGCATGTTTTTATAAAATGTATTGCACAATGTTTTTTAAAACCTTAAACCATATTATAAATACACACATACAACAACTCAGTAAGTTAAGTCCTACATACATTATGTTTTAATTAAATAAGATTTTCAATTGTATATATATAAGTGACTCCTTGCCTATATGAAATAGTTTAGGGGTAAAGTCTTAAAACTATGTTGATAGGCTCCTAAACACTTTTTTCTTATTAAGTTATGTTCTAAAACTATTGTGCTTATTGGAAAATAAATATTTCATGTTAGGGGCTCATATGTAAAACACTAGCCTATTATAAAAAATGATAAAGACTATAGATTGTCTATATTTACCTATTTGTTGAATGTATTTCATAAATTAAGTTGTATAAGGTATGTGTTAATTAAAATCATAAAAAAATATAAATGTAACTTCTATTGTAGTAAATTTACTTTTTTAGACAATTATATGTCTTTATATGCATGAAGATAGATATAATTCAGTAATGTGTACTTATACACTATATAAATTCAATTGAGTATGATAGTTAAATTAAAATTCTTGATTTTTGATGTTACAAGATAGATTCTATAACAATTAAGAGCATCAAATTTTAACTTATCACATATCTTTGTACATCAGATATATATCAAAAAATAAGTGACCAATTAATAAGTGATTGGTCCTAAGAGTAAAATAGTTGAACTATCATGTCTTCAACTATATATGATATTTAAAAAGAATTAAAACTTTAATATTTATCTGTTTTTAAACTTAAAGTTAAATAAATAATGTGAAATAATGATAATACAGCTCTTAATTTGGCCCTGTAACTCCTTCTATAGCTTCCCTTCTTGTTATCAACTCAATTTTAACTTTTCTCCTTTTCCTGATTATCCTAAATATCCAATTATCCTTAACTTCCTTCCCCTTGTTTTCCATCTCATTATAGTTTCTTTTTGTGCCTGTAACATTGGTTATAGGCTTATCATCTTCAGTCACCATAAATCTGACTTTTTTTACTTTGACAATATTCTGCTGTTGGGGTTTGAACATGGGTTCTGCAGTGTTTTTGGTGCCAGTCATGGTTGCAGCTAACCACTTGGCTACCTATATTTTTACATATAGGAATATTAATTTCATGTATGCATTATGCTCAATTTAATTTAACCATTTTCAAATCAATATATAAAGTTTTAAAATTTAGTTTTCTACATAACAATGTCTAGGTTTTAGTTTCACTTATTATTTAAAGACTTGATATCTTCTTTTGAGTGATATCTTATACATCTAGCATGTTTTTATAAAATGTATTGCATAATGTTTTTAAAACCTTAAACCATATTATAAATACACACATACAACAACTCACTAAGTTAAGTCCAACATACATTATGTTTTAATTAAATAAGATTTTCAATTGTATATATGTAAGTGACTCCTTGCCTATATGAAATAGTTTAGGGGTAAAGTCTTAAAACTATGTTGATAGGCTCCTAAACACTTTTTTCTTATTAAGTTATGTTCTAAAACTATTGTGCTTATTGGAAAATAAATATTTCATGTTAGGGGCTCATATGTAAAACACTAGCCTATTATAAAAAATGATAAAGACTATAGATTGTCTATATTTACCTATTTGTTGAATGTATTTCATAAATTAAGTTGTATAAGGTATGTGTTAATTAAAATCATAAAAAAATATAAATGTAACTTCTATTGTAGTAAATTTACTTTTTTAGACAATTATATGTCTTTATATGCATGAAGATAGATATAATTCAGTAATGTGTACTTATACACTATATAAATTCAATTGAGTATGATAGTTAAATTAAAATTCTTGACTTTTGATGTTACAAGATAGCTTCTATAACAATTAAGAGCATCAAATTTTAACTTATCACATATCTTTGTACATCAGATATATATCAAAAAATAAGTGACCAATTAATAAGTGATTGGTCCTAAGAGTAAAATAGTTGAACTATCAAGTCTTCAACTATATATGATATTTAAAAAGAATTAAAACTTTAATATTTATCTGTTTTTAAACTTAAAGTTAAATAAATAATGTGAAATAATGATAATACCGCTCTTAATTTGGCCCTGTAACTCCTTCTATAGCTTCCCTTCTTGTTATCAACTCAATTTTAACTTTTCTCCTTTTCCTGATTATCCTAAATATCCAATTATCCTTAACTTCCTTCCCCTTGTTTTCCATCTCATTATAGTTTCTTTTTGTGCCTGTAACATTGGTTATAGGCTTATCATCTTCAGTCACCATAAATCTGACTTTTTTTACTTTGAAAATATTCTGCTGTTGGGGTTTGAACATGGGTTCTGCAGTGTTTTTGGTGCCAGTCATGGTTGCAGCTAACCACTTGGCTACCTATATTTTTACATATAGGAATATTAATTTCATCTATGCATTATGCTCAATTTCATTTAACCATTTTCAAATCAATATATAAAGTTTTAAAATTTAGTTTTCTACATAACTATGTCTAGGTTTTAGTTTCACTTATTATTTAAAGACTTGATATCTTCTTTTGAGTGATATCTTATACATCTAGCATGTTTTTATAAAATGTATTGCACAATGTTTTTTAAAACCTTAAACCATATTATAAATACACACACACAACAACTCACTAAGTTAAGTTCTACATACATTATGTTTTAATTAAATAAGATTTTCAATTGTATATATATAAGTGACTCCTTGCCTATATGAAATAGTTTAGGGGTAAAGTCTTAAAATTATGTTGATAGGCTCCTAAACACTTTTTTCTTATTAAGTTATGTTCTAAAACTATTGTGCTTATTGGAAAATAAATATTTCATGTTAGGGGCTCATATGTAAAACACTAGCCTATTATAAAAAATGATAAAGACTATAGATTGTCTATATTTACCTATTTGTTGAATGTATTTCATAAATTAAGTTGTATAAGGTATGTGTTAATTAAAATCATAAAAAAATATAAATGTAACTTCTATTGTAGTAAATTTACTTTTTTAGACAATTATATGTCTTTATATGCATGAAGATAGATATAATTCAGTAATGTGTACTTATACACTATATAAATTCAATTTAATATGATAGTTAAATTAAAATTCTTGATTTTTGATGTTACAAGATAGATTCTATAACAATTAAGAGCATAAAATTTTAACTTATCACATATCTTTGTACATCAGATATATATCAAAAAATAAGTGACCAATTAATAAGTGATTGGTCCTAAGAGTAAAATAGTTGAACTATCAAGTCTTCAACTATATATGATATTTAAAAAGAATTAAAACTTTAATATTTATCTGTTTTTAAACTTAAAGTTAAATAAATAATGTGAAATAATGATAATACAGCTCTTAATTTGGCCCTGTAACTCCTTCTATAGCTTCCCTTCTTGTTATCAACTCAATTTTAACTTTTCTCCTTTTCCTGATTATCCTAAATATCCAATTATCCTTAACTTCCTTCCCCTTGTTTTCCATCTCATTATAGTTTCTTTTTGTGCCTGTAACATTGGTTATAGGCTTATCATCTTCAGTCACCATAAATCTGACTTTTTTTACTTTGACAATATTCTGCTGTTGGGGTTTGAACATGGGTTCTGCAGTGTTTTTGGTGCCAGTCATGGTTGCAGCTAACCACTTGGCTACCTATATTTTTACATATAGGAATATTAATTTTATCTATGCATTATGCTCAATTTCATTTAACCATTTTCAAATCAATATATAAAGTTTTAAAATTTAGTTTTCTACATAACTATGTCTAGGTTTTAGTTTCACTTATTATTTAAAGACTTGATATCTTCTTTTGAGTGATATCTTATACATCTAGCATGTTTTTATAAAATGTATTGCACAATGTTTTTTAAAACCTTAAACCATATTATAAATACACACATACAACAACTCAGTAAGTTAAGTCCTACATACATTATGTTTTAATTAAATAAGATTTTCAATTGTATATATATAAGTGACTCCTTGCCTATATGAAATAGTTTAGGGGTAAAGTCTTAAAACTATGTTGATAGGCTCCTAAACACTTTTTTCTTATTAAGTTATGTTCTAAAACTATTGTGCTTATTGGAAAATAAATATTTCATGTTAGGGGCTCATATGTAAAACACTAGCCTATTATAAAAAATGATAAAGACTATAGATTGTCTATATTTACCTATTTGTTGAATGTATTTCATAAATTAAGTTGTATAAGGTATGTGTTAATTAAAATCATAAAAAAATATAAATGTAACTTCTATTGTAGTAAATTTACTTTTTTAGACAATTATATGTCTTTATATGCATGAAGATAGATATAATTCAGTAATGTGTACTTATACACTATATAAATTCAATTGAGTATGATAGTTAAATTAAAATTCTTGACTTTTGATGTTACAAGATAGCTTCTATAACAATTAAGAGCATCAAATTTTAACTTATCACATATCTTTGTACATCAGATATATATCAAAAAATAAGTGACCAATTAATAAGTGATTGGTCCTAAGAGTAAAATAGTTGAACTATCAAGTCTTCAACTATATATGATATTTAAAAAGAATTAAAACTTTAATATTTATCTGTTTTTAAACTTAAAGTTAAATAAATAATGTGAAATAATGATAATACCGCTCTTAATTTGGCCCTGTAACTCCTTCTATAGCTTCCCTTCTTGTTATCAACTCAATTTTAACTTTTCTCCTTTTCCTGATTATCCTAAATATCCAATTATCCTTAACTTCCTTCCCCTTGTTTTCCATCTCATTATAGTTTCTTTTTGTGCCTGTAACATTGGTTATAGGCTTATCATCTTCAGTCACCATAAATCTGACTTTTTTTACTTTGACAATATTCTGCTGTTGGGGTTTGAACATGGGTTCTGCAGTGTTTTTGGTGCCAGTCATGGTTGCAGCTAACCACTTGGCTACCTATATTTTTACATATAGGAATATTAATTTCATCTATGCATTATGCTCAATTTCATTTAACCATTTTCAAATCAATATATAAAGTTTTAAAATTTAGTTTTCTACATAACTATGTCTAGGTTTTAGTTTCACTTATTATTTAAAGACTTGATATCTTCTTTTGAGTGATATCTTATACATCTAGCATGTTTTTATAAAATGTATTGCACAATGTTTTTTAAAACCTTAAACCATATTATAAATACACACACACAACAACTCACTAAGTTAAGTTCTACATACATTATGTTTTAATTAAATAAGATTTTCAATTGTATATATATAAGTGACTCCTTGCCTATATGAAATAGTTTAGGGGTAAAGTCTTAAAACTATGTTGATAGGCTCCTAAACACTTTTTTCTTATTAAGTTATGTTCTAAAACTATTGTGCTTATTGGAAAATAAATATTTCATGTTAGGGGCTCATATGTAAAACACTAGCCTATTATAAAAAATGATAAAGACTATAGATTGTCTATATTTACCTATTTGTTGAATGTATTTCATAAATTAAGTTGTATAAGGTATGTGTTAATTAAAATCATAAAAAAATATAAATGTAACTTCTATTGTAGTAAATTTACTTTTTTAGACAATTATATGTCTTTATATGCATGAAGATAGATATAATTCAGTAATGTGTACTTATACACTATATAAATTCAATTGAGTATGATAGTTAAATTAAAATTCTTGATTTTTGATGTTACAAGATAGATTCTATAACAATTAAGAGCATCAAATTTTAACTTATCACATATCTTTGTACATCAGATATATATCAAAAAATAAGTGACCAATTAATAAGTGATTGGTCCTAAGAGTAAAATAGTTGAACTATCAAGTCTTCAACTATATATGATATTTAAAAAGAATTAAAACTTTAATATTTATCTGTTTTTAAACTTAAAGTTAAATAAATAATGTGAAATAATGATAATACAGCTCTTAATTTGGCCCTGTAACTCCTTCTATAGCTTCCCTTCTTGTTATCAACTCAATTTTAACTTTTCTCCTTTTCCTGATTATCCTAAATATCCAATTATCCTTAACTTCCTTCCCCTTGTTTTCCATCTCATTATAGTTTCTTTTTGTGCCTGTAACATTGGTTATAGGCTTATCATCTTCAGTCACCATAAATCTGACTTTTTTTACTTTGACAATATTCTGCTGTTGGGGTTTGAACATGGGTTCTGCAGTGTTTTTGGTGCCAGTCATGGTTGCAGCTAACCACTTGGCTACCTATATTTTTACATATAGGAATATTAATTTCATCTATGCATTATGCTCAATTTCATTTAACCATTTTCAAATCAATATATAAAGTTTTAAAATTTAGTTTTCTACATAACTATGTCTAGGTTTTAGTTTCACTTATTATTTAAAGACTTGATATCTTCTTTTGAGTGATATCTTATACATCTAGCATGTTTTTATAAAATGTATTGCACAATGTTTTTTAAAACCTTAAACCATATTATAAATACACACACACAACAACTCACTAAGTTAAGTTCTACATACATTATGTTTTAATTAAATAAGATTTTCAATTGTATATATATAAGTGACTCCTTGCCTATATGAAATAGTTTAGGGGTAAAGTCTTAAAACTATGTTGATAGGCTCCTAAACACTTTTTTCTTATTAAGTTATGTTCTAAAACTATTGTGCTTATTGGAAAATAAATATTTCATGTTAGGGGCTCATATGTAAAACACTAGCCTATTATAAAAAATGATAAAGACTATAGATTGTCTATATTTACCTATTTGTTGAATGTATTTCATAAATTAAGTTGTATAAGGTATGTGTTAATTAAAATCATAAAAAAATATAAATGTAACTTCTATTGTAGTAAATTTACTTTTTTAGACAATTATATGTCTTTATATGCATGAAGATAGATATAATTCAGTAATGTGTACTTATACACTATATAAATTCAATTGAGTATGATAGTTAAATTAAAATTCTTGATTTTTGATGTTACAAGATAGATTCTATAACAATTAAGAGCATCAAATTTTAACTTATCACATATCTTTGTACATCAGATATATATCAAAAAATAAGTGACCAATTAATAAGTGATTGGTCCTAAGAGTAAAATAGTTGAACTATCAAGTCTTCAACTATATATGATATTTAAAAAGAATTAAAACTTTAATATTTATCTGTTTTTAAACTTAAAGTTAAATAAATAATGTGAAATAATGATAATACAGCTCTTAATTTGGCCCTGTAACTCCTTCTATAGCTTCCCTTCTTGTTATCAACTCAATTTTAACTTTTCTCCTTTTCCTGATTATCCTAAATATCCAATTATCCTTAACTTCCTTCCCCTTGTTTTCCATCTCATTATAGTTTCTTTTTGTGCCTGTAACATTGGTTATAGGCTTATCATCTTCAGTCACCATAAATCTGACTTTTTTTACTTTGACAATATTCTGCTGTTGGGGTTTGAACATGGGTTCTGCAGTGTTTTTGGTGCCAGTCATGGTTGCAGCTAACCACTTGGCTACCTATATTTTTACATATAGGAATATTAATTTCATCTATGCATTATGCTCAATTTCATTTAACCATTTTCAAATCAATATATAAAGTTTTAAAATTTAGTTTTCTACATAACTATGTCTAGGTTTTAGTTTCACTTATTATTTAAAGACTTGATATCTTCTTTTGAGTGATATCTTATACATCTAGCATGTTTTTATAAAATGTATTGCACAATGTTTTTTAAAACCTTAAACCATATTATAAATACACACACACAACAACTCACTAAGTTAAGTTCTACATACATTATGTTTTAATTAAATAAGATTTTCAATTGTATATATATAAGTGACTCCTTGCCTATATGAAATAGTTTAGGGGTAAAGTCTTAAAACTATGTTGATAGGCTCCTAAACACTTTTTTCTTATTAAGTTATGTTCTAAAACTATTGTGCTTATTGGAAAATAAATATTTCATGTTAGGGGCTCATATGTAAAACACTAGCCTATTATAAAAAATGATAAAGACTATAGATTGTCTATATTTACCTATTTGTTGAATGTATTTCATAAATTAAGTTGTATAAGGTATGTGTTAATTAAAATCATAAAAAAATATAAATGTAACTTCTATTGTAGTAAATTTACTTTTTTAGACAATTATATGTCTTTATATGCATGAAGATAGATATAATTCAGTAATGTGTACTTATACACTATATAAATTCAATTGAGTATGATAGTTAAATTAAAATTCTTGATTTTTGATGTTACAAGATAGATTCTATAACAATTAAGAGCATCAAATTTTAACTTATCACATATCTTTGTACATCAGATATATATCAAAAAATAAGTGACCAATTAATAAGTGATTGGTCCTAAGAGTAAAATAGTTGAACTATCAAGTCTTCAACTATATATGATATTTAAAAAGAATTAAAACTTTAATATTTATCTGTTTTTAAACTTAAAGTTAAATAAATAATGTGAAATAATGATAATACAGCTCTTAATTTGGCCCTGTAACTCCTTCTATAGCTTCCCTTCTTGTTATCAACTCAATTTTAACTTTTCTCCTTTTCCTGATTATCCTAAATATCCAATTATCCTTAACTTCCTTCCCCTTGTTTTCCATCTCATTATAGTTTCTTTTTGTGCCTGTAACATTGGTTATAGGCTTATCATCTTCAGTCACCATAAATCTGACTTTTTTTACTTTGACAATATTCTGCTGTTGGGGTTTGAACATGGGTTCTGCAGTGTTTTTGGTGCCAGTCATGGTTGCAGCTAACCACTTGGCTACCTATATTTTTACATATAGGAATATTAATTTCATCTATGCATTATGCTCAATTTCATTTAACCATTTTCAAATCAATATATAAAGTTTTAAAATTTAGTTTTCTACATAACTATGTCTAGGTTTTAGTTTCACTTATTATTTAAAGACTTGATATCTTCTTTTGAGTGATATCTTATACATCTAGCATGTTTTTATAAAATGTATTGCACAATGTTTTTTAAAACCTTAAACCATATTATAAATACACACACACAACAACTCACTAAGTTAAGTTCTACATACATTATGTTTTAATTAAATAAGATTTTCAATTGTATATATATAAGTGACTCCTTGCCTATATGAAATAGTTTAGGGGTAAAGTCTTAAAACTATGTTGATAGGCTCCTAAACACTTTTTTCTTATTAAGTTATGTTCTAAAACTATTGTGCTTATTGGAAAATAAATATTTCATGTTAGGGGCTCATATGTAAAACACTAGCCTATTATAAAAAATGATAAAGACTATAGATTGTCTATATTTACCTATTTGTTGAATGTATTTCATAAATTAAGTTGTATAAGGTATGTGTTAATTAAAATCATAAAAAAATATAAATGTAACTTCTATTGTAGTAAATTTACTTTTTTAGACAATTATATGTCTTTATATGCATGAAGATAGATATAATTCAGTAATGTGTACTTATACACTATATAAATTCAATTGAGTATGATAGTTAAATTAAAATTCTTGATTTTTGATGTTACAAGATAGATTCTATAACAATTAAGAGCATCAAATTTTAACTTATCACATATCTTTGTACATCAGATATATATCAAAAAATAAGTGACCAATTAATAAGTGATTGGTCCTAAGAGTAAAATAGTTGAACTATCAAGTCTTCAACTATATATGATATTTAAAAAGAATTAAAACTTTAATATTTATCTGTTTTTAAACTTAAAGTTAAATAAATAATGTGAAATAATGATAATACAGCTCTTAATTTGGCCCTGTAACTCCTTCTATAGCTTCCCTTCTTGTTATCAACTCAATTTTAACTTTTCTCCTTTTCCTGATTATCCTAAATATCCAATTATCCTTAACTTCCTTCCCCTTGTTTTCCATCTCATTATAGTTTCTTTTTGTGCCTGTAACATTGGTTATAGGCTTATCATCTTCAGTCACCATAAATCTGACTTTTTTTACTTTGACAATATTCTGCTGTTGGGGTTTGAACATGGGTTCTGCAGTGTTTTTGGTGCCAGTCATGGTTGCAGCTAACCACTTGGCTACCTATATTTTTACATATAGGAATATTAATTTCATCTATGCATTATGCTCAATTTCATTTAACCATTTTCAAATCAATATATAAAGTTTTAAAATTTAGTTTTCTACATAACTATGTCTAGGTTTTAGTTTCACTTATTATTTAAAGACTTGATATCTTCTTTTGAGTGATATCTTATACATCTAGCATGTTTTTATAAAATGTATTGCACAATGTTTTTTAAAACCTTAAACCATATTATAAATACACACACACAACAACTCACTAAGTTAAGTTCTACATACATTATGTTTTAATTAAATAAGATTTTCAATTGTATATATATAAGTGACTCCTTGCCTATATGAAATAGTTTAGGGGTAAAGTCTTAAAACTATGTTGATAGGCTCCTAAACACTTTTTTCTTATTAAGTTATGTTCTAAAACTATTGTGCTTATTGGAAAATAAATATTTCATGTTAGGGGCTCATATGTAAAACACTAGCCTATTATAAAAAATGATAAAGACTATAGATTGTCTATATTTACCTATTTGTTGAATGTATTTCATAAATTAAGTTGTATAAGGTATGTGTTAATTAAAATCATAAAAAAATATAAATGTAACTTCTATTGTAGTAAATTTACTTTTTTAGACAATTATATGTCTTTATATGCATGAAGATAGATATAATTCAGTAATGTGTACTTATACACTATATAAATTCAATTGAGTATGATAGTTAAATTAAAATTCTTGATTTTTGATGTTACAAGATAGATTCTATAACAATTAAGAGCATCAAATTTTAACTTATCACATATCTTTGTACATCAGATATATATCAAAAAATAAGTGACCAATTAATAAGTGATTGGTCCTAAGAGTAAAATAGTTGAACTATCAAGTCTTCAACTATATATGATATTTAAAAAGAATTAAAACTTTAATATTTATCTGTTTTTAAACTTAAAGTTAAATAAATAATGTGAAATAATGATAATACAGCTCTTAATTTGGCCCTGTAACTCCTTCTATAGCTTCCCTTCTTGTTATCAACTCAATTTTAACTTTTCTCCTTTTCCTGATTATCCTAAATATCCAATTATCCTTAACTTCCTTCCCCTTGTTTTCCATCTCATTATAGTTTCTTTTTGTGCCTGTAACATTGGTTATAGGCTTATCATCTTCAGTCACCATAAATCTGACTTTTTTTACTTTGACAATATTCTGCTGTTGGGGTTTGAACATGGGTTCTGCAGTGTTTTTGGTGCCAGTCATGGTTGCAGCTAACCACTTGGCTACCTATATTTTTACATATAGGAATATTAATTTCATCTATGCATTATGCTCAATTTCATTTAACCATTTTCAAATCAATATATAAAGTTTTAAAATTTAGTTTTCTACATAACTATGTCTAGGTTTTAGTTTCACTTATTATTTAAAGACTTGATATCTTCTTTTGAGTGATATCTTATACATCTAGCATGTTTTTATAAAATGTATTGCACAATGTTTTTTAAAACCTTAAACCATATTATAAATACACACATACAACAACTCAGTAAGTTAAGTTCTACATACATTATGTTTTAATTAAATAAGATTTTCAATTGTATATATATAAGTGACTCCTTGCCTATATGAAATAGTTTAGGGGTAAAGTCTTAAAACTATGTTGATAGGCTCCTAAACACTTTTTTCTTATTAAGTTATGTTCTAAAACTATTGTGCTTATTGGAAAATAAATATTTCATGTTAGGGGCTCATATGTAAAACACTAGCCTATTATAAAAAATGATAAAGACTATAGATTGTCTATATTTACCTATTTGTTGAATGTATTTCATAAATTAAGTTGTATAAGGTATGTGTTAATTAAAATCATAAAAAAATATAAATATAACTTCTATTGTAGTAAATTTACTTTTTTAGACAATTATATGTCTTTATATGCATGAAGATAGATATAATTCAGTAATGTGTACTTATACACTATATAAATTCAATTGAGTATGATAGTTAAATTAAAATTCTTGATTTTTGATGTTACAAGATAGATTCTATAACAATTAAGAGCATCAAATTTTAACTTATCACATATCTTTGTACATCAGATATATATCAAAAAATAAGTGACCAATTAATAAGTGATTGGTCCTAAGAGTAAAATAGTTGAACTATCAAGTCTTCAACTATATATGATATTTAAAAAGAATTAAAACTTTAATATTTATCTGTTTTTAAACTTAAAGTTAAATAAATAATGTGAAATAATGATAATACAGCTCTTAATTTGGCCCTGTAACTCCTTCTATAGCTTCCCTTCTTGTTATCAACTCAATTTTAACTTTTCTCCTTTTCCTGATTATCCTAAATATCCAATTATCCTTAACTTCCTTCCCCTTGTTTTCCATCTCATTATAGTTTCTTTTTGTGCCTGTAACATTGGTTATAGGCTTATCATCTTCAGTCACCATAAATCTGACTTTTTTTACTTTGACAATATTCTGCTGTTGGGGTTTGAACATGGGTTCTGCAGTGTTTTTGGTGCCAGTCATGGTTGCAGCTAACCACTTGGCTACCTATATTTTTACATATAGGAATATTAATTTTATCTATGCATTATGCTCAATTTCATTTAACCATTTTCAAATCAATATATAAAGTTTTAAAATTTAGTTTTCTACATAACTATGTCTAGGTTTTAGTTTCACTTATTATTTAAAGACTTGATATCTTCTTTTGAGTGATATCTTATACATCTAGCATGTTTTTATAAAATGTATTGCACAATGTTTTTTAAAACCTTAACCCATATTATAAATACACACATACAACAACTCAGTAAGTTAAGTCCTACATACATTATGTTTTAATTAAATAAGATTTTCAATTGTATATATATAAGTGACTCCTTGCCTATATGAAATAGTTTAGGGGTAAAGTCTTAAAACTATGTTGATAGGCTCCTAAACACTTTTTTCTTATTAAGTTATGTTCTAAAACTATTGTGCTTATTGGAAAATAAATATTTCATGTTAGGGGCTCATATGTAAAACACTAGCCTATTATAAAAAATGATAAAGACTATAGATTGTCTATATTTACCTATTTGTTGAATGTATTTCATAAATTAAGTTGTATAAGGTATGTGTTAATTAAAATCATAAAAAAATATAAATGTAACTTCTATTGTAGTAAATTTACTTTTTTAGACAATTATATGTCTTTATATGCATGAAGATAGATATAATTCAGTAATGTGTACTTATACACTATATAAATTCAATTGAGTATGATAGTTAAATTAAAATTCTTGACTTTTGATGTTACAAGATAGCTTCTATAACAATTAAGAGCATCAAATTTTAACTTATCACATATCTTTGTACATCAGATATATATCAAAAAATAAGTGACCAATTAAAAAGTGATTGGTCCTAAGAGTAAAATAGTTGAACTATCAAGTCTTCAACTATATATGATATTTAAAAAGAATTAAAACTTTAATATTTATCTGTTTTTAAACTTAAAGTTAAATAAATAATGTGAAATAATGATAATACCGCTCTTAATTTGGCCCTGTAACTCCTTCTATAGCTTCCCTTCTTGTTATCAACTCAATTTTAACTTTTCTCCTTTTCCTGATTATCCTAAATATCCAATTATCCTTAACTTCCTTCCCCTTGTTTTCCATCTCATTATAGTTTCTTTTTGTGCCTGTAACATTGGTTATAGGCTTATCATCTTCAGTCACCATAAATCTGACTTTTTTTACTTTGACAATATTCTGCTGTTGGGGTTTGAACATGGGTTCTGCAGTGTTTTTGGTGCCAGTCATGGTTGCAGCTAACCACTTGGCTACCTATATTTTTACATATAGGAATATTAATTTCATCTATGCATTATGCTCAATTTCATTTAACCATTTTCAAATCAATATATAAAGTTTTAAAATTTAGTTTTCTACATAATTATGTCTAGGTTTTAGTTTCACTTATTATTTAAAGACTTGATATCTTCTTTTGAGTGATATCTTATACATCTAGCATGTTTTTATAAAATGTATTGCACAATGTTTTTTAAAACCTTAAACCATATTATAAATACACACACACAACAACTCACTAAGTTAAGTTCTACATACATTATGTTTTAATTAAATAAGATTTTCAATTGTATATATATAAGTGACTCCTTGCCTATATGAAATAGTTTAGGGGTAAAGTCTTAAAACTATGTTGATAGGCTCCTAAACACTTTTTTCTTATTAAGTTATGTTCTAAAACTATTGTGCTTATTGGAAAATAAATATTTCATGTTAGGGGCTCATATGTAAAACACTAGCCTATTATAAAAAATGATAAAGACTATAGATTGTCTATATTTACCTATTTGTTGAATGTATTTCATAAATTAAGTTGTATAAGGTATGTGTTAATTAAAATCATAAAAAAATATAAATGTAACTTCTATTGTAGTAAATTTACTTTTTTAGACAATTATATGTCTTTATATGCATGAAGATAGATATAATTCAGTAATGTGTACTTATACACTATATAAATTCAATTGAGTATGATAGTTAAATTAAAATTCTTGATTTTTGATGTTACAAGATAGATTCTATAACAATTAAGAGCATCAAATTTTAACTTATCACATATCTTTGTACATCAGATATATATCAAAAAATAAGTGACCAATTAATAAGTGATTGGTCCTAAGAGTAAAATAGTTGAACTATCATGTCTTCAACTATATATGATATTTAAAAAGAATTAAAACTTTAATATTTATCTGTTTTTAAACTTAAAGTTAAATAAATAATGTGAAATAATGATAATACAGCTCTTAATTTGGCCCTGTAACTCCTTCTATAGCTTCCCTTCTTGTTATCAACTCAATTTTAACTTTTCTCCTTTTCCTGATTATCCTAAATATCCAATTATCCTTAACTTCCTTCCCCTTGTTTTCCATCTCATTATAGTTTCTTTTTGTGCCTGTAACATTGGTTATAGGCTTATCATCTTCAGTCACCATAAATCTGACTTTTTTTACTTTGACAATATTCTGCTGTTGGGGTTTGAACATGGGTTCTGCAGTGTTTTTGGTGCCAGTCATGGTTGCAGCTAACCACTTGGCTACCTATATTTTTACATATAGGAATATTAATTTCATCTATGCATTATGCTCAATTTCATTTAACCATTTTCAAATCAATATATAAAGTTTTAAAATTTAGTTTTCTACATAACTATGTCTAGGTTTTAGTTTCACTTATTATTTAAAGACTTGATATCTTCTTTTGAGTGATATCTTATACATCTAGCATGTTTTTATAAAATGTATTGCACAATGTTTTTTAAAACCTTAAACCATATTATAAATACACACACACAACAACTCACTAAGTTAAGTTCTACATACATTATGTTTTAATTAAATAAGATTTTCAATTGTATATATATAAGTGACTCCTTGCCTATATGAAATAGTTTAGGGGTAAAGTCTTAAAACTATGTTGATAGGCTCCTAAACACTTTTTTCTTATTAAGTTATGTTCTAAAACTATTGTGCTTATTGGAAAATAAATATTTCATGTTAGGGGCTCATATGTAAAACACTAGCCTATTATAAAAAATGATAAAGACTATAGATTGTCTATATTTACCTATTTGTTGAATGTATTTCATAAATTAAGTTGTATAAGGTATGTGTTAATTAAAATCATAAAAAAATATAAATGTAACTTCTATTGTAGTAAATTTACTTTTTTAGACAATTATATGTCTTTATATGCATGAAGATAGATATAATTCAGTAATGTGTACTTATACACTATATAAATTCAATTGAGTATGATAGTTAAATTAAAATTCTTGACTTTTGATGTTACAAGATAGCTTCTATAACAATTAAGAGCATCAAATTTTAACTTATCACATATCTTTGTACATCAGATATATATCAAAAAATAAGTGACCAATTAATAAGTGATTGGTCCTAAGAGTAAAATAGTTGAACTATCAAGTCTTCAACTATAAATGATATTTAAAAAGAATTAAAACTTTAATATTTATCTGTTTTTAAACTTAAAGTTAAATAAATAATGTGAAATAATGATAATACCGCTCTTAATTTGGCCCTGTAACTCCTTCTATAGCTTCCCTTCTTGTTATCAACTCAATTTTAACTTTTCTCCTTTTCCTGATTATCCTAAATATCCAATTATCCTTAACTTCCTTCCCCTTGTTTTCCATCTCATTATAGTTTCTTTTTGTGCCTGTAACATTGGTTATAGGCTTATCATCTTCAGTCACCATAAATCTGACTTTTTTTACTTTGACAATATTCTGCTGTTGGGGTTTGAACATGGGTTCTGCAGTGTTTTTGGTGCCAGTCATGGTTGCAGCTAACCACTTGGCTACCTATATTTTTACATATAGGAATATTAATTTCATCTATGCATTATGCTCAATTTCATTTAACCATTTTCAAATCAATATATAAAGTTTTAAAATTTAGTTTTCTACATAACTATGTCTAGGTTTTAGTTTCACTTATTATTTAAAGACTTGATATCTTCTTTTGAGTGATATCTTATACATCTAGCATGTTTTTATAAAATGTATTGCACAATGTTTTTTAAAACCTTAAACCATATTATAAATACACACACACAACAACTCACTAAGTTAAGTTCTACATACATTATGTTTTAATTAAATAAGATTTTCAATTGTATATATATAAGTGACTCCTTGCCTATATGAAATAGTTTAGGGGTAAAGTCTTAAAACTATGTTGATAGGCTCCTAAACACTTTTTTCTTATTAAGTTATGTTCTAAAACTATTGTGCTTATTGGAAAATAAATATTTCATGTTAGGGGCTCATATGTAAAACACTAGCCTATTATAAAAAATGATAAAGACTATAGATTGTCTATATTTACCTATTTGTTGAATGTATTTCATAAATTAAGTTGTATAAGGTATGTGTTAATTAAAATCATAAAAAAATATAAATGTAACTTCTATTGTAGTAAATTTACTTTTTTAGACAATTATATGTCTTTATATGCATGAAGATAGATATAATTCAGTAATGTGTACTTATACACTATATAAATTCAATTGAGTATGATAGTTAAATTAAAATTCTTGATTTTTGATGTTACAAGATAGATTCTATAACAATTAAGAGCATCAAATTTTAACTTATCACATATCTTTGTACATCAGATATATATCAAAAAATAAGTGACCAATTAATAAGTGATTGGTCCTAAGAGTAAAATAGTTGAACTATCAAGTCTTCAACTATATATGATATTTAAAAAGAATTAAAACTTTAATATTTATCTGTTTTTAAACTTAAAGTTAAATAAATAATGTGAAATAATGATAATACAGCTCTTAATTTGGCCCTGTAACTCCTTCTATAGCTTCCCTTCTTGTTATCAACTCAATTTTAACTTTTCTCCTTTTCCTGATTATCCTAAATATCCAATTATCCTTAACTTCCTTCCCCTTGTTTTCCATCTCATTATAGTTTCTTTTTGTTCCTGTAACATTGGTTATAGGCTTATCATCTTCAGTCACCATAAATTTGACTTTTTTTACTTTGACAATATTCTGCTGTTGGGGTTTGAACATGGGTTCTGCAGTGTTTTTGGTGCCAGTCATGGTTGCAGCTAACCACTTGGCTACCTATATTTTTACATATAGGAATATTAATTTCATCTATGCATTATGCTCAATTTCATTTAACCATTTTCAAATCAATATATAAAGTTTTAAAATTTAGTTTTCTACATAACTATGTCTAGGTTTTAGTTTCACTTATTATTTAAAGACTTGATATCTTCTTTTGAGTGATATCTTATACATCTAGCATGTTTTTATAAAATGTATTGCACAATGTTTTTTAAAACCTTAACCCATATTATAAATACACACATACAACAACTCAGTAAGTTAAGTCCTACATACATTATGTTTTAATTAAATAAGATTTTCAATTGTATATATATAAGTGACTCCTTGCCTATATGAAATAGTTTAGGGGTAAAGTCTTAAAACTATGTTGATAGGCTCCTAAACACTTTTTTCTTATTAAGTTATGTTCTAAAACTATTGTGCTTATTGGAAAATAAATATTTCATGTTAGGGGCTCATATGTAAAACACTAGCCTATTATAAAAAATGATAAAGACTATAGATTGTCTATATTTACCTATTTGTTGAATGTATTTCATAAATTAAGTTGTATAAGGTATGTGTTAATTAAAATCATAAAAAAATATAAATGTAACTTCTATTGTAGTAAATTTACTTTTTTAGACAATTATATGTCTTTATATGCATGAAGATAGATATAATTCAGTAATGTGTACTTATACACTATATAAATTCAATTGAGTATGATAGTTAAATTAAAATTCTTGACTTTTGATGTTACAAGATAGCTTCTATAACAATTAAGAGCATCAAATTTTAACTTATCACATATCTTTGTACATCAGATATATATCAAAAAATAAGTGACCAATTAATAAGTGATTGGTCCTAAGAGTAAAATAGTTGAACTATCAAGTCTTCAACTATAAATGATATTTAAAAAGAATTAAAACTTTAATATTTATCTGTTTTTAAACTTAAAGTTAAATAAATAATGTGAAATAATGATAATACCGCTCTTAATTTGGCCCTGTAACTCCTTCTATAGCTTCCCTTCTTGTTATCAACTCAATTTTAACTTTTCTCCTTTTCCTGATTATCCTAAATATCCAATTATCCTTAACTTCCTTCCCCTTGTTTTCCATCTCATTATAGTTTCTTTTTGTGCCTGTAACATTGGTTATAGGCTTATCATCTTCAGTCACCATAAATCTGACTTTTTTTACTTTGACAATATTCTGCTGTTGGGGTTTGAACATGGGTTCTGCAGTGTTTTTGGTGCCAGTCATGGTTGCAGCTAACCACTTGGCTACCTATATTTTTACATATAGGAATATTAATTTCATCTATGCATTATGCTCAATTTCATTTAACCATTTTCAAATCAATATATAAAGTTTTAAAATTTAGTTTTCTACATAACTATGTCTAGGTTTTAGTTTCACTTATTATTTAAAGACTTGATATCTTCTTTTGAGTGATATCTTATACATCTAGCATGTTTTTATAAAATGTATTGCACAATGTTTTTTAAAACCTTAAACCATATTATAAATACACACACACAACAACTCACTAAGTTAAGTTCTACATACATTATGTTTTAATTAAATAAGATTTTCAATTGTATATATATAAGTGACTCCTTGCCTATATGAAATAGTTTAGGGGTAAAGTCTTAAAACTATGTTGATAGGCTCCTAAACACTTTTTTCTTATTAAGTTATGTTCTAAAACTATTGTGCTTATTGGAAAATAAATATTTCATGTTAGGGGCTCATATGTAAAACACTAGCCTATTATAAAAAATGATAAAGACTATAGATTGTCTATATTTACCTATTTGTTGAATGTATTTCATAAATTAAGTTGTATAAGGTATGTGTTAATTAAAATCATAAAAAAATATAAATGTAACTTCTATTGTAGTAAATTTACTTTTTTAGACAATTATATGTCTTTATATGCATGAAGATAGATATAATTCAGTAATGTGTACTTATACACTATATAAATTCAATTGAGTATGATAGTTAAATTAAAATTCTTGATTTTTGATGTTACAAGATAGATTCTATAACAATTAAGAGCATCAAATTTTAACTTATCACATATCTTTGTACATCAGATATATATCAAAAAATAAGTGACCAATTAATAAGTGATTGGTCCTAAGAGTAAAATAGTTGAACTATCAAGTCTTCAACTATATATGATATTTAAAAAGAATTAAAACTTTAATATTTATCTGTTTTTAAACTTAAAGTTAAATAAATAATGTGAAATAATGATAATACAGCTCTTAATTTGGCCCTGTAACTCCTTCTATAGCTTCCCTTCTTGTTATCAACTCAATTTTAACTTTTCTCCTTTTCCTGATTATCCTAAATATCCAATTATCCTTAACTTCCTTCCCCTTGTTTTCCATCTCATTATAGTTTCTTTTTGTTCCTGTAACATTGGTTATAGGCTTATCATCTTCAGTCACCATAAATTTGACTTTTTTTACTTTGACAATATTCTGCTGTTGGGGTTTGAACATGGGTTCTGCAGTGTTTTTGGTGCCAGTCATGGTTGCAGCTAACCACTTGGCTACCTATATTTTTACATATAGGAATATTAATTTCATCTATGCATTATGCTCAATTTCATTTAACCATTTTCAAATCAATATATAAAGTTTTAAAATTTAGTTTTCTACATAACTATGTCTAGGTTTTAGTTTCACTTATTATTTAAAGACTTGATATCTTCTTTTGAGTGATATCTTATACATCTAGCATGTTTTTATAAAATGTATTGCACAATGTTTTTTAAAACCTTAACCCATATTATAAATACACACATACAACAACTCAGTAAGTTAAGTCCTACATACATTATGTTTTAATTAAATAAGATTTTCAATTGTATATATATAAGTGACTCCTTGCCTATATGAAATAGTTTAGGGGTAAAGTCTTAAAACTATGTTGATAGGCTCCTAAACACTTTTTTCTTATTAAGTTATGTTCTAAAACTATTGTGCTTATTGGAAAATAAATATTTCATGTTAGGGGCTCATATGTAAAACACTAGCCTATTATAAAAAATGATAAAGACTATAGATTGTCTATATTTACCTATTTGTTGAATGTATTTCATAAATTAAGTTGTATAAGGTATGTGTTAATTAAAATCATAAAAAAATATAAATGTAACTTCTATTGTAGTAAATTTACTTTTTTAGACAATTATATGTCTTTATATGCATGAAGATAGATATAATTCAGTAATGTGTACTTATACACTATATAAATTCAATTGAGTATGATAGTTAAATTAAAATTCTTGACTTTTGATGTTACAAGATAGCTTCTATAACAATTAAGAGCATCAAATTTTAACTTATCACATATCTTTGTACATCAGATATATATCAAAAAATAAGTGACCAATTAATAAGTGATTGGTCCTAAGAGTAAAATAGTTGAACTATCAAGTCTTCAACTATAAATGATATTTAAAAAGAATTAAAACTTTAATATTTATCTGTTTTTAAACTTAAAGTTAAATAAATAATGTGAAATAATGATAATACCGCTCTTAATTTGGCCCTGTAACTCCTTCTATAGCTTCCCTTCTTGTTATCAACTCAATTTTAACTTTTCTCCTTTTCCTGATTATCCTAAATATCCAATTATCCTTAACTTCCTTCCCCTTGTTTTCCATCTCATTATAGTTTCTTTTTGTGCCTGTAACATTGGTTATAGGCTTATCATCTTCAGTCACCATAAATCTGACTTTTTTTACTTTGACAATATTCTGCTGTTGGGGTTTGAACATGGGTTCTGCAGTGTTTTTGGTGCCAGTCATGGTTGCAGCTAACCACTTGGCTACCTATATTTTTACATATAGGAATATTAATTTCATCTATGCATTATGCTCAATTTCATTTAACCATTTTCAAATCAATATATAAAGTTTTAAAATTTAGTTTTCTACATAACTATGTCTAGGTTTTAGTTTCACTTATTATTTAAAGACTTGATATCTTCTTTTGAGTGATATCTTATACATCTAGCATGTTTTTATAAAATGTATTGCACAATGTTTTTTAAAACCTTAAACCATATTATAAATACACACACACAACAACTCACTAAGTTAAGTTCTACATACATTATGTTTTAATTAAATAAGATTTTCAATTGTATATATATAAGTGACTCCTTGCCTATATGAAATAGTTTAGGGGTAAAGTCTTAAAACTATGTTGATAGGCTCCTAAACACTTTTTTCTTATTAAGTTATGTTCTAAAACTATTGTGCTTATTGGAAAATAAATATTTCATGTTAGGGGCTCATATGTAAAACACTAGCCTATTATAAAAAATGATAAAGACTATAGATTGTCTATATTTACCTATTTGTTGAATGTATTTCATAAATTAAGTTGTATAAGGTATGTGTTAATTAAAATCATAAAAAAATATAAATGTAACTTCTATTGTAGTAAATTTACTTTTTTAGACAATTATATGTCTTTATATGCATGAAGATAGATATAATTCAGTAATGTGTACTTATACACTATATAAATTCAATTGAGTATGATAGTTAAATTAAAATTCTTGATTTTTGATGTTACAAGATAGATTCTATAACAATTAAGAGCATCAAATTTTAACTTATCACATATCTTTGTACATCAGATATATATCAAAAAATAAGTGACCAATTAATAAGTGATTGGTCCTAAGAGTAAAATAGTTGAACTATCAAGTCTTCAACTATATATGATATTTAAAAAGAATTAAAACTTTAATATTTATCTGTTTTTAAACTTAAAGTTAAATAAATAATGTGAAATAATGATAATACAGCTCTTAATTTGGCCCTGTAACTCCTTCTATAGCTTCCCTTCTTGTTATCAACTCAATTTTAACTTTTCTCCTTTTCCTGATTATCCTAAATATCCAATTATCCTTAACTTCCTTCCCCTTGTTTTCCATCTCATTATAGTTTCTTTTTGTGCCTGTAACATTGGTTATAGGCTTATCATCTTCAGTCACCATAAATCTGACTTTTTTTACTTTGACAATATTCTGCTGTTGGGGTTTGAACATGGGTTCTGCAGTGTTTTTGGTGCCAGTCATGGTTGCAGCTAACCACTTGGCTACCTATATTTTTACATATAGGAATATTAATTTCATCTATGCATTATGCTCAATTTCATTTAACCATTTTCAAATCAATATATAAAGTTTTAAAATTTAGTTTTCTACATAACTATGTCTAGGTTTTAGTTTCACTTATTATTTAAAGATTTGATATCTTCTTTTGAGTGATATCTTATACATCTAGCATGTTTTTATAAAATGTATTGCACAATGTTTTTTAAAACCTTAACCCATATTATAAATACACACATACAACAACTCACTAAGTTAAGTCCTACATACATTATGTTTTAATTAAATAAGATTTTCAATTGTATATATATAAGTGACTCCTTGCCTATATGAAATAGTTTAGGGGTAAAGTCTTAAAACTATGTTGATAGGCTCCTAAACACTTTTTTCTTATTAAGTTATGTTCTAAAACTATTGTGCTTATTGGAAAATAAATATTTCATGTTAGGGGCTCATATGTAAAACACTAGCCTATTATAAAAAATGATAAAGACTATAGATTGTCTATATTTACCTATTTGTTGAATGTATTTCATAAATTAAGTTGTATAAGGTATGTGTTAATTAAAATCATAAAAAAATATAAATGTAACTTCTATTGTAGTAAATTTACTTTTTTAGACAATTATATGTCTTTATATGCATGAAGATAGATATAATTCAGTAATGTGTACTTATACACTATATAAATTCAATTGAGTATGATAGTTAAATTAAAATTCTTGACTTTTGATGTTACAAGATAGATTCTATAACAATTAAGAGCATCAAATTTTAACTTATCACATATCTTTGTACATCAGATATATATCAAAAAATAAGTGACCAATTAATAAGTGATTGGTCCTATGAGTAAAATAGTTGAACTATCAAGTCTTCAACTATATATGATATTTAAAAAGAATTAAAACTTTAATATTTATCTGTTTTTAAACTTAAAGTTAAATAAATAATGTGAAATAATGATAATACAGCTCTTAATTTGGCCCTGTAACTCCTTCTATAGCTTCCCTTCTTGTTATCAACTCAATTTTAACTTTTCTCCTTTTCCTGATTATCCTAAATATCCAATTATCCTTAACTTCCTTCCCCTTGTTTTCCATCTCATTATAGTTTCTTTTTGTGCCTGTAACATTAGTTATAGGCTTATCACCTTCAGTCACCATAAATCTGACTTTTTTTACTTTGACAATATTCTGCTGTTGGGGTTTGAACATGGGTTCTGCAGTGTTTTTGGTGCCAGTCATGGTTGCAGCTAACCACTTGGCTACCTATATTTTTACATATAGGAATATTAATTTCATCTATGCATTATGCTCAATTTCATTTAACCATTTTCAAATGAATATATAAAGTTTTAAAATTTAGTTTTTTACATAACTATGTCTAGGTTTTAGTTTCACTTATTATTTAAAGACTTGATATCTTCTTTTGAGTGATATCTTATACATCTAGCATGTTTTTATAAAATGTATTGCACAATGTTTTTTAAAACCTTAAACCATATTATAAATACACACACACAACAACTCACTAAGTTAAGTTCTACATACATTATGTTTTAATTAAATAAGATTTTCAATTGTATATATATAAGTGACTCCTTGCCTATATGAAATAGTTTAGGGGTAAAGTCTTAAAACTATGTTGATAGGCTCCTAAACACTTTTTTCTTATTAAGTTATGTTCTAAAACTATTGTGCTTATTGGAAAATAAATATTTCATGTTAGGGGCTCATATGTAAAACACTAGCCTATTATAAAAAATGATAAAGACTATAGATTGTCTATATTTACCTATTTGTTGAATGTATTTCATAAATTAAGTTGTATAAGGTATGTGTTAATTAAAATCATAAAAAAATATAAATGTAACTTCTATTGTAGTAAATTTACTTTTTTAGACAATTATATGTCTTTATATGCATGAAGATAGATATAATTCAGTAATGTGTACTTATACACTATATAAATTCAATTGAGTATGATAGTTAAATTAAAATTCTTGATTTTTGATGTTACAAGATAGATTCTATAACAATTAAGAGCATCAAATTTTAACTTATCACATATCTTTGTACATCAGATATATATCAAAAAATAAGTGACCAATTAATAAGTGATTGGTCCTAAGAGTAAAATAGTTGAACTATCAAGTCTTCAACTATATATGATATTTAAAAAGAATTAAAACTTTAATATTTATCTGTTTTTAAACTTAAAGTGAAATAAATAATGTGAAATAATGATAATACCGCTCTTAATTTGGCCCTGTAACTCCTTCTATAGCTTCCCTTCTTGTTATCAACTCAATTTTAACTTTTCTCCTTTTCCTGATTATCCTAAATATCCAATTATCCTTAACTTCCTTCCCCTTGTTTTCCATCTCATTATAGTTTCTTTTTGTGCCTGTAACATTGGTTATAGGCTTATCATCTTCAGTCACCATAAATCTGACTTTTTTTACTTTGACAATATTCTGCTGTTGGGGTTTGAACATGGGTTCTGCAGTGTTTTTGGTGCCAGTCATGGTTGCAGCTAACCACTTGGCTACCTATATTTTTACATATAGGAATATTAATTTCATCTATGCATTATGCTCAATTTCATTTAACCATTTTCAAATCAATATATAAAGTTTTAAAATTTAGTTTTCTACATAACTATGTCTAGGTTTTAGTTTCACTTATTATTTAAAGACTTGATATCTTCTTTTGAGTGATATCTTATACATCTAGCATGTTTTTATAAAATGTATTGCACAATGTTTTTTAAAACCTTAAACCATATTATAAATACACACATACAACAACTCAGTAAGTTAAGTTCTACATACATTATGTTTTAATTAAATAAGATTTTCAATTGTATATATATAAGTGACTCCTTGCCTATATGAAATAGTTTAGGGGTAAAGTATTAAAACTATGTTGATAGGCTCCTAAACACTTTTTTCTTATTAAGTTATGTTCTAAAACTATTGTGCTTATTGGAAAATAAATATTTCATGTTAGGGGCTCATATGTAAAACACTAGCCTATTATAAAAAATGATAAAGACTATAGATTGTCTATATTTACCTATTTGTTGAATGTATTTCATAAATTAAGTTGTATAAGGTATGTGTTAATTAAAATCATAAAAAAATATAAATATAACTTCTATTGTAGTAAATTTACTTTTTTAGACAATTATATGTCTTTATATGCATGAAGATAGATATAATTCAGTAATGTGTACTTATACACTATATAAATTCAATTGAGTATGATAGTTAAATTAAAATTCTTGATTTTTGATGTTACAAGATAGATTCTATAACAATTAAGAGCATCAAATTTTAACTTATCACATATCTTTGTACATCAGATATATATCAAAAAATAAGTGACCAATTAATAAGTGATTGGTCCTAAGAGTAAAATAGTTGAACTATCAAGTCTTCAACTATATATGATATTTAAAAAGAATTAAAACTTTAATATTTATCTGTTTTTAAACTTAAAGTTAAATAAATAATGTGAAATAATGATAATACAGCTCTTAATTTGGCCCTGTAACTCCTTCTATAGCTTCCCTTCTTGTTATCAACTCAATTTTAACTTTTCTCCTTTTCCTGATTATCCTAAATATCCAATTATCCTTAACTTCCTTCCCCTTGTTTTCCATCTCATTATAGTTTCTTTTTGTGCCTGTAACATTGGTTATAGGCTTATCATCTTCAGTCACCATAAATCTGACTTTTTTTACTTTGACAATATTCTGCTGTTGGGGTTTGAACATGGGTTCTGCAGTGTTTTTGGTGCCAGTCATGGTTGCAGCTAACCACTTGGCTACCTATATTTTTACATATAGGAATATTAATTTCATCTATGCATTATGCTCAATTTCATTTAACCATTTTCAAATCAATATATAAAGTTTTAAAATTTAGTTTTCTACATAACTATGTCTAGGTTTTAGTTTCACTTATTATTTAAAGACTTGATATCTTCTTTTGAGTGATATCTTATACATCTAGCATGTTTTTATAAAATGTATTGCACAATGTTTTTTAAAACCTTAAACCATATTATAAATACACACATACAACAACTCAGTAAGTTAAGTCCTACATACATTATGTTTTAATTAAATAAGATTTTCAATTGTATATATATAAGTGACTCCTTGCCTATATGAAATAGTTTAGGGGTAAAGTCTTAAAACTATGTTGATAGGCTCCTAAACACTTTTTTCTTATTAAGTTATGTTCTAAAACTATTGTGCTTATTGGAAAATAAATATTTCATGTTAGGGGCTCATATGTAAAACACTAGCCTATTATAAAAAATGATAAAGACTATAGATTGTCTATATTTACCTATTTGTTGAATGTATTTCATAAATTAAGTTGTATTAGGTATGTGTTAATTAAAATCATAAAAAAATATAAATGTAACTTCTATTGTAGTAAATTTACTTTTTTAGACAATTATATGTCTTTATATGCATGAAGATAGATATAATTCAGTAATGTGTACTTATACACTATATAAATTCAATTGAGTATGATAGTTAAATTAAAATTCTTGACTTTTGATGTTACAAGATAGCTTCTATAACAATTAAGAGCATCAAATTTTAACTTATCACATATCTTTGTACATCAGATATATATCAAAAAATAAGTGACCAATTAAAAAGTGATTGGTCCTAAGAGTAAAATAGTTGAACTATCAAGTCTTCAACTATATATGATATTTAAAAAGAATTAAAACTTTAATATTTATCTGTTTTTAAACTTAAAGTGAAATAAATAATGTGAAATAATGATAATACCGCTCTTAATTTGGCCCTGTAACTCCTTCTATAGCTTCCCTTCTTGTTATCAACTCAATTTTAACTTTTCTCCTTTTCCTGATTATCCTAAATATCCAATTATCCTTAACTTCCTTCCCCTTGTTTTCCATCTCATTATAGTTTCTTTTTGTGCCTGTAACATTGGTTATAGGCTTATCATCTTCAGTCACCATAAATCTGACTTTTTTTACTTTGACAATATTCTGCTGTTGGGGTTTGAACATGGGTTCTGCAGTGTTTTTGGTGCCAGTCATGGTTGCAGCTAACCACTTGGCTACCTATATTTTTACATATAGGAAGATTAATTTCATCTATGCATTATGCTCAATTTAATTTAACCATTTTCAAATCAATATATAAAGTTTTAAAATTTAGTTTTCTACATAACAATGTCTAGGTTTTAGTTTCACTTATTATTTAAAGACTTGATATCTTCTTTTGAGTGATATCTTATACATCTAGCATGTTTTTATAAAATGTATTGCATAATGTTTTTAAAACCTTAAACCATATTATAAATACACACATACAACAACTCACTAAGTTAAGTCCAACATACATTATGTTTTAATTAAATAAGATTTTCAATTGTATATATATAAGTGACTCCTTGCCTATATGAAATAGTTTAGGGGTAAAGTCTTAAAACTATGTTGATAGGCTCCTAAACACTTTTTTCTTATTAAGTTATGTTCTAAAACTATTGTGCTTATTGGAAAATAAATATTTCATGTTAGGGGCTCATATGTAAAACACTAGCCTATTATAAAAAATGATAAAGACTATAGATTGTCTATATTTACCTATTTGTTGAATGTATTTCATAAATTAAGTTGTATAAGGTATGTGTTAATTAAAATCATAAAAAAATATAAATGTAACTTCTATTGTAGTAAATTTACTTTTTTAGACAATTATATGTCTTTATATGCATGAAGATAGATATAATTCAGTAATGTGTACTTATACACTATATAAATTCAATTGAGTATGATAGTTAAATTAAAATTCTTGATTTTTGATGTTACAAGATAGATTCTATAACAATTAAGAGCATCAAATTTTAACTTATCACATATCTTTGTACATCAGATATATATCAAAAAATAAGTGACCAATTAATAAGTGATTGGTCCTAAGAGTAAAATAGTTGAACTATCAAGTCTTCAACTATATATGATATTTAAAAAGAATTAAAACTTTAATATTTATCTGTTTTTAAACTTAAAGTTAAATAAATAATGTGAAATAATGATAATACAGCTCTTAATTTGGCCCTGTAACTCCTTCTATAGCTTCCCTTCTTGTTATCAACTCAATTTTAACTTTTCTCCTTTTCCTGATTATCCTAAATATCCAATTATCCTTAACTTCCTTCCCCTTGTTTTCCATCTCATTATAGTTTCTTTTTGTGCCTGTAACATTGGTTATAGGCTTATCATCTTCAGTCACCATAAATCTGACTTTTTTTACTTTGACAATATTCTGCTGTTGGGGTTTGAACATGGGTTCTGCAGTGTTTTTGGTGCCAGTCATGGTTGCAGCTAACCACTTGGCTACCTATATTTTTACATATAGGAATATTAATTTCATCTATGCATTATGCTCAATTTCATTTAACCATTTTCAAATCAATATATAAAGTTTTAAAATTTAGTTTTCTACATAACTATGTCTAGGTTTTAGTTTCACTTATTATTTAAAGACTTGATATCTTCTTTTGAGTGATATCTTATACATCTAGCATGTTTTTATAAAATGTATTGCACAATGTTTTTTAAAACCTTAAACCATATTATAAATACACACACACAACAACTCACTAAGTTAAGTTCTACATACATTATGTTTTAATTAAATAAGATTTTCAATTGTATATATATAAGTGACTCCTTGCCTATATGAAATAGTTTAGGGGTAAAGTCTTAAAACTATGTTGATAGGCTCCTAAACACTTTTTTCTTATTAAGTTATGTTCTAAAACTATTGTGCTTATTGGAAAATAAATATTTCATGTTAGGGGCTCATATGTAAAACACTAGCCTATTATAAAAAATGATAAAGACTATAGATTGTCTATATTTACCTATTTGTTGAATGTATTTCATAAATTAAGTTGTATAAGGTATGTGCTAATTAAAATCATAAAAAAATATAAATGTAACTTCTATTGTAGTAAATTTACTTTTTTAGACAATTATATGTCTTTATATGCATGAAGATAGATATAATTCAGTAATGTGTACTTATACACTATATAAATTCAATTGAGTATGATAGTTAAATTAAAATTCTTGATTTTTGATGTTACAAGATAGATTCTATAACAATTAAGAGCATCAAATTTTAACTTATCACATATCTTTGTACATCAGATATATATCAAAAAATAAGTGACCAATTAATAAGTGATTGGTCCTAAGAGTAAAATAGTTGAACTATCAAGTCTTCAACTATATATGATATTTAAAAAGAATTAAAACTTTAATATTTATCTGTTTTTAAACTTAAAGTTAAATAAATAATGTGAAATAATGATAATACAGCTCTTAATTTGGCCCTGTAACTCCTTCTATAGCTTCCCTTCTTGTTATCAACTCAATTTTAACTTTTCTCCTTTTCCTGATTATCCTAAATATCCAATTATCCTTAACTTCCTTCCCCTTGTTTTCCATCTCATTATAGTTTCTTTTTGTGCCTGTAACATTGGTTATAGGCTTATCATCTTCAGTCACCATAAATCTGACTTTTTTTACTTTGACAATATTCTGCTGTTGGGGTTTGAACATGGGTTCTGCAGTGTTTTTGGTGCCAGTCATGGTTGCAGCTAACCACTTGGCTACCTATATTTTTACATATAGGAATATTAATTTCATCTATGCATTATGCTCAATTTCATTTAACCATTTTCAAATCAATATATAAAGTTTTAAAATTTAGTTTTCTACATAACTATGTCTAGGTTTTAGTTTCACTTATTATTTAAAGATTTGATATCTTCTTTTGAGTGATATCTTATACATCTAGCATGTTTTTATAAAATGTATTGCACAATGTTTTTTAAAACCTTAACCCATATTATAAATACACACATACAACAACTCACTAAGTTAAGTCCTACATACATTATGTTTTAATTAAATAAGATTTTCAATTGTATATATATAAGTGACTCCTTGCCTATATGAAATAGTTTAGGGGTAAAGTCTTAAAACTATGTTGATAGGCTCCTAAACACTTTTTTCTTATTAAGTTATGTTCTAAAACTATTGTGCTTATTGGAAAATAAATATTTCATGTTAGGGGCTCATATGTAAAACACTAGCCTATTATAAAAAATGATAAAGACTATAGATTGTCTATATTTACCTATTTGTTGAATGTATTTCATAAATTAAGTTGTATAAGGTATGTGTTAATTAAAATCATAAAAAAATATAAATGTAACTTCTATTGTAGTAAATTTACTTTTTTAGACAATTATATGTCTTTATATGCATGAAGATAGATATAATTCAGTAATGTGTACTTATACACTATATAAATTCAATTGAGTATGATAGTTAAATTAAAATTCTTGACTTTTGATGTTACAAGATAGATTCTATAACAATTAAGAGCATCAAATTTTAACTTATCACATATCTTTGTACATCAGATATATATCAAAAAATAAGTGACCAATTAATAAGTGATTGGTCCTATGAGTAAAATAGTTGAACTATCAAGTCTTCAACTATATATGATATTTAAAAAGAATTAAAACTTTAATATTTATCTGTTTTTAAACTTAAAGTTAAATAAATAATGTGAAATAATGATAATACAGCTCTTAATTTGGCCCTGTAACTCCTTCTATAGCTTCCCTTCTTGTTATCAACTCAATTTTAACTTTTCTCCTTTTCCTGATTATCCTAAATATCCAATTATCCTTAACTTCCTTCCCCTTGTTTTCCATCTCATTATAGTTTCTTTTTGTGCCTGTAACATTAGTTATAGGCTTATCACCTTCAGTCACCATAAATCTGACTTTTTTTACTTTGACAATATTCTGCTGTTGGGGTTTGAACATGGGTTCTGCAGTGTTTTTGGTGCCAGTCATGGTTGCAGCTAACCACTTGGCTACCTATATTTTTACATATAGGAATATTAATTTCATCTATGCATTATGCTCAATTTCATTTAACCATTTTCAAATCAATATATAAAGTTTTAAAATTTAGTTTTTTACATAACTATGTCTAGGTTTTAGTTTCACTTATTATTTAAAGACTTGATATCTTCTTTTGAGTGATATCTTATACATCTAGCATGTTTTTATAAAATGTATTGCACAATGTTTTTTAAAACCTTAAACCATATTATAAATACACACACACAACAACTCACTAAGTTAAGTTCTACATACATTATGTTTTAATTAAATAAGATTTTCAATTGTATATATATAAGTGACTCCTTGCCTATATGAAATAGTTTAGGGGTAAAGTCTTAAAACTATGTTGATAGGCTCCTAAACACTTTTTTCTTATTAAGTTATGTTCTAAAACTATTGTGCTTATTGGAAAATAAATATTTCATGTTAGGGGCTCATATGTAAAACACTAGCCTATTATAAAAAATGATAAAGACTATAGATTGTCTATATTTACCTATTTGTTGAATGTATTTCATAAATTAAGTTGTATAAGGTATGTGTTAATTAAAATCATAAAAAAATATAAATGTAACTTCTATTGTAGTAAATTTACTTTTTTAGACAATTATATGTCTTTATATGCATGAAGATAGATATAATTCAGTAATGTGTACTTATACACTATATAAATTCAATTGAGTATGATAGTTAAATTAAAATTCTTGATTTTTGATGTTACAAGATAGATTCTATAACAATTAAGAGCATCAAATTTTAACTTATCACATATCTTTGTACATCAGATATATATCAAAAAATAAGTGACCAATTAATAAGTGATTGGTCCTAAGAGTAAAATAGTTGAACTATCAAGTCTTCAACTATATATGATATTTAAAAAGAATTAAAACTTTAATATTTATCTGTTTTTAAACTTAAAGTTAAATAAATAATGTGAAATAATGATAATACAGCTCTTAATTTGGCCCTGTAACTCCTTCTATAGCTTCCCTTCTTGTTATCAACTCAATTTTAACTTTTCTCCTTTTCCTGATTATCCTAAATATCCAATTATCCTTAACTTCCTTCCCCTTGTTTTCCATCTCATTATAGTTTCTTTTTGTGCCTGTAACATTGGTTATAGGCTTATCATCTTCAGTCACCATAAATCTGACTTTTTTTACTTTGACAATATTCTGCTGTTGGGGTTTGAACATGGGTTCTGCAGTGTTTTTGGTGCCAGTCATGGTTGCAGCTAACCACTTGGCTACCTATATTTTTACATATAGGAATATTAATTTCATCTATGCATTATGCTCAATTTCATTTAACCATTTTCAAATCAATATATAAAGTTTTAAAATTTAGTTTTCTACATAACTATGTCTAGGTTTTAGTTTCACTTATTATTTAAAGACTTGATATCTTCTTTTGAGTGATATCTTATACATCTAGCATGTTTTTATAAAATGTATTGCACAATGTTTTTTAAAACCTTAAACCATATTATAAATACACACATACAACAACTCAGTAAGTTAAGTTCTACATACATTATGTTTTAATTAAATAAGATTTTCAATTGTATATATATAAGTGACTCCTTGCCTATATGAAATAGTTTAGGGGTAAAGTATTAAAACTATGTTGATAGGCTCCTAAACACTTTTTTCTTATTAAGTTATGTTCTAAAACTATTGTGCTTATTGGAAAATAAATATTTCATGTTAGGGGCTCATATGTAAAACACTAGCCTATTATAAAAAATGATAAAGACTATAGATTGTCTATATTTACCTATTTGTTGAATGTATTTCATAAATTAAGTTGTATAAGGTATGTGTTAATTAAAATCATAAAAAAATATAAATATAACTTCTATTGTAGTAAATTTACTTTTTTAGACAATTATATGTCTTTATATGCATGAAGATAGATATAATTCAGTAATGTGTACTTATACACTATATAAATTCAATTGAGTATGATAGTTAAATTAAAATTCTTGATTTTTGATGTTACAAGATAGATTCTATAACAATTAAGAGCATCAAATTTTAACTTATCACATATCTTTGTACATCAGATATATATCAAAAAATAAGTGACCAATTAATAAGTGATTGGTCCTAAGAGTAAAATAGTTGAACTATCAAGTCTTCAACTATATATGATATTTAAAAAGAATTAAAACTTTAATATTTATCTGTTTTTAAACTTAAAGTTAAATAAATAATGTGAAATAATGATAATACAGCTCTTAATTTGGCCCTGTAACTCCTTCTATAGCTTCCCTTCTTGTTATCAACTCAATTTTAACTTTTCTCCTTTTCCTGATTATCCTAAATATCCAATTATCCTTAACTTCCTTCCCCTTGTTTTCCATCTCATTATAGTTTCTTTTTGTGCCTGTAACATTGGTTATAGGCTTATCATCTTCAGTCACCATAAATCTGACTTTTTTTACTTTGACAATATTCTGCTGTTGGGGTTTGAACATGGGTTCTGCAGTGTTTTTGGTGCCAGTCATGGTTGCAGCTAACCACTTGGCTACCTATATTTTTACATATAGGAATATTAATTTCATCTATGCATTATGCTCAATTTCATTTAACCATTTTCAAATCAATATATAAAGTTTTAAAATTTAGTTTTCTACATAACTATGTCTAGGTTTTAGTTTCACTTATTATTTAAAGACTTGATATCTTCTTTTGAGTGATATCTTATACATCTAGCATGTTTTTATAAAATGTATTGCACAATGTTTTTTAAAACCTTAAACCATATTATAAATACACACATACAACAACTCAGTAAGTTAAGTCCTACATACATTATGTTTTAATTAAATAAGATTTTCAATTGTATATATATAAGTGACTCCTTGCCTATATGAAATAGTTTAGGGGTAAAGTCTTAAAACTATGTTGATAGGCTCCTAAACACTTTTTTCTTATTAAGTTATGTTCTAAAACTATTGTGCTTATTGGAAAATAAATATTTCATGTTAGGGGCTCATATGTAAAACACTAGCCTATTATAAAAAATGATAAAGACTATAGATTGTCTATATTTACCTATTTGTTGAATGTATTTCATAAATTAAGTTGTATTAGGTATGTGTTAATTAAAATCATAAAAAAATATAAATGTAACTTCTATTGTAGTAAATTTACTTTTTTAGACAATTATATGTCTTTATATGCATGAAGATAGATATAATTCAGTAATGTGTACTTATACACTATATAAATTCAATTGAGTATGATAGTTAAATTAAAATTCTTGACTTTTGATGTTACAAGATAGCTTCTATAACAATTAAGAGCATCAAATTTTAACTTATCACATATCTTTGTACATCAGATATATATCAAAAAATAAGTGACCAATTAAAAAGTGATTGGTCCTAAGAGTAAAATAGTTGAACTATCAAGTCTTCAACTATATATGATATTTAAAAAGAATTAAAACTTTAATATTTATCTGTTTTTAAACTTAAAGTGAAATAAATAATGTGAAATAATGATAATACCGCTCTTAATTTGGCCCTGTAACTCCTTCTATAGCTTCCCTTCTTGTTATCAACTCAATTTTAACTTTTCTCCTTTTCCTGATTATCCTAAATATCCAATTATCCTTAACTTCCTTCCCCTTGTTTTCCATCTCATTATAGTTTCTTTTTGTGCCTGTAACATTGGTTATAGGCTTATCATCTTCAGTCACCATAAATCTGACTTTTTTTACTTTGACAATATTCTGCTGTTGGGGTTTGAACATGGGTTCTGCAGTGTTTTTGGTGCCAGTCATGGTTGCAGCTAACCACTTGGCTACCTATATTTTTACATATAGGAAGATTAATTTCATCTATGCATTATGCTCAATTTAATTTAACCATTTTCAAATCAATATATAAAGTTTTAAAATTTAGTTTTCTACATAACAATGTCTAGGTTTTAGTTTCACTTATTATTTAAAGACTTGATATCTTCTTTTGAGTGATATCTTATACATCTAGCATGTTTTTATAAAATGTATTGCATAATGTTTTTAAAACCTTAAACCATATTATAAATACACACATACAACAACTCACTAAGTTAAGTCCAACATACATTATGTTTTAATTAAATAAGATTTTCAATTGTATATATATAAGTGACTCCTTGCCTATATGAAATAGTTTAGGGGTAAAGTCTTAAAACTATGTTGATAGGCTCCTAAACACTTTTTTCTTATTAAGTTATGTTCTAAAACTATTGTGCTTATTGGAAAATAAATATTTCATGTTAGGGGCTCATATGTAAAACACTAGCCTATTATAAAAAATGATAAAGACTATAGATTGTCTATATTTACCTATTTGTTGAATGTATTTCATAAATTAAGTTGTATAAGGTATGTGTTAATTAAAATCATAAAAAAATATAAATGTAACTTCTATTGTAGTAAATTTACTTTTTTAGACAATTATATGTCTTTATATGCATGAAGATAGATATAATTCAGTAATGTGTACTTATACACTATATAAATTCAATTGAGTATGATAGTTAAATTAAAATTCTTGATTTTTGATGTTACAAGATAGATTCTATAACAATTAAGAGCATCAAATTTTAACTTATCACATATCTTTGTACATCAGATATATATCAAAAAATAAGTGACCAATTAATAAGTGATTGGTCCTAAGAGTAAAATAGTTGAACTATCAAGTCTTCAACTATATATGATATTTAAAAAGAATTAAAACTTTAATATTTATCTGTTTTTAAACTTAAAGTTAAATAAATAATGTGAAATAATGATAATACAGCTCTTAATTTGGCCCTGTAACTCCTTCTATAGCTTCCCTTCTTGTTATCAACTCAATTTTAACTTTTCTCCTTTTCCTGATTATCCTAAATATCCAATTATCCTTAACTTCCTTCCCCTTGTTTTCCATCTCATTATAGTTTCTTTTTGTGCCTGTAACATTGGTTATAGGCTTATCATCTTCAGTCACCATAAATCTGACTTTTTTTACTTTGACAATATTCTGCTGTTGGGGTTTGAACATGGGTTCTGCAGTGTTTTTGGTGCCAGTCATGGTTGCAGCTAACCACTTGGCTACCTATATTTTTACATATAGGAATATTAATTTCATCTATGCATTATGCTCAATTTCATTTAACCATTTTCAAATCAATATATAAAGTTTTAAAATTTAGTTTTCTACATAACTATGTCTAGGTTTTAGTTTCACTTATTATTTAAAGACTTGATATCTTCTTTTGAGTGATATCTTATACATCTAGCATGTTTTTATAAAATGTATTGCACAATGTTTTTTAAAACCTTAAACCATATTATAAATACACACACACAACAACTCACTAAGTTAAGTTCTACATACATTATGTTTTAATTAAATAAGATTTTCAATTGTATATATATAAGTGACTCCTTGCCTATATGAAATAGTTTAGGGGTAAAGTCTTAAAACTATGTTGATAGGCTCCTAAACACTTTTTTCTTATTAAGTTATGTTCTAAAACTATTGTGCTTATTGGAAAATAAATATTTCATGTTAGGGGCTCATATGTAAAACACTAGCCTATTATAAAAAATGATAAAGACTATAGATTGTCTATATTTACCTATTTGTTGAATGTATTTCATAAATTAAGTTGTATAAGGTATGTGCTAATTAAAATCATAAAAAAATATAAATGTAACTTCTATTGTAGTAAATTTACTTTTTTAGACAATTATATGTCTTTATATGCATGAAGATAGATATAATTCAGTAATGTGTACTTATACACTATATAAATTCAATTGAGTATGATAGTTAAATTAAAATTCTTGATTTTTGATGTTACAAGATAGATTCTATAACAATTAAGAGCATCAAATTTTAACTTATCACATATCTTTGTACATCAGATATATATCAAAAAATAAGTGACCAATTAATAAGTGATTGGTCCTAAGAGTAAAATAGTTGAACTATCAAGTCTTCAACTATATATGATATTTAAAAAGAATTAAAACTTTAATATTTATCTGTTTTTAAACTTAAAGTTAAATAAATAATGTGAAATAATGATAATACAGCTCTTAATTTGGCCCTGTAACTCCTTCTATAGCTTCCCTTCTTGTTATCAACTCAATTTTAACTTTTCTCCTTTTCCTGATTATCCTAAATATCCAATTATCCTTAACTTCCTTCCCCTTGTTTTCCATCTCATTATAGTTTCTTTTTGTGCCTGTAACATTGGTTATAGGCTTATCATCTTCAGTCACCATAAATCTGACTTTTTTTACTTTGACAATATTCTGCTGTTGGGGTTTGAACATGGGTTCTGCAGTGTTTTTGGTGCCAGTCATGGTTGCAGCTAACCACTTGGCTACCTATATTTTTACATATAGGAATATTAATTTCATCTATGCATTATGCTCAATTTCATTTAACCATTTTCAAATCAATATATAAAGTTTTAAAATTTAGTTTTCTACATAACTATGTCTAGGTTTTAGTTTCACTTATTATTTAAAGATTTGATATCTTCTTTTGAGTGATATCTTATACATCTAGCATGTTTTTATAAAATGTATTGCACAATGTTTTTTAAAACCTTAACCCATATTATAAATACACACATACAACAACTCAGTAAGTTAAGTCCTACATACATTATGTTTTAATTAAATAAGATTTTCAATTGTATATATATAAGTGACTCCTTGCCTATATGAAATAGTTTAGGGGTAAAGTCTTAAAACTATGTTGATAGGCTCCTAAACACTTTTTTCTTATTAAGTTATGTTCTAAAACTATTGTGCTTATTGGAAAATAAATATTTCATGTTAGGGGCTCATATGTAAAACACTAGCCTATTATAAAAAATGATAAAGACTATAGATTGTCTATATTTACCTATTTGTTGAATGTATTTCATAAATTAAGTTGTATAAGGTATGTGTTAATTAAAATCATAAAAAAATATAAATGTAACTTCTATTGTAGTAAATTTACTTTTTTAGACAATTATATGTCTTTATATGCATGAAGATAGATATAATTCAGTAATGTGTACTTATACACTATATAAATTCAATTGAGTATGATAGTTAAATTAAAATTCTTGACTTTTGATGTTACAAGATAGCTTCTATAACAATTAAGAGCATCAAATTTTAACTTATCACATATCTTTGTACATCAGATATATATCAAAAAATAAGTGACCAATTAATAAGTGATTGGTCCTAAGAGTAAAATAGTTGAACTATCAAGTCTTCAACTATATATGATATTTAAAAAGAATTAAAACTTTAATATTTATCTGTTTTTAAACTTAAAGTTAAATAAATAATGTGAAATAATGATAATACAGCTCTTAATTTGGCCCTGTAACTCCTTCTATAGCTTCCCTTCTTGTTATCAACTCAATTTTAACTTTTCTCCTTTTCCTGATTATCCTAAATATCCAATTATCCTTAACTTCCTTCCCCTTGTTTTCCATCTCATTATAGTTTCTTTTTGTGCCTGTAACATTGGTTATAGGCTTATCATCTTCAGTCACCATAAATCTGACTTTTTTTACTTTGACAATATTCTGCTGTTGGGGTTTGAACATGGGTTCTGCAGTGTTTTTGGTGCCAGTCATGGTTGCAGCTAACCACTTGGCTACCTATATTTTTACATATAGGAATATTAATTTCATCTATGCATTATGCTCAATTTCATTTAACCATTTTCAAATCAATATATAAAGTTTTAAAATTTAGTTTTCTACATAACTATGTCTAGGTTTTAGTTTCACTTATTATTTAAAGACTTGATATCTTCTTTTGAGTGATATCTTATACATCTAGCATGTTTTTATAAAATGTATTGCACAATGTTTTTTAAAACCTTAAACCATATTATAAATACACACACACAATAACTCACTAAGTTAAGTTCTACATACATTATGTTTTAATTAAATAAGATTTTCAATTGTATATATATAAGTGACTCCTTGCCTATATGAAATAGTTTAGGGGTAAAGTCTTAAAACTATGTTGATAGGCTCCTAAACACTTTTTTCTTATTAAGTTATGTTCTAAAACTATTGTGCTTATTGGAAAATAAATATTTCATGTTAGGGGCTCATATGTAAAACACTAGCCTATTATAAAAAATGATAAAGACTATAGATTGTCTATATTTACCTATTTGTTGAATGTATTTCATAAATTAAGTTGTATAAGGTATGTGTTAATTAAAATCATAAAAAAATATAAATGTAACTTCTATTGTAGTAAATTTACTTTTTTAGACAATTATATGTCTTTATATGCATGAAGATAGATATAATTCAGTAATGTGTACTTATACACTATCTAAATTCAATTGAGTATGATAGTTAAATTAAAATTCTTGATTTTTGATGTTACAAGATAGATTCTATAACAATTAAGAGCATCAAATTTTAACTTATCACATATCTTTGTACATCAGATATATATCAAAAAATAAGTGACCAATTAAAAAGTGATTGGTCCTAAGAGTAAAATAGTTGAACTATCAAGTCTTCAACTATATATGATATTTAAAAAGAATTAAAACTTTAATATTTATCTGTTTTTAAACTTAAAGTTAAATAAATAATGTGAAATAATGATAATACCGCTCTTAATTTGGCCCTGTAACTCCTTCTATAGCTTCCCTTCTTGTTATCAACTCAATTTTAACTTTTCTCCTTTTCCTGATTATCCTAAATATCCAATTATCCTTAACTTCCTTCCCCTTGTTTTCCATCTCATTATAGTTTCTTTTTGTGCCTGTAACATTGGTTATAGGCTTATCATCTTCAGTCACCATAAATCTGACTTTTTTTACTTTGACAATATTCTGCTGTTGGGGTTTGAACATGGGTTCTGCAGTGTTTTTGGTGCCAGTCATGGTTGCAGCTAACCACTTGGCTACCTATATTTTTACATATAGGAATATTAATTTCATCTATGCATTATGCTCAATTTCATTTAACCATTTTCAAATCAATATATAAAGTTTTAAAATTTAGTTTTCTACATAACTATGTCTAGGTTTTAGTTTCACTTATTATTTAAAGACTTGATATCTTCTTTTGAGTGATATCTTATACATCTAGCATGTTTTTATAAAATGTATTGCACAATGTTTTTTAAAACCTTAAACCATATTATAAATACACACATACAACAACTCAGTAAGTTAAGTCCTACATACATTATGTTTTAATTAAATAAGATTTTCAATTGTATATATATAAGTGACTCCTTGCCTATATGAAATAGTTTAGGGGTAAAGTCTTAAAACTATGTTGATAGGCTCCTAAACACTTTTTTCTTATTAAGTTATGTTCTAAAACTATTGTGCTTATTGGAAAATAAATATTTCATGTTAGGGGCTCATATGTAAAACACTAGCCTATTATAAAAAATGATAAAGACTATAGATTGTCTATATTTACCTATTTGTTGAATGTATTTCATAAATTAAGTTGTATTAGGTATGTGTTAATTAAAATCATAAAAAAATATAAATGTAACTTCTATTGTAGTAAATTTACTTTTTTAGACAATTATATGTCTTTATATGCATGAAGATAGATATAATTCAGTAATGTGTACTTATACACTATATAAATTCAATTGAGTATGATAGTTAAATTAAAATTCTTGACTTTTGATGTTACAAGATAGCTTCTATAACAATTAAGAGCATCAAATTTTAACTTATCACATATCTTTGTACATCAGATATATATCAAAAAATAAGTGACCAATTAAAAAGTGATTGGTCCTAAGAGTAAAATAGTTGAACTATCAAGTCTTCAACTATATATGATATTTAAAAAGAATTAAAACTTTAATATTTATCTGTTTTTAAACTTAAAGTGAAATAAATAATGTGAAATAATGATAATACCGCTCTTAATTTGGCCCTGTAACTCCTTCTATAGCTTCCCTTCTTGTTATCAACTCAATTTTAACTTTTCTCCTTTTCCTGATTATCCTAAATATCCAATTATCCTTAACTTCCTTCCCCTTGTTTTCCATCTCATTATAGTTTCTTTTTGTGCCTGTAACATTGGTTATAGGCTTATCATCTTCAGTCACCATAAATCTGACTTTTTTTACTTTGACAATATTCTGCTGTTGGGGTTTGAACATGGGTTCTGCAGTGTTTTTGGTGCCAGTCATGGTTGCAGCTAACCACTTGGCTACCTATATTTTTACATATAGGAAGATTAATTTCATCTATGCATTATGCTCAATTTAATTTAACCATTTTCAAATCAATATATAAAGTTTTAAAATTTAGTTTTCTACATAACAATGTCTAGGTTTTAGTTTCACTTATTATTTAAAGACTTGATATCTTCTTTTGAGTGATATCTTATACATCTAGCATGTTTTTATAAAATGTATTGCATAATGTTTTTAAAACCTTAAACCATATTATAAATACACACATACAACAACTCACTAAGTTAAGTCCAACATACATTATGTTTTAATTAAATAAGATTTTCAATTGTATATATATAAGTGACTCCTTGCCTATATGAAATAGTTTAGGGGTAAAGTCTTAAAACTATGTTGATAGGCTCCTAAACACTTTTTTCTTATTAAGTTATGTTCTAAAACTATTGTGCTTATTGGAAAATAAATATTTCATGTTAGGGGCTCATATGTAAAACACTAGCCTATTATAAAAAATGATAAAGACTATAGATTGTCTATATTTACCTATTTGTTGAATGTATTTCATAAATTAAGTTGTATAAGGTATGTGTTAATTAAAATCATAAAAAAATATAAATGTAACTTCTATTGTAGTAAATTTACTTTTTTAGACAATTATATGTCTTTATATGCATGAAGATAGATATAATTCAGTAATGTGTACTTATACACTATATAAATTCAATTGAGTATGATAGTTAAATTAAAATTCTTGATTTTTGATGTTACAAGATAGATTCTATAACAATTAAGAGCATCAAATTTTAACTTATCACATATCTTTGTACATCAGATATATATCAAAAAATAAGTGACCAATTAATAAGTGATTGGTCCTAAGAGTAAAATAGTTGAACTATCATGTCTTCAACTATATATGATATTTAAAAAGAATTAAAACTTTAATATTTATCTGTTTTTAAACTTAAAGTTAAATAAATAATGTGAAATAATGATAATACAGCTCTTAATTTGGCCCTGTAACTCCTTCTATAGCTTCCCTTCTTGTTATCAACTCAATTTTAACTTTTCTCCTTTTCCTGATTATCCTAAATATCCAATTATCCTTAACTTCCTTCCCCTTGTTTTCCATCTCATTATAGTTTCTTTTTGTGCCTGTAACATTGGTTATAGGCTTATCATCTTCAGTCACCATAAATCTGACTTTTTTTACTTTGACAATATTCTGCTGTTGGGGTTTGAACATGGGTTCTGCAGTGTTTTTGGTGCCAGTCATGGTTGCAGCTAACCACTTGGCTACCTATATTTTTACATATAGGAATATTAATTTCATCTATGCATTATACTCAATTTCATTTAACCATTTTCAAATCAATATATAAAGTTTTAAAATTTAGTTTTCTACATAACTATGTCTAGGTTTTAGTTTCACTTATTATTTAAAGACTTGATATCTTCTTTTGAGTGATATCTTATACATCTAGCATGTTTTTATAAAATGTATTGCACAATGTTTTTTAAAACCTTAAACCATATTATAAATACACACACACAACAACTCACTAAGTTAAGTTCTACATACATTATGTTTTAATTAAATAAGATTTTCAATTGTATATATATAAGTGACTCCTTGCCTATATGAAATAGTTTAGGGGTAAAGTCTTAAAACTATGTTGATAGGCTCCTAAACACTTTTTTCTTATTAAGTTATGTTCTAAAACTATTGTGCTTATTGGAAAATAAATATTTCATGTTAGGGGCTCATATGTAAAACACTAGCCTATTATAAAAAATGATAAAGACTATAGATTGTCTATATTTACCTATTTGTTGAATGTATTTCATAAATTAAGTTGTATAAGGTATGTGCTAATTAAAATCATAAAAAAATATAAATGTAACTTCTATTGTAGTAAATTTACTTTTTTAGACAATTATATGTCTTTATATGCATGAAGATAGATATAATTCAGTAATGTGTACTTATACACTATATAAATTCAATTGAGTATGATAGTTAAATTAAAATTCTTGATTTTTGATGTTACAAGATAGATTCTATAACAATTAAGAGCATCAAATTTTAACTTATCACATATCTTTGTACATCAGATATATATCAAAAAATAAGTGACCAATTAATAAGTGATTGGTCCTAAGAGTAAAATAGTTGAACTATCAAGTCTTCAACTATATATGATATTTAAAAAGAATTAAAACTTTAATATTTATCTGTTTTTAAACTTAAAGTTAAATAAATAATGTGAAATAATGATAATACAGCTCTTAATTTGGCCCTGTAACTCCTTCTATAGCTTCCCTTCTTGTTATCAACTCAATTTTAACTTTTCTCCTTTTCCTGATTATCCTAAATATCCAATTATCCTTAACTTCCTTCCCCTTGTTTTCCATCTCATTATAGTTTCTTTTTGTGCCTGTAACATTGGTTATAGGCTTATCATCTTCAGTCACCATAAATCTGACTTTTTTTACTTTGACAATATTCTGCTGTTGGGGTTTGAACATGGGTTCTGCAGTGTTTTTGGTGCCAGTCATGGTTGCAGCTAACCACTTGGCTACCTATATTTTTACATATAGGAATATTAATTTCATCTATGCATTATGCTCAATTTCATTTAACCATTTTCAAATCAATATATAAAGTTTTAAAATTTAGTTTTCTACATAACTATGTCTAGGTTTTAGTTTCACTTATTATTTAAAGATTTGATATCTTCTTTTGAGTGATATCTTATACATCTAGCATGTTTTTATAAAATGTATTGCACAATGTTTTTTAAAACCTTAACCCATATTATAAATACACACATACAACAACTCAGTAAGTTAAGTCCTACATACATTATGTTTTAATTAAATAAGATTTTCAATTGTATATATATAAGTGACTCCTTGCCTATATGAAATAGTTTAGGGGTAAAGTCTTAAAACTATGTTGATAGGCTCCTAAACACTTTTTTCTTATTAAGTTATGTTCTAAAACTATTGTGCTTATTGGAAAATAAATATTTCATGTTAGGGGCTCATATGTAAAACACTAGCCTATTATAAAAAATGATAAAGACTATAGATTGTCTATATTTACCTATTTGTTGAATGTATTTCATAAATTAAGTTGTATAAGGTATGTGTTAATTAAAATCATAAAAAAATATAAATGTAACTTCTATTGTAGTAAATTTACTTTTTTAGACAATTATATGTCTTTATATGCATGAAGATAGATATAATTCAGTAATGTGTACTTATACACTATATAAATTCAATTGAGTATGATAGTTAAATTAAAATTCTTGACTTTTGATGTTACAAGATAGCTTCTATAACAATTAAGAGCATCAAATTTTAACTTATCAGATATCTTTGTACATCAGATATATATCAAAAAATAAGTGACCAATTAATAAGTGATTGGTCCTAAGAGTAAAATAGTTGAACTATCAAGTCTTCAACTATATATGATATTTAAAAAGAATTAAAACTTTAATATTTATCTGTTTTTAAACTTAAAGTTAAATAAATAATGTGAAATAATGATAATACAGCTCTTAATTTGGCCCTGTAACTCCTTCTATAGCTTCCCTTCTTGTTATCAACTCAATTTTAACTTTTCTCCTTTTCCTGATTATCCTAAATATCCAATTATCCTTAACTTCCTTCCCCTTGTTTTCCATCTCATTATAGTTTCTTTTTGTGCCTGTAACATTGGTTATAGGCTTATCATCTTCAGTCACCATAAATCTGACTTTTTTTACTTTGACAATATTCTGCTGTTGGGGTTTGAACATGGGTTCTGCAGTGTTTTTGGTGCCAGTCATGGTTGCAGCTAACCACTTGGCTACCTATATTTTTACATATAGGAATATTAATTTCATCTATGCATTATGCTCAATTTCATTTAACCATTTTCAAATCAATATATAAAGTTTTAAAATTTAGTTTTCTACATAACTATGTCTAGGTTTTAGTTTCACTTATTATTTAAAGACTTGATATCTTCTTTTGAGTGATATCTTATACATCTAGCATGTTTTTATAAAATGTATTGCACAATGTTTTTTAAAACCTTAAACCATATTATAAATACACACACACAATAACTCACTAAGTTAAGTTCTACATACATTATGTTTTAATTAAATAAGATTTTCAATTGTATATATATAAGTGACTCCTTGCCTATATGAAATAGTTTAGGGGTAAAGTCTTAAAACTATGTTGATAGGCTCCTAAACACTTTTTTCTTATTAAGTTATGTTCTAAAACTATTGTGCTTATTGGAAAATAAATATTTCATGTTAGGGGCTCATATGTAAAACACTAGCCTATTATAAAAAATGATAAAGACTATAGATTGTCTATATTTACCTATTTGTTGAATGTATTTCATAAATTAAGTTGTATAAGGTATGTGTTAATTAAAATCATAAAAAAATATAAATGTAACTTCTATTGTAGTAAATTTACTTTTTTAGACAATTATATGTCTTTATATGCATGAAGATAGATATAATTCAGTAATGTGTACTTATACACTATATAAATTCAATTGAGTATGATAGTTAAATTAAAATTCTTGATTTTTGATGTTACAAGATAGATTCTATAACAATTAAGAGCATCAAATTTTAACTTATCACATATCTTTGTACATCAGATATATATCAAAAAATAAGTGACCAATTAAAAAGTGATTGGTCCTAAGAGTAAAATAGTTGAACTATCAAGTCTTCAACTATATATGATATTTAAAAAGAATTAAAACTTTAATATTTATCTGTTTTTAAACTTAAAGTTAAATAAATAATGTGAAATAATGATAATACCGCTCTTAATTTGGCCCTGTAACTCCTTCTATAGCTTCCCTTCTTGTTATCAACTCAATTTTAACTTTTCTCCTTTTCCTGATTATCCTAAATATCCAATTATCCTTAACTTCCTTCCCCTTGTTTTCCATCTCATTATAGTTTCTTTTTGTGCCTGTAAAATTGGTTATAGGCTTATCATCTTCAGTCACCATAAATCTGACTTTTTTTACTTTGACAATATTCTGCTGTTGGGGTTTGAACATGGGTTCTGCAGTGTTTTTGGTGCCAGTCATGGTTGCAGCTAACCACTTGGCTACCTATATTTTTACATATAGGAATATTAATTTCATCTATGCATTATGCTCAATTTCATTTAACCATTTTCAAATCAATATATAAAGTTTTAAAATTTAGTTTTCTACATAATTATGTCTAGGTTTTAGTTTCACTTATTATTTAAAGACTTGATATCTTCTTTTGAGTGATATCTTATACATCTAGCATGTTTTTATAAAATGTATTGCACAATGTTTTTTAAAACCTTAAACCATATTATAAATACACACACACAACAACTCACTAAGTTAAGTTCTACATACATTATGTTTTAATTAAATAAGATTTTCAATTGTATATATATAAGTGACTCCTTGCCTATATGAAATAGTTTAGGGGTAAAGTCTTAAAACTATGTTGATAGGCTCCTAAACACTTTTTTCTTATTAAGTTATGTTCTAAAACTATTGTGCTTATTGGAAAATAAATATTTCATGTTAGGGGCTCATATGTAAAACACTAGCCTATTATAAAAAATGATAAAGACTATAGATTGTCTATATTTACCTATTTGTTGAATGTATTTCATAAATTAAGTTGTATAAGGTATGTGTTAATTAAAATCATAAAAAAATATAAATGTAACTTCTATTGTAGTAAATTTACTTTTTTAGACAATTATATGTCTTTATATGCATGAAGATAGATATAATTCAGTAATGTGTACTTATACACTATATAAATTCAATTGAGTATGATAGTTAAATTAAAATTCTTGATTTTTGATGTTACAAGATAGATTCTATAACAATTAAGAGCATAAAATTTTAACTTATCACATATCTTTGTACATCAGATATATATCAAAAAGTAAGTGACCAATTAATAAGTGATTGGTCCTAAGAGTAAAATAGTTGAACTATCATGTCTTCAACTATATATGATATTTAAAAAGAATTAAAACTTTAATATTTATCTGTTTTTAAACTTAAAGTTAAATAAATAATGTGAAATAATGATAATACAGCTCTTAATTTGGCCCTGTAACTCCTTCTATAGCTTCCCTTCTTGTTATCAACTCAATTTTAACTTTTCTCCTTTTCCTGATTATCCTAAATATCCAATTATCCTTAACTTCCTTCCCCTTGTTTTCCATCTCATTATAGTTTCTTTTTGTGCCTGTAACATTGGTTATAGGCTTATCATCTTCAGTCACCATAAATCTGACTTTTTTTACTTTGACAATATTCTGCTGTTGGGGTTTGAACATGGGTTCTGCAGTGTTTTTGGTGCCAGTCATGGTTGCAGCTAACCACTTGGCTACCTATATTTTTACATATAGGAATATTAATTTCATCTATGCATTATGCTCAATTTCATTTAACCATTTTCAAATCAATATATAAAGTTTTAAAATTTAGTTTTCTACATAACTATGTCTAGGTTTTAGTTTCACTTATTATTTAAAGACTTGATATCTTCTTTTGAGTGATATCTTATACATCTAGCATGTTTTTATAAAATGTATTGCACAATGTTTTTTAAAACCTTAAACCATATTATAAATACACACACACAACAACTCACTAAGTTAAGTTCTACATACATTATGTTTTAATTAAATAAGATTTTCAATTGTATATATATAAGTGACTCCTTGCCTATATGAAATAGTTTAGGGGTAAAGTCTTAAAACTATGTTGATAGGCTCCTAAACACTTTTTTCTTATTAAGTTATGTTCTAAAACTATTGTGCTTATTGGAAAATAAATATTTCATGTTAGGGGCTCATATGTAAAACACTAGCCTATTATAAAAAATGATAAAGACTATAGATTGTCTATATTTACCTATTTGTTGAATGTATTTCATAAATTAAGTTGTATAAGGTATGTGCTAATTAAAATCATAAAAAAATATAAATGTAACTTCTATTGTAGTAAATTTACTTTTTTAGACAATTATATGTCTTTATATGCATGAAGATAGATATAATTCAGTAATGTGTACTTATACACTATATAAATTCAATTGAGTATGATAGTTAAATTAAAATTCTTGATTTTTGATGTTACAAGATAGATTCTATAACAATTAAGAGCATCAAATTTTAACTTATCACATATCTTTGTACATCAGATATATATCAAAAAATAAGTGACCAATTAATAAGTGATTGGTCCTAAGAGTAAAATAGTTGAACTATCAAGTCTTCAACTATATATGATATTTAAAAAGAATTAAAACTTTAATATTTATCTGTTTTTAAACTTAAAGTTAAATAAATAATGTGAAATAATGATAATACAGCTCTTAATTTGGCCCTGTAACTCCTTCTATAGCTTCCCTTCTTGTTATCAACTCAATTTTAACTTTTCTCCTTTTCCTGATTATCCTAAATATCCAATTATCCTTAACTTCCTTCCCCTTGTTTTCCATCTCATTATAGTTTCTTTTTGTGCCTGTAACATTGGTTATAGGCTTATCATCTTCAGTCACCATAAATCTGACTTTTTTTACTTTGACAATATTCTGCTGTTGGGGTTTGAACATGGGTTCTGCAGTGTTTTTGGTGCCAGTCATGGTTGCAGCTAACCACTTGGCTACCTATATTTTTACATATAGGAATATTAATTTCATCTATGCATTATGCTCAATTTCATTTAACCATTTTCAAATCAATATATAAAGTTTTAAAATTTAGTTTTCTACATAACTATGTCTAGGTTTTAGTTTCACTTATTATTTAAAGATTTGATATCTTCTTTTGAGTGATATCTTATACATCTAGCATGTTTTTATAAAATGTATTGCACAATGTTTTTTAAAACCTTAACCCATATTATAAATACACACATACAACAACTCAGTAAGTTAAGTCCTACATACATTATGTTTTAATTAAATAAGATTTTCAATTGTATATATATAAGTGACTCCTTGCCTATATGAAATAGTTTAGGGGTAAAGTCTTAAAACTATGTTGATAGGCTCCTAAACACTTTTTTCTTATTAAGTTATGTTCTAAAACTATTGTGCTTATTGGAAAATAAATATTTCATGTTAGGGGCTCATATGTAAAACACTAGCCTATTATAAAAAATGATAAAGACTATAGATTGTCTATATTTACCTATTTGTTGAATGTATTTCATAAATTAAGTTGTATAAGGTATGTGTTAATTAAAATCATAAAAAAATATAAATGTAACTTCTATTGTAGTAAATTTACTTTTTTAGACAATTATATGTCTTTATATGCATGAAGATAGATATAATTCAGTAATGTGTACTTATACACTATATAAATTCAATTGAGTATGATAGTTAAATTAAAATTCTTGACTTTTGATGTTACAAGATAGCTTCTATAACAATTAAGAGCATCAAATTTTAACTTATCACATATCTTTGTACATCAGATATATATCAAAAAATAAGTGACCAATTAATAAGTGATTGGTCCTAAGAGTAAAATAGTTGAACTATCAAGTCTTCAACTATATATGATATTTAAAAAGAATTAAAACTTTAATATTTATCTGTTTTTAAACTTAAAGTTAAATAAATAATGTGAAATAATGATAATACAGCTCTTAATTTGGCCCTGTAACTCCTTCTATAGCTTCCCTTCTTGTTATCAACTCAATTTTAACTTTTCTCCTTTTCCTGATTATCCTAAATATCCAATTATCCTTAACTTCCTTCCCCTTGTTTTCCATCTCATTATAGTTTCTTTTTGTGCCTGTAACATTGGTTATAGGCTTATCATCTTCAGTCACCATAAATCTGACTTTTTTTACTTTGACAATATTCTGCTGTTGGGGTTTGAACATGGGTTCTGCAGTGTTTTTGGTGCCAGTCATGGTTGCAGCTAACCACTTGGCTACCTATATTTTTACATATAGGAATATTAATTTCATCTATGCATTATGCTCAATTTCATTTAACCATTTTCAAATCAATATATAAAGTTTTAAAATTTAGTTTTCTACATAACTATGTCTAGGTTTTAGTTTCACTTATTATTTAAAGACTTGATATCTTCTTTTGAGTGATATCTTATACATCTAGCATGTTTTTATAAAATGTATTGCACAATGTTTTTTAAAACCTTAAACCATATTATAAATACACACACACAATAACTCACTAAGTTAAGTTCTACATACATTATGTTTTAATTAAATAAGATTTTCAATTGTATATATATAAGTGACTCCTTGCCTATATGAAATAGTTTAGGGGTAAAGTCTTAAAACTATGTTGATAGGCTCCTAAACACTTTTTTCTTATTAAGTTATGTTCTAAAACTATTGTGCTTATTGGAAAATAAATATTTCATGTTAGGGGCTCATATGTAAAACACTAGCCTATTATAAAAAATGATAAAGACTATAGATTGTCTATATTTACCTATTTGTTGAATGTATTTCATAAATTAAGTTGTATAAGGTATGTGTTAATTAAAATCATAAAAAAATATAAATGTAACTTCTATTGTAGTAAATTTACTTTTTTAGACAATTATATGTCTTTATATGCATGAAGATAGATATAATTCAGTAATGTGTACTTATACACTATATAAATTCAATTGAGTATGATAGTTAAATTAAAATTCTTGACTTTTGATGTTACAAGATAGATTCTATAACAATTAAGAGCATCAAATTTTAACTTATCACATATCTTTGTACATCAGATATATATCAAAAAATAAGTGACCAATTAATAAGTGATTGGTCCTAAGAGTAAAATAGTTGAACTATCAAGTCTTCAACTATATATGATATTTAAAAAGAATTAAAACTTTAATATTTATCTGTTTTTAAACTTAAAGTTAAATAAATAATGTGAAATAATGATAATACAGCTCTTAATTTGGCCCTGTAACTCCTTCTATAGCTTCCCTTCTTGTTATCAACTCAATTTTAACTTTTCTCCTTTTCCTGATTATCCTAAATATCCAATTATCCTTAACTTCCTTCCCCTTGTTTTCCATCTCATTATAGTTTCTTTTTGTGCCTGTAACATTGGTTATAGGCTTATCATCTTCAGTCACCATAAATCTGAATTTTTTTACTTTGACAATATTCTGCTGTTGGGGTTTGAACATGGGTTCTGCAGTGTTTTTGGTGCCAGTCATGGTTGCAGCTAACCACTTGGCTACCTATATTTTTACATATAGGAATATTAATTTCATCTATGCATTATGCTCAATTTCATTTAACCATTTTCAAATCAATATATAAAGTTTTAAAATTTAGTTTTCTACATAACTATGTCTAGGTTTTAGTTTCACTTATTATTTAAAGACTTGATATCTTCTTTTGAGTGATATCTTATACATCTAGCATGTTTTTATAAAATGTATTGCACAATGTTTTTTAAAACCTTAAACCATATTATAAATACACACATACAACAACTCAGTAAGTTAAGTCCTACATATATTATGTTTTAATTAAATAAGATTTTCAATTGTATATATATAAGTGACTCCTTGCCTATATGAAATAGTTTAGGGGTAAAGTCTTAAAACTATGTTGATAGGCTCCTAAACACTTTTTTCTTATTAAGTTATGTTCTAAAACTATTGTGCTTATTGGAAAATAAATATTTCATGTTAGGGGCTCATATGTAAAACACTAGCCTATTATAAAAAATGATAAAGACTATAGATTGTCTATATTTACCTATTTGTTGAATGTATTTCATAAATTAAGTTGTATAAGGTATGTGTTAATTAAAATCATAAAAAAATATAAATGTAACTTCTATTGTAGTAAATTTACTTTTTTAGACAATTATATGTCTTTATATGCATGAAGATAGATATAATTCAGTAATGTGTACTTATACACTATATAAATTCAATTGAGTATGATAGTTAAATTAAAATTCTTGACTTTTGATGTTACAAGATAGCTTCTATAACAATTAAGAGCATCAAATTTTAACTTATCACATATCTTTGTACATCAGATATATATCAAAAAATAAGTGACCAATTAATAAGTGATTGGTCCTAAGAGTAAAATAGTTGAACTATCAAGTCTTCAACTATATATGATATTTAAAAAGAATTAAAACTTTAATATTTATCTGTTTTTAAACTTAAAGTTAAATAAATAATGTGAAATAATGATAATACCGCTCTTAATTTGGCCCTGTAACTCCTTCTATAGCTTCCCTTCTTGTTATCAACTCAATTTTAACTTTTCTCCTTTTCCTGATTATCCTAAATATCCAATTATCCTTAACTTCCTTCCCCTTGTTTTCCATCTCATTATAGTTTCTTTTTGTGCCTGTAACATTGGTTATAGGCTTATCATCTTCAGTCACCATAAATCTGACTTTTTTTACTTTGACAATATTCTGCTGTTGGGGTTTGAACATGGGTTCTGCAGTGTTTTTGGTGCCAGTCATGGTTGCAGCTAACCACTTGGCTACCTATATTTTTACATATAGGAATATTAATTTCATCTATGCATTATGCTCAATTTCATTTAACCATTTTCAAATCAATATATAAAGTTTTAAAATTTAGTTTTCTACATAACTATGTCTAGGTTTTAGTTTCACTTATTATTTAAAGACTTGATATCTTCTTTTGAGTGATATCTTATACATCTAGCATGTTTTTATAAAATGTATTGCACAATGTTTTTTAAAACCTTAAACCATATTATAAATACACACATACAACAACTCAGTAAGTTAAGTCCTACATACATTATGTTTTAATTAAATAAGATTTTCAATTGTATATATATAAGTGACTCCTTGCCTATATGAAATAGTTTAGGGGTAAAGTCTTAAAACTATGTTGATAGGCTCCTAAACACTTTTTTCTTATTAAGTTATGTTCTAAAACTATTGTGCTTATTGGAAAATAAATATTTCATGTTAGGGGCTCATATGTAAAACACTAGCCTATTATAAAAAATGATAAAGACTATAGATTGTCTATATTTACCTATTTGTTGAATGTATTTCATAAATTAAGTTGTATAAGGTATGTGTTAATTAAAATCATAAAAAAATATAAATGTAACTTCTATTGTAGTAAATTTACTTTTTTAGACAATTATATGTCTTTATATGCATGAAGATAGATATAATTCAGTAATGTGTACTTATACACTATATAAATTCAATTGAGTATGATAGTTAAATTAAAATTCTTGACTTTTGATGTTACAAGATAGCTTCTATAACAATTAAGAGCATCAAATTTTAACTTATCACATATCTTTGTACATCAGATATATATCAAAAAATAAGTGACCAATTAATAAGTGATTGGTCCTAAGAGTAAAATAGTTGAACTATCAAGTCTTCAACTATATATGATATTTAAAAAGAATTAAAACTTTAATATTTATCTGTTTTTAAACTTAAAGTTAAATAAATAATGTGAAATAATGATAATACAGCTCTTAATTTGGCCCTGTAACTCCTTCTATAGCTTCCCTTCTTGTTATCAACTCAATTTTAACTTTTCTCCTTTTCCTGATTATCCTAAATATCCAATTATCCTTAACTTCCTTCCCCTTGTTTTCCATCTCATTATAGTTTCTTTTTGTGCCTGTAACATTGGTTATAGGCTTATCATCTTCAGTCACCATAAATCTGACTTTTTTTACTTTGACAATATTCTGCTGTTGGGGTTTGAACATGGGTTCTGCAGTGTTTTTGGTGCCAGTCATGGTTGCAGCTAACCACTTGGCTACCTATATTTTTACATATAGGAATATTAATTTCATCTATGCATTATGCTCAATTTCATTTAACCATTTTCAAATCAATATATAAAGTTTTAAAATTTAGTTTTCTACATAACTATGTCTAGGTTTTAGTTTCACTTATTATTTAAAGATTTGATATCTTCTTTTGAGTGATATCTTATACATCTAGCATGTTTTTATAAAATGTATTGCACAATGTTTTTTAAAACCTTAACCCATATTATAAATACACACATACAACAACTCAGTAAGTTAAGTCCTACATACATTATGTTTTAATTAAATAAGATTTTCAATTGTATATATATAAGTGACTCCTTGCCTATATGAAATAGTTTAGGGGTAAAGTCTTAAAACTATGTTGATAGGCTCCTAAACACTTTTTTCTTATTAAGTTATGTTCTAAAACTATTGTGCTTATTGGAAAATAAATATTTCATGTTAGGGGCTCATATGTAAAACACTAGCCTATTATAAAAAATGATAAAGACTATAGATTGTCTATATTTACCTATTTGTTGAATGTATTTCATAAATTAAGTTGTATAAGGTATGTGTTAATTAAAATCATAAAAAAATATAAATGTAACTTCTATTGTAGTAAATTTACTTTTTTAGACAATTATATGTCTTTATATGCATGAAGATAGATATAATTCAGTAATGTGTACTTATACACTATATAAATTCAATTGAGTATGATAGTTAAATTAAAATTCTTGACTTTTGATGTTACAAGATAGCTTCTATAACAATTAAGAGCATCAAATTTTAACTTATCACATATCTTTGTACATCAGATATATATCAAAAAATAAGTGACCAATTAATAAGTGATTGGTCCTAAGAGTAAAATAGTTGAACTATCAAGTCTTCAACTATATATGATATTTAAAAAGAATTAAAACTTTAATATTTATCTGTTTTTAAACTTAAAGTTAAATAAATAATGTGAAATAATGATAATACAGCTCTTAATTTGGCCCTGTAACTCCTTCTATAGCTTCCCTTCTTGTTATCAACTCAATTTTAACTTTTCTCCTTTTCCTGATTATCCTAAATATCCAATTATCCTTAACTTCCTTCCCCTTGTTTTCCATCTCATTATAGTTTCTTTTTGTGCCTGTAACATTGGTTATAGGCTTATCATCTTCAGTCACCATAAATCTGACTTTTTTTACTTTGACAATATTCTGCTGTTGGGGTTTGAACATGGGTTCTGCAGTGTTTTTGGTGCCAGTCATGGTTGCAGCTAACCACTTGGCTACCTATATTTTTACATATAGGAATATTAATTTCATCTATGCATTATGCTCAATTTCATTTAACCATTTTCAAATCAATATATAAAGTTTTAAAATTTAGTTTTCTACATAACTATGTCTAGGTTTTAGTTTCACTTATTATTTAAAGACTTGATATCTTCTTTTGAGTGATATCTTATACATCTAGCATGTTTTTATAAAATGTATTGCACAATGTTTTTTAAAACCTTAAACCATATTATAAATACACACACACAATAACTCACTAAGTTAAGTTCTACATACATTATGTTTTAATTAAATAAGATTTTCAATTGTATATATATAAGTGACTCCTTGCCTATATGAAATAGTTTAGGGGTAAAGTCTTAAAACTATGTTGATAGGCTCCTAAACACTTTTTTCTTATTAAGTTATGTTCTAAAACTATTGTGCTTATTGGAAAATAAATATTTCATGTTAGGGGCTCATATGTAAAACACTAGCCTATTATAAAAAATGATAAAGACTATAGATTGTCTATATTTACCTATTTGTTGAATGTATTTCATAAATTAAGTTGTATAAGGTATGTGTTAATTAAAATCATAAAAAAATATAAATGTAACTTCTATTGTAGTAAATTTACTTTTTTAGACAATTATATGTCTTTATATGCATGAAGATAGATATAATTCAGTAATGTGTACTTATACACTATATAAATTCAATTGAGTATGATAGTTAAATTAAAATTCTTGACTTTTGATGTTACAAGATAGATTCTATAACAATTAAGAGCATCAAATTTTAACTTATCACATATCTTTGTACATCAGATATATATCAAAAAATAAGTGACCAATTAATAAGTGATTGGTCCTAAGAGTAAAATAGTTGAACTATCAAGTCTTCAACTATATATGATATTTAAAAAGAATTAAAACTTTAATATTTATCTGTTTTTAAACTTAAAGTTAAATAAATAATGTGAAATAATGATAATACAGCTCTTAATTTGGCCCTGTAACTCCTTCTATAGCTTCCCTTCTTGTTATCAACTCAATTTTAACTTTTCTCCTTTTCCTGATTATCCTAAATATCCAATTATCCTTAACTTCCTTCCCCTTGTTTTCCATCTCATTATAGTTTCTTTTTGTGCCTGTAACATTGGTTATAGGCTTATCATCTTCAGTCACCATAAATCTGAATTTTTTTACTTTGACAATATTCTGCTGTTGGGGTTTGAACATGGGTTCTGCAGTGTTTTTGGTGCCAGTCATGGTTGCAGCTAACCACTTGGCTACCTATATTTTTACATATAGGAATATTAATTTCATCTATGCATTATGCTCAATTTCATTTAACCATTTTCAAATCAATATATAAAGTTTTAAAATTTAGTTTTCTACATAACTATGTCTAGGTTTTAGTTTCACTTATTATTTAAAGACTTGATATCTTCTTTTGAGTGATATCTTATACATCTAGCATGTTTTTATAAAATGTATTGCACAATGTTTTTTAAAACCTTAAACCATATTATAAATACACACATACAACAACTCAGTAAGTTAAGTCCTACATATATTATGTTTTAATTAAATAAGATTTTCAATTGTATATATATAAGTGACTCCTTGCCTATATGAAATAGTTTAGGGGTAAAGTCTTAAAACTATGTTGATAGGCTCCTAAACACTTTTTTCTTATTAAGTTATGTTCTAAAACTATTGTGCTTATTGGAAAATAAATATTTCATGTTAGGGGCTCATATGTAAAACACTAGCCTATTATAAAAAATGATAAAGACTATAGATTGTCTATATTTACCTATTTGTTGAATGTATTTCATAAATTAAGTTGTATAAGGTATGTGTTAATTAAAATCATAAAAAAATATAAATGTAACTTCTATTGTAGTAAATTTACTTTTTTAGACAATTATATGTCTTTATATGCATGAAGATAGATATAATTCAGTAATGTGTACTTATACACTATATAAATTCAATTGAGTATGATAGTTAAATTAAAATTCTTGACTTTTGATGTTACAAGATAGCTTCTATAACAATTAAGAGCATCAAATTTTAACTTATCACATATCTTTGTACATCAGATATATATCAAAAAATAAGTGACCAATTAATAAGTGATTGGTCCTAAGAGTAAAATAGTTGAACTATCAAGTCTTCAACTATATATGATATTTAAAAAGAATTAAAACTTTAATATTTATCTGTTTTTAAACTTAAAGTTAAATAAATAATGTGAAATAATGATAATACCGCTCTTAATTTGGCCCTGTAACTCCTTCTATAGCTTCCCTTCTTGTTATCAACTCAATTTTAACTTTTCTCCTTTTCCTGATTATCCTAAATATCCAATTATCCTTAACTTCCTTCCCCTTGTTTTCCATCTCATTATAGTTTCTTTTTGTGCCTGTAACATTGGTTATAGGCTTATCATCTTCAGTCACCATAAATCTGACTTTTTTTACTTTGACAATATTCTGCTGTTGGGGTTTGAACATGGGTTCTGCAGTGTTTTTGGTGCCAGTCATGGTTGCAGCTAACCACTTGGCTACCTATATTTTTACATATAGGAATATTAATTTCATCTATGCATTATGCTCAATTTCATTTAACCATTTTCAAATCAATATATAAAGTTTTAAAATTTAGTTTTCTACATAACTATGTCTAGGTTTTAGTTTCACTTATTATTTAAAGACTTGATATCTTCTTTTGAGTGATATCTTATACATCTAGCATGTTTTTATAAAATGTATTGCACAATGTTTTTTAAAACCTTAAACCATATTATAAATACACACATACAACAACTCAGTAAGTTAAGTCCTACATACATTATGTTTTAATTAAATAAGATTTTCAATTGTATATATATAAGTGACTCCTTGCCTATATGAAATAGTTTAGGGGTAAAGTCTTAAAACTATGTTGATAGGCTCCTAAACACTTTTTTCTTATTAAGTTATGTTCTAAAACTATTGTGCTTATTGGAAAATAAATATTTCATGTTAGGGGCTCATATGTAAAACACTAGCCTATTATAAAAAATGATAAAGACTATAGATTGTCTATATTTACCTATTTGTTGAATGTATTTCATAAATTAAGTTGTATAAGGTATGTGTTAATTAAAATCATAAAAAAATATAAATGTAACTTCTATTGTAGTAAATTTACTTTTTTAGACAATTATATGTCTTTATATGCATGAAGATAGATATAATTCAGTAATGTGTACTTATACACTATATAAATTCAATTGAGTATGATAGTTAAATTAAAATTCTTGACTTTTGATGTTACAAGATAGCTTCTATAACAATTAAGAGCATCAAATTTTAACTTATCACATATCTTTGTACATCAGATATATATCAAAAAATAAGTGACCAATTAATAAGTGATTGGTCCTAAGAGTAAAATAGTTGAACTATCAAGTCTTCAACTATATATGATATTTAAAAAGAATTAAAACTTTAATATTTATCTGTTTTTAAACTTAAAGTTAAATAAATAATGTGAAATAATGATAATACAGCTCTTAATTTGGCCCTGTAACTCCTTCTATAGCTTCCCTTCTTGTTATCAACTCAATTTTAACTTTTCTCCTTTTCCTGATTATCCTAAATATCCAATTATCCTTAACTTCCTTCCCCTTGTTTTCCATCTCATTATAGTTTCTTTTTGTGCCTGTAACATTGGTTATAGGCTTATCATCTTCAGTCACCATAAATCTGACTTTTTTTACTTTGACAATATTCTGCTGTTGGGGTTTGAACATGGGTTCTGCAGTGTTTTTGGTGCCAGTCATGGTTGCAGCTAACCACTTGGCTACCTATATTTTTACATATAGGAATATTAATTTCATCTATGCATTATGCTCAATTTCATTTAACCATTTTCAAATCAATATATAAAGTTTTAAAATTTAGTTTTCTACATAACTATGTCTAGGTTTTAGTTTCACTTATTATTTAAAGACTTGATATCTTCTTTTGAGTGATATCTTATACATCTAGCATGTTTTTATAAAATGTATTGCACAATGTTTTTTAAAACCTTAAACCATATTATAAATACACACACACAATAACTCACTAAGTTAAGTTCTACATACATTATGTTTTAATTAAATAAGATTTTCGATTGTATATATATAAGTGACTCCTTGCCTATATGAAATAGTTTAGGGGTAAAGTCTTAAAACTATGTTGATAGGCTCCTAAACACTTTTTTCTTATTAAGTTATGTTCTAAAACTATTGTGCTTATTGGAAAATAAATATTTCATGTTAGGGGCTCATATGTAAAACACTAGCCTATTATAAAAAATGATAAAGACTATAGATTGTCTATATTTACCTATTTGTTGAATGTATTTCATAAATTAAGTTGTATAAGGTATGTGTTAATTAAAATCATAAAAAAATATAAATGTAACTTCTATTGTAGTAAATTTACTTTTTTAGACAATTATATGTCTTTATATGCATGAAGATAGATATAATTCAGTAATGTGTACTTATACACTATATAAATTCAATTGAGTATGATAGTTAAATTAAAATTCTTGATTTTTGATGTTACAAGATAGATTCTATAACAATTAAGAGCATCAAATTTTAACTTATCACATATCTTTGTACATCAGATATATATCAAAAAATAAGTGACCAATTAATAAGTGATTGGTCCTAAGAGTAAAATAGTTGAACTATCAAGTCTTCAACTATATATGATATTTAAAAAGAATTAAAACTTTAATATTTATCTGTTTTTAAACTTAAAGTTAAATAAATAATGTGAAATAATGATAATACAGCTCTTAATTTGGCCCTGTAACTCCTTCTATAGCTTCCCTTCTTGTTATCAACTCAATTTTAACTTTTCTCCTTTTCCTGATTATCCTAAATATCCAATTATCCTTAACTTCCTTCCCCTTGTTTTCCATCTCATTATAGTTTCTTTTTGTGCCTGTAACATTGGTTATAGGCTTATCATCTTCAGTCACCATAAATCTGACTTTTTTTACTTTGACAATATTCTGCTGTTGGGGTTTGAACATGGGTTCTGCAGTGTTTTTGGTGCCAGTCATGGTTGCAGCTAACCACTTGGCTACCTATATTTTTACATATAGGAATATTAATTTCATCTATGCATTATACTCAATTTCATTTAACCATTTTCAAATCAATATATAAAGTTTTAAAATTTAGTTTTCTACATAACTATGTCTAGGTTTTAGTTTCACTTATTATTTAAAGACTTGATATCTTCTTTTGAGTGATATCTTATACATCTAGCATGTTTTTATAAAATGTATTGCACAATGTTTTTTAAAACCTTAAACCATATTATAAATACACACATACAACAACTCAGTAAGTTAAGTCCTACATACATTATGTTTTAATTAAATAAGATTTTCAATTGTATATATATAAGTGACTCCTTGCCTATATGAAATAGTTTAGGGGTAAAGTCTTAAAACTATGTTGATAGGCTCCTAAACACTTTTTTCTTATTAAGTTATGTTCTAAAACTATTGTGCTTATTGGAAAATAAATATTTCATGTTAGGGGCTCATATGTAAAACACTAGCCTATTATAAAAAATGATAAAGACTATAGATTGTCTATATTTACCTATTTGTTGAATGTATTTCATAAATTAAGTTGTATAAGGTATGTGTTAATTAAAATCATAAAAAAATATAAATGTAACTTCTATTGTAGTAAATTTACTTTTTTAGACAATTATATGTCTTTATATGCATGAAGATAGATATAATTCAGTAATGTGTACTTATACACTATATAAATTCAATTGAGTATGATAGTTAAATTAAAATTCTTGACTTTTGATGTTACAAGATAGCTTCTATAACAATTAAGAGCATCAAATTTTAACTTATCACATATCTTAGTACATCAGATATATATCAAAAAATAAGTGACCAATTAAAAAGTGATTGGTCCTAAGAGTAAAATAGTTGAACTATCATGTCTTCAACTATATATGATATTTAAAAAGAATTAAAACTTTAATATTTATCTGTTTTTAAACTTAAAGTTAAATAAATAATGTGAAATAATAATAATACCGCTCTTAATTTGGCCCTGTAACTCCTTCTATAGCTTCCCTTCTTGTTATCAACTCAATTTTAACTTTTCTCCTTTTCCTGATTATCCTAAATATCCAATTATCCTTAACTTCCTTCCCCTTGTTTTCCATCTCATTATAGTTTCTTTTTGTGCCTGTAACATTGGTTATAGGCTTATCATCTTCAGTCACCATAAATCTGACTTTTTTTACTTTGACAATATTCTGCTGTTGGGGTTTGAACATGGGTTCTGCAGTGTTTTTGGTGCCAGTCATGGTTGCAGCTAACCACTTGGCTACCTATATTTTTACATATAGGAATATTAATTTCATCTATGCATTATGCTCAATTTCATTTAACCATTTTCAAATCAATATATAAAGTTTTAAAATTTAGTTTTCTACATAACTATGTCTAGGTTTTAGTTTCACTTATTATTTAAAGACTTGATATCTTCTTTTGAGTGATATCTTATACATCTAGCATGTTTTTATAAAATGTATTGCACAATGTTTTTTAAAACCTTAAACCATATTATAAATACACACATACAACAACTCAGTAAGTTAAGTCCTACATACATTATGTTTTAATTAAATAAGATTTTCAATTGTATATATATAAGTGACTCCTTGCCTATATGAAATAGTTTAGGGGTAAAGTCTTAAAACTATGTTGATAGGCTCCTAAACACTTTTTTCTTATTAAGTTATGTTCTAAAACTATTGTGCTTATTGGAAAATAAATATTTCATGTTAGGGGCTCATATGTAAAACACTAGCCTATTATAAAAAATGATAAAGACTATAGATTGTCTATATTTACCTATTTGTTGAATTCATTTCATAAATTAAGTTGTATAAGGTATGTGTCAGGCTAAGGTCAAGTACAAGGACGTGAACTAGCTTGAATAGTCAGTTGTCTAGAAGATTTTAATGGTCCTATATGAATACTGTAGTTCTAATCCACTAAGTTGTAAAATATAATCAAATATAAAGGTCTCAGTAATATAATTCTCACTATTCTTATATATGGTTTACAATCTTTATAGTTGGTAGAAAAATAGTTTATATAAATTCAGATACTATTCAAAATTCTTATAAAAGTACTAATTGATATGTATTGTAATTGATTTGGTTATATTGGTTAAATTGTAATGATAAAGAATGAAGAAATACAACCCAAAAACCTCCTCCTTTTATACACACTGAGTTCCCCAATGATTCCCTTGATGTACCACCCAATACACAGTTAATAACGCCTGTAAACAACTAATAGAAATTCCCATCAACATTTCCAGTAACCCATGACATAATTAGAAGAGTAACAACCGCCAAAATCCTGTAATAATAAGGGAAATCCATCAAAATTAAAGAAAAAGACAAAAAGAGAGTATATGCATATAAAACAATAATATTAAAGACTAAAGGAGACTTTTTAAGGTTAATAATAGCTTAATAATAAGGGGGATTGACTGTAGAAATAATGGGGCTAATACTGACATTATACTACGTGAAATTCCCATTCAAAAATAACCAAAATTGACTGAGAAACCACCCAAAAACTTAAAAAAGAGCGTGAGATGTAGGGTAACTACATGCAGTTCTTGGCAGGCTCTTGCACGGGTAAATCCTTGACTAAAATTAGGCGAATTTAAGCGTGGTGATGAAATAAAGTGCCAAGAGTGAGGTTATTAATGAAATTAGTGCATATAAACAAGGTCAATGCATTATTAATTAAGCTAGGAGACTAAATAAGCGCCTGTCGCCTATTTTAGTGTGTTTCCCCACAGTGGGCGTAGAATGTGGGGTAATTATAGTGTGAAAAAGCTAACTTTGCTAAAAATGAAGCTATTCACACGGGAAAAAAGCAGGCAGTATGTGGCCAGTACACAGAAGCCATTTCTGGCATAAAAAACACCAAATTTGAAAAGTGTTATTTTTATGCATTTAAATAGCCAAATCAATAGTTCTAAATGAGCCCAATTGATCTGTCAAAGCGCAATTTTGATATTCTCAATTTTATAGCGCATATAGTCAACTTTTAAGTGAAATAAAGCGCATTTCTTGTTTTTTGCATAAAACAATGAATATAACAGCTTTAAGTGTACTTAAAAATTATGTAGTCTTATACTTAAGGTTCTTAAGATTACCCTAACATATTCCAACTTAATATTAAGTACATAAGACCTATAAAAGGTGGATATATGCGTGTATATAAGGTGTGATAATGGCATTTTTTGTGTATTATCATAATTTTACTTATGTATACTATTTGTGTACTCTTATTTATTATTCCCATGTATAGTTCATGTGTTTAACATAACTTATAATTACTTTTTACTCAGTCCTGGAGATATACAGGCTGACAGTATGTGTTAATTAAAATCATAAAAAAATATAAATGCAACTTCTATGGTAGTAAATTTACTTTTTTAGACAATTATATGTCTTTATATGCATGAAGATAGATATAATTCAGTAATGTGTACTTATACACTATATAAATTCAATTGAATATGATAGTTAAATTAAAATTCTTGATTTTTGATGTTACAAGATAGATTCTATAACAATTAAGAGCATCAAATTTTAACTTATCAAATGTCTTTGTACATCAGATATATATCAAAAAAAAAGTGACCAATTAATAAGTGATTGGTCCTAAGAGTAAAATACTTGAACTATCAAGTCTTCAACTATATATGATATTTAAAAAAAATTAAAACTTTAATATTTATCTGTTTTTAAACTTAAAGTTAAATAAATAATGTGAAATAATAATAATACAGCTCTTAATTTGGCCCTGTAACTCCTTCTATAGCTTCCCTTCTTGTTATGAACTAAATTTTCACTTTTCTCCTTTTCCTGATTATCCTAAATATCCAATTATCCTTAACTTTCTTCCCCTTGTTTTCCATCTCATTATAGTTTCTTTTTGTGCCTGTAACATTGGTTATAGGCTTATCATCTTCAGTCACCATAAATCTGACTTTTTTTACTTTGACAATATTCTGCTGTTGGGGTTTGAACATGGGTTCTGCAGTGTTTTTGGTGCCAGTCATTGTTGCAGCTAACCACTTGGCTACATATATTTTTACATATAAGAATATTAAATTCATGTATGCATTATGCTTAATTTCATTTAACCATTTTCAAATCAATATATAATGTTTTAAAATTTAGTTTTCTACATAACTATGTCTAGGTTTTAGTTTCACTTATTATTTAAAGACTTGATATGTTCTTTTTAGTGATATCCTATACATCCAGCATGTTTTTATAAAATGTATTGCATATTGTTTTTTAAAACCTTAAACCACATTATAAATACACACATACAACAAATCACTAAGTTAAGTCCTACATACATTATGTTTTAATTAAATTAGATTTTTAATTGTATATCTATAAGTGACTCTTTGCCTATATGAAATAGCTTAGGTGTAAAGTCTTAAAACTATGTTGATAGGCTCCTAAACACTTTTTTCTTATTAAGTTATGTTCTAAAACTATTGTGCTTATTGAAAATAAATATTTCATGTTAGGGGCCCATATGTAAAACACTAGCCTATTATAAAAAATGATAAAGACTATAGATTGTCTTTATTTACCTATTTGTTGAATGTATTTCATAAATAAAGTTGTATAAGGTATGTGTTAATTAAATCATAATAAAATATAAATGTAACTTCTATTGTAGTAAATTTACTTTTTTAGACAATTATATGTCTTTATATGCATGAAGATAAATATAATTCAGTAATGTGTACTTATACACTATAAAAATTCAATTGAATATGATAGTTAAATTAAAATTCTTGATTTTTGATGTTACAAGATAGATTCTATAACAATTAAGAGCATCAAATTTTAACTTATCAAATGTCTTTGTACATCAGATATATATCAAAAAATAAGTGACTAATTAATAAGTGATTGGTCCTAATAGTAAAATAGTTGCACTATCAAGTCTTCAACTACATATGATATTTAAAAAAAATTAAAACTTTAATATTTATCTGTTTTTAAACTTAAAGTTAAATAAATAATGTGAAATAATGATAATACAGCTCTTAATTTGGCCCTGTAACTCCTTCTATAGCTTCCCTTCTTGTTATGAACTAAATTTTCACTTTTCTCCTTTTCCTGATTATCCTAAATATCCAATTATCCTTAACTTCCTTCCCCTTGTTTTCCATCTCATTATAGTTTCTTTTTGTGCATGTAACATTTGTTATAGGCTTATCATTTTCAGTCACCATAAATCTGACTTTTTTTACTTTGACAATATTCTGCTGTTGGGGTTTTAACATGGGTTCTGCAGTGTTTTTGGTGCCAGTCATGGTTGCAGCTAACCACTTGGCTACCTATATTTTTACATATAGGAATATTAATTTCATGTATGCATTATGCTTAATTTCATTTAATCATTTTCAAATCAATATATAAAGTTTTAAAATTTATTTTTCTACATAATTATGTCTAGGTTTTAGTTTCACTTATTATTTGAAGACTTGGTATGTTCTTTTGAGTGATATCTTATACATCTAGCATGTTTTTATAAAATTTATTGCATAATGTTTTTTAAAACCTTAAACCATATTATAAATACACACATACAACAACTCACCAAGTTAAGTCCTACATACATTATGTTTTAATTAAATATGATTTTTAATTGTATATATATAAGTGACTCCTTGCCTATATGAAATAGTTTAGGGGTAAAGTCTTAAAACTATGTTGATAGGCTCCTAAAAACTTTTTTCTTATTAAGTTATGTTCTAAAACTATTGTGCTTATTGGAAAATAAATATTTCATGTTAGGGGCCCATATGTAAAACACTAGCCTATTATAAAAGATGATAAAGACTATAGATTGTCTATATTTACCTATTTGTTGAATGTATTTCATAAATTAAGTTGTATAAGGTATGTTTTTATTAAAATCATAAAAAAATATAAATGTAACTTCTGTCACCGGACGACCTACACACAAGGTCGAGGATGTTCCTGAAAGTGAGATGAGAGATTTAGAAACTTCTTCAAAGCACAGAGGAATGATTTGAGGAAGTGATTCGAAGGTCACTCGAAGTAAGAGCTACAGGTTCAAGGTTTGTTCAAGAAGAATTATAAAATAGTTTCAAAAGTAATAGGAATTCTTAAGATCTCACGAAGGGTTGTAAACTCAATAATCAAAGATTTAGGATTTAGAAAGGAGTATTGAGAAAATAAAAGAAAGATACAATAAAAATGATTTAACTTTAAAGATTTACCACTTATTAATGTAAATATGATTTATAATTTAGTTCTAAGGAATATCAAACCAAATACCCATCCCTTTTATATCCTTTGTTCCTCCTCGCATTGACCTCCCTTTCATCGCACCATTCCCATACTATTGACCATTACTAACATACACTTAGACCCTCTTCGCTAAATATCTGTCCATGCTCAATTTACCCCTTTTTAATTAATTAACAAAACTTTAATGAAAACTACTACTGTACTATTATGTTGATCCTAGCGCTGTGCGTCGCTTATTGAAAAAGTGACTAAGGCACCCTATTGGGAGATTGACTAATTTAAATTTAGAGTTTAGGCTAGGGCAGTTAAATAGTAAGTACACAATGGGTAATCGCAGTTGCTATGGAGAATTGCTTTCTGCGCTTCAAGTATTGATTTAGGACTCGATGTTATTGATTTAATGAGCTGCTTTTGCCTCGAGTGTCACGTGGCGCGTGACAGATGCCGGGGTATAAGAATCGCGAACTCCATTGAGCTTGAGCCATCTTCTCACACTAGTTCCCCTTTCTCCATATATATTTTTCTTCTTATTTATTAATTTCCCTTTTATAATGAACTGCCCTACTCCCACACCTACGCCTCCACACCCTAAAGCGGATGGGGGAATGATTACGCGACAATTTTCACAAACTTGCACGGCTTGTGAAAGCATGGAATACTTTTGTGTCGAAAGTACGGCGACTCGAGGCCCTCGCCAGAAATGCAAGTTTTGCTGTTGGCGACGAGTGGCGTGCGATGCGTTGACGAAGAACGCAGAGATCGAACAACGGTTTACCAAGACCAAGTTTTGGGTAATCTCTAAAACAAAAGAGGTGGTCGAAGACATTTGCGATGTCTCAGTTGAAGATGAACAATCGGTGGGGGAGAATGATAAGGAGCTCAATAACAAGATCACAACCTGGGTAACCCAGGCCACGAGTTCGAAGCAGAGTGTCGAGGAAGAGGTCGACGAATTGGTGGAGGAAGATGAAGATGAAGTCCCTGTTCCAGGGAGGGCACCCAAGAAACGACGGGTGGTCATCGAAGACGACGAGGAGGAAAGAGAAGCAGAGGTAGAGGTGGCGCCAAGGTTATTCTTAGAGCCTGACCCTATCTTCGAGGTAAGTTTTCAATTGTTATTTTTTAAGGATGAGGTTACTGATGAGTTTTTTTTAGACATCGAATACCCTTGAAGACCTGATTGGGGAGCCTGTGCTGCTTTTACCAACTGAGGCAAACCCTCCGGCCACGGGTGTAATCGAAGAACCTGAAGACACACTGTACCAGGTGTGGTCGAAGAAACCTCGTCAAGGTCGACAAGTAAGTTTCGCAGAAGAGTTGTGTGGGGATGTTGACACAATTATCGACACTGCTTCCTTTGACGTGGCAGAGGAACTCTTGGAGATTGGAGAGGTGGTTCCGGTAGGAGAGGAGGAGGTATTTGAGAAATGCAGGAAGAAGATAAGGGTAGTTTTGGAGAAGATGAAAAGATTGGTTCAAGAAAAATTTAAAGAAAAAATTTGAAATGAAAAGGAGATGTAAAGAAGTAGAATTGTAGAATTGTATTTTAGTTTTATTTTATTTTATTTTATTTTATTTTTTTATTGTAGGTGAATATTATTAATTTTATAAGATTTGGGAGAGAGAGAGAAAAAAAAAAGAAGTTTTAAATAAAATTTTGCTTTTAGAATTTGAAAGAAGAAATTTAAATAAAGAAAGAAAAAAAGTTGTTTAATTGAAGGAAGTTTTAAGGTTTTAAAAGAAAAAAATTTTGTAAGAGAAGAGAGAGAAAAAGAAATGGTTGGTGATTGAGATGAGTTTGTTAAATTGAGAATTTAATGAAAGAAGAATTTGTTATTTGCGAAAAGTTGATTGATTTTTTTTTTTTTTTTTTTTTAGGAATTTTTTGTTGAAAAGAGAGGAAGAAGAAAGAAGAAAAAAAACAGAAAAACAGAATTTAGAATTTAAAGAGAATTTGAAAAGAAGAATCATTTGTTCGAAGAATTTTTATAGGGAGATTTTAGAGGTTGAAGTTAAGTTCAAGGAAATGGTCATGTCGTACAAGGTTTGATGATTCGAAAGAAAGAAAGTTTTAAAGCGAGAATAAATTTTAGGAAAGAATTTTTTAAAGAGAATTTTAAATTTAAGAAAAGAATATATTTAGAGAATTGAAAAGGAAAAGAAAAAAAATATTTAGAGAGATTTTAAGAGTTTTTTATTTTATTTTATTATTTATGTTTATTCTATTTATTTTATTTTATTTTATTATTTATATTTATTCTATTTATTTTATTTTATTTTATTTTATTTTATTTTATTTTATTTATTTTATTTTAATTTTGATTTTATTTTTAGTTGGTTTTGGAGGAAATTTTATAGAAGGAGAAGAAAGAAAAAGAAGAGGAGAAAAAAAAACAAGGCTAAGAAATTTAAGAGGTGTTTAGATTTTTACGAGAAAAAGAAAGAAAGAAAAAGAAAAGAAATTTTAAATAAAAGAAATTTTAAGGTTTTGGTTTTAAAGGATATTTCAAATGAAAAGATTTTAGGAGTTCAGGGGCATTAGAAACATTGATGGCTGGTTCCCAGGATGTTTTGTCTGAGTCATTGAGGAAGCCTTCCCATTCCACGAGGTATTGAAATTTCCCCTTGCGTATTCTTGAATCAAGGATACAACTTACTTCCCACTCTAGATGATCTTCTACTTCGACCGGTTCCGGAGGTGGTTGGTTCTTGCCCGGGTAAATTTCTCGAGCCAGTTCCAGGAGAGATACATGGAAAACAGGGTGAATCGCCTGCCATTTAGGAGGTAACTTGAGTCGAAATGCAGTTTTAGAGACTTCAGAGTCGATTTCGAATGGTCCCAAGAGCTTTTCAGCCAGTTTCTTTGATGGTCGTGTTGTTCGAATGTTTCGTGCGTCGAGCCATACTTTGTCGCCTGGTTTAAAGGAATGAGCAGATTGTCGATGTTTGTCGGCCTGTTCCTTGTATCTTCGAATCGCTGATTCCAAATTTGTTTTAAGTTCTTCTTGGTGTCGTGATATAGTTCAAAGATAATGTTCCGCAGGATGATTAGTTCCTACATGGATTGAGTTGAATCGAGGATGTCGTCCATAAATGGTTTCGAAGGGAGATTGTCGTGTCAAAGAATGAGTCGAGTTATTATAAGCAAATTCGGCCAATGGTAACCATGTGGTCCAATCTTCTTGTTGGTAACTGACATACATTCGAAGATATTGTTTGAGGATTTGGTTAACTCTTTCTGTTTGACCATCGGTTTCAGGGTGATAGGCCGTGGAGAGGTTCCTCGTGATATTGAGTTGTCAACACAGTTGGGTCCAGAATGTGGATACAAACAATGAGCCTCTATCTGAAATAATATCATTTGGTAAGCCGCGTTTAGAAAATACATATTCTAGAAACAATTTTGACAAATCTTCTGCTGTAGTAGTAGTAGTGGTTTTAATGAAAATCTATCTACTATTACTAATATAGCATCAAAATCATTAGAAAAAGGAAGTTGAGAAATGAAATCCATCGATAAAGATTCCCAAGGTTTAGAGGGAATAGGAAGTGGTTGAAGCAACCCATGCTTCCGGTGACAGGGAGCCTTATTCCTATTACATTCATAACAAGCTTTTATATAGGCCTTGATTTCCCTGGTCATACCTGGCCAGAAGAAATCCCTCGCTATTAACTGGTAGGTTTTATCAACCCCAAAATGACCAGCTAATGGAGAATCATGTCGACTGTTGAAAATCCATAATTTTATCTCATTTTTTTCAGGTATGACTACTCTACCTTTGAATACTAATAGACCTGATTCAATACTAAATCTTTTGGCCCCTTGCTTCGAGAGTATTTTGTCTTTTAACCCTAAACAATAATTGTCCTTTGACTGAGCTTCGAGGATGTTGGATAGTGGATTTTGAAATGATTGAATGGTCATTGAATTAAGTTGATGAGTCGTGAACATTGATTCGTTGAAGAATGATTGCACATTTGCTGGGTTCTTGTCAGCAAATGCGTCCCCCCGCTGTGGGTAAACGTCGTCCCGACGTGACAAGATATCTGGGACAATGCAGTTTTTACTTGGGCGATAGGAAATAGAGAAGGAAAATTCAGACAAAAATTCAGCCAACCTGGCTTGACGCCTGGTTAACACTTTGGAAGACATGAAGTATTTTAAAGCATTATGATCTGTTAAAATTTGAAAATGACTATCTAGGCGGAGAAGAAAAGAACGCCATTTTTTAAGACAATGGATAATAGCTAAAAGCTCTTTGTCATGAATTTCATAAATTAATTCTGTGGCTATGAGTTTGCGTGACTCAAAAGCAACAGGATGAAACAAATTTGTTTCAGGATATAATTGGGAGATGACCCCTGCAATAGCATAATCGCTCGCATCTGTCTCAACTATTGTTGAGGCAGAAGGATAAAAATGTCGAAGAATTGGGGCTGTGGTGAACACCGTTTTAAGTGCTTCGAATTCCTTTCGTGCTGTAGAAGTAAAAACAAAAGAAATGTCTTTTCTAAGAAGAGAAGTAAGATTGGAAATAGTTTTAGAGTAATCTTTATTAAATCTTCTATAGAAGTTGGCAAAACCCAAAAATCCTTGGAGCGATTTAATGTTTTTGGGCTAAGGCCATTCCAGGATTTTCTGGACTTTTTTGTCATCCATGACTAAACCGTCAGTGGACAACGTAAAACCCAAAAAATCAATTGATTTGAGGTGGAATTTGCATTTATTTTGCTTGGCGTAGAGACCATGATCTCGAAGAAGATTTAGGACCAGTCGAACATGATGAATATGTTCATCTAGTGTTTTCGAGAATATTAAAATATCATCTAAATAGACGACTACAAATTGTTCAACAAAATCTTGAAAGATGTCGTTAACAAAAGTTTGAAAAGTTGAAGGTGGGTTACATAATCCAAAAGGCATAACTAAATATTCAAAACTACCAAATCTAGTGCGCATTGCAGTCAGGGGTTCATGACCTTCTGCAATGCGAATCAGATTGTAAGCGCCTCTAAGATCAATTTTAGAAAAGAAATTAGCACCATTGAAAAGGGTAAGAAGTAATGACATAGGAGGAACAGGATATGCATTCTTCTTAGTGACTGTGTTGAGCTTTCTATAGTCAACACACAACCTAATACTACCGTCCTTCTTTTTTACAAAGAGGACAGGGGAGCCGGTTGGAGATTTACTGGCTCTTATGAAACCTTTGGCTACATTTTCTGCAATGTAGTCTCAAAGAACTTGAGATTCGTCCTTCGAAAAAGAATAGACAGGACCTGCCGGAGGTACTGGGCCTATTAACTCTATTTGATGGTCGTAGGGTCGATGAGGTGGTAACTTATCGGCCTTGCGGATTGAGAAAACATCGAGGAAATCGTGGTAGATTTCTGGTAGAGTTAATTTAATGGCTTCAACGTTGATTTGGTCGTCCTCTTCATCTTCAAAAGAATCTGTTGAGGGGATACCTGTATTGAGAGAGCAGAATTCGATTATTTCGAGGTAATTTAAATCCTCTTTGAGTGAAGTCATTGAGCTAGAAGGGTTAGCCAATTGCTCATTTAGAGAAAGATCAGATGCTTGCAAGTCATCTGGCAGAGATTTGTCCTCTAGAAGGACGTTGTCAGGCGGGTTGTTTAACTCCCTATTGACCTGCATTGAAGAATCAGAAATATATTAGAGCGTGGGGTGATCAATCCCTTAGTCCAATCAATTTCGGGATTCCAATGCGTTAAAAAGTCATGGCCAAGAATGGTATCGTCCATCCTTGGGGCGTCCAAGACTGATAATTCATACTCGAAGGGGGGAAAGTTCTGAAAGTTGAAAACCCATAAAACTTTCTTACTTACCCATTATTTGGGTTCCTCTGACTTGACCAAATATATTGGAGTTTGATCGACATCTGTAAATGTTAGTTGAAGCTTCTCGGCAAAAGATAAACTAACATAAGAAATTGAAGCTCCAGAGTCTATAAGACAACTGAAGGGGATATCCTCCTTAAAAAGAATAAATCTCAAGCGGTTTAAGGCAACTCCAGTCATTAAGACATGGAGGTTCTGTGCACTGGGAGAGATAAGATAGTTTGCTTTGCACACAAGTAAACTATCTACTAGTACCTTCTCTATCCTTCAACTTTACACAGTCTTCCAGCTTGTGCTTACCCCCACAATACATACATAACCCATTATCTGCTCGTCTCTTCCTCTCAGCTTCTTTAAGTTCCCCTTTAGGATCCAGTACTTTGCTGATATCGCCTGGTGTCGAGTCTTTTGGTAGAGGTTTATCCTTTCCCTTATTGGGTTTGGATTGAGTCGAGGAGGATTGATTTGGTCGTGGGTGTGAAGAAGGTCCCGATTTAAAATTTAGGCCTTGAGATTTGTTGGCATATCGACGATGTTGAAGTCGTCCTTGATAAACGCCATCAAGTTCGAGGGTTCAATCCATTAAATCCGTTAAAGTAGTCATCTTCTGACCGTGAAGATTTAATTGATCCAGAATCCTCGAAGGAAGTCCTTTCTTGAAATGATACTTAAGGGCAGCATCATTCCAACCTACTCGAGTTTGAAGTGCTCTGAAGTTTGAGATATATTCAGAAGCTTTACCCTTATCACTCATGCAAAGAAAATCAAGTTCAATTTCTGCGTTGTCCGTTTCATTAGGGTCCCCAAACAACGTAAAAAGTTGGTCTTCGAATTTTTCCCAATTATTGATAAGTAAGTGGGTTTCTGTCAAAGAAAGCATGAGCAGATAAGGTTCGAACCATCTTGCTGCTTTCCCGGCTAGGAATGAAGAAGCGTAAACAACCTTTGATCGGTCGCTGTTAAAGGTTCAAGAGTCATTATGGAACAGTAGCTTGCAGGTTTGCAAGAAGGGTCGCAATCTGTCGGGGTGATCTCCGTCGAATTTGTCAGGAGATTTCATAGAAGGAGTTTTGAACTTAGATCCCTCTGAAGACGTTGGATTTGAAAAGGTTTTCATGAAAAGTCTCATGAAATCTTCCAGAGAGTTAGATGGTCCAGGTTCTGAGGATTGACCAGAAGGGTGATTGGCTGGGGCGGATGGTGCCTCGTGAACCATATCCTCTCCTTCTTCTTCATCACTAGAATCCTCAAAATCTTGTGGGATGTATTCTACAAATTGAACTGAATGTTGCCGTTCCCTAATGTCAAGTGGTTCCAAAGAGTGAGTGCGGGAAACAGACCTTGTGGCTGTTGGCCTGCCCCTAGCGTGAGCTCTAGTAGTAGCGCCCAGAGGAGGAATGCATTGAACAGGTGCCATTTTAAAACTTTTAAAAACACCTAAAAGGACGTAGTATTGCAAAGAATGAGAACTACAGAGAATTAAATTATACTGTCACCGGACGACCTATGCACTAGGTCGAGGATGTTCCTGAAAGTGAGATGAGAGATTTAGAAACTTCTTCGAAGCACAGAGGAATGATTTGAGGAAGTGATTCGAAGGTCACTCAAAGTAAGAGCTACAGGTTCAAGGTTCGTTTGAGAAGAATTATAAAATAGTTTCAAAGGTAATAGGAATTCTTAAGATCTCACGAAGGGTTGGAAACTCAATAATCAAAGATTTAGGATTTAGAAATGAATATTGAGAAAAAAAAAGAAAGATACAATAACAATGATTTAACTTTAAAGATTTACCACTTATTAATGTAAATATGATTTATAATTTAATTCTAAGGAATATCAAACCAAATACCCATCCCTTTTATATCCTTTGTTCCTCCTCGCATTGACCTCCCTTTCATCGCACCATTCCCATACTATTGACCATTACTAACATACACTTAGACCCTCTTCACTAAATATCCGTCCATGCTCAATTTACCCCTTTTAAATTTAAATCAATAATTTGAAATAATAATAATACAGCTCTTAATTTGGCCCTGTAACTCCTTCTATAGCTTCCCTTCTTGTTATCAACTCAATTTTCACTTTTCTCCTTTTCCTGATTATCCTAAATATCCAATTATCCTTAACTTCCTTCCCCTTGTTTTCCATCTCATTATAGTTTCTTTTTGTGCCTGTAACATTGGTTATAGGCTTATCATCTTCAGTCACCATAAATCTGACTTTTTTTACTTTGACAATATTCTGCTGTTGGGGTTTGAACATGGGTTCTGCAGTGTTTTTGGTTCCAGTCATGGTTGCAGCTAACCACTTGGCTACCTATATTTTTACATATAGGAATATTAATTTCATGTATGCATTATGCTGAATTTCACTTAACCATTTTTAAATCAATATATAAAGTTGTAAAATTTAGTTTTCTACATAACTATGTCTAGGTTTTAGTTTCACTGTTTATTTAAAGACTTGATATGTTCTTTTGAGTGATATCTTATACATCTAGCATGTTTTTATAAAATGTATTGAATAATGATTTTTAAAAACTTAAACCATATTATAAATACACACATACAACAACTCACTAAGTTATGTCCTACATACATTATGTTTTAATTAAATATGATTTTTAATTGTATATCTATAAGTGACTCCTTGCCTATATGAAATAGTTTAGGGGTAAAGTCTTAAAACTATGTTGATAGGCTCCTAAACACTTTTTTCTTATTAAGTTATGTTCTAAAACTATTGTGCTTATTGGAAAATAAATATTTCATGTTAGGGGCCCATATGTAAAACACTAGCCTATTATAAAAAATGATAAAGACTATAGATTGTCTATATTTACCTATTTGTTAAATTTATTTCATAAATTAAGTTGTATAAGGTATGTGTTAATTAAAATCATAAAATAATATAAATGCAACTTCTATGGTAGTAAATTTACTTTTTTAGACAATTATATGTCTTTATATGCATGAAGATAGATATAATTCAGTAATGTGTACTTATACACTATATAAATTCAATTGAATATGATAGTTAAATTAAAATTCTTGATTTTTGATGTTACAAGATAGATTCTATAACAATTAAGAGCATCAAATTTTAACTTATCAAATGTCTTTGTACATCAGATATATATCAAAAAATAAGTGACCAATTAATAAGTGATTGGTCCTAAGAGTAAAATAGTTGAACTATCAAGTCTTCAACTATATATGATATTTAAAAAAAATTAAAACTTTAATATTTATCTGTTTTTAAACTTAAAGTTAAATAAATAATGTGAAATAATGATAATACAGCTCTTTATTTGGCCCTGTAACTCCTTCTATAGCTTCAATTCTTGTTATCAACTCAATTTTCACTTTTCTCCTTTTCCTGATTATCCTAAATATCCAATTATCCTTAACTTCCTTCCCCTTGTTTTCCATTTCATTATAGTTTTTTTTGTGCCTGTAATATTGGTTATAGGTGTCACCAGACGACCTACGCACATGGTTGAGGATGTTCCTGCAAGTGAGATTAAAGGTTTAGATACTTCTTTGAATCACAGAGCAATGGTTCGAGGAAGTGATTTGAAGATGACTCGAAGGAAGATATACTGCTTCGAGATATGTTCGTGAAGAATCCTAATATAGTTTGAAAGGTAATATTAAAATTCTTACAATCTCACAAAGGGTTGGAAACTCAACAATCAAGATTTAGGATTTACAAGTGATTATTGATAAATGAAAGAAAGATACAATAGTAATGATTTTCACTTTAGAGTTTTACCACTATTAACTATAAATATTTTTTATAATTTAATTCTAAGGAATATCGAACCAAAAACCCAACCCCTTTTATATCCTTTACTCCTCCTTGCATTGACCTCATACCTATCCATTATTCTGCACACCACAGACCATTATAATACATCCGTTATACCTGGACCCTCCTCACTAACATATGTTAACCCCTTAATAACCCACAGACATTTCATAAACCTTTTAATGAACTATTATATTGATTATTGCGTTGTGCGTTGCTTATTGAGAAAAAGACTAAGACACACTATTGAGAAATTGACTAATTTATATTTAGAGTTTAGACTAGCGCGGTTGAATAGCGAGTACACAAAGGAAAGTCGCAGTTGCTATGGGGAATTGCTTTCTGCGCTTCGAGTATGGATTTGAGCCCCTTATTATTGATTCAATGAGCTGCCCTTACCTCAAGTGTCACGTGGAGCGTGACAGATGCCCAGGTATAAGAACACAAGCTCCATTGAGCGTAAGACATATTTCCCACCCTAATTTTCTATGACGTATTTCCCTACACCAACTCCCACGCCTCCACACCCCGAAACGGATGGGGGTGTTGTTACACGACAATTTTCGAAAACTTGCACGGCCTACGAGTTGATGGAGTATTTTTGCGCGGAGAGCACGGCGACACGAGGGCCTCGCCAGAAGTGCGAGTTTTGCCGATGGAGAAGGGTGGCGTGTGACGCCTTAGCGAAGAATTCGGACATTGAGAGTAGATTTACTAAGACGAAGTATTGGGTGATCCCCAAAACGAAGGAAGTAGTCGAGGACATTTAGGTTGTGTCCATTGGGGACAATCAATCGGTGGGGGAGAATGAGGAGGAGATTGAGGATGATGTGACAACCTGGGTGACTAGGGATGCGAGCAAGAGGTGGGCCATCAAGAGGAAGTCAACCAATTGGTCGAGGAGGAAGAAGAAATTCCCATCTTGAGTAAAACCACCAAAAAAACGACGGGTGGTCATCGAAGATGACAAAGAAGAGAGGGAGGTGGCAGAGAAGGTCACTCCAAAATTATTCTTTGAGGCTGACCCAATCTTCGAAGTAAGTTCACTTTTTTATAATTCATAAATTTAATTACTGATGATCCTGTTTTAGAATTCAGACCTCATCATTGAAGTCCCTACGGCCAAAGCTTCAAATTTTGAAGCAACCCTTGTGGAACCCACTGCTGTGGAAGTGGCAGTGTCTGTGGAGGATAGGTTACCGACTGTTACCTCGAGGGAGGAAAACGAAGAAACCCTCAATCAAGTATGGTCAAAGAAGCCTCTTCAGGTTAAAAGAGCAAAATTTATTGAAGACTTGATTGGCGAGATTGATAAAATTGTCGATGCCACTTCCTTTGACGTAGCTGAGGAGCTACTTGAACTTGGGGAATTGATTCCGGTAGGAGAGGGGGAGAATTTTGAAAAATGTAGAAAGGAGATAAGGGAAATTTTTGAGAAGATGAAGGGATTGGTTCGGGAGAAAATAAAAGAGAAAAGAAGAAAAATGAATGTAGAAACGATTTGTATTTAGTTATTTTATTTTATTATTTTATTTAGAATTTTAATATTTATTTTTATAAGATTTGAATGAGAGAAGAAAGAAGAAGAAGAAAAAAAAATAGTTGATTCAAAAAATTTGTTGTAAAGAAAATTTAATGAAAAAAAAAATTTGTTATTTAAGTTTGTTAATTGAAGATTTGAGGGATTTTAGTTATTTGAAAAAAGGAAAGAAAGAAAAGGAAAAGAAGAAATAAAAATTTTAAGAGGATTTTGAAAGAAAGAAGGAATTTATTTTGAAGAATTTAAAAGAGTGATTTAGAAGTTTAAGTGAAGTTTGAGAAAAATAGTCATGTAATGTTTGTGAAGAATTTTGATAGTTCGAGGAAAAGAAAATTTTAAAGAAAGAATGTATATAGAAAATTGAGAAGAAATTTTTTTTTATTTTTATTTGTTTTATTTTATTTTAATTTTATTTTATTCTTATTTTAATTTTATTTTATTCTTATTTTTATTTTATTTTATTCTTATTTTATTTTATTTTATTTTTATTTTTATTTTATTTTTTTTAAAGAAAGTTGAAAAATTTTGAAAAGAAAAAGAATAAAGAAGAAAACAAAAGAATTTTTTTTAGAAGTAAAGATGTTTTAGATTTTAAAAGAAAAAAAAAGAACAGAGAAAAAGAAAGAAAGAAAAAAGAGAAAGAAAAAAAAAGTAAAAGAGAGTTTTAAGGTTTTGGTTTTAAAGGATATTTAAGATTTATGATTTTAGGTGTTCAGGGGCATTAGAAACATTGATGGCTGGTTCCCAGGATGTTTTGTCTGAGTCATTGAGGAAGCCTTCCCATTCCACGAGGTATTGAAGTTTCCCCTTGTGCATTCTTGAATCAAGGATACGGCTTACTTCCCACTCTAGATGGTCTTCTACTTTGACCAGTTCCGGAGGAGGTTGGTTCTTGCCCGGGTATCTTTCTTGAGCCAGTTCCAGGAGAGATACGTGAAAAACAGGGTGAATAGCCTGCCATTTAGGAGGTATCTTGAGTCAAAATGCAGTTTTAGAGACTTCAGAGTCAATTTCAAATAGCCCCAAGAGTTTTTCAGCCATTTTCTTTGATGGTCGAGTCATTCGAATGTTTTGTTCGTCGAGCCATACCTTGTCGCCTGGTTTAAAAGAAGGAGCAGTTTGTCGATGTTTGTCGGCCTGTTCCTTGTACCTTTGAGCCGCTAATTCCAAATTTGATTTAAGTTCCTCTTGGAGTCATGATATGGTTCGAAGATAATGTTCCTCAGGATGATTAGTTCCTACATGGATTGAATTGAATCGAGGATGTCTTCCATAAACAGTTTAGAAAGGAGATTGTTGTGTCGAATAATGAGTCGAGTTATTATAAGCAAATTTGGCCAATGGTAACCATGTGGTCCAATTGTCTTGTTGGTAACTGAAATACATTCAAAGGTATTGTTTGAGGATTTGGTTGACCCTTTCTGTTTGCCCATCAGTTTCAGGATGATAGGCTGTGGAGAGGTTCCTCGTGATATTTATTTGTCGACACAGTTGAGTCCAGAATGAGGATACAAACAATGAGCCTCTATCTGAAATAATATCATTAGGTAAGCCGTGTTTGGAAAATACATATTTTAGAGACAATTTTGACAAATCTTCTGCTGTAGCAGTAGTAGTGGTTTTAATAAAAATAGACATTTTTGAAAATATATCTACTATTACTAATATAGCATCAAAATTATTAGAAAGAGGAAGTTGAGAAATAAAATCCATCGATAAAGATTCCCAAGGCTTAGAGGGAATAGGAAGTGGTTGAAGCAACCCATACTTCCGGTAACGGGAAGCCTTGTTCCTATTACATTCGTAACAAGCTTTTATATAGGCCTTGATTTCCCTGGTCATACCTGGCCAGAAGAAATCCCTCGCTATTAAATGGGAGGTTTTATCAACCCCAAAATGACCAGCATATGGAGAATCATGTCGACTATTGAAAATCCATAATTTTATCTCATTGTTGTTGGGTATGACTACTCTACCTTTGAAGACTAATGGACCTGATTCAATATTAAATCTTTTGGCCCCTTGCTTTGAGAGTATTTTGTCTTTTAACCCTAAACAATAATTGTCCTTTGACTGAGCTTCGAGGATGTTGGATAGTGGATTTTGAAATGATTGAATGGTCATTGAATTAATTTGATGAGTCGTGAACATTGATTCGTTGAAGATTGATTGCACATTTGCTGGGGTTTTGTCAGCAAATACGTCCCCCCGCTGTGGGTAAACGTCATCCTGACGTGACAAGATATCTGGGACAATTCAGTTCTTACCTGGGTGATAGGAAAGCAAAAAAGGAAATTCAGACAGAAATTCAGCCCACCTGGCTTGACGCCTGGTTAACACTTTGAAAGACATAAAGTATTTCAAAGCATTATGGTCAGTTAAAATTTGAAAAGGACTATCTAAGCTGAGAAGAAAAGAGCGGAATTTTTTAAGACAACGAATAATAGCTAAAAGCTCTTTGTCATGAATTTCATAATTTAATTCTGCTGCAATGAGTTTGCGTGACTGAAAAGCAACATAATGAAACAGCTTTGTTTCCGGATTCAATTGAGAAATGACCCCTGCGATAGCATAATCGCTTGCATTTGTGTCAAATATTGTCAAAGCAGAAGTATCAAAGTGTCGAAGAATTGGAGCTGTGGTGAGCGCCGTCTTCAATGCTTCGAATTCCTTTTGTGCTGTAGAAGTAAAAACAAAAGGAATATCTTGTCTAAAAAGAGAAGTAAGATTGTAAATAGTCTTAGAGTAATCTTTAATAAATCTTCTATAGAAATTTGCAAAACCTAAAAATCCCTGGAGGGATTTAATGGATTTGGGCTCATTCCATTCCAGGACCTTTTGAACTTTCTTGTCGTCCATGACTAAACCGTCAGTGGATAATGTAAAACCTAAAAAAATCAATAGATTTAAGATGGAATTTGCATTTATTATGCTTGGCGTAGAGACTGTGATCTGGAAGTCAATTTAAAACCTGTCGAACATGATGAATATGTTCATCTAGTGTCTTCGAGAAAATTAAAATATCATCTAAATAGATGACAACAAATTGTTGGACAACATCTTGAAAGATGTCTTTGCCAAAAGTTTGAAAAGTAGATGGTGCGTTATACAATCTAAAAGGCATAACTAAATATTCAAACTACCAAATCTAGTGCGCATTGCAGTCAGTCGTTCATGACCTTCCGCAATTCAAATAAGATTGTAAGCGCCTCTAAGATCAATTTTAGAAAAGAAATTAGCACCATTAAATGGGTAAGAAGTAATGACATAGGAGGAACAGGATATGCATTCTTCTTAGTGACTGTGTTGAGCTTTTTATAGTCAACACACAACCTAAGACTACCGTCCTTCTTTTTTACAAAGAGAACAGAAGAGCGGGTTGGAGATTTACTGGCTCTGATGAAAACTTTGGCTACATTCTCTGCAATGTAGTCTCAAAGAACTTGAGATTCGTCCTTCGAAAATGAATAGACAGGACCTGCCGGAGGTACTGGGCCTATTAACTCTATTTGATGGTCGTAGGGTCGATGAGGTGGTAACTTATCGGCCTTGCGGATTGAGAAAACATCGAGGAAATCGTGGTAGATTTCTGGTAGAGTTAATTTAATGGCTTCAACGTTGATTTGGTCGTCCTCTTCATCTTCAAAAGAATCTGTTGAGGGGATACCTGTATTGAGAGAGCAGAATTCGATTATTTCGAGGTAATTTAAATCCTCTTCGAGTGAAGTCATTGAGCTAGAAGGGTTAGCCAATTGCTCATTTAGAGAAAGATCAGATGCTTGCAAGTCATCTGGCAGAGATTTGTCCTCTAGCAGGACATTTTCAGGTGGGTTGTTTAATTCCCTATTGACATGCATTGAAGAATCAGAAATATACTTAGTCCGTGGGGTGATCAATCCCTGGGTCCAATCAATTTCAGGATTCCAATGCTTTAAAAAAGTCATGGCCAAGAATGGTATCGTCCATCCTTGGGGCGTCAAAGACTGATAATTCCCACTCAAAGGGGTGGAAATTCGGAAAGTTGAAAACCCATAAAACTTTCTTACTGACCCAATATCTGGGTTCCTCTGATTCGACCAAGTAAATTGGAGCTCGATCGATATCTGTAAATGTCAGCTGTAACTTCTCGGCAAAAGATAAACTGACAAAATAAATTGAAGCTCCAGAGTCTATAAGACAACTGAAAGGGGTATCCTCCTTAAAAAGAATGAATCTCAAGCGGTTTAAGGCAACTCCAGTCCTTAAGACATGGAGGTTCTGTGCACTGGCAGAGAAAAGATAGTTTGCTTTGCACACAAGTAAACTATCTACTAGGTTTTGACTTCAAACTAGTACCTTCTCTTTCCTTCAATTTTACACAATCTTCCAGCTTGTGCTTACCCCCACAATACATACATAACCCATTATCTGCTCGCCTCTTCCTCTCAGCTTCTTTAAGTTCCCCTTTAGGAACCAGTACTTTGCTGATATCACCTGGGGCCAAGCTTTTTGGTTGAGGTTTGTCCTTTCCCTTTTTGGGTTTGGATTGAGTCGAGGAGGATTGAGTTTTTCGTGGGTGAGAAGAAGGTCCCGAATTAAAATTTAGGCCTTTAGATTTGTTGGCGTATCGAGAATGTTGCAGTCGTCCTTGGTAAATGCCGTCAAGTTCGAGGGTTCAATCCATTAAATCCGTTAAAGTAGTCATTTTCTGACCGTGAAGATTTAATTGATCCAGAATCCTTGAAGGAAGTCCCTTTTTGAAATGATACTTGAGAGCAGCATCATTCCAACCTACTCCAGTTTGAAGCGCTCTGAAGTTCGAGATATATTCAGAGGCTTTACCATTATAACTCATGCAAAGAAAATTAAGTTCAATTTCTGTGTTGTCAGTTTCATTAGGGTCACCAAACAACGTGAAGAGTTGGTCTTCGATCTTTTCCCAATTATTAATAATTAAATGGGTTTTGGTCGAAGAGAGCATGAGAAGATAAGGTTCGAACCATCTTGCTGCTTTTCCGGTCAGTAATGAAGAAGCATAAACAACCTTCAATCGGTCATTATGGAACAGGAGCTTGCAGGTTTGTAAGAAGGGCCACAATCTGTCTGGATGTTCTCAATCAAATTAATCAGGAGATTTCATAGAGGGAGTTTCAAATTTAGATCACTCTGAACATGTTGAAGTTGAAAGAGTCTTCATGAAAAGTCTCATGAAATCTTCCAGAGAATTAGATGGTCCAGGCTCTGAAGGGTAACCATAAGGGTGGTTAGCAGGGGCGGATGGTGCCTCGTGCATTGTATCCTCTCCTTCTTCATCATCACTAGAATCATCAAAATCTTGTGGGATGTCTTCTACAGATTGGACTGAATGTTGCCGTTCCCTAAGGTCGAGTGGCTCCAAGGAGTGAGTGCAAGACACAGGCTGTGTGGTTGTTGGCCTGCCTCTGGTGTGAGCCCTAGTAGTAGTGCCCGTAGGAGGAGTGCGTTGAACAGGTGCCATTTTTAAAGAATTTAAAACACCTGAAAAAGGACATAGTAGTTCCAAAGAATGAGAACTATGGAGAATTAAAATATACTGTCACAGGAGGACCTATGCACAAGGTTGAGGGTGTTCCTGGAAGGGAGATGGAGGGAGGAGTTTAGTGACTTCTTTGAAATACAGAGGAAATATTTGAGGAAGTGATTCAAAGATGAGTCAAAGGAAGAGCTACTGCTTTGAGATATGTTCGATAAGAATTCTAATATAATTTAAAGGTAATATTAATATTCTTAGGTTCTCACAAAGGGTTGGAAACTCAATAATCAAAGATTGAAGTTTTTAGAAATGATTACTGAGAAAATAAGGAAATGTACAATAATAATGATTTAACCTGAAGCTTTACCACTATTAACTATATATACGTTTTATAATTTAATTCTAAAGAAATATCGAACCAAAATCCAACCCCTTTTATATCCATTACTCCTCCTCGCATTGACCCAATACCCATCCATCATTCTGCACACCACAGACCTCCGAAAATACACCCATTGCACCTGAAACCTCCTCATTAACATCCTTTAACCCTTCAATCCTCCACTAACCATCACGTCCATGCTTACTACCTCTGTTAATAACCCACAGATACTTAATAAACATTTTATAGGAATATTGCATTAACTATTGCACTGTGCATCGCTTAGCAAAGAAAAGACTAAACACACTATTGAGAGATTGAATAATTTAGATTTAAAGTTTAGATTAGTGCGGTATGGTAAGGTAAACTCTTAAAGTAGCCTTGCTGTAAGCAGAATCCGGAGGAGATATGTGGATTTAGTGGAAAACCCTGTCCTTCCAACAAAAATAACAAAGTAGGTGTTCTAAATCGCTAAGCTACCCAGTCTATTTAGATCAGATGAAAAATTAATACTGAAACTCTTGAAATATTTAACGCTTATTGAGATTTAAATAAAAGTGGCTGTTGAGAAAGAAATACTGATTACAACAATTAAGGTGTACCAGTGAAAGATCTGAAAAGATTGACTTTTATGTTTTTATAATAATTTGAATTTTTATGAGACAGCAATAATCAAGTCCCAATGATGAAGACCTTTCTAAAGATACCCTGTATGAAGTGTGATTTATATTGTTGAGTAGTAATTCTAAAATGTTATATATAAAATATAAAGTTATAAGGGTATTACAATTTATTTAATTTGTTGAGTAATAAAAAATGAGACAGTGGAAGTTAAAGATTAAGCTGAATGATGTGATGATTGTAAGATGATGCCCAATTTTGAGTCTGAGAGGCTCTTAAGTATACCTAGTCACGTGCCTAAGTTTCCTCTCCAGAGCTCAGCCAGAGCCCATCCAGAACCTCCGGAGTCCGTCCAGAGTCCAAGCGGAGTCCGTCCGGACCTCTGGACTCATTTAGAACCTTTAAAACTATAATAAAAAATCTAGAAAAAGTACACATAAGAGAGCCACTTCCCCTTTACATTACCAACTATTTTTCGTAGCCTGCGCAGCTTTAATCACCCCGTGAAAATTTATCAAAGTTAAGTATTTTTCTAAAAATGTAAATATTTCTATAAAACTTTAAAATTCATTTAAAAATATAAGAAAAATAGTAAAAATTCTGGGAAAATTTCCCAAGGCTCTTGAGTAACTCGACTTGATACTTATAAAGTTTTTCAGACCGTAAAAATAAGTTTTCTCTGTAAAATAAATTGTTTTCACGTAGGCATTCGCTTTTGACCAATTTCTTCATATTTAAAACTCAAATAAATTAAATAAAACCCTTTTATAAAAAATAATAGCGCCAATCTCGCACACCGTAATAACTCCATTTACGTATTTAAGTGCCATACTAAACTTTAAGCTACCACAGCGGTTGAATAGTGAGTACACAAAGGAAAGTGGCAGTTGCTATGTAGAATCGTTTTCTGTGCTTTGAGTATGGATTTAGACCTCTGTATTATTGATTTAATGAGCTGATTTTGCCTGGAGTGTCACTTGGCTCGTGACAACAAGGTTGTCAATAAATGGCAGTCTTATGGTTGTGTTGGTAACTTACTCAGTTACAGGAAATTTCTGCTTCAATTTGATCCTGTGGTAGAATATTTGGTGGAAGTGGAGGAGCTGGCAAATGAAAATGCTTCCAAAGATGTTTTTGGTCTTCCTGGCTAGAGATGCTACAATGGATGTGTTGAAAGAGTTGTCAAGGAAGGACTTGATGAAGACTCTTTCCAATGGGGACCAGAAGTAGGCTGTGGAGGCCCATTTGAAGTTATTGCTAGTGGACACCTATCAAGAGGGTTGTGGCAGTTATGTCAGCAAAGTCAGTGAGGCTTTGGCTGAAGAGGAGAGTAGAGTGAAGAAGGAAGAGAAGAATATGGTGGAGGTTCCCAAACAGGAGAGGGACCCAGTGGTGGAGCAGTTGGCTGATCTGACAAAAAAGCTACATATTTTTGTTCAGGAGGGTAAGAAGGCCAATAAGTCTCCTTATCAGCCTAAAGATTTTGATAGGATGGCTGTTAGGAGTGATCCTTGGGTCTGCTATTATTGCAGAAGGAGGGGGCACAAGCCCAAGGATTGTTGGGCTCTGAACAGATATGTGTCAGAAGGTAAGGTGGAGTTTGATGGCAGGGTGTTCAAATTTCCTGATGGTCCATTTGTTAATCCCAGTGAGGGGCAGGCTACTATTTATTTAGTCAAGAGTAGGAATGGTCTCAATAAGAAGAGGCCAAGGTTTGAGGAGATCCCTGATCAGGGGAAGTCTGCTGCTAAGGCAGATGATGATGTCAAGGGAAAAGGGAAGGAGGTTAATAAGGTCTCTTTTTCTACTTCCTTTGGTGGATTGGAGTTTTATTCTTGTGGAGGACAGTCAAGTGGTGAATGATTGGCTGGTGTATATGATGTAGAGGCTGGAAAGGTGGGAAGGCCTAATAGCAGCTCTCAGGCCCAACCAAAGCCTAAGGCTTAAAAGGTGGATCCTAAGCTGAGTTCAGCCAGGAGGAACTACAGCAAAGAGGAGCTGTACAAGATGCAGAAGGGGATTGCTTATATGGCCCCCCCTGATTTTGGTGCATTGGACATGAATGGTGAGCCAATGCCAATGGATGTTGATTCTGACTCAGAGGAGGATGTCCCTTTGGCTGCATTGCCAAAGCCTGCTGGAGTTAGAGGTGTTTGTGAGGGATCTGGTTTTATTCCTGTTGATGGAAAATCTGTTTGTGGTTCTGGTCCTCAGGAGATTTCTAGGACCAAGGTAGTGAAGCCAAGGGCTCACTTTGAGAGGCCAGTAATTTCTGGCCAATCTAATTATATGGACTTGGTTCTGAAAAAGATGAATAAGGGTCAGGTTTCCATTTCTTATGGGGAATTGTAAGCTATCAGTCCTGGGTTGGCTGATAGACAAATAAAATTGTTGACCAGGAGAAGGGCTTCTTCTGGGGAGGTGGAATACATCTGTGATTCTGCTGAGAAGTTTGGTGAGGGGTTGGAAACTCATTTTTCTGCTCCTCTGGGTTATGTTAATGTCACTCTGAATGGCAGGGAGGCTAGGAAATTGGTGTATTTGGGTTCTCAGATTAACCTCATTTCTTTTTTTGAGGCTACTCATCTGGGCCTCCACATCAAGACAGGAATTGGTGGAAATTTAAGAGGTATTGGTGGCCATGTCACTAAGTTGATTGGGACAGCTGAATTTGTAAAGCTGGATGTTGGTGGAGCCTCCGGGAAGGTTCATTTTTACATTGCCAAAGTTAATGTAAAAGCTGTTTTGTGTTGACACAGCTTGATCTATTTTCATGAAATAATTGGTTATAAGTTTGATATGGGAATCAGTTTGGAGTTGACCAGGGAAGATTAAAGGAGGCTTCACACAAGGTTTTAATCTTCTGGAGATGATGGCTGGGAGACCAGGCTTGGCTTTTCTTCAATTTGCCAGTGCATGGATTGTTGTAGGAAAAGAAGTGAAGTGGGTGCCGCCTCTGGTTTTTTGGAGTGTGGCTCAGGCTCTAGTGAGAGTCTTACTTATTTAGAGTGATGAAGGCTGATTGCCCTAGTGCTACAACCTCTCCCCAAGATTAGGAAATCCCAGGTTGTTGTAGGTCAGCTCCCTTGGAGATATACAAAGTGGATTTTTAACTTTCTATTTTTAATGTTTCTCTTCTCTGCAAGTATTCAACATGTTTTTTGTCAAGTATCTGTTCACTCTCAGGATTTTCAATTATTTTTAATTCTAGTTTAAAAATAAATATTGGTTATATATCTTTATTGAAAGATATGCGGAGAAGTTTTGGTGTGGTGAGATTGGGGTCTAAAAGTAAGTCCTCCCAACCGTGCACCGCTAGGGTTTCTTCTATGCATTTCAAAAACATTACCTTGGCCACGTCTGTGAGCATTGGGAAACCCCTGGTTACTTTTTTATGATGGAAGAAAATCTAGAAAAGAAGAAAAAAATTTAAGATAACTGAATAAAAGCAAGAAAAAAATCTGAAGATAATCAACATAGAAGAAAAGAATTTTTTTTGTAAAGATCATCAAGATCAATTTTTGGGGCTTCAGCATGAGGTTAAACTGCACAAATTTTTGAAGAAAGAAGATCGTCAAGATCAATTTTTGGGCCTCTGGCATAAGGATATACTGCATAATTTAAGAAGATGTGTTTCAGAAGATGAATCAAGATTTAAAGATTTGGAAGATGGAAGTGAGGATGAAGATGTGGAATTGCGGAAAAGTTGTTTAGTGGAGAGATTTGGGTCTAAAAGTAAGTCCTCCCAATTTTGTACCACTAGGGTTTCTTCTACACCTTTCAAAAACATTACCTGGGCCACACATATGAGAAATGGGGAAACCCTTGGTTTTTGTTCCAGGTCTAGTGGTGAAGGCGTCCTGAAGATCCTTCAAGTTGATGGTGGAGATGCAAAATTCAAGAAGGTAGCGCAGAAGATTAGGCCTGTCAATGAGCCTACGCCTGTGGGTTTGAATCCTCCTTTCAAGAGACCACTGTTGTCAAGAGATCTTTACTGTACTCCTCTGGTGAAGAATCCTCCTGATTTTGTGGAAACCACTTGGGTGACTGTGGAGAGGTTGAAAGTTGTTAATTTTGGTCCTGATGGGTGGTTTTCTGATGAGGGAAAGAAGTTTTTGTTGCATGTTTTTGTGCTCAGGGAGAAAGTGGTGGCATTTTTTGAAGAGGAAAGAGGTGTTTTGAAACACACTTATGGGGAACCTTATTTGATTCCTGTGGTTTGTCATGAGCCTTGGCAAATTAAACATATTCCATATCTAGATGCTATTAGGGATGATTTTGTGGAGATTGTTAGGGAAATAGTTAGGATAGGATTGAATGAACAATCAACTTCTAGTTACTCAAGTCCGGTTTTCTGTGTTAAGAAGCAGAATGGGAAGTTGAGGGTGTTTCATGATCCTAGGGCCTTGAATAGAGTCACTATCAAGGATGTGGGTATTCCGCCAAGTGTGGAGGACTTTGTGGAAGCTTTTGCTGGAAGGGTGTGTTATGGTTTTGGTGATATTATGGGTGTTTATGATGAAAGGGAACTTCACACTGATTCACAGCCACTTGCAATGTTTGAGACTCCTCTGGGAGGATTTCAGCTCACTAGGTTGCCTAAAGGAGCAACTAATTCAGTTGCAGTATATCAAGCTCAAATGCTTGGATTTGACAGGATGAGGTTCAGACTCATGCTGGTATTTTTATTGATGACAGTGGAATTAAAGGACTCTCCACTGATTATGGAAATGAAGTGATGAAGGAGAACCCATGAATAAAGAGATTTTTTTGGGAACATGCAATTACTCTAGAGACAGTATTGTTTAGAATTGAAGAGGCTGGTTTGTCCATTTCTGGGTCTTAGTTTTGTTGTTTTGTTCCTACTCTGAAAATTCTGGGTCATGTTGTATATAAGGAGGGAAATATTATGGCAAAGAAGAAATTTAATAAAATTCAGTCATGGCCAAGGCCCAAAAATACTACTGAATTTAGGATATTTTTGGCATTTTGTGTGTACATCAGGATTTTTATTAAAGACTTTTCTTTTTTGGCTTCACCCTTGAGAAGGTTGACCAGAAAAGATGCAGAGTAGGAATGGACAGAAGAAGTTGAAGAGGCTTTCAGAAATTGAAGAAGGTGGTAGGTGAATATATTATTCTTCACAAGTTGGATTATGGAAGGGAAGCTTGAAAAATTTATCTGGCTGTGGACTCAAGTTATATTGCTGCAGGTTCTGTTTTGTCTCGGGAAGATAAAGCTGGGAAGTTCAGGCCAGTGAGGTATGAGTCTGTAGCTTTTAATGAGGTGAAATCTAGGTATTCTCAGCCAAAGTTGGACTTTTGTGGTGTAGCAAAAATTTTGAAGAAGCTAAAAACTGTTTTGTGGGGGCAGCATTTTGAGCTTCAGGTGGATGCTAAATGTCTGGTTCAAATGATCAATACACCTAGTCTTCCAAATTCGCGAATGACAAGGTGGGTGGCATTTATTTAACATTTTTCTTTTGACCTGGTGCACAAGTCAGGTAAGACTTTTATGATTCCAGATGGATTATCAAGAAGACCACCCACAGATGAAGATTCTGATTCAAATGAAGATGTTTTAGTGGTTAGGGCCAGAACGAAGGGTGCTGGTGATTTTTCCCTTCCCCCCCAAGAGGCTTAACTGGATGATTGTTCTCTCCTCTGCCAAGATGCTAAACTGGATGGTTCTGATCTTCATTCTGGTAATAAGGATGTTTTTATCCATAAAAATGGGGCTGTTGCTTGTTATGGCTCAAAATTGGAGAATGGTGTTTTTGTTGGTGAACTGGATTCTCTTAAGATTCAGTGGAAGAAAAAGGAGGTGCCGAAGTTTAGGGATTGGTATCCTGTATGGGCTGGTCGTGTTGCTCATGTGTACACCGGATATTTGAATGACAGGGTTGTATCCTTGGATATTGTTTTGTGGATTTTGAAGATGAGACCTGGGGTCAGATTGGGTTTCATTTTATTATGGTTGAATATCTGTTAACCTTAGAGAGGCCAGATACTTGTGATGAAAATTCTTGGGTGGCAATCAAATAGAAGATTCCTGGATTTTATGTGTCAGGAAGGATGTTGATGAGGAGGAGACATCCAAATCCTCAAGTGGTGGTGACTCAGAAGAATGGTCAAGAATTGGTTTTGAAGTCTTTGCATGAAGACCTTGGTCATAGAGGCTTTGGGGAGAGTTAAAAAAGAGTAGCAGATAGATTTTTGTGGCCAGGTATGAAGTTGGCTGTGCAGGTTTGGGTTCAATCTTGTGAAGAATTTCAAAGAAGAAGTCACTTGAAACCTAAAGAGGTTGGCCGTGCTACTGGTGAAACAACTGTGTTTGGAAGAGTCAGTTTGGGTGCTTTCCATATCAAAGAGGGCAGGTATATATACTTGATTGTTTCCAGGGATAATTTTTCTGCTTGGGTTGAGGCGGTGCCTCTGGTTAATTTGACTGCCAAAAACTTGGCAGAATTTTTGAAGAAGGGATGGGTGTTTAGTTATGGTTTAATGAAGTTGGTGACTGTTGATGGCGGGCCAGAGTTTGGAGCTGAATTTAAAGAAGCTGAGGAAAGTATTGGTTCTAAAGTCAGAATGGCTACACCTTATTATCCTGAAGACAAAGGCATGGTTGAAAGAGGCCATCAAGTTATCAAAAATGCTTTGGTGAAAATGTTCAGAGATAGTGCTTAAAAAAGGAGGCATTATTCACCCTTGGTGTTATTTTCTGACAGGGTCACTGTGAAAAGGACAACTGGCTATTCCCCTTATGAATTACTTTTTGGGCAGATAGCTGTTATACTGGTTGATTTGGAACCTATATCTTATCTTGGAATTGATTGGGATGATACATGCTCAAGAGAAGATTTTCTCTGTGCCAGGATGAAACAGTTGGAATGTAGAAAGGAATGTCAAGAGAAGGAATACTCTAGAAAGATGAAGATAAGAAATCAATCAGTCAGATACTGGGACAAGAAGTTGGCTCATAGACTCAGGAATCCCTTGCAACCTGGTTGTTTGGTTTTGGTGTATAATAGAGGTTTGGAGAGTCAGTGGGGAAAGATGTTTGCTGATAGATGGAATGGACCTTACAGAGTCAGATCTCAGGTTTCTGGAGGTTCTTATCTATTGGAGGAGTTAGATGGCGTAGTCTTAATGAAGAGAGTAGCTCCTAATCAGGTGAAGAGATTTTACACTAAAGTGACTAGAAGTGAAGAAGATTGACTCCGCAATGAGTATAAACTATGGACCATTCTTTAATTTTGGATTTTGGGGATGCTGTGAATCTGTTTTGTAAAAAAAAAATTGTTATATGATAATCATGGATGGGGATTCCAGATTTTTTTTGGAAAGTGTGGGGGTAACTGATGGGCTGGCTGCTCTAAAAACAGTTACCCCAGATTGTCTGTTTCCAACCCCTTCTCTTAATTTGGTTGAACCCTATTATTGGTTTTTCGTCACAGGTTTTAGTCCTCTATGACTTTAAACTGGAAATTTTTATGGTCTTCAAGTTCCGGTGTGGTAGGCACCTTTCAGGTAGCATGATTTCGGACCAATCAGCTTGCGTAGTCCAGGAAGAACAAAGGGATTCATAGCACAGTAGGTAGCGCTAAAATATAATATGCATTTGTGAGTTTCAAAGAACAAAGGGAAATAGAAGCATGGAAGGGGATTCAGGGTCTGAGCACTGGGATTTTGCAGCAGGATGCGCTGCACAATAAAGAATTGTGTGTTATCAATTTAGGATTGCAAGGGCTGAACAATATGGATTTGGATTTTCCAATAATTGAGTGTTACGCATTAAGGAAGGACTCAAGTGCATAGTATACTGCACCTCTGCTATTGTGGTAACTTACTGAAACAGGTAATGTAGGAGGTTAACTAGTTAAGTGAGTTGTCATAACTATGGACTTAGTAATGAAGTAAGAAGAGTGGGGACTCAATCACAAAGCTACCCAAGAGTCAAGGCAACTAAGATCAGCATTAGAAGGAGTCAAAACTTTGAAGTAGCACTGAAACAAAACAAAGGTACAGTCAGGAGCGCGCATGTGGAGTATGATTGAAAAAAGTTAATACTAGTGTTAGTAAGAATAGGATGTGTTTAGGTGCTGAGGTTTCTACAAGCAGTGTACATAGTTTACTAATAGATTGGTTATTGTTTTACTAATGTGGCGCTAGAGTCAGCGCTGGAGATCTATTAGGGAACTGTGTCTTGAGTGCTGATATAATATAAAAAGGAGGAAAATTCAATAGGGATAGGGTGTTGCATCTAGTAAGAAAGTAAACATAACAATTGAAAAATAATTAGTTGGCATACAAGCAGTTAATAATTGTGGAGTCAAGTATAATAAATTAGATTTTCTGTGATCAACTGTTTGAGAATATATTAGAGATATTTCTGAGTCTTTTGTCATTTGTGCGTCTGTGTGTGTGGACTTCGTATAGTAAAGTAAAAGAATGCAACATAGAGAGAATATATAGAATCAGTAGGATTGACTATTATTAGAGTTATTTTATTGCTATAATAAGGAATATTCAAAGAGAGCGCTTCAAGAGGGAGTAGCTGTGGATATTAGCCCTTTTTAAGAATAGAAATATCCAGATAGTAATACTTGTTTTTTGCTGATATTTTAAAACTCATCTCTCAACTTGTAAACTTTCTAATCAAATATTAGTGTTACACATTATTGCGCTGTCTTAAAAAAATAAGAGTGGCAGGCGCTTCTTTTTAGAAATTGAAAAGGAGAACCAACCCATCTTGCATTGTGTCTACTTCTTAGTACTTTAGAACTCTCTAAAATTGGCGTCCCAACAGTGGCATAATTGTAACTAGTGCTTTGATTAGATTCTTTGGTTTTCAGGGTTTTGTCAAGAGGATGTGATCAAGACAGCGCTTCAACGGAAGAGTCATAGGGTCTAAAACAAGTGGATCAATAGCCATTATCAGAGGATAGCGTAGGGCTGTATTGTGAATATAGTTGTGTTTAATTACCAAGTGTGTGTTTATTATTTTCGTGATCTCTTTTTTGATTTCATATTTTGGAAATGGATCCTACTGCGACTACATCTAAGGGATCTCAGGAGAAGGCTAAATTTCCTAATTCAACAGCATCGTTGCCACAGACAGTAACCACGATAATTAGATGTAAAGATGAAAGTCTGCATTTTGCCAGTATTAATTCCAAGAAGTTCTTACAAAGGTTTGAACAAGCAGCTGAAGTGCATGGGGGGACCAAGTATGATATGGTGCGTCAAGTGCTCTTCTTTGTCTCTAATGAGTGAAAAGACGATTTAGAAGATTTAAAGGGGCATGAAGAGCGTAATTTTTCAGCGCTAAAAGAACAGATGCTTAAGAGATGGCCAAAGGTTACCGAGGAAAGTAAGTATACAATAAAGGATCTGGATGTCTTGGTAAAGAGGGTCAAAGCTAAAGGGGGTGTTTAAGACCCTATGTAATTTAAAATTTTTAGAGAAGATTTTGATTGAATAGTGGAATATTTAGTCAGTAACAAAGATTTTAGCAATGCTATTGCGTCTTTACCTTGGTTTTGTGTAGTGTTACATCAGAAGTTGAAGACTGGGTGAAGAGGAGTTTGGATAACAAAGGAAAGCTAGTCAAGAAAAGGGATGGTAATTATAAGTACCTTGTCAGTATAGTCTAGTATATAAGTATGATATAATAGTGTTATTTTATGGTCCTACTACTTATTAATAAATGATTTAGTGATTAAACCTCAGGGGAAGACTAATAGAATAGTTATACTCAAATAAAACTCACAATACTTGGATTTAAATGCGTGCTAGTGGTGGAAAATAGAAGAATAAAATATAGTTATAGCTTTTATAAAGATAATATCAATTTATAAGGGCTTTATAATATATTTCTGAATACTAATAATTGTATTGTAGTGTTTGTTTGAAGTGTAGTAATTGAATGATGATAATAAACCGTCAAAATCCCTTCTTACTTATACCCAAATCCACTGGAGTGCACAGACCTTCAATCCAGATGATGTCACTGCTATCCCCGGCAATTACAGCACTGTGAGGGCCCATCACCTCCCCATGGCGTCCACTTCAAGCAGTTTCAACACCCAGACCTCCAGTAAGGACCCTCCATCACTATTAATAATAACACAGAGTCATACCATAAATAGAAAACCCAGATAAAAGCGGATACCATAAAGAAACAGGTAAAATAAATGATCAAAAAGAGATTTAATGAAACTAAAAGCATATAAAGGAAACAAATAAAATGTCCAAGCCCCCAATAACATCCCCAAGCATCCACATTAACCCAAAAACATCTTTCCAACCCATAAATCCGTGAATAACCATCCAAGGAAGTAATTTTAGTTGTCCAAACTGGGTGTATGCTCCTGATATAGGTGTCTATGCTTCTGTAGGCGTTTTGAGTCCACTGATTTCGTCCATATGACCTAAAATAAGCAGAAAAACAAAGGTTATAGGCTATTAAGGGGCTAAAACCCACTTATATACCTAAATATACATAATATACTGCATATTTCACTGAATATGAGATTTATGTATACATATAAGCTTATGTATGTCAATAATTACTTCATATCACTTAAGATAAGTATATTATGACTCCATTAACACCTTAATAAGTATTATTAGGCCATGGATAAGCTATTTAAACTATTATACATTATATAATAGAATAATAATTATATATATATATAATAAAATAATATATATTATTATTTTAACCTTATTTTTAAGATATAAGCTTAATCTAGTTAAGGTTATCTTATTTTAAGCATAAGAAATACTTAGTCCTAAGGATATTTAGGCTGACATACCCTGTATTAGAAGAGTTAGAAATGGCAGTGGAAGCTGAAATGAAGTTGCAACAAGTTGAGCATTGCACAACTAGAGTTTCTTTGGATAACAAGGAGATGGATGAAGATGCCTCTGGCATGATTTTGCCTCCTCAGATGTTGTCTCCTAAAGTCAAAGTTTTTACTTAAGAGCTGTATTTAGTTATGAAAAGGATTGAAGAGTTGGAGAAGAAAATAATTTAAGCAGCAAAGGCAAAAGAATTGCTAAGGCCCAAGAGTTCTCCTCAAACATTTTGTTTTTTTACTTTTTTATGTTACTATTGTAATGAGGAGGGACATACTAGGATGTGGTGTAATGCACTTCAAAAGGATAAAGAGGATAGGGTAGTTTATGAGGATAGAACTACGCTCATGTTGGAAGATGGAACTAAGCTTGTAAAAGATAAGGATTGAGGGATGCAAGCCATGGTCATCGATCATATTAATAAAAAGTCTATGTATGGCAGGTTGAGGAAGGGCAAGGAGCCTGAAGCTAAAAATAAAGGTAAGGATGTGAAGTCAGTCAATTTTTCAGTTTCTTGCACAGTGTTGGATTTTAAAGTAAAAGAAGGAGCGGTGGAAGCGCCACTTACTGAAGCATGTTTGGAGATGCTTTCAGCAAAGCACATGAAAATGGCTCCACCTACAATTAGTAGGCCGAGAAGAGCTGGTGTTGGGTATGCAAATCCAGAGAATATGGAGGAAGTAGGGTATACTACTAGAGAGAATACACCTGCGCCTATCGAGGATGTTGAAATGGATGGTATGGAACCAGGTGGTTATGTTGTGGATTGTCAGGGAGAAGATCAAACAGAAATGATGGAGGAGTCAGAGGTAGTGCAGCAAAGAGCGGTACCTGCTGAAGGAATTCCGGGAGTGAGGCACAATACTCCAAAGAGTCCACCTGGAAGAGCAAAGGCTGGTGCAAAGGTAACTCAAGCTAAATGGAGGATGCAGAGCCCGGTTCATTATGATTTTTCTAAGGCAGCTGAGGATTTAGTTGCGCAATGTTTGAAGACTACAGTTTCTGTTCCATTGGGGGTGCTGACAGCAATAGTGCTGGATGTAGAAAATGGAATTGTGGATAAGTGCAGGAAGCAAAGGGTTTCTAATTGCGCTGAGTTTGATGTTGGAGAGAAGTCACTTCAGCTAGTTGTTGGATTACCTAGGGAGCCACATTATTCAGTATCCTTAGGGTATTTAACAATTACTGTAAATGGTAACCAAATTAGAGCATTAGTGGATAAAGGCTCACAAATCAATGTGGTGTCAGTAGATGATGCTGTGGAGTTAGGTCTTCCTGTTAAAGATGGTGAGGGTACTGTCACAGGAATTGGCGGAGGTAGGTTTCCTGTTATAGCTGTAGCAGAGTATGTATGCACTAGATTTGCGGGAGCGACAAGGGATATACATTTTTATGTTCCAATGGGTGTAGTTAAACCAGTTTTAGGCACACCATTTTTAATGGATTATTCTGTAACTATAAATTATTGTTTGATTAAGACTATTGGAATAAGGATATATGGGTGATGATGATGTTCCAGTAACAGCAGTCTTACTAGCGCCTAAGGATTGTGGCTGGGAAACTAAGTACTCTGGAGCTGCGCAATTAGAGAAATAAAGAGAGTTTTATGAGGAAGTCTTAGATGATGTGATAGGGCAACTGCCAGGAAGGCACCAACATTTTCATTAGGGACTGGCATTTTAGGTGTTACTATCTCCCAGGATGAGAGGAACCGGGATAGTGACCAGTTAGTCCAACAAGAAGGGATATGTAAAGCGGTACTTCATAGGTGTCTTGGGAATACTACAGTAGAATGTATTATACCTAAGCTTTTTAATTTCTTTGATTATGGATTTTGTTATACTTATATTAAAAAGAAAAGACAAAAACAGGTTTTAGGTGTAACCCATAGTTATATTAGAAAGGGTTTGATTTTAAGTAATGAAGGGAGCAGCAAGCACTGTTTAGTATCTAAATATAAACCAGTGGCTGTCAAGGTTAAACCAGTAAATGTACCGATTCCGGATTTGAATCCTCTTCTGCAGAGGCGGGCACTGTCTAGGAATTCTTATGATACTTATTTAACAAAGTTTCCACTTGAATTTGAGCCTACTAGTAAAATTATGATGGAGAGGCTTCAGATGGTTAATTTTGGAACAGAGGATTGGTTTTTGCAGTAAGAAAAGAAGTTGTTGTTACATGTTATGGTTCTTAGAGAAAAGGCTATTGCGTTTTCTGAAGAAGAAAGGGGTTTGTTGAAACACTCTTATGGTAAACCTTATATTGTTCCAGTTATAACTCATGCGCCATGGCAAAAGAAGGCTTTTCTAATACCAGCGACTATAAGAGAAGAGTATACAGAATTAATTAGGGGAAGGTTAAGCTCTGGCTTTTATGAACAGGCTATTTCTAGTTATTTAAGTCCAGTTTTTTGTGTTGTTAAACATAATGGTAAATTAAGGGATGTTCATGATCTTAGGGAAATGAAAAAGGTTACGGTAAAGGACGCAGGAATGCCACCAACGCCAGAGGATTTTGTGGATTCTTCTGTGGGACGTGCATGCTATGGATTAGGTGATATTATGGGAGGGTACAATGAGTGCGAATCGGACAAGTCATCCAGACCCATGACAACATTTGAAACCCCACTGGGGCGCTTCAGGTTGACAAGGTTACCATAAGGCACAAAAAATTCTGTGGCGGTATATCAAGCACAGATGATGTGGATATTGCAGGATGAAATTCCAGAAAATGTGAGAAATTTCATTGATGATGGCAGTATAAAAGGACCAGCAAGTGATTATGATGGGGAGGTGTTAGAGGAGAATCCATATATTAGAAGGTTTGTTTGGGAATATGTGATTACCCTCGAAAGAGTGCTATTCAGGATAGAGGATGCAGGATTAACAATCTCTGGATCCAAGTTTGCTTGTTGTGTTCCAGCGCTATATATAGTGGGACATGTGGTATGCAAGGAAGGGAGGATCTTTGCAGAAAAGCAGATGAATAAGGTGCTTACATGGCCGAGACCAATAAATACTACGGAAGGTAGAGGGTTTTTAGGCATTTTTACATATGTAAGAATGTTTATTTGAGATTTTGCTTTGTTGTCTTCATCTTTAAGGCGCTTAAAGAGAAAATATGTTGTATGGGATTGGACGGAGGAATGCGATGAGTCATTCGAGTTGTTATAAAGGATTTTAGGAAAAGATATTCTTTTGAAGAGATTGGAGTATGGACCAGGCGCTGGGAGAAATACTCTAGAGGTGGATTCTAGTGTGTCCGCAGTGGGTGCAGTTTTGGTGCAGGAGGATAAGGAAGGTAATGATAGACCTGTCCTTTATGAATCTAAGACTTTTACTAGAGTAGAGTCTAGGTACTCTCAGTCTAAGCTGGAGTTATGCAGAGTAGAGAAGATTCTTCAGAAGCTACAATGGATGCTTTGGGGGCAACATTTTGAGTTTCAGGCTGATGCGCTATTGTTGGTGCAAATGATTAGTTGCCCAAGTTTACCAGATGTGCCCATGACAAGGTGGTTGGCGCAGATTAATTTGTTTTCTTTTGATTTAGTCCATATGCCAGGAAAGTCATTCACTATGACAGATTCATTATCTAGAAGACTGTTGTGTGAAGAAGACTCGGAAGCCAAAGAATTTGAAGAAGATAAGAGATGGGTAAACGGGATAGATTATTGTTATGAAAGATTTGGCAAGGTCGTCCACAATGACAATAAACTAGTAGCATGGAATTTCTGTAAAGACATAAAACTAGGTGTTGATGATGCAAAGGATGTTTGTAGCTAAGGTATTCTGCAACTGAATTTAGGGAAGGCTGAAGCTAGCGTGGCAACAAGGAGTGTGCTAGGTGAGGCAGTGGAAGAGTCTGATGAAAAAGATGATTCAAGGGGAAGTCAAGATAGTAGTACTCAGCCATAAGGGGGGAGTATTTTGAAGACGACGCATCTACAGATGAGAGAGTAGAGCTGTTAAGGTTATATTTGGAAGGTAATAGTAGACCATATTTTTTCAATTAAAAGGGCTGGCGCAATATTGAGAAGCATGCTAAAGGCTATTTTATTAAAGATGGTAAGTTATTGAAGAATCAAGCTACGTTCCTTCAGTTATTTGTTCAAACTAGGGAAAGGAATGAGAAGATACTCAGGGAGTTACATGAGAATTAAGGACATAGAGGTCAAGACGAGATGTATCATAGAGTTAGGGAAAGATTCTGGTAGCCTAATATGAAGAATGAAGTAAGAGATTGGGTTAAATCTTTTCCTGAATGTCAGCATAGGAGTTACAGAAAGCCAAAAGAGAAAGGTAGAGAAATGGGCGAAGATACTCTTTTTGGTAGGGTCTGTTTAGATGCAGTTCATATAAAAAAGGACGCTTTAAATTCTTGGTAGTAGCCAGGAATGATCTATCAGGATGGGTAAAAGCAGCGCCATTGGTAAATCTTAAGGCAAGTAATGTAGCTTAATTCTTGAAGAAAGAATGGGCGTATAGGTATGGGGTAATGAGGATGGTGACCGTAGATGGTGGTGCGGAAGTTGCCGGAGAATTCCAAGAGGTAGTCAAAGGCATTGGAGCAAAGTTACAAGTTGCAACACCATATTATCCTGAATCAGAGGGGATGGTAGAAAGAGGGCATCAAGTTATAAAGGATGCGCTAGTTAAATTATGCGGGAATAATGGGGCAAAGTGGAAGAACTACATGAAAGTAGTTTTATTTGCAGACAGGATTTCTGTTAAAAAGACAACAGGGTTTTCACCGTATGAACTTATGTTTGGTCAAAGGGCGGTATTACCTATTGATCTGGAGGCTGGATCATTTCTAGGATGTTACTGGGATCAAGTGCACTCGACTGAAGATTTGATTCTAGAAAGGGTAGCGCAGCTTGAAAGGAAAGACGAGTTTGTGGAGAAGGCATATGAAAGAATGATGCAGATCCGGGGCAATTCAGTTAAATATTGGGATGAGCGTTTAGCGCATAGGTTAAGGAAGCCATTGAACCCAGGAGTTTTGGTTTTGGTTTATAATAGAAAGTTAGAAAGCCAATGGGGGAAGATGTTTGCTGACAGATAGAATGGTCCTTATAGGATAAGAAAGCAGATAACTGGGGGGTCTTACTTACTGGATGGTACTGAATGGAAGAAAGGTGTGGCTGCAGATCAGATCAAAAGATTCTACCCAAGGGGTGTTTCAGTGATACAAGATAACCTCTGGAATGATAAAAAACTACCAGAATGACCTCCTGGAAGAGGCTAAACTATCAATGCTCTTTATGTTTTTTATGATACCTCTGGGAAGAGGTTAAACAAAAAAGTTATGTTAAGCTTTGTTTTTCTAAGAGGACTCACAGGAGGCTTTGACACAGTTGTGATGGATAGAGGGCCCTAACTGGAAGTTAGATGGACTATGGCTGAATAGGCAACTGGAATAAGCACTCAGATGAGGGCGTAGAGGAAAATGAAATCTTATATTTTCATCATTTGAGGAGACATGACGAGATAGGCAATTGGATTAAAGGAGATGCATACCATGTAAACACAAAGGACGTTGGGAATTTAGCTAATGAGTTAACTAACCAGGAGTGGAATAACAATTTATAGATGGGGCACTCTACAGTTTGGTTCTTATTTACATTGTGTATTTCTGTATTGCAGTCAAGGCAGTAAAGTTTTATGATTTAAAGTATATTTATTAATTTTTATAGGGTTTACAGTTATTTAAATAAAGTAGAGGGAGAGAAGTTAGGCGCTCTAAATTTAGAAGACAAGTAGTATGGAAGACAGGTGTAAAAGAATTGCACCATGTCTAAAATGATTTTGTAAAGGCATAGCAAAAAAAAAAAGAGATGAAGACTATGTACAGGGATAATGGACAGAGAAGGCTCATATGGAGAGCGCTAGTAGACTATTCAGTATTGTGGTTAAAGATATTAGGATATCCTTTCCAGTCTTCAGGCATGAAAAAACAACGAGGATCAGCGGGCAATCCAAGAATAGTTGATGAGCTGATTTCGTTCATTAGTTGACCTATCATTACTATATGGGTGTAGCGAGCTTCAAGTTCAGCCTCATAAAAAGCTGATGTGTTATAATAGCATAGAAACATAGCTTCATATATAAGGCAAAGCCTGGAAAACATTCTCATGGAATGAACGAAGGGTAAAGAATAGGAACTAATCCCAGGAAGATGGATTCATTGAAGGCTGAAAAAGAGTCAGCGGGTAAGGAAAGTGTAAGTATAATGAAGGGTACTTACTTGCTGATAAATTTTGTGGGCACACTGATGGAAAAGTAACAGTAACCGCGTCAGGAGCAGCTGTAGTGGAGCCTGAGCGGATGGAAGCATTAGAGCTTGGAGTGGAAGAAGGCACAGTGCTAGGCTGGATAGATATTTTGTGCCTGGGAAAACTAGGAATGTTATTATTGGTAGAAGAGTTGGGGCTAGTGGGACTTGTGGTTTTAATTATGGGGGCCCTACTGGTTGAGCTAGGTGGAAAGCAAATATAGCCAGTAGGCTGAGGAGTATTTTGTTTTAGAGAGATATTGCAAGTTTTGTGGTATCTAAAGCATTTGTCACAGGCAGGTCTAAAGGAGGCATACCCCTGAGTTCTAGAAAATGTACAATGAAAGTTGCGGTGTTTACGAAATGAGCACACTTGATCTCTGGGAACTGTATGGTATTGAGTCATGATATTTGGATGAAGGTAATTTAGGTTATTAGATGGGCTATTTATAAGTTTAAAATTGCATTATAGAGGAGAAATCAGTTGTGCAATGTCTGACTTGAGCACTGAATGGTTTCTAAGAAGGATGTGAAAGATTTTTGTCATAATGAAGGGCCCAAGGAAAGGCGAATCTGTTGCGGTCAAGGGAAAGTCATATATTGCAAAGGATCTGAAGATTTCAAGATAACGCATGCATATATGACGTGGGGATGTATTTGCTGCTATAGGGAGTAGCACTGATCTCAAATTTCTTTTATATTTATTTTTTCATCTTTTATAGGCACTTAGTAGTAAGGTGCCCTGTCAAGTTTGGAGGAAGGATGATTTTTTGGCAACTCATCTTGCAGTTGTAGGGCTCTCACAGAAAATTCAAGATGAGCAAAAAAATTATTTTATTATTTTTTATTTTACAGGCTATGTACAATTTATAAAGAATATATACAAGGAAGAATTTTTTTTTAGTACTCTGTGTCATCAAAGATTGGGACACAGAAGGCCCAGTCATTAATAGCCTCTTGCATGTTTTTCTGCAAGGTGGTTATTAGCTGTTTGCGTTTATTATACTCGGAATGAGTATAAACTGGGACTGACTCAAGAAATTTCTCGATGGCACCTATCATGTTGTTCATACGACGCATGGCTGCATCGTATGGAACGCAGGCAATCTGCTCTGAAAATTCTCAGTTTTGAGCTATGGTGGGCTCTTCCTCATCAACGTTAGAAGGATTATTGGTTGGCCAATCATCGAGGATGATGGTGTCGTAAACTGGCTGAAGGGCAGTCCAGTCAGAAGTTGGCGTACGAGGAGTACACTCCGGAATAGGTTCGGTATCCCAGATGGGATCTTCTTCCAAGGCTGGAAGAAATAAAGGAGGGGAAGGAGGCGAAGGTATTTCAGCGTAAGGTGTAGCTGGCGCTTTCTAAAAGAGGAAAGAGAGAATGTTAGTGTTAGATCAGAGGAGGGAGAAGAAGGAAAAGAAGACTTACTGTACTCTTCTCTGAAAAGAGAGATCTAGGGGAAGAAGCAACACTACTGGGTGTAGGTGCGCAGTAACCAAACTTGACTTGTTTGTTGTCAGGTGGGGTCAAAGGAGTAGGCGCAGGGCGCTTGATGGCCATCTGACTCATCATATTTTTAGTAGAAGCGTTGGGGTCCAGGTGCGCAACGGTGGGCAGCCCATAGTAACTACACTTCTTTTTGCGTTTTTTACATTAATTGCACGACTAGGAAAGAAAGAAATAGAAGTTAGTAACAGGAAGAAAGGAAGGAAGAGAAGGGAAGAAAATTTACACTAAAGAAATTATTGCCATGGCTGGATTTTGAAAAGTGATAGGGAGTTATTCCATTCTCAATGCAGCGGGTGCATCTTGTCCCACCAATCAGCGTAGTTACTGATGTCGTAGGAGGAGCCTCAGTGGCCTGTGTGCGCACAAACTTTCAGGTTGCGTCCACGACGTTGGCGGTATTTTCTGTGTCAATGGAAGTGTTTCTAGTATTCATTGAAGGATATAAATAAGAAGGTAAAGATGATGATTGGTAGTGAGTGAGGGAAAAATTTGGAAGATGGAAGAAGAAAATGCTTCAAGATGCAGGGTATTTATAGGCTCCTGGTAACATGTGTGAGTAGAGGGAGGATGTGGTTTGCGCCTTGCAGGTAGCATGATTTTGCACCAATCAGCTTGCGTAGTCCAGGAAGAACAAAGGGATTCATAGCGCAGTAGGTAGTGCTAAAATATAATATGTATTTGTGAGTTTCAAAGAACAAAGGGAAATAGAAGCGCCGAAGAGGATTCAGGGTCTGTGTGCTTGAAGTTAGCAGCAGGATGCGCCGCACAATGGGGAATTGTGTGTTATCAATTTAGGATCACAAGGGCTGAACAATATGAATTTGGATTTTCCAATAATTGTGTGTTACCCATTAAGGAAGGACTCAAGTGCATAGTATGCTGCACCGCGGCTAGTGTGGTAACTTACTGAAACAGGCAATGTAGGAGGTTAACTAGTTAAGTGAGTTGTTGAAACTATGGAATTAGTAATGAAGTAAGGAGATCAGGGACTCAATCACAAAGCTACCCAAGAGTCAAGGCAACTAGGATCAGCATTAGAAGGAGTCAAAAATTGGAAGTAGTTCTGAAACAAAACAAAGGTACAGTCAGGAGCGGGCATGTGGAGTATGATTGAAACAAGTTAATACTAGTGTTAGTAAGAACAGGATGTGTTTAGGTGCTGTAGTTACTACAAGCAGTGTACATAGTTTACTAATAGATTGGTTATTGTTTTACTAATGTGGCGCTAGAGTCAGCGCTGGAGATCTATTAGGGAACTGTGTCTTGAGAGCTGATATAATATAAAAAGGAGGAAAATTCAATAGGGATAGGGTGTTGCATCTAGTAAGAAAGTAAACATAACAATTGACAAATAATTAGATATCATACAAGCGGTTAATAATTGTGAAGTCAAGTATAAGAAATTAGATTTTCTGTGATCAACTGTTTGAGAATATATTAGAGATATTTCTGAGTCTTTTGTCATTTGTGCGTCTGGGCGTGTGTATTTCATATAGTAAAGTAAAAGAATTCAACATAGAGAGAATATATAGAATCAGTAGGATTGACTATTATTAGAGTTATTTTATTGCTATAATAAGGAATATTCAAAGAGAGCACTTCAAGAGGGAGTAGCTGTGGATATTAGCCCTTTTTAAGAATAGAAATATCTAGATAGTAATAATTGTTTTTTTCCTGATCTTTTAAAACTCATCTCTCAAGTTGTTAACTTTCTAATCAAATATTAGTGTTACACAGTATTGCACTGTCTTAAAAAAATAAGAGTGGCAGGCTCTTCTTTTTAGAAATTGAAAAGGAGAACCAACCCATCTTGCATTGTGTCTACTTCTTAGTACTTTAGAGCTCTCTTCAATTGGTGTCCCTACAGTGGCATAATTGTAACTAGTGCTTTGATTAGATTGTTTCGTTTTCAGGGTCTTGTCATGAGGATGTGATCAAGACAGTGCTTCAGGGGAAGAGTCATAGGGTCTAAAACAAGTGGATCAATAGCCATTATCAGAGGATAGCATAGGGCTGTATTGTGAATATAGTTGTGTTTAATTACCAAGTGTGTGTTTATTATTTTTGTGATATCTTTTTCAATTTCATATTTAGAAAATGGATCCTACTGTGACTACATCTAAGGGATGTCAGGAGAAGGCTAAATTGCCTAATTCAACAGCATTGTTGCCACAGACAGTAACCATGATAATTAGATGTAAAGATGAAAGTCTGCGTTCTGCCAGTATTAATACCAAGAAGTTCTTACAAAGGTTTGAACAAGCAGCTGAAGTGCATGGAGAGACTGAGTATGATATGGTGCATCAAGTGCTCTTCTTTGTCTCTAATGAGTGCAAAGACAATTTAGAGGATTTAAAGGGGCATGAAGAGTGTAATTGGTCAGCACTAAAAGATCAGATGCTTAAGAGATGGCCAAAGCTTTCTGAGGAAACTAATTATATGATAAAAGATCTCGATGTCTTGGTAAATAGGGTCAAGGCTAAAGGGGGTATTTGAGACCCTAAGGAATTTAAAAGTTTTAGAGAAGATTTCAATTGAATAGTAGAATATTTAGTCAGTAACAAATATTTTAGTGATTCTAATGCGTCTTTACCTTGGTTTTGTGAAGCATTAGCACCAGAAGTTGAAGACTGGGCGAAGAGGCGCTTTGATAACAAAGGAAAGCTAGTCAAGAAAAGGGATGGTAATTATAAGTACCCTGGATTAGAAGAAGTAGAAACAGCAGTGGAAGCTAAAATGAAGTTGCTTCAAGTTGAGCTTTGCGCAGCTAGAGTTGCTTTGGATAACAAGGAGATGGATGAAGATGTGTCTGGGGTGCTTTTGCCTCCTCAGATGTTGTCTCCTAAATTTATAGTTTTCACTTAGGAGCTTTATTCAGTAATGGCAAGGATTGAGAGGTTGGAGAAGAAAATAATTGAAGAAGAAAAGGCCCAAGAGTTCTCCTCAACCATTGTGTTTTTCTACTATGGTATGTTACTATTGTAATAAGGAGGGACATACTAGGATGAGGTGTAATGCGCTTCAAAAGGATAAAGAGGAGAGGGTAGTTTACGAGGATGGAACTACACTTATGTTGGAAGATGGAACTAAGCTTGTCAAAGATAAGGATCGAGGGATGAAAGCCATGGTCATCGATCATATTAATAAAAAGTCTATGGAGGGCAGGTTGAGCAAGGGCAAGGAGCCTGAAGCTAAAAAGCAAGGTAAGGATGCGAAGTCAGTTAATTTTGCAGTTACTTGTGCAGTGTTGGATTTTAAAGTAAAAGAAGGAGTGGTAGAAGCGCCACTTACTGCAGCGCGTTTGGAGATGCTTTCAGAAAAGCACAAGAAAATGGCTCCACCTACAATTAGTAGGCAGAGAAGAAGAACTCTGAAGTAAATTTAGGGTCTCTGTCAGAAATTATGGCTTTGGGAAGCCCAGAAGTATTCATCATTTGAGTCTACCATATTAATGCCAAGTCTTTTGCAGATACCTCTTTATGGGTGGTGATAAATTTACACATTTTTTTTAATCTATCTACAATTACCCAACAAGAGTTGAAATTTTCTTTCCTGCTAATAGCAAGACAGTGACAAAATCCATGTTTATAATTTCCCATGGAGCTTTTGGCTGCTCTATTTGTTGTAATAACTCAGTTCTTTTTCCAGTCAATCTTTTAGATTTATGACAAAAGTAACATGTTTCTAAATATTTTTGTAGATCTTATTTCATTTTTATCCACCAGGCTGTATTTTTAACTCTAGTTAATTTTTTGTTAAAATTAAAATGACCAGCTCAGATGTCATCATGACAAGTACTTAACATTAAATCTTTCATAGAAGGTGGTATTACTATTACATTACCTAGCTTTTTCCTGTAATATATGTAATCATCTTTAATTTACAACTTACCTTTTTCCAATGCAGTTTTATACTTTGGAGGTAATGTTTTAATTAATGCACTTATAGAGGCATTAGTTGGATCATTTAAAATGGTAGATAATTTAGACAAATCTTTATCAGATGAATGATTTTCTAATATAGTTTGCTTAAATTCTTCATCTAAATCCACTATATAAATCCCAAATATATGTATAACCTCATTTTCAGGTACATAAGCTGGGTTTTCATTATCATTTGGAAAAGGGCTTCTGGATAATAAATCCACATTAGAATTGAATGTTCCTTCTCTATGAATGAGTTTCATTCTTCCTCTGTACTCTTGTACAGCTAGTTGCCATCTAAACATGTGCCTATTAGGTGTTTCCATGTTTTGTAATGATTTTACAGCACTGCAATCTGTTATTAATTCAAACTTCTGGTCTTCCAGATAGTAATGAAGAAACTCCAGGGCCCACAATGGCTAATCATTCCAGTTGGGTGGCACCATACCTTAATTCTGTATTTCTTAGGGTTCTGGATATATCACAAATAACTACTTCACATAATTTCCCATTTATTATATGTTTCTGCTGTAAAGCAGCACCTAACCCTGTGAAGCTTGCATCAGTATACAAGATAAAAGGAAGGTTAAAATCTGGCAGTCCCAATATTGGAGCTTACATTAAACATTCCTTTAAATCATAAAAGGCATGTTGTCTTTCATTATTTTAAATGAAAGCCTCATTTTTCCTGATTTATGTTGTTAAAGGGGCTGCAATGGATTGGTAGTTTTTTATATACTGCCTTTAATATCCACACATACATAAAAAACTTTGAACATCCTTCACATTCTTAGGTATACTAATGGATTTTATTGCTGCCACTTTTTTCTTCTCAACACAAATTTGTAATCCAGATACAACATGTCCAAGTACTTTCAAGGATTGAAACCCAAACTTAAATTTCTTTAACGCAATTTTCATATTAATTTCATCCAATTTTTGAAATACTCTTTTCAGGTGATTTAAATGTTCATCAAATGTTTTTGAAAACACTATGATGTCATCAATATAAATTAAAAGCCATCCTTCAACCATTTCCTAATGAAAAATACTATCCATCAATTTTTGGAAGACTGAAGGCACATTCTTTGGGCCAAAAGTCATTCTCAAGTTGTGGTCTTCCAACATTGGCAGGGGCCTTTGTTGTGTGATTTGGCGCTGTTTGCGCATGTCTTAATTGACATCTTTTAAGGAATTGGGTATTTTTCTGGTTTTATTCTGTGGATATTGGGTCTGCGGGTATTTGGGTACTATCATTGGATAGCCCTGGTTTTTCTCTATATTTTATGTCTTGAAGACATTTTTCATATTCTGAGTTTTAATGGATCATTTCCTCATTTTTCATTTATAAAAGATTGCTGTTTAATTTTGTTTTTTGTGTTTTACGGGCTAACCTTAAGTCTTAGGGTTAAGTGCTTAGTACCATTGGATAGAGCTAATTTTTCTCTATATTTCATGTCTCAAGGTTGTTATGGTGAAATTCCGTGTTTTAAAGGTTTTAGTAGTTGTAGCTAATTTTTCTGAGTAGATTAATGGTTTTTATTGGTTTTCTGGCTTCAGGGAGGCCGGGCCGCTTCAGGCAGCATCTCCGATGTCGGGTGGCCCACCCGCCTCTGTTTTAGGAGGTTGGGGAGCGCTTCAGGAGGGTTTTTTATGCAATTTGGCGGGTACAGGCGCCAGATTGGTGGGTGCGCATGGGCTCTTAGTTAGTGGTCTGTGTGTACATAGTGAATAAGACAGTTTGGGGCAACCTTAATCATCATACAACCATCCGGAGGTGATATCATTGTTCCTCACTCAGTTTTCACTGTTTTCTGGCCACAATTGACTGTGTTTGTTGCAAGTGAGTTCTTCATTTAACTTAACTTTGGCAACTGTTTTCTCTGTTATAGTCTTGCAAGCTATAGCAAGTATTATTGCTGTCTCTGGTGTGGATTTCCAGCCTACATCAAGTATCTTTGCTGTCTCTGGTGTGGACATTGTTCTACATTTCAGTTCTTTGGTCTGGTAGTCTATCTGGTGACTACTTTCTTGGCTCATCAAGCAGTCAAGTGTGTTATAAAGGAGCTTTAACAAAACAGGAACCAACTTACTTTAGCAAGTAAATCTCACTCTATTTTTCTAAAGGGACAGGGGATTTTCTCTCTGGTTTTTCTCTAACTCCCTTGGTCAAGGCCTATAGCTAGTACTATAGGATTGTCTACATTTCTGGCGCCCAACGTGGGGTAGAACTTGCAAGTTCTTTGGAATCTCTGTTTTCTTTGGTTGGCTATTTTTGGTGTTTTGGTCTGGAGGAATGGCTTCTGGTTCTGCTATTCCTGTGGTGACTGTCAGTGGGGGGGATGGTCCTCCTTCTGTGATGGTTAGGGAGTGTGTGAGGATTAAAACTTTGGATGGTACCAAGTTTAATGGGGAGGATGTCAAGTGGTTTCTAGAGAATTATGAAACTGCTGCTGGAGTGGATGGTGCTTCCTACCTGGAAATGGTGAAGCAGATTATCTTCTTCATTGGTGATAGGTCAGTGGAGAAGGAGATTGTGGCCATGTCTGGCTACAAGAAGAGGGATTGGAAATTGTTGTGTAGGGAAATGGTGGATAGATGGGGTGTCAGGTTCACTATGGTTGATCTGAACAAGGTTGTCGGTGAATGGCAATCTTATGGTGGTTTTGGTAACTTAAATAGTTACAGGAAGTTTCTGCTAAAGTTAGATCCTGTGGTGGAATATTTGGTGGAAGTGGAGGAGCTGGCACATGAAAATGCTTCCAAGGATGTTTTTTGGTCTGCCCTGGCTAGAGATGTCAGGATGGATGTGTTGAAGGAGTTGTCAAGAAAGGAATTGATGAAGACTCTTTCTAATGGGGACCAGAAGTTGCCTGCCTTGGACAAGGTTAAGGAGGCTGTTGAGGCCCATTTGAAGTTATTGGCTGTGGACACCTATCAGGAGGGGTGTGCCAAGTATGTCAGCAAAGTCAGTGAGGCTTTGGCTGAAGAGGAAGTTAGGGAGAAGAAGGAGGAGAAAAATTTGGTGCAGGTTCCCAAACAGGAGAGGGACCCAATGGTGGAGCAGTTGGCTGATCTTACAAAGCAGCTGCATATTTTTGTTCAGGAGGCTAAGAAGGTCAATAAGGCACCTTCTCAGCCTAGATATTTTTATAGGAGGGCTGGTAGGAGTGATCCTTGGGTCTGCTCTCATTGCAGCAGGAGGGGGCACAGGTCCAATGATTGTTGGGCATTGAACAGAGATGTGTCTGAAGGAAAGGTGGAATTTGATTGCAGGGTTTTCAAGTTCCCTGATGGTTATTTTGTTAAGCCCAGTGAGGGGCAGGCTGCTGTTGATTTGGTCAGGAGAAGGGGACGTCTCAATCAAAGGAGGCCAAGGTTTGAGGAGATTCCTGATCAAGGGAAGTCTTCTGGTAATGAGAATGAGGATTGAAAGGGAAAGGGGAAAGAGGTCAATAAGGTCTCTTTTTCTACTTCATTTGGTGGTTTGGAGTTGTATTCTTGTGGTGGACAGTCAAGTGGTGAATGCTTGGCTGGTGTTTATGATGTGGAAGCGGGAAAGGTGGGAAGGCCTAAGAGTAGTTCTCAGGCCCAACCAAAGCCAAATGCTTCAAAGGTGGATCCTAAGCTGAGTGCAGCTAGGAAGAGGTACAGAAAAGAGGAGCTGTACAAGATGCAGAAGGGTATGGCTGACATGGGCCCCCCTAGTTTTGGTGCATTGGACATGAATGGTGAGCCAATGCCAATGGAGGTGGATTCTGACTCTGAGGAGGATGTCCCTTTGGCTTCATTGCCAAAGCCTGCTTGAGTCAGAGGTTCTGGTGAGGGATCTGGTTTGGTTCCTGTTAATGGTAAGTCTGTTGGTGGTGCTGGTCCTCAAGAAGCTTCTAGGACCAAGGTGGTGAAGCAAAGAGCTCACTTTGAGAGGCCAGTAGTGTCTGGTCAAGTTAATGTTATGGACTCTGTCCTGGAAAGGATGAATCAGGGTCAGGTTTCCCTATCTTATGGGGAATTGTATGCTATCAGTCCAGGGTTGGCTGATAGGCAGAAAAAGTTGTTGACCAGGAGAAGGGTTTCTTCTGGTGAGGTAGAATACATTTGTGATTCTGCTGAAAAGTTTGGTGAGGGGTTGGAAACTCATTTTTCTGCTCCTCTGGGATATGTCAATGTCACTCTGAATGGAAGGGAGGCAAGGGCATTGGTGGATTCAGGTTCTCAGATAAACCTGATTTCTTTGTTTGAGGCAACTCATATGGGCCTCCCCATCAAAACTGGTATTGGTGGGAATTTGAGAGGGATCGGTGGCCATGTCACTGAATTGGTTGGAACTTCAGAGTTTGTGAAGTTAGATGTTGGAGGAGCCTCAGGGAAGGTTCATTTTTACATTGCTAAAGGTTATGTAAAAGCATTTTTGGGTGGGCCATTCTTGATGGACTTTCAGGCAAGAATTGGTTATCAATTTGATTTGGGAATCAGTTTGGAGTTGACTGGTGAAGATGAAATGAGACTTCACATGAGGTTATCATCCCCTGGAGAGGATGGTTGGAAGACCAGGCCTGGTTTATCTTCAATGTGCCAGTGCATGGACTGCTTCAGGAGAAGGAAGGAAGTGGGTGCTGCCTCTGATTTTTTGGAATGCGGCTCAGGCTCTATTGAGAGTCTGTCGTTTTTAGAGTAATAAGGGCTGATCACCCTAGTGCTACAACCTCTCCCCAAGATGAGGAAATCCCAGGTTGTAGTAGGTCAGCTCCCTTGGAGATATACCAAGTGGATTTTCAACTTTCTCTTTTTAATGTTTCTCTTCTCTGCAAGTATTCATCAAGTTTTTAATCAAGTCTATGTTCACTCTCAAGATTCTTAATTATTTTTAATTCAAGTTCAAAGAAGAAGATTGGTTATATATCTTTATTGAAAGATATGCGGAAAAGTTTTGGGGTGGTGAGATTGGGGTCTAAAAGTAAGTCCTCCCAATTGTGCACCGCTAGGGTTTCTTCTACACCTTTCAAAAACATTACCTGGGCCACACCTGTGAGCATTGGGGAAACCCCTGGTTATTTTTGTAGGTCAGAAGAAAACTCAAGAAAAGAAGATAAAAATTTCAAGATAATTCATAAAAAGAAAAAAAAATCTGAAGATAATAAAGAAAGAAGATGCAAAATATTTTTGTGAAGATCTTCAAGATCTATTTTTGGGCCTCTAGCATGAGGTTAAACTGCAGAAAATTATGAAGAGAGAAGATCATCAAGATCTATTTTTGGGCCTCCAGCATGAGGTTAAACTTCAGAAAATTTTGAAGAGAGAAGATCATCAAGATCGATTTTTGGGCCTCCAGCATGAGGGTAAACTGCACAATTTTAGAAGATGTGATTCAGAAGATGAATCAAGATTTGAAGATTTGGAAGTTGGAAGTGAGGATGAAGATGTGGAATTGCAGAAAAGTTTTGGAGTGGTGAGATTGGGGTCTAAAATTAAGTCCTCCCAATTGTGCACCGCTAGGGTTTCTTCTACACCTTTCAAAAACATTACCTTGGCCACACATGTGAGCAATGGGGAAACCCTTGGTTTTTGTTCCAGGTCTGGTGGTGAAGATTTCCTGAAGATCCCTCAAGTTGAAGGTGGAGCGGCAAAGTTTAAGAAGGTAGCGCAGAAGATTAGGCCTGTCAATGAGCCTATTCCTGTGGGCTTGAATCCGCCTTTGAAGAGACCTCCTTTGTCGAGAGATCCGTACTGTACTCCTTTGGTGAAGAATCCTCTAGAATTTGTAGAGACGGCTAGGGTGACCATGGAAAGGTTGAAAGTTGTTAATTTTGGTCCTGATGGGTGGTTGTCTGAAGAAGAAAAGAAGTTGTTGTTGCATGTTATTGTGCTAAGGGAAAAAGCTGTTGCGTTTGTTGAGGAAGAAAGGGGTGTATTGAAGCACTCTTATGGGGAACCTTACTTGATTCCTGTGGTTTGCCATGAACCTTGGCAAATCAAACCTATTCCGATTCCAGCCGCTATTAGAGAGGATTTTGTAGAGATTGTTAGGGAAAGAGTCAGGACTTGGATATACGAACAATCGACTTCCAGCTACTCAAGTCCGGTTTTCTGCATAAAAAATCAGAATGGAAAGTTGAGGGTGGTTCATGATCTTAGAGCCTTGAATAGAGTCACTATCAAGGACGCTGGTATGCTACCAAGTGCTGAGGATTTTGTTGAAGCTTTTGCTGGAAGGGTGTGTTATGGTTTGGGTGATATTATGGGTGGTTATGATGAGAGGGAACTACATACGGATTCAAGGCCTCTCACAACTTTTGAGACTCCTTTGGGAAGATTTCAGCTCACTAGGTTGCCTCAAGGAGCAACTAATTCAGTGGCAGTTTATCAAGCACAGATGGCTTGGATTTTGCAGGATGAGGTTCCTACTGATGCTGGTATTTTTATTGATGATGGTGGAATTAAAGGACCATCCACTGATTATGGTAAAGAGGTGTTAGCGGAGAACCCTGGCATAAGGAGGTTTGTGTGGGAATATGCAATAACTCTAGAGAGAGTGTTGTTCAGGATTGAAGAGGCTGGTTTGACCATTTCAGGGTCAAAATTCTGTTGTTGTGTTCCTGCTTTGGAAATTCTGGGTCATGTGGTATGTAAAGAGGGAAGGATTATGGCGAAGAAGAAGATTAATAAAATTCAGTCATGGCCAAGGCCTAAAACTACTACTGAAGTCAGGGGATTTTTGGGTGTATGTGTATATGTCAGGATTTTTATTAAGGATTTTTCTTTGTTGGCTTCACCTTTAAGGAGGTTGACCAGAAAAGATGCAGATTGGGAATGGACTGAAGAGTGTGAAGAGGCTTTTCAAAAGATGAAAAAAGTTGTTGGTGAAGATATTGTTCTTCACAAGTTGGATTATGGTGTTGGTGCTGGGAAAATTTATCTGGAAGTGGACTCAAGTTATATTGCTGCTGGTGCTGTTTTGTCTCAGGAGGATAAGACTGGGAGGGTCAGGCCAGTAAGATATGAGTCTGTGGTGTTTAATGAGGTGGAATCTAGGTATTCTCAACCTAAGTTGGAATTGTGTGGCGTAGCTAAAATTTTAAAGAAGCTACAGACGGTTTTGTGGGGGCAGCATTTTGAGCTGCAGGTGGATGCAAAATCTTTGGTTCAGATTATCAATACACCTAGTCTTCCAAATGCTCCAATGACTAGGCGGGTGGCATTTATTCAACATTTTTCTTTTGAACTGGTACACAAACCAGGTAAAACTTTTACTATGCCTGATGGATTATCAAGGAGGCCACCAACAGATGAAGATTCTGAGGCTGAAGAGTTTGATGAGGATGTTCCAGTGGTTAGGGCCAGCACAAAGGGTGCTGAAGATTTTTCTGACCTCCCCCAAGAGGCTAAACTGGCTGGATCTGATCTTGATTCTGGTGATCAGGATGTTTTTGTTGATGAAGATGGAGTTGTTGTTTGGGACAACTCAAAATTGGAAAAGGGTGTTTTTGTTAGTGAAATGGATTCTCACAAGGTTCAGTGGAAAGAGAAGTATGTGCCAAACTTTAAGGATTGGTGTCCTGGTTGGGCTGCTCAATTGGCTCATGTTCACACTGGTGATTTTGGTGACAGAATTGTACCCTTGGCTGTTGTTTTGTTGGATTTTGAAGATGAGACCTGGGGTCAGTCTGGGTTTTATTTTATTTTGGTGGAATATCTGTTGACCTTGGAGAGGCCAGATAGTTGTGATGATGATACTTGGTTGGCAATCAAGAAGAAGAGTCCTGGATTTTATGTGTCAGGAAGGCGGTTGATGAGGAGGAGACATCCAAATCCTCAAGTGGTGGTGACTCAGAAGAAGGGTCAAGAGTTAGTTTTGAAGTCTTTGCATGAAGACCTTGGTCATAGAGGCTTTGGGGAGACTTATAGAAGAGTAGCAGATAGATTTTGGTGGCCAGGTATGAAGTTGGCTGTGCAGGGTTGGGTTCAATCTTGCAAAGAATGTCAAAGAAGAAGTCACTTGAAACCTAAAGAGGTGGGCCATGCTACTGGTGAATCAACTGTTTTTGGAATCGTCAGTCTGGATGCTGTCCATATTAAAGAGGGCAGGTATAAATACTTGATTTTTGCTAGGGATGATTTGTCTGGTTGGGTTGAGGCAGTGCCTCTGGTTAATTTGATTGCCAAGAATGTGGCAGAGTTTTTGAAGAAGGAGTGGATTTATAGGTATGGATTGATGAAGTTGGTGACTGTTGATGGCGGGCCAGAGTTTGGGGCCAAATTTAAAGAAGCTGTGGCTAGTGTTGGTTCTAAAGTTAAAGTGGCTACACCGTATTATTCTGAAGCTGAAGGCATGGTTGAAAGAGGCCATCAAGTTATCAAGAATGCTTTGGTGAAGATGTGCGGAGATAGTGCTGAAAAGCGGAGGCATTATTTACCCTTGGTGTTATTTGCTGATAGGGTCACTGTGAAGAGGACAACTGGCTATTCTCCCTATGAGTTAATGTTTGGTCAGAAAGCTGTTCTACCAGTGGACTTGGAAGCTGTCTCTTATCTTGGAATTGATTGGGATGACTTTCACTCAACAGAAGAATTGCTCTGTGGCAGGATGCAACAGTTGGAATGTAGAGAGGAATGTCAAGAGAAGGCATACTCTAGAATGATGAAGATTAGGAATCAATCAATCAGGTACTGGGACAAGAAGTTGGCTCATAGACTCAGGAATCCCTTGAAAACTGGTTGTTTGGTTTTGGTGTATAATAGAAGTTTTGAGAGTCAGTGGGGGAAATTTTTGCTGACAGATGGAATGGACCTTACAGAGTCAGATCTCAGGCGTCTGGAGGTTCTTATGTTTTGGAAGAGTTGGATGGTGCAGTCTTGAAAAAGTGGGTGGCTGCAGACCAAGTAAAGATGTTTTATCCCAGAGGCACTAGGCATGAAGAAGATTAACTCCGCAATGAGGATAAACTATGGAACGTTCTTTTTTGTTTTGGAATTTTGTGGTGTTGCAGAGCAACTTTTGTGTTGGAAACTTTTGTTAGAAGGTACCCATGGGTGGGGCTTCTAGATTTGATCTTGGCAAGTGTAGGGGTGACTGATGGGCTGGCTGCTCTATCAACAGTTACCCCAGATTGTCTGTTTCCAACCCTTTTTCTTAATTTGGTTGAACCCTAGTATTGGTTTCTTTTGACAGGTTTCAGTCCTCTATGACTTTAAATTGGAATTTTCTCTGGTTGTCAAGTGCTGGACTCTTCACTGTTTATTGGTTTTGGTTTTTTTGTGTTGGATGTTGTGTTTTTGTTAGAAGGCACCCAGGGGGGGGCTTCTAGATTTTATTGTGGAAAGTGTGGGGGTAACTGATGATCTTGCTGCTCTGTAGAACAGTTACCCCAGAATGTCTGTTTCAAGTCTTTTGTTTTTCCTAGTTGAATTATAGTTCTGTTGTTTATTATTCAGGTTTGAAGTCCACTATGACTTTAAACTGGTTTGGGACTGGCTTCTTTATCTTTGGCTCTTACAGATTGGTGGTGGATCACTGGTGGTCTCCCATCATTTTTACTTATTGGAGGGAGCCCACCCAGTTATCATTTCTATGGATCAGACTTTCCCTTATTGGACCATCTATGGAGCTGGACTGTCTTTGATTTTGCAGTTATGTTTTTGCTAGATAGCAGTTTCAATTATTTTCTTTTTTCTTATTTTTTCTTTTAATTTTTTATGGGGGTTGTTTAAAATTATAAAATCAAAAATATAGGGTGTTACCACATCCGGGTCACCTGGATGTGGGCAAGCATTGGTGGGGAAAGGCTCATCAATTGGCCGGGCAATGCTATTTTCTTTTTTATTTATTATTTATTTCATGTGTTTCTGTGTTTCATTATTTTTATTATCTTCTGAATTTCTAAATTTTTTGAATTTTGTTTTCTGTTAACCATTTAAAAGAATTAATTGTGTATCCACATCAAGGTGCACTTGGATGTGGGTAAGGTATCAGGGGATCAGCTCATCAATTGGCTGGGGGATACCATTTGTATTATTTTTTATATTATATTTTATTTCATTTATTTTATTTCATTTTATTTTTTAATTTTTAATTTTAGTATATTAGTAGATATATATAAAAAAAAAATTCTGAAATTATTTTTATTAATTGTTTTATATTATTATTATGTTTTTAATCTTTTTGCAGGAGCTCATTGTCTGGATGATGAAGCTTCTGGAGGCTGGTCCGGATTGTGATGACGTTTTTGTTTTTTGTTGGGATTGTGGGTAGCACTGTGTTCTTTGAAGTGCATCCTGCTGGAGAGATGATAGTTATTGTAATGATCAGGAATTGGATTAGAGGGAAGTTCAGAGGAGGAAGAAGAAGAGGCAGCAATGAAGTGCTGGAGGGTGTGCTTAATGATCCTAGACATTTTCCAGTGGTCGTCCAGTAGGCGCTTTCTCAGGGATTTTTCAAAGTCATTCAAAGGTCCATGGAGGGCAAAGGCTTTTAGCATGTTGGAACACATGGTGCTTAGGTGTTTCTTCATGTCTCCATAATCCAGGGTCAAAGAAGTTTCTAGAGGTTGGCCAACTCCATTAATAGATTCAGGAGGAGGGGTGCCAACTAGACAAGAAGAATTGGATCAGTAATTATTTTTTGTTGAAGAAATGGAATAATTAATTTGGTACTTACAGATTCGAAGCTCATCAAATCTGTAAGCAGCTGGGATTTGAATCTCTGACGATTTTGTAATGGTCATAGTGGGTGAATCAACTAGGGAAAGATATGGATTCTCATGGTCTTCCTCTGAAGGATCCTGAGAAGGTGAAATGGGATGCTAATGTTCCTGGGGCCTAGTTGGAGAAGTGAGATTGTTGTTGTTGTTGTGGTTTTTATTTCTGTTGGATTCAGCTGGAGGAGGTGTTGGTGATGGAGTACCAGGGTTGTTAAAGGATGGAGCAGGAGAGGGGGATTTGGAAGCAGATTGATCTCTTCTGGATGGAGATTTTGAAGAGATGGAACTGTCAGATGAGTAGTTGGCTGACAGAGAAGAGGTGTAGTTTCTTTGTCTTAGTTGGGGACAAATTTGTTGTTGTGGTGCAGTGTCTGGTGTTCTGGTTTCTTCTTGGGGTTCTCTGACAGGTCTTTTAGAAATCTGGGAAATTTTGGTGCTTTTGGACTTTGGAAGGGTGGATTGCATTGCTCTGGGAGCAGTAGGAGGTAGTTGGGTTGAGTTGTTGTTGTTGTCTGGATGAATTTGGCTGTTTTCTGGCCGTTTTTGGAGGTTTTGGCCCTGATTTTCACTGTTTGGTGAGGCGGGCGGGCCGCCTGGACGCAATCTAGAAGCCTGGGAGTTGATCTTGAAGCTTTTGGAGCTAATTTGGCGGAGATAAAAGCAGTTTTTTGGGAAGCTAAGGCTGTTCTTTTGGGAAGAGTGCGGGAAGCTGAGCTTCTGGATCTTCTGGAAGGAGCAGAAGATAGAGAGAAAGATGAAGGACCAAGCTCTGGGGATCTAGTAGGGGATCTAGAGATGTATTTCTGGGAAGGTGAAGGAAGAGGAATAGGGAAGTTGGCATCTCTGTCACATCTTTTCTTTTTGGAATAGCAAGAATCACAAGACCTGTTGTAGAATTTGGATTCAGGAGTTGGAAGAGTGAATGTGCAAGTTCTGCACATGTGGATGCACTGTTTTCAGGCATAGTCCTTGGGAGCAGTGAAGCAAGGGAGAGTAGAAGGGTTAACCTCAGGAGATCCAGCCATGATCTGTGGTGAGAAAAGATGATGAAAAGGGATAGGAGGAGATTTTTGTCAGTGATGGGTAGATGATGAAGTGAAGGTGGAAGTTCAGCAGGTTGGCTGTAGAGGTGTTCTGCATGAAATTGGCTGCGTCTATTTTATGCAAAATTCTGTCAGTCCATCAAGACTCTAAACTGAAAAAGTTATGGTATCAAGATCAGTCCATCAAGACTTTAAACTGAAATCTGGTTTCTGTTAGTCCTCCAAGACTTTAAACTGGCTGGTTCAATATTTTTTATCAAGACTAGTCCGTCAAGACTTTAAACTGAACACTGTGTTAGTCACCCAAGACATTAAACTGAGGATTGTTGTTGGTTAAGTCCCCCAAGACTATAAACTGAGGGAAAAGTTTTGTTGTTGGAGTTGGTTTTGAAAGATTGGTGGAGGGTATCCACAGGGGGAGCCTCCAAATTTAGCAAAGGCAAGTTTGGGGGTAATTGATGGGCTGGAAGCTCTATTTACAATTACCCCAGAATGTTAGTTTTTTTCTCTGTGTCTTATTGTGGTTGATCTCTGGTTCTGGGTTTATGATTTAGGTTTTTTGAGTCCCCCAAGACTTTAAACTGAGGGTTTTTGAGTCCCCCAAGACTATAAAATGAGAATGGTCCCCCAAGACTTAAAACTGAGGGTTGTTTGTGGTTACGTCCTATAGAGGGTGTGGTCAATTTTTCTTTTCTGAATCAAACTCAAGTACTAGTGGAATTACAGAGGGAATCAAGAGATGAAATGAAGTGTTCAGAATTAGCCTTGAACTGGTGAATGAGGTGTCTTCTGTTCTCAATGTCCTGTGGATCTCTAGCGGGAGTGGATTGGAAGTAGTGAAGCAGAAGTTGTTTCTGTTGAGATGTGTGTTGTTGGAACTTGGCCTTGATAGTGGGCAAGTGCGTTGGTGTTGGTGGTGCAATGGATCCTACATTGTTATCATCACTATCAGAAGATGGAGGAACTGAGAAGTCATCAGTTTTAAAGTTGAAGGAAGAAAAGAATGTTCTTTACCATCAGATGGACCAGGGATGGTGGAACTAGTTGTTTTATGGGTTGTGGCACTCTTCTGGGAAGGTTGGAGCTTTTTGATTAATCTGGTTATCAGGATGGTTGGCCTAGATCTTTTGGTGCTGGCAGAAGAAGGACCAGGTTGAGGTGAAGGTGAATCTGTTTCAGAAGAAAGTGGACCAGGTCTGTGGCAGGTCTTCTTTCTGGATTGGCAGACATCGCAGGACGTTCTGTATGGATGGACAGGTGGTGTCATGGTGCAGATTAAATTATTGTCGATGCAGTATTGGCAGGGACCCATGTCAGAGGCAGATTTGGGAAGAAGGCTAAACATGGTGGTTGGATGAATAAAGAATGCAGAAATTCTCAATTGGAGGGAGGATGTGGTCTTCCAACATTGGCAGGGGCCTTTGTTGTGTGATTTGGCGCGGTTTGTGCATGTCTTAATTGACATCTGTTAAAGAATTGTGTATTTTTCTGGTTTTATTCTGTGGATATTGGGTCTGCGGGTATGTGGGTACTATCATTGGATAGCCCTGGTTTTTCTCTATATTTTATGTCTTGAAGACATTTTTCATATTCTGAGTTTTAAGGGGTCATTTCCTCATTTTTCATTTATAAAAGATTCCTGTTTAATTTTGTTTTTTGTGTTTTACGGGCTAACCTTAAGTCTTAGGGTTAAGTTCTTAGTACCATTGGATAGAGCTAATTTTTCTCTATATTTCATGTCCCAATGTTGTTATGGTGAAATTCCGTGTTTTAAAGGTTTTAGTAGTTGTAGCTAATTTTTCTGAGTAGATTAGTGGTTTTTATTGGTTTTCTGGCTTCAGGGAGGCCGGGCCGCTTCAGGCCGCATCTCCGACATCGGGCGGCCCGCCCGCCTCTGTTTTAGGAGGTTGGGGAGCGCTTCAGGAGGGTTTTTTATGCAATTTGGCGGGTACAGGCGCCAGATTGGTGGGTGCGCATGGGCTCTTAGTTAGTGGTCTGTGTGTACATAGTGAATAAGACAGTTTGGGGCAACCTTAATCATCATACAACCATCTGGAGGTGATATCATTGTTCCTCACTCAGTTTTCACTGTTTTCTGGCCACAATTGGCTGTGTTTGTTGCAAGTGAGTTCTTCATTTAACTTAACTTTGGCAACTGTTTTCTCTGTTATAGTCTTGCAAGCTATAGCAAGTATTATTGCTGTCTCTGGTGTGGATTTGCAGCCTACATCAAGTATCTTTGCTGTCTCTGGTGTGGACATTGTTCTACATTTCAGTTCTTTGGTCTGGTAGTCTATCTGGTGACTACTTTCTTGGCTCATCAAGCAGTCAAGTGTGTTAAACAGGAGCTTTAACAAAACAGGAACCAACTTACTTTAGCAAGTAAATCTCATTCTATTTTTCTAAAGGGACAGGGGATTTTCTCTCTGGTTTTTCTCCAACTCCCTTGGTCAAGGCCTATAGCTAGTACTTTAGGATTGTGTACAACGTATTTATATATCCCCATGTGTGTGGTTATGAGTAAGAAATTCTGAGAATTCTTTTCCACAGGGATCTGGTGGTAGCCTTTGTTTCTATCCAGACTGGAAATATATTTTGCTCCTTGTAAGGTAGCATGAATAGAAGCTATTCTTGGTAGAGGGTAAATATCATCTACAGTGAATGTATTCAGAGCTTTGTAATCACCGCATAATCTTGCCTTATCTTTTTCATAAGATATTTAACCTGGTGAAATAGCACAATACTTAGGTGTTGTGTCCACTTTTTAAACAATACCCATTTCTAACAACATTATAATGTTGTCTTCAATGTCTTTCCTTTTTGCAGGGGAAGCTGGTTAAGGTTTCTTTTTCATGCTTCCAGGAATATTATCCAAATCACAACTTTAAGATATTTTTATCTCATGGTCTTTGACCAATCCTAGTTCATTTGAACCATGAGAAAATGTCATAGGATAAGATTTTATCAATCTTCAAATATTGTTTTCTTCAATTTTTGAGTTGAGGACTGAATGAGGATTTTTGGAATTCAATTTCCAATTCTACCAATTCAGAGGTGGTTCTTCCAACTTGCTTTTGTTCTTCTTAAGGAGAAACTGAATAAACTTAATTTTCAAAGCAAATCTTAAATTTTCTTTTCCCATTTACACCTATAGTGAAGAAACTATTTTTAGTATCTAGTTTGATTTACAAATTTGGTCAATAAGTCATTGTCAATAATAAACCAATCACTACAATTATTATTGTACATTACCACAAATTCCCACACTGCCCTTACATATCTATTACTATATTTAAAAATACAGCAGTTTTGTATTCGCCAATTGGATTTAATACTGAACAAAAACCCTCCAGTTCTTTGTCTGTACAGGTTCTAGTTTTCCTTTATACTTACTATCAAGTTTCATTAATGTGTTAATAGAAACTACACTACCTGCAGCCCCAGCTTCAAAAATGGCATTCATATCTTTTCCACATATAATAACAGGCACTCTAATAGTTGTTATTTTGTAAGTGTCATGAGATATATCTTTAATAAGTTCAGCTTCTTCAATGGAAGTTAAAGATGTATCTTTATGAGGTATTGCATCATTCAGGAACATAATATACTGTTCTAATACATATATATCATTTTCATCATTACTATAAGAAATTTTACTTTTACAATCCTCACTAGATTCCTCCTTTTCATCTTCAAGATTACTTGGTTCAGAATCTTGTGACTTTTCAATAACATTTATACTTTTCTTAAAAGTATAACCTTTAGCCCAAGGTTCATTACATTTTGAAAAAGTGTTATTTTCTTGTCTTTTAGGGACGATGGGAGCTGAATATTTTTTCTTCTCCACTGTTAACTTATTTGTAGTAGGTTTTGCTACCTCAACACTTTTCTTGTACTTGTTATACCTGGTTTCATATTTTTGGTTCAATAATTTTTCATTGCATATATTAATAAAACTAGAATTATCTCTGATGGTCTCAGTTCTAGCTACAATAATGTCTCTGAGTGATATAGACGATTTATATATTATTTTTTCTTTCCGCTCATCATAATACATTTTTGGGTTGATGGCTTTCATGATTTTAATTAAATTCATTAAAAATACCATGGGTTTATCTCCAGCATTTGGATTATATCTGGTTTTCTCATACAATCTTTGTTGAGTGATTCTAAATTTTGGGTCACCAAATTGCCTTTCAATTAGTGCCTTCCATTCATTCAAGGAATAGTTAATTCCCTCACTAAATACAGATTCAAACCATAATAAGGCCGCATCTGTAAATAAAGATATCAATTTTGATGTAATTTCTTCATCAGGAATTTTGTATGAAAATTTTAAGTTATCAATTCTCTGAATGAATTGTTGCCAATCAAACTTTGAATCCCCTTCAAGAGAAGGGTACTGATCTAACTTAGGCCAGTACTTTTGGTTAGTTTTTGCTTCACTAACCTGAGGAATATTAAGTAATTCACTTATTTTAGAAAGATGATCATTTATTTCATCCTTTACTGATTTTATATTCTCAGAGCCCATGACACTATTTTCATGTTCAATAATTGGTTTCTCATCTTAGTGTTTAATAAAAACTGGTACTCTATCCACATAGGAGGTAATATCTTTTACTTTATCAGTATTTTTCAAAATGTTATCTATTTCAATTTCTGCTCTTTTTAACCTATCCTTTTTTACAGGTACATGTGTTAAGGTATCATTCACATTTGAAAAATACAATTTTACAAGTCCCTCTATGTTAGCCATAATATTCTGAGAATGTTCTAATTTGTTTTGTAAATTCTTAATCTCAGAGTTTAATCTTTTATTTTTATATGTTAATTCATTATTTGAATTTTCAATAATTTTTAACCTATTGTTTGTGATACTCAATGATTGTGTTAGGTTTAATAATACACTTTCTGTATTATTTTTTGACTCTCTAGAGAACCATTCTAATTTTTCAATTCTTAATAATAATTTGCTAATGATTTTTGATTCCATTGTATTTTCTTTTAAAAAATATTCAATTTTTCTGCGTCCAATTCAGAAGACTGATCATCAGGCTCAAGACTTACTTCATTTGGTTCCATTTTAATGTTACTAGTATTATCCTGGTGATCAATAAAACTATGTACATTGTCATCATGTAATGACAAGTTTAACATGTTATTTTCAAATGAATAATTTTTTAAATCTTTATCAATTATATCCAGTAACTCTCTATTAATCTCAATACCTATAGGTAATTCATTTTTAGTATTATATAATTGATCCTGAGAGGATGGACGACTTACCAAGGTCTTATTCCATTTACCCTGCCTCTACTTGGCTTTCCCCTCTAAGGGTGACTGCTGGAGCCCTGCTGTTGAGGATTGTTATAGTTTTGGGCATACCAGTCCCACTTCCATTTGCTTACAGTAATCTTTTGGTCCTCCTCTTTGGATGGAGGTGTGGCTGTGGAATTTCTGGGTGCAACTGTTGTTGGTTGAGCTTTTATTTCCACTAGAGCTTGATTGACTTCTATAAAACCCTGAGCAGCTCTTATCTTTAGATTGTTAATCTGGTCTAATATGTTGTTGACTCTTATTGCTAGGATGTTTAGCAGAATGGATAGGGAGTAAAATTATTCTTGTAAAGTATTTTTTGTTTTCTTTATTGATACTTGTTTTAAACGTTTTTCCCTTTCCTCCAGAGACATCTGTGGAGTTTTTCTGTTGGTGTGATAATCCTGGCCCTCCATTTGAATTTCCTGTAAAAGGTCTTTCAGCTCTAGGTCTTAATCTATAAGTTTTTGCCTTATTACTCACAATATCATTGTTGTCACACATTTTTAGGTGAAATTTAAATCAAAAAAATTGAAATTTGAGATATTAAAACTTCAAAAGGAGTTTTATCAGTATTAATAAATACCATTGAAGAAAATTTTATTGCTTACTTGTAGGTATCAAGTGAATTTATAGGTGCCAATAGTCAAATATGCTTTTATGTGGTCACTTGATTTAACTGGTCTAAAATATGTAGCCATGTTTTTATATTTAAAAAAGAAAATCTGTCAGTAAGATTCTTTCTAAATATTAAATGAATTTTACAAACCAATAAAAGGTATTAAGAGTCCTGTTAAAAGAAAACAATTAATAAGTTTTTATTGCTAGTTTATTATCTGCAAAGATCATAAAATTAATTGGTCTATTAACAGACTCCCACTAATAACAATTTTTATGTTAAATTAGTGGTAAAGTTGTTGATTCAATATCACAATTTTATTATATAACAGGGCTTCTTTTCCTGAAATAACTATATAAGTGACCCCAACCTGTTTAAATTATCCAAATATTTCCATAGGGATTTTATTTACTTGTAGCCTATTTTTTAATTTTTACTTACTTGATGTCACCGGACGACCTACGCACAAGGTCGAGGGTGTTCCTGGTAAGTGAGATGGAGGAAGTAGTTTAGAGACTTCTTTGAAGTACAGAGGAAATATTTGAGGAAGTGATTTGAAGATGAGTTGAAGGAAAAGCTACTTCTTCAAGATATGTTTGATAAGAATCTTAATATAATTTAAAGGTAATATTAATATTCTTAGGATATCACACTGGGTTGGAAACTCAATAATCAAAGATCTAAGTTTTTAGAAATGATTACTGAGAAAATAAGGAAATGTACAATAATAATGATTTAACTTGAAGCTTTACCAATATTAACTATATATACGTTTTATAATTTAATTCTAAAGAATGTCAAACCAAAATCCCATCCCTTTTATATCCACTACTCCTCCTTGCATTGACCTCATGCCCATCTATCATTCTGCACACCACAGACCTCCGAAAAAACACCTGTTACACCTGGACCCTTCTCACTAACATCCGTTAACCCCTTGACCCTCCACTAACCATCCCGTCCATGCTCACTACCCCTGTTAATAACCCACAGACACACAATAAACCTTCAATGGAATATTGAATTGGACATTGGGCTGTGCGTCGCCTATCAAAGAAAAAGACTGAACACACTATTGAGAGATTAACTAATTTAGATTTAAAGTTTTAGATTAGTGCGGTTGAATAGTGAGTACACAAAGGAAAGTTGCAGTTGCTATGTAGAATCGCTTCTGTGCTTTGAACATGGATTTAGACCATGTTATTATTGATTTAATGAGCTGCTTTTGCCTCGAGTGTCACGTGGCATGTGACACTGGAAGATAACCAACAGAATTGATGAGTAAAGATACCTAATTGTCAGGCTGAGGTCAAGTACAGAGATATGAACTAGCTTGAATGGTCAGTTGTCTAGAGGGTTTTTGTCAGCCAGGCTACTAGACTTACCCAGTGAAATAATTAATTATTTACTGGATGAAGCCGCACCTTATCATTTTTAATTATTATTTAATTATAATTTAGTTACATTAAAAATTAGTTATAATAAATTAACTAATTACAGAATGTTAAAATAAAAAAATTAATTAAATAAATAAATAATTAAAATTATAATTATAATTTTGTCCCTTATATTTTTCTCTAACACCGTGCTCATTTGACAGGTTGGGAAAAAATAAAATTTTATATTAAAAAATAAATATAAAGATAAAATAAGATTTAAATATTCAAATAATATTAAATATATACAAAAAAATCAAATTTCTTATTTAGGATTGACTTTTACAGTAAATATTAAATATATTGAAGTATTTCTGACATACTCTGTAAATACATCTTTTTGACGCCTTCTTTTTAGAATAACTTTATTATTTGAAATACTCTTTCTGGAATGTTCTTTTCTCTCTCTCTTCCTACTGTTTTTAGAATTTGATTTCCGTGCTTTGTCTCTCCTTTGCCTATAAAAGGCCTCTCTTTTTGTTGTCTTTTAATCATTCATTTTTTACCAACTCATTTATTACTACAACTACAACAGTTAAAAACTTATTTATTATATTTTATATCTTTAGTATTTACACCAGACGTAATTCTAATTCTATAACTTATATAAATATTTAAATCTACCTCTTATTTTGAGTAAAGAAATCATACTTGATTGAGAAAATATGTACCTAATTATTTAGAGTCAAATAAATCCTTAAAATCTTCATATTACACCGTACCAAAGCTTCTAGACCAAAAGTGAACCTTGACAATTGGGGGCCTTTCCGAAATATCGACGGCTCAACGTTACTTGAGGCTTAATCGAGGGGACCATCGGCGTACAAGTACCTGTAAAGGACAAGTGGAGGCGAGAAAACGACGAACGTCATACGTCACGTGATAAAAGTTTTTGCTGCGAACGGGAATCGAACCGCGCTCCAAAACTTAAGCTCATATACTGACTAAAGATCGTATATATCGTGGTAATTATTGTTATTACTATTTGTGGGTTACTCTTCACTCTTCATTTGCTATGTATTTCCTTTTACTCAGCACTCTGTAAGTGGCATTAATTTGCTCATTTTGCAGGGGGAGGTGTCTGGTAATTTGGAATTTAATTTTATTATTATATTTTTTTTTCCTGGTTGACCATAATAGAGCAATAACTGTTCTTAGTCCCAGAAGTAATAAAATAATTATATTTTAATATTAATTATCATTTTTCAGTTGACAATTGTCCTGATTAATTTGAATTTTAATTGTTCCAGTTGACAAATTGTCCTGACAATAATATTTTTTATTAAATAAAATAATTATTATAATTTTTCAGTTGACATTTGTCCTGATTAATTTAAATTTTAATTGTTCCAGTTGACAAATTGTCCTGACAATAATATTTTTTATTAATAAATAATTCACATTTAATTACTTCAGTTGACTTTGAGTCCTGGTAATCCAATAAATCTTTTTAATTAATAAAACTCATATTTAATTACTTCAGTTGACATTAAGTCCTGGTAGTTAAGTGATCAGTAATAAAATTTTAAAATAAAACTTCATATTTAATTACTTCAGTTGACATTAAGTCCTGGTAGTTAAGTGATCAGTTAAAATAAATTTTTTTTAATAAAGATTAATATTTGATTATTTCAGTTGACAATAAATCCTGGTAATAAATTAGTTGATTTAAATCCTGAAAATAAAAATTAATAGAAATTCTAATTTATTTCTACAGTTGATTGTATTATCCTGGTTTTAAATTTTTTTTTATTAATTTTATTTAAAGTTGATTTTTATCCTAAAAAGATTTTATTATTATTATTTTTATTTTATTTCTGTTAAATAAAAATTAAAAATAAATACTAATTAATTTTTGTCTCTTTCCTTCATTTCAGTAGAATCTTAAAATGACTGATCAAAGTGGTTTTGCTGCACGTGAAGAAGAACTAGACTTAATTGATTATGATGAGCCTACTTCTGTAAGTTCTCCTTTAACAAGAAGAATTTCTCAAACTAATAAATCCTTGCCCCAAACAGGATGTAGAAATGGAAGAAGTAGAAATCCTAGTGGACAATACTCAGGATCAGAAGCCCATGACAAACCCACCAGAAGAGCTTCCAAAAGGCTTCAGGATAAAAAAGATGCCGTTGTCTCAGCAGGTAAAGAATCTGTCTACCCACATAAAGGAGTTAAGGACAGACAGCTTGAGACTAGAGGTAAGGGTAGATGCCTTGGAAGAAAAGGTGAAAAGAACAGATAATTTTCTCCAAGAGAAGAAGAAACCTCTTCCTCCCAGGGATCAACAACAATTGGCTCCCCAATCCCAAGAGATGGTGGAAGTGTCCAAGTGGCAGTGGGACTGGCTCAACACTCAGTGGGACTACTTGGCTCAAAACCAGCATCAGTTACCTCAGGTAGGTCCATCAAGGCCCACCCAGGCCAACCCCACTCATCCCCACCCTTATCAAGGAGGCAAAAGAAGAAGGAAGCCCAATATGGTGATACCCAGCAAACCCTGGTACGTCCCTCTATTGATTCTCAAGTGCCTTTTCTTGTGGCTGACTCTGTTCCTTCAGGTAAATCTGGAAGGCAGGATGAAACCTTGAGACCTATAGAGGCTGGGAATAGTAGACAGATATCTCATGTATCTAATCCATTACTTTTAATTGCTACCTCAATGATTAATCCTGATATGGCTGTGATTGATGAAACTCTTGACCCTGAGTTCTATGAGAGTCTGGAAAGTTACTCAGTTTCCTTATTGAGAAACACTCCAGATGTAGCAAGAATTAATGATGAGCACTTGAGAGATATTATTGCCAAGCAAAATCATATAATGAACAATATGCAATTGACTCAGAGATATAATAGTTTGTTAACTGATCAGGGATATCAAGCATTAAAAAGTGAAGCTCAGAGAGTCTCTGATGAATTGTCTCATTACAAAGCAACCCATGAAAAGAAAATTGCTTTATGGCAAAATATAAAAAATGATTTGTTTAAACTAAAAGATACTGTATCTGCCTGTTGCCAGGAGGTAGAGATAGATAAGATAAATCTGAAAAGATTGAGTGACCATTTGTCATCTTTTCAACATAAAAATCAATTATCTTTTGCAACTATCAATGAGAGTTTATCTAGTCTTCCAAGAATAAAAACAAGACTAACAACCATTGAAGAAAAATTGAACTCATTGTTAAATGACCAAAAATATTCTGACATTTCTGTGAAGGAACATATAGTGCAGGATGCACAAATAGTACCTGTGGCTAGTTCATCTAAAATAAAAATAGCTCCAGAAATACCTGTTGATAACACTGAGTTTCCATCAAAAACTGATGATGCACCAGGATCTGCAACAGAAGGATTAAACAATGAGATTTCAGCACAATTAGAGAAATTACAGCTGCTTTTTACTCAGAAACAAGCTAGTACTAAGGAGACTCCTTCAAATCAAAAGAATTGGCCAAAACTTGACCAGTACCCAACATTTGATGGTGATTCTTCCTCTGATTGGCAACAATTTATTTGCAGAATTGATAACTTAAAAAATTCTTACAAACTCTCAGATGAGGAAATTGTGTCCAAGTTAATTCCTTTGTTCACTAATGTTGCCCTGATGTGGTATGAATCTGTTCTCCTGGATGGGAATGACTACTCATGGGAGGATTGGAAGAAATTAATTAAAGCACAATTTGGTGGATCCAAGTTCAGAATGGCTCAACAACGACAGTATGAGGAAACTAGATATAGCTCTTCTACTGATAAACCTATTGAGTTTTTAATGAAACTTGTAAAAATCTTAAGGGCAATGGACCCAAATATGGAGTTTGATTTATGGAAGGACAGGATCCTCTATAGATTACCAATGTCTCTGAGAGACTTGATAGTGGCTAGGACTGAGTTCTCCAAAGAACCCTCTTCTTTCATTAATACTTGCAATGAGATACTTCTAAAAAATAAGTATTATGCAAGAAGATTCATTCCTAGGACCCCTGTGGAGAAACCCTCCACTTATCAACAAAAACCTCTAGAAAAGGTTGGTAAACCTTCTTCCCCTGTTGCACCAAAGAAGTATGCAAAAAACACTTGCTTCAAGTGCAACAAGCCTTGGCAGAAAGGCCATGTTTGTGACAAGAAGATAAATCTTGTAGATCAAACAGAGGAGAATGCTGATGACACAGTGGTACTGGATGATACATCAAGTGATTGTGCCAGCAATATTTCATATGAATCTCAACAAGAAATCTTGATGCTGGAAGAAGATATTCATTATTTAAATACTATTGACATTGATAATAATGATTTATCTACAGTTGAGGATGCTGAGATCATAAAGAACATTGAGGATAACTCAACTGTTATTGCCCCTCTTAAGGCACCAGTCTTGATCAATGGAACCAGCATTGAAGTTGTTCTGGATTCTGGAGCTGGAGGAAGTGTAGTATCTGAAAGAGCACTTGCTTCAGTAGATCAAGACTATAAATCTAAACTGTTGCCTATCATTTCTGAAAATTGGAGAGGGTATGGCTCTGTTTTGTCCCCCATTGGTAAATACAAAGCCACAGTGTTTTTTAAATATAACCATGGTTTTGTAAGAGCTATTTGTGATTTTTTTGTCATGAAAAATGATAGCTTGAGCAATTGGTTTATTGTAGGAAATGATATTTTAACCAAGTATGGCATAAAATTGGATCCTTCAAACCAATGCTTCACAATGGGGATGAATGGGAAGAGAAAATTTAAAATTTCATCCCCTAAAAAATTACTAAAACCAGAATTGAACACATGTAATTCTGTGGTTCAATATAAAGGAAGATCTAAAAAGGAAATGCATGCCCTTATGTCTGAAATTGACAATGCTTCTTTTGGAGAACAACTTTCTGGTGAGGATAAAGATTCCATCATTAACTTGATAAAATCTTTTCCTATGGCCTTTGCTCATGGGTCACATGAACTGGGATTAGTTAAAGAGGAAATGAAACTTTCATTGTCTTGCCCATTAACTGATATACCACCTAGTTTAAAGAAGAAGCCTTATCCTGCTTCTCCCACAAAGAGAAAAGATATTCAAGATAATATCTCTACCCTTTTAAAAATGAATATTATTGAAAAGGTAGTTGAAACACCTAAATATTGTGTTATCTCACCTGTCCTAATTTCTTATGAGAAAGATAAAGCCAGGTTATGTGGTGATTATAGAGCACTAAATACTTATACTTTTGATGATATCTATCCTTTACCTAGAATCAGCTCTATACATGCTACTTTACAGGGTGCTAAATATATCAGCTGTTTGGATGGTAATAAGGGATATCACCAGGTACCTGTTGAGAAAAATTCTCAGAACTTTCTGATGATTTCCACTCATATGGGTATTTATAAGTATATTAGGATGCCATTTGGCCCTAAAAATGCCCCTTCAGTTTTCCAAAAAGTAATGGATAACACATTCCATCAAGAGATAATTGAAGGTTGGCTGATTGTTTATATTGATGATATCATTATATTCTCAAAAACATTTGAGGACCATCTTAAACACCTGTGTAAAGTATTCCAGAAAATGGATGAAATAAATATGACACTTGCTTTGAAGAAATGTAAATTTGGTTTCCATTCTTTAAAAGTTCTTGGTCATGTTGTTTCAGGCTTACAGATATGTGTTGACCAGAACAAAGTGGCAGCCATACAACAGGTGAAAGCTCCTACAACAGTGAGAGAGCTCCAAAGTTTTTTGGGAATGTGTGGATACTATAGACAGTATATTAAAAATTACCAAGTCATAGCTTTACCCCTTACCCAATTAACTAGAAAGGATGTTGCTTTTGTCTGGAATAGTGAAAGACAAAGAGCCTTTGACACTATGAAACACTGTTTGATGTCAGCACCAATTCTTACTTTACCTGACTTTGATCAACCATTTGTTTTGTACACTGATGCCAGTTTCATTGGTCTTGGTGCTGCCCTCCATCAAAAACAAGTGATAAATGATAAAGTTTCAGAAGTAGTAATTTGTTATATTTCAAGAACCTTGAGAAATAGTGAATTGAAATATGGTGCTACTCAATTAGAGTGTTTAGCTGTAGTATGGGCTCTAGAAAAGCTTCATTATTACCTAGATGACCAGAAATTTGAACTTGTCACTGACTGCAGTGCAGTTAAATCCCTTTTAAACTTGAAAACACCTAATAGACATATGTTTAGATGGCAGCTGGCTGTTCAAGAGTACAGAGGGAGAATGACAATTATTCACAGAGCTGGTATTGGTCACTCAAATGTGGATATGTTATCAAGGTTACCCTTACCAAATGATGACTCTAATCCTGCTTATGATCCTGAGGATGAAATTATCCATATCCATGGGATATATGTGGTTGATATGGAGGAAGAGCTATTACAGCTTATTCTGGAATCATATGATAAGGACACTGACTTGAAAAAGTTATGCACCATATTAAATGATCCAAAGAATGCTTCAATACAAGCATTAATTAAAACCCTTCCACCAAAGTACCAAAAAGCTTTGGAAAAAGGAAAATTTTTAATTGATGAAGGATATCTATATTATAGAAGAAAGTTGAGTAATGTTATTGTTATTCCTCCTTCTATGAAAGAAATCATCTTGAAAATTTGTCATGATGACATATTAGCTGGACATTTTGATCTTGACAAAACAATGATCAGAATTAAGAACACTGCTTGGTGGGATAATATGTCTGAGGACACAAAATTATATGTTGAATCCTGTGATTCATGCCAAAAATCAAAAAGATTAACTGGTAAAAGAGCAGGATTAATGCAACATATTGAATCTCCTGATGCTCCATGGCAAATAATAAACATGTATTTTGTAACAGGATTACCTATTGCTGGTAAAGACAGTTATAACTCTTGTTGGGTTATTGTGGACAGATTCACAAAAATGTGTAAATTTATCCCTACCCACAAGGATTTTTCCACTAAAGAATTAGCTTTCTTATGGTGGTCTCATATGTTTAATACTGCTGGCTTTCCTAAAGCCATAATCTCTGACAGAGACCCTAAATTTACTTCTGAATTTTGGATGTCTCTGATGGATGTTTGTGGTTGTGATCTGAAACTTTCTACTGCCCATCACCCTCAGACTGATGGTTTAGCTGAAAGAATGATTCAGACTTTAGAGGACATGATAAGAAGATATTGTGCCTTTGGCCTTGAGTATAAAGATAATGACAGATTCACTCATGATTGGGTTACCTTACTTCCTGGGTTAGAATTTGCTTATAATAGCACTGTTCATTCTGTTACTCAAAGAAAGCCTTTTGAGCTCTGGCTTGGATATGTTCCTAATACTCCTGCCCAAATTCTCAATAACAAAATACCTAAATTGGATATACATCCTGGTGTAAAATCTTTTCTTCAAATGCAACAACTATGTAGAAATCATTCTCAAAAATGTATTTAAAAATCATTTGAATATGGGAAGAAAAGATGGGACAAATCCCATAAAGAATACACTTTTAAAAAGGGTGATGAAGTGTTGATTTCTACAGTCCACTTCAACTTACAAGGTAAAAACAAATTAAAAGATCCATTTGTTGGTCCTTTTGTTGTCCGAAGAATGATTGGAGATAATGCAGTTGAAGTTATTCTGTATTCCCCATATGACAGAAAACATCCTGTTTTTCCAATATCTCTTTTGAAACCTTACACATCCAATAGTGATTTATTTCCAAAAAGGAGGGGTAGACCAAAGAAAACCCCAAATGAAATCACTGAGACAGCAGAAATTGAAAAAATTTTAAATGAAAGAATAGTCACTGCTGAGAAAGGTACAGAATACTTATTGAGATTCAAGAATAAATCATCTGAATATGATTCTTGGATACCTGGGAAGGAGATATCTAATCTTCCTACTCTACTAAAAAAGTATAAAAAGAAAAAGTCATAGCTTTTTTTTTTTGTTTTTTTTTAGAGTGAGGGAGTGTCAGCCAGGCTACTAGACTTACCCAGTGAAATAATTAATTATTTACTGGATGAAGCCGCACCTTATCATTTTTAATTATTATTTAATTATAATTTAGTTACATTAAAAATTAGTTATAATAAATTAACTAATTACAGAATGTTAAAATAAAAAAATTAATTAATTAAATAAATAATTATAATTATAATTATAATTTTGTCCCTTATATTTTTCTCTAACACCGTGCTCATTTGACAGGTTGGGAAAAAATAAAATTTTATATTAAAAAATAAATATAAAGATAAAATAAGATTTAAATATTCAAATAATATTAAATATATACAAAAAAATCAAATTTCTTATTTAGGATTGACTTTTACAGTAAATATTAAATATATTGATGTATTTCTGACATACTCTGTAAATACATCTTTTTGACGCCTTCTTTTTAGAATAACTTTATTATTTGAAATACTCTTTCTGGAATGTTCTTTTCTCTCTCTCTTCCTACTGTTTTTAGAATTTGATTGCCATGCTTTGTCTCTCCTTTGCCTATAAAAGGCCTCTCTTTTTGTTGTCTTTTAATCATTCATTTTTTACCAACTCATTTATTACTACAACTACAACAGTTAAAAACTTATTTATTATATTTTATATCCTTAGTATTTACACCAGACGTAATTCTAATTTTATAACTTATATTAATATTTAAATCTACCTCTTATTTTGAGTAAAGAAATCATACTTGATTGAGAAAATACGTACATAATTATTTAGAGTCAAATAAATCCTTAAAATCTTCATATTACACCGTACCAAAGCTTCTAGACCAAAAGTGAACCTTGACAGTTTTAATGGTCCTATATGAATACTGTAGTAAAAATCCAATAAGTATAAAAATTTAATTCAATATAAGGATTTCAGTTATTTTAATCTCAGTAAATATAAAAGGGTTACAATCTTATAGTTGGTAGAAAAATAGATGTAATAATTCAGATAATATTCAAAGAATTTATGAATGCTATTGATATGTATTTTAATTGTATTGGTTATATATTTGAATTTTAATGATAAAGAATGTAGAAAACAAGATCAAAAACCCCCTCCTTTTATACCCAATAACTTCCCCAATGAACCCCTTGATTTTCCAGCTCTATACACAGTTAATGACGCCTCATTCCAGCTAATAGACATCTCCAAAAGCATAAAGAGTGACCAGTAATATCATTAGAATGATATCACCCACCAAAATTCTGTAGTAATAGGTATAATCCATAAAAAATAAAGAATAAGCAAAAAAGAGAGTATATGCATGTAATACATTTAAAATAAAAGACTGAAAGTGTCAGTGTATCTAGTGTATAAGTATGATTTAATAGTATTTATTAATGGTCCTACTACTTATTTATAAATGATTTATTTATTAAACCTCGGGGAAGACTAATAAAATAGTTATACTCAAATAAAACTCACAATACTTGGATTTAAATGCGTGATAGTGGTGAAAAATAGATAAATATAATATAGTTATAGCTTATGTAAAGATAATATCATTTTATAAAGGCTTTGTAATATATTTGTGAATTATAATAATTGTGTTTAAGTTTTTAATTTAATTTTAGTAAGTAAGTGATGTCTAATAACCGCCAAAATCCTCCCTTACTTATACCAAAATCCACTGGAATGCACTGACCTTCAATCCAGATGATGTCACTGCTATCCCCAGAAATTACAGCACTGTGAGGGCCCATCACCTCCCCATGGCCTCCACTTCTAGCAGATTCAACACCCAGATCTCCAGTAAGGACCATCCATCACAATTAATGATAACACAGACCCATACCATAAATTGAAAATCCAGATAAAAGCAGATACCATAAAGAAACAGGTAAAATAACTCATACAAAGATAGTATAATGAGACCCAAAGCATATAAAGAAACAAATGAAATTTCCAAGCCCCCAATAACATCCCCAAGCATTCATATTAACTCAGCAATGACCTCCCAACCCATGAATCCGTGAATATCCATCCAAAGAAGCAGATTAAGTTGTCCAAACTGAGTGTATGCACCTGAAATAGATGTTTATGCTTCTTTAGGTGTAGAGAGTCCACTGGATATGTCCATATGACCTAAAATAAGCAGAAAAACAAAGTTCATAGGCTATTAAGAGGCTAAAACCCACTTATATACCTAAACATACATAATATACTTCATATTTCACTGAATATGATATTTATGTATACATATAAGCTTATGTATGTCAATAATTACTTAATATCACGTAAGATAAGTATATTATGACTCTATTAACACCTTAATAAGTATTATTAATCTATGTATAAGCTATTTAAACTACTATAATTTATATAATAGAGTAATAATTATGTATATATGTAATATAATCATATATATTATTGTTTTAACCTTATTTTTAAGATATAAGCTTAAGATACTTAAGGTTATCATATTTTAAGTATAATAAATACTCAGTCCTAGGGATATCTAGGTTGAAACTCCCTCACTAAAAAAAACAATAAAAAAATGTTAAGACATTTTAATATAAAAGTAAGGAGTGAATAGAAAAATTATTAAATTTTCTATTATACATATACTGAATAAACAGTATTATTTTGATTTAAATTATTTCAAGAGATTTTTTAGATCAGAGATTTCATTTTCTGGAATCCACTGGTCATATTCACTTGATTTATTTTTATATCTGAATAGATACTCAACTCCCTTTTCTTTAGTAAGGTGTCTGTTTTTAAGTATCTTTTCAATTTCTGCCTCTTCAAATATTTCTTCAGGTTGCTGTTTATGCCTTCCAGATCTTCTTGGAAATAGAGCAGTATCATTAGAATGGTATGGTTTTATAAGAGAAATAGGAAATACTGGGTGTTTTCTATCATATGGTGCATATAGAATAACCTCAACAGCATTGTTACCAACCATCTTTTTAACTACAAATGTTCCAATGAATGGATCCTTCAATTTAACATTACCATTTAAATTGAAATGTAGTGTAGAAATAAGGACTTCATCACCCTCTTTGAATATTTGTTCTTTATGGGCTTTATCCCATCTTTTCTTCTCATACTTAAACGCCTTATTTATACATTCTTGAGCATGTTTTCTGCATAATTCTTGCATCTGAAGAAAAGACTTTGTACCTGCATGGATATCCAATCTAGGTAATTTATTAAGGGTTTTAGCAGGGGTATTAAGTACATAAACTAACCATAACTCAAATGGCTTTTTGCCAGTGGCAGAATGTACTGTACTATTGTATGCAAATTCTAAACCTGGGATAAGGGGTACCCAATCATGCGTGAATTTGCCATTGTATTTAAAGCTAAGACCAAAAGCACAATATCTTCTTATAATATCTTCTAAAGGTAGTATCATTCTTTCTGCTAGCCCATCAGTTTGTGGATGGTGTGCTGTAGAAAGTTTTAATTGACACCCTGAAACATCCATAAGTGATGTCCGGAACTCAGAAGTAAATTTAGGATCTCTGTCAGAAACTATTGCTTTGGGGAAACCTGCTATATTTAACATTTGTGTCCACCATAAAAAAGCTAAGTCCTTTGCAGAAACCTCTTTGTGGGTAGGAATAAATTTACACATCTTTGTAAATCTATCTACAATTACCCAGCAGGAGTTATAACTCTTATGCCCTGCTATTGGAAAACCTGCTACAAATTCCATGTTAATTATTTCCCATGGAGCCTTTGGTTGCTCAATTTGTTGTAATAAACCAGCCCTTTTTCCAGTTAATCTTTTAGGTTTTTGACAAGAATCACATGTCTCAACATATTTTTGAACATTTTCAGACATGTTAATCCACCAAGCTGTGTTTTTTACTCTGGTTAATGTTTTATGGTAGTCAAAATAACCTGCTAATATATCAACATGACATATACTTAACATTAACTCCTTCATTGAAGGGGAAATTACAAATAAATTACTTAATTTTTTCCTGTATTATATAAAACCATCCTCAACGGAAAATTTTCCTTTTTCTAATGCCTCTTTATACTTATTTGGCAATGTTTTTATTAAAACATTCATTGAAGCATTAGATGGATCATTTAATATTGTAGTGAGTTTTCTCAAGTCAGGATCTGAAGCATACATATCAAGAATTGATTGCATAAATTCATCCTCAAGATCTACAATATAAATTCCGTAAATGTTAGTAATCTCTGATTCAGGAACATAAGCAGGATTATCATCATTATTAGGCAGAAGTACTCTAGATAACAAATCTACATTAGAGTATAAAGTTCCTTCTCTATGTTTAATAGTGATCCATCCTCTGTATTCTTGTACAGCTAATTTCCATCTAAACTTGTGTCTATTAGTATTTTTCATGTTTAAGAGTGACTTAACTGCACTAAAGTCAGTTATTAACTCAAATTTTTGGTCTTCAATGTAATAATGTTGCTTCTCAAGAGCCCATACTACTGCCAAATATTCAAATTGAGTAGCACCATATTTCAATTCACTACTTCTTAGAGTACGTGAAATATAGCAAATTACTACTTCTGACATTTTTCCTTCAATAAGTTTTTTTTGATGCAAAGCAGCACCCAGACCAATAAAACTTGCATCTGTATATAATACAAAAGGCAATTGGAAATCTGGTAATCCCAAGATAGGAGCTGTCATCAAACATTCTTTCAAACTATCAAAAGCCTGTTGTCTTTCATTATTCCAAATGAAAGCTTCTGATTTCTTTATCAGTGTGGTCAATGGTGCAGCAATTAACTGGTAGTTTTTTATATATTGTCTATAATAACCACACATACCAAGAAAAGATTGTACATCCTTTACATTTTGAGGAATGCCAATATTCTTTATTGCAGCCACCTTATTTTGGTCTACACATATTTGTAAGCCAGATACAATATGACCAAGCACTTTTAAAGATTCAAACCCAAATTTACATTTTTTCAATGCAAGGGTCATTTTTATTTCATCTATTTTCTGAAATACCTTCTTTAAATGGATTAAGTGTTCATCATATGTCTTAGAGAACACTATGATGTCATCAATGTATACCATTAACCATCCCTCAATCATTTCATTATGGAATGTTATATCCATTAACTTCTGTAATACTGATGGAGCATTTTTTGGTCCAAATGGCATTCTGACATATTTATGAATTCCCATGTGTGTTGTTATCAACAAAAAGTTCTGTGAATTCTTTTCAACAGGAATTTGATGGTACCCTTTATTTCCATCTAAGAAACTTATATACTTAGCACCTTTAAGGGTAGCATGTATAGAGGCAATCCTTGGAAAGGGATAAATATTATCTACTGTAAATGTATTTAATGCTTTATAATCACCGCACAGTCTTGCTTTATCTTTTTCATAAGAAATTAGCACTGGTGATTTACACAATATTTTGGTGTAGTTTCAACATTTTCAAAAATGTTCATTTTTAATAACATTTTAATATTATCCTCTATGTCTTTCCTCTTCATTGGTGAAGCACGGTATGGTTTCTTTTTAAGACTAGCAGGAATATTATCCATACCACAGGTTAAACTAATCTTCATCTCATGATCTTTTTTAAGGCCAAGTTCTTTTGTACCTTGTGCAAAAGCCATTGGGAATGCTTTAATTAATTCCAAAATATTATTTTTCTCAGCTTCACTTATCTGAGTGCCAAATGTTGCTTTTGAAATTTCTGTTTCAAGAAGTTCAATCTCATTGGATTCTCTTCCTTTGCATGGAATATTTGTGACTGACTCAATGTGTAAGACTGTGTTAAAAGAATTTATTTTAAATTTCCTTTTACCATTCATGCCAATTGTAAAATTGTTATTAGCAGGGTCTAATTTCACACCAAACTTAGTCAGAATATCATTTCCAATGATAAATCAGTTACTACAGTTAGTATTATCCATTTCTACAAAGTCACAAGTTACTCTTACATAACCATGTTGATGTTTAAAGAAAACAGCAGCTTTTTATCTACCAATGGAATTTAGTACTAATCCAAAACCTCTCAAATTTTTCCTTTGAAGGGGTTCAAGCTTAGACTTATATTCACTATCAATTTTCTGCAATGTATTAGTAGAAACAACAGAACCAGAAGCTCCTGTGTCCAATACTATATTAACATTATCATTTTCACCAGAAATGATAGCTGGAACCGTGATAGGTGTCATTCTATAGTTATCAGCTTGTATATCTTTAATGATTTCAGCATCCTCAAAATTCATTAAAGATTCATTTGAGTCCATATTTAATATTGGATTGTCAAAGATGGACAAATCATCTTCCAACATACAGACTTCATTTTCATCACTATATGAGATATTGCTGTCATAATCACTTGAGTATTTACTTTTTTCAGTTTCAGTTTCAGATTCACGTTGATTTTCAACAATACTTATGTTCTTCTCACATTTGTGACCTTTAACCCAATGTTTGTTACACTTATAACAAGTATTTGTCTCATACTTTTTTGGTACTACAGGTGCAGTAGGTTTTTTTTGCTTCTCCTGAAGTGTTTTTAAATGCTGATTTTTCACAGGTTCAACATTTTGTTTATAAGAGGAATACCTTGCTTCATACTTATGGTTTAGTAATATTTCATTACAAATATTAATAAGGTCAAAATATTCAGTAACATTAATTGTTCTAGCTACAACAATGTCTCTGACTGATATAGGTAATTTATATATTATATTATCTTTCCATAAGTTAAAATCCATGTTAGGCTCAATGGCTTTTAATATTTTATTTAAATTCATTAAAAATACAATAGGTTTGTCACCATTCAGCAGATTGTACCTAGTTTTCTCATAAAGTCTCTGCTGAGTGAATCTGAATTTAGAACCTCCAAATTGTTTTTCAATTAGTTGTTTCCATTCAGCCCAAGAGTAATCTTTACCCTCACTCAAAAAAGCTTCAAACCATAATAAATCAACATCCTTAAATAAAGAGATCAATTTTGATGTTATTTCTTCATCTGGTAACTTATATGAGAATTTCAAGTTGTCAATTCTTTGAAGAAAATGTTGCCTATCAGAGCTTGCTTCCCTGTCATAAGTTGGGTACTGATCTATCTTAGGCAAGTTCTTTTGATTGGATTTTATTTCACTAATCTTAGGTAAATTCAACAACTCATTTACTCTTGATAAATGGTCTTGTATTTCCACCTGTACGGATTTGTGACTTACATTTTCAGATTTGACACTACCACCAGATGGCTTTAGTTGTGGTGGTATAGGGGAGGAATGTGATTCACTTTTTCCAATGAAAGGAATATTGTTATACTGAGTATACTTATGATTATCCTGGTTCATTAGTAGATTGGCAGTTTCAATCTCAACTTTAGTCAATCTTTGAAGCAGCTCAGAGACACTGTGATTTGTCTGGGAAAAAGATAACTTAGTTCTTGATTCAGTTTTCAACAAGTGTGCTTCATAAAATTTTTCCAACTCACAGAATTTTTTTGAAAGTTAACTATATTTATTACACAATGTATCATACTTAAGAGTTACTGACAAATGTTCATTCTCTAATTCTTTATTACGTGTTGCCAGTTGAGAAATATTTAATGTTAAGGATGAAATTGTATTGCTTGTGAGCTCAACTGTCTGTTCCTCACAATAAGTCATTCTATTCCACAATGCTGAAACAATTCTATGGACAGTTGGATTATTATTAAAATACTCCAAGTCTTCCTTCTCAATTCTCTCACTCTCTTGTGAGCTTCTCATCTCACTAGTAAGTGGTGGCAACTGAGGATTAACTGTATTATAAATACTACTGTTGTTATTTACAAAAGACAAGTCAGGTGTATCTACATTAAAACCTAATTTTCTTAAGTCCTCCTCTATTTTCTGTACAGATTTGACATCAATAATATTACCTACATTGTAATTATCAGTATTGTGTTCAATCTGAGAGGGTAATCTACTTACCGCGGGATTTGTGTGAGCCCTGATTTTTGGCACCTATGTTTTCCCTTGTAGGGGTGAACTGAGGAAGTCTGATGAGGAGGATGATCATTTTTGCAGTTGTGACTGGACCATTGTTGATGGAACCAATCCCACTTCCATTTGTCTACCAGTATTTTCTCCAGGCAGTGATGTGACCCTCCTGGGGTAGGGGGTTGCTGACTTGGCTGGCCTCCCTTTAGCTCTGCCAATGATTGGTTCATCTTCTGGAATCCTACCTTTCAATTGTTATGTAATTTCTCTACCTCCTTGAGCATGAGAGACTTTGATTCCTCCAACTTCAGTACCTGTTTTTCCAGATGGGATAGTTGATCCTGTAGAGGAGGAGACGTCTTTTTCATGGTAATCTTTTCTAAGAAGGCATCTTTTTCTTCTATTCTCATTTGCTCTGCCTGAAGGTATGACTGATCCTCCATGGTTATGTCCTGGAACAATGTTTTTGTTAGCTTTAGACCTGGTATTATAAGCAGGCTTTTCACTTACATTGTCCTGGGGAGCACTCATATTGATAAAAATAACAATATTTTACGTCTACAGAAAGGAAAGCCTATTGGAATTAGTAGATTAAAAGTATTAGCAATGTTATTACTAATAAAAAGCACTGGAGGTTGCCCTGAATTTAAATCTTTATTTATTTAAATAAAATGTAATAAAAATACAAAAAAATCTGTGAAAAGTAAAATAATAAGTTTAACTAGACCTTTATAAGGTTGAATAAATAGCTTACCAAGCTTTAACCAAATACCAATTAAATTGGATGTTATATTGGTGACCAAGAACCAAGTGAAATTGGGTTTTATTGGGTACAGTTATTACTGTAAATACCTAATTTTTATTATAAAAAATTAGTAAAATTATTATAAGGGTTCTTTTCCACAATCACTGAGTTATGATTACCCACTAATATTCAGCAGACCCAAATATTTGGTTTGTTTTGAGCTATACTAATGTATAATCACGTCCCAAGGCTTATACTAAATAATAAGTAAAAAATTAAGGAAAGACCCCCGATTGTCAGTGTATCTAGTATATAAGTATGATTTAATAGTATTTATTAATGTTCCTGCTACTTATTTATAAATTATTTAGTGATTAAACCTCAGAGGAAGACTAAAAAAATAGTTATACTCAGATAAATCTCACAATACTTGGATTTAAATGCATGCTAGTGGTGGAAAATAGATGAATATAATATAGTTATAGCTTATATAAAGATAATATCAATTTATAAAGGCTTTATAATATGTTTCTGAATAATAATAATTGTTTTTAAGTGTTTAATTGAATTTTAGTAAGTAAACGATGTCTAATAACCGCCAAAATCCTCCCTTACTTATACCAAAATCCACTGGAGTGCACAGACCTTCAATCCAGATGATGTCAGTGCTATCCCCAGCAATTACAGCACTTTGAGAGCCCATCACCTCCCCATGGTTTCCACTTAAATCAGATTCAACACCCAGACATCCAGTAACGACTCTCCATCACAATTAATGATAACACAGACCCATACCATAAATTGAAAATCCAGATAAATGTGGATACCATAAAGAAACAGGTAAAATAACTCATCCAAAGAGAATATAATGAGACCCAAAGCATATAAAGGAAACAAATGAAATTTCCAAGCCCCTAATAACATCCCCAAGCATCAATATTAACCCAGCAATGACCTCCCAACCCATAAATCTGTGAATATCCATCCAAGGAAGCAGATTAAGTTGTCCAAACTGAGTGTATGCGCCTGAAATAGATGTTTATGCTTCTTTAGGCGCTGTGAGTCCACTTGATACGTCCATATGACCTAACATAAGCAGAAAAACAAAGTTTATAGGCTATTAAGAGGCTAAAACCCACTTATATACCTAAATATACATAATATACTGCATATTTCACTGAATATGAGAATTATGTATACATATAAGCTTATGTATGTCAATAATTACTTAATATCACATAAGATAAGTATATTATGACTCCATTAATACCTTAATAAGTATTATTAGGCTATGGATAAGCTATTTAAACTACTATAATTTATATAATAGAGTAATAATTGTATATATATGTAATATAATCATATATATTAGGGGGTATCACTGTTGACCAATCCGCAATTAAATTAATTGCGGACAATAATCTGCATACCCCAATTATTTTCCACAATTATTTTTGCTAATAATTGGGCTATTAGACACTTTACGTGTCAATGTTCACCTCTTATCCAACATTTTTTTACTCAATTTTTCATAACCACATCTTGGACAACTTTCTGTCATAACCACATCTTGACCTACTTTCTGCCATAACCACATCTTGGAATACTCTCTGGATATGGATCCTACCTTGCTGCACACTCACATTCTCATTGCATCCTGTCCATTTTATCCGCTCAGAACCCCTCACCATCTCATCTGCTTGTTTCTGCTCCTTTTCATCTCGCTATCTCATCTGTTTGTTTCTGCTCCTTTTCATCTTCATTTATATTTTAACATGCCTCATAGTCCTAGATCTTCTCAAAGGCAGCCATCACCCAGTTGTTCTTCAAATCCCACTACTCCCTCTTTCCCCTGCTCAGCCAAGAAATCTAAGACCATTCAATTAAAAAAAGATGATCATCTCATTCTTATCAACTGGCTGAAAACCAAATCTAACTATGATTCTTGTTTTGGTACTGAGTATTCAACTAAAGTAAGATGGCCCCCAGAATCAAAAGTTAATGGCTATCTTTTAATGGCAAATGAATTACGGAATAAGACCAAGGGAAGGATTGATCTTTTGCCTAAACAGATGTCTGAACGCTTCAAGCATTACCAAGCCAAATACAAAAAGGCAAAGGCTCTTTCATCTTCCACTGGCTTTGGGGTTACTGACATTGATATAACTAAGGGTATCAAATCCATAGACAATAAACTTGAATCTTTATGTCCTTACTTTAAAGAGATGGATGCAATTTTTGGAGGGCAAGCCAATGTTAATCCTGTAAACATGTTGGATGGAGAAGATCCTATCTCCAAACATGATGTTGAAGCAAATCTTTTCCCATCCTCTTCCTCCACTCAAGCCTCCCCTCATTTGAATGAGACAAATCTAGATAGCTTTTCTGTAGATCCTATTGGTGATTTAACCCAACCAAATCTAACTCAGGTCTGTTTCTTTTTTCTTTTATCTTATCATTTCTATTTTTTATTTACTTATCTTTTTCTTATTTATTAAAAGGCTGACAAACAAACCCAGGATCCTCAATCAACTGAGTCTGAAGGTAGTGACAATGATGAGGAGGAAAATATGACCTTTAACAAGAAGCGTAGGTATTCATGTAGTCTTAATTTCCACTCACAAAGAAGACAAAAAATTGATACTTCATCACAAACCCCTTTTTTGTCTATGGAACAATTTTTAGAGAAACGTGATGCTGGTAAGTGATACCATACCTCTTATTACTTTACTATACTTTTCTTCTACTTTTTATTAATTTTTATTACCATTCTAGAACAAGTAGAAATTTCTAAAGAGACTCTAAGCTTTGAAAAGAAGAAATACAAGCTCTCTTTAAGGAGGGATGATAGGCTATAAGATTTGGAAGAGAGGAAGTACAAGCTCTCTTTACGGAAGGATGATCAGGCCCAAGATTTGGAGGAGAAGAAGTTTGAGTTAACTCTAAGTATTGAAAAATCAAAAAAGAGGAGAAAACACTCAAACATCAAAACCTATTAGAGCAGATAAAATATAAGTTTGATCATGAATAAAATTCCAAAAAGAAAGATTTCTTGATAGAATGTGTTAAAGCTAATAAATCTGTTGAGGAGATTGAACGTTTAAAGAAATTGTTGGATGACTAGTTTGTTTTATTTCTCTCACACTTCAACTGTTCATATTTATTTGTACATAAAATTTACAATAATTTCCTGTATCTCATTACTCTATCAATCATTACTTGAATTTTCATATTTTAATGTTAAATAAAATATTCATGTCTCCTTTGAGAATTTGATGATCCCCCACCCCTTAATTTTTTTGAAGTAAGGGGTGGGTATCACCAAAATTATTTCATGTCATGAATCCTGAAAGTCTTATATGAAACTTTGGCTTTACTACCCCCTGCATTTTACCGGTATCCCCAAAATTCTTACATTTCAAGAATTTCACAAGTCTTATAAGAAATTTTGGCAAAACCCCCCATGGATTTTATTGAAGTAAGGGATGGGTATCACAAAAAAAATATTCACCAGAATATTTACAAGTCAAAAAAATTCTATATCTGTTTTAAAAAATTGGCAATACTCTCCCCTGCATTTTGTTGAAGCAAGGGGTGGGTATCACCAAAATTTTTCTAAGTCATCAATTTTACATGTCAGATTTGAAAATTTGGCAATACCCCCCCTACATTTTATTGAAGTAAGGGGTGGAAGTCATCTAAATTTAATATAATTACATAAATTATTAAATAAATATCTAATATATATCAATTTCCCTAGTTTAAAGTAATGGCAATTCCTCAAGCCAAAATGCAGATCAAATCTAGAAACAAAAGTTTGGGACTTTCCACAAGTATAGGCTAGAGGAACCCCATGAAACATATAAATGTTATCATGATTACCTGTTATACAACCAAAGGTTGTTTCCTCATCACTTTACTTGAGCAAATTGATATATAAAAAATATTTATTAAAAATTTATGAAAAAATATAAAATTTTTGATGACAACTTTAATCCCCATACTTTTTGGATCTAGATAAAGTTTTTTTAAATCAATTAACTTTACCTTCTTTCTTTACCTTGTTGATTCTTTGAATCAACTTATGACTGATTTGAAATGAGCAACCAAAATGTGTTAAATCTTGAAAGGATTCCAAACCAGGAGGAGCTTTGGTTGTTTGATGATTATCCTTAGAAGAATTCCAAATAGTTTTGATGATACCATTTCCCAAACCAAAATCAATGATGCACCGGTGGTCTGGAAAATATAAACCATGTCCTTTGATTTTAGCTGGAGATGGTATTGGTTGGCCAGTTATCGGATTGATATATGAGAATATACCAAAAGTAAGAAAATTGGCATCATTCCTATCAATATGAATCCTATTGTGGAATACAGAATGAGTGATAATAACATTAGAAAATAAAATATATTTGTGGCTGATAAATTCCCATATGGAGTCACACCAATTCAGTATTCCAAATTTGGTTGCAAGTTCATGATTTTTTTCAAATGCTTTATTACAGAGCTTTTTGAGTGGAAGAACAAGAAAAGAGTTAAAGGAAGGTAGAGTGTCCCATAAGCGAAAATCTTCATCTTTTTGAGCTTTAGTGATATTCTTGACCAATGAATATATGCCTATATAAATGAAATAAGTGAAATGATATTAAGAATGGAACAAAAATTATTAGACATACCAAGAGAATTTCCTTTAACAAAACCAGGTCTCCAACCAAATCCAATCATGATACCACTCAACAAATTTGTATTCCTTATAGGTAACTGAACAAAAGCCATTTGATAAAGAGTTATGATAAGATCAGATAGTTGATTAAAAGATTCATCTTTCACACCATTGAATAAATGAACTTCCAAAATTAATTGAGCCTTAAAAGTATTACTGATAACTGCAACAACTTGATCATCACCGAATTCGGTTAGATATTTGATATCTTCTGGTAATTTTTTTGGATATTGATTTTTTATCTACTTTAGTTTTATGAAAAAAAATGTTTGGGATATGACAAAAATAACTTTCACAGAGAATTTTTTTTTCAGATATCTTTTCTTCTGATGAGACTGATCATCTTTAATTTTTTTTGATGATTTAGAAGAAGAAATTTTTTTCAGATATCTTTTATTCTGATGAGACTGATTATCATTAATTTTTTTTGATGATTTAGAAGATGATTGTATTGAAGTTGATTTTGAAGAAGATGATAGAGATGATAAAGATGAAGATGATAAAGAAGATAAAGATGAAGATGATAGAGAAGTAAGGGTGAATCTGAAGATGAAGACATTAATTTGATCTGAAAAAAATTTAAATGTCAAAAAAATATTCAACACATATTTTTAAAAAAAAACTCACCTAATAATATCTTTTAAAATAAAATTTAAAGCAATATCCTTTTAAAAAAATAAAAAAAAATTTAAAACAAAAAAAAATTTAAAAATTTTCAGTAAAAATTATTTTAAAAAAAAATACAAAAAAAAACCTGAAGTTTGGTTATAAAAAACCTTCACAGAAAATCCTGTCAAAATTATAAAAAAATAAAAATAAAAAAAATAAAAAAAATCTGTAAAAGAAAAATCAGAACAAATAAAATTAAAAAAAATTAATTCAGTAAAATTATTTGTAAGAAAAATTAAAAATTAATATCTAAAACTTTTTTGTTTTGTAATTTACAGGGAAAGACCTTAACAGAATGTAATAGTTTTTTTTTCTAAAATTATGCCAAAAAAAAAATACAAAAAATACAAAAAACAAATTTTTAGTATGTTTTTTAGAAAGTAGGTAACCCCTCTTTAACTCCCATAAAAGTCCCCTTTCCCCCCCCCTTTATTTCTCTGAAATCCCCAATAAAATATCTCCCTCCTTGCCTCAAAACCCCTCTCAAATCCCCTCTTTTCCTGCCTCAAAATCTCCCTAAAACCCCCTCCTTAATTGCCTCAAAACTCACCAAACTCCCCCCCTTAGTTACCTTAAAACCCCCCCCATTTCATCCCTCCTTATATGCCCCAAACCCCCCCCCATTTAGGTCCCCTCCCCCCCTTCCACTCCCCTTCAGCCACCTCTACCCCCCCTTCTTCTTAACAAAAAATTGCTAATGATTCGTTTACTTAACGAACAATTGTTGGCAATCGTTTGTTAAGAAGGAGGGGGGGAAGGGGGGTTTCGAGATGGGTAAAGAGAGGAGAAGGGGGGAGAGTTGAGGCGCCTAAAGAGAGGGGAAGGGGGGTGATGAGGCGCCTAAAAAGAGGGGAAGGGGGGTCACGAGGCACCTAAAGAGGGGGGAAAGGGGGGATTTGGGACAGGCAAGGAGGGTGAAATAAGGGGGTCTTGAGGAAGGTAAAGAGGGGGAGAAGGAATTACTTGAGGCAGGTAAAGAGAGAGGAAAAGGGGTGAAATGAGGCAGCTAAAGAGGGTGAAGGAGAGAAAAAAAAAGAGAAAAAAAGTTAGTCTAACCTTGAAAATAAAAAAAGGACTTACAAAAAAAAAAATAAAAAAAATAAAAAAAAATAAAAAAAAATAAAAAAAAAACCAAAAAAAAACAAAAAACAAAAAAAATAAATAAAAAAAATTCATGATTTGCAAATAAAAAACAAGAAAAAAGAAAAAAAAAGACTTACCTGGTGAGATGAGTTGAGAAAATAAAAGTAATGAAAATATTTGAGTGATGTTTGAGGAGAGGATGAAAAGGATATGAGTGATGAATGAAAAAAAAAATCACTGAAAAAATATGCAATTTCATGTTGAGCTGGTGAAAGAAAACCAATGAGCCATCCAAAAAAAAGATCTTCACCATAAATTACAAAAAAAAAATGAATATGCAACAAACCAAAATACCAAACCAAGTGAATGAAGTACACAAAGAGGACATTTGGAGAGTAAAAAAAATAATTTAAAAGGGTGGTGAAGAGAAATGTTGGAGAGTAATAGGCATAATGACAGAGTGTATGCTGGTTGAATGAATGTTTTGTGATTCAAGGGAGGGGAGAGCTGGTGCTGGTTCAGGATCCTCTTCTTCATAAAGATCATTCCACTCATCCTTTAAATCAGCTAGGATATTGTGGAGTATAATGTAAGTCATGATCCAATGATTTGCAGTTTTGATCTCCAATTTTTTTTGAAATTGGATTCTGAGATCCCGAAGACTAGAAAATCGTCCCTTTAAAATACCTATTGCATGTTCAATTCGTACTCTTGATTGGGAAAGGTGATAATTAAATTTATTTTTGGGGTCATTTTCTAAGGTTGCACCACAGAAAGCAGGTATAATGTACTTCTCACTTGCATATGCTGAGTCTGCAAGGAGGTACTGAGATTCGTCAAAGTATGAGTCAGGGGTTTGAGAAATCCTCATTCTTTGGAAGACAGAAGAGTCATGACATGAGCCAGGGCAGCCACTATGAAAAGCAATAAATTTTTTCTTGACATCGCATACAAGTTGAACAGCAATAGAGTATCTAGAAAGAAGATAAAATGTTAGTTTATGAAGGATGAGAAATCAGAGAAGATTTGAAGAAACCTTTTTTTGCAATCAAAATAATGGTTGCCATCATGAGCAGGCTTTTGACTCAAAGGTATAGTTGTGCCATCAACAAATCCTACACAGCCAGGGAAACCTTCAGCTTGCATTACTTGAGAGGATTCAAGTTTCTGTTCTGGAGTTGGCCAAGCAAGTGTTTGAGACTTGAGGGAAAGGATAGCAATCATACAGTGCTTGGTGTATAATATCAAGGTACCATATCCTATGTTAAAGAGATTATCCAAATGTCTTACAGCAGCACCGTTTCCATTTGAGCCAAAGTAACATAGTGCAACAGCAAGCTGGATGGCAGGATTACGCTGTTTGTTATGGGAATTTTTACGAAAGATAGGATGATTGGAGATGAGTTGATAAAGTTTGAAGAAAGAATCAGGTGAAGTTTAAATGAATATGTTGAGAATGGAGGCCAGATCATATTGGGGATCATGATAAAGATTTGGCCCCCTGGTAATGATGTAATGCTTTTTGGAAAGAAAACACATATAAGCTGAAGCATCTTCCAAATCAGAGTCAGATTTATAGTAAAGAACTAAAAGAAAAGTAATAGCATTCATTGTTGAGTGAAGTAGCTTCCTAGTAGAGAGGTGTTTCATTGTTGCAGGTGGAAAGGTTATGTGATGAGGAAAGTGGGAATTCACCTCCAAATGTGCAGTTGGGGTGTGTAGATAGAAAAAAAACTTAAGTGTTTGCCACCAAAATTAAGTAGCATAGAGTGAGGAAAGACTTAAGGATGGCATCAGCAATTATGAGTCATGTGACTTTCTTGCAAATCCATCATGGATGAGATGAGTTTGGGATCAGGAATTAGGAATGGAAATCGGGGTATAAGAGGTGGGATAATGCATTATCGTTGTGGTGATCCAAACCTGGGTAGGCCTTTGGAGTGCATATTTTGGGGTATTTGGTATGTAGGATGTTATTGGGTTTATGGTGTTATTAGTGGATTTTTCATATTTAGGAGATAGTTAGTAGTGTTTATGGAGGCTTACGCTAGGGTCACTTATTATGTCTCAGCTTAATGTCCTTTCTTTTCTCTTCATTATGGTATCCCTTATGGGTGGTTACCTTGTTTTATAGGGTAGTTATGGTGTTATTATTGGTATTTATCGGATGTTTTTTGCTTAGTGGTGCCTATGTAGGCTTAAGCTAGGGTCACTTTTATGTCTCAGCTTATTGTCCTTTATTTTCTTTTCATTTTGGTATGTCTTATGTGTGTTTATCTTGTTTATTAGTGAAGTTATGGGTTTTTAGGGTTTTTATGGGTTGTATGGGTGTTTTTGGGCCTAGAAGCGGCCCGCCTGCCCCCAAGCTGCCTGCCTGCTCCTAAGCGGAGCCGCCTCCAAGCGGCCTGGCTGCTTGGGCGCTGGGGAGGGGCTAAAACGCACTTTTATGCATGAAAAGGGCTGGGAAAGCTGGATTTTGGGTGGGGAATTGGTCAGGGTGGTCTGTGCACTGGCTGTATGATGCGTGTGTGGGAAGATTTTTAGGGGAATCATCTTATTTCTTTACTCATCGCCTCTCTGTTCCTCACTGTCTCATTGGCTTTTTTTTGTTGGCATATATTACTGTTCATTTCAACTCTTTCTGGTAGTCTGTCTGGGACTATTATCTTCACTTTTAAAGGGGTCAAGTGTGTTTAATTAGAGGGTCTAGCAAACAGATCTCCAATTTTCTGCAACAGGTCAATCTCACTTATTTTTCTAAAGGGACAGGGGATTTTCTCTCTGGTTTTTCTCCAACTCCCTTGGTCAAGGCCTATAGCTAGTACTATAGGATTGTCTACATTGTGGATTCCTTATCCACTAGCCCCGGGGCTAGTGGATAAGAATCTTCCGCAATAAATAATGTCTGATCTGGGAAAAAAAAATTCCTGATCCCTAATTGCGGATCCCTGAACATTGATACCCCCCATTATTATTTTAACCTTATTTTTAAGATATGAGCTTAATGTACTTAAGGTTATCTTATTTTAAGTATAAGAAATACTCACTCTTAGGGATATCTAGGCTGACAAAAAGTGAAAATTATAACTAATTATTACTCCATATTAAAGGGGATTAACAGTAGAAATGATGGGGGTAATCATGACATTATACTATGTGAAATCCCCATTCAAAAATAACCAAAATTAACTGAGAAACCACTTAAAAAACTCAAAAAAGGGTGTGATATGTGGGGTAACTACATGAAGTACTTGGCAGGGCGCTTTCAAGGGTAAATACTTGACTAATTTAGGCAAATTTAAGCATGGTAGTGAATTAAAGCACCAATCTTGAGGTTATTAATTGAATTAGTGCATATGTTAGGGTCAATGCATTTGTAATTAAACTAGGACACTAAATAAGTGCCTGTTGTCTATTTTAGTGTGTTTCCCCACAGTGGGTATATAATTTGGGGTAATTATAGTGTGAAAAAGCTTAATTTTCTAAAAATGAAGTGATTCACACAGGAAAAATGCAGGCAGTATGTGGCCAGTACTCAGAAGCCATTTCTGGCATAAAAAACACCAAATTTGAAAAGTGTTATTTTTATGCATTTGATTAGCCAAATCAATAGCTCTATTTATGACAAATTGATCTGTCAAAGTGCATTTCTAATATTATTTAATTTATAGCACATATAGTCAACTTTAAGTGATTTAAAGCGCATTTCTTGTTTTTCAAATAAAACAATAAAAACAACAGCTTTAAGTCTACTTAAAAACTTTTTAACCTTATATTTAAGGTTCTTAAAGTTACCCTAACATATTCCACTTAATATTAAGTACATAAGACTTATGAAAGGTGGATATATGCTTGTGTATAAGGTGTTATAATGGCATATTTTTGTATTTTATCATAAATTTACTTATGTATACTATTTGTGTACTCTAATTTATTGCTCCCATGTATAGTCCATGTGTTTAAAATAACTTATAAGTATTTTTTACTCAGTCCTGGGGATATCCATGCTGACACTTGCTCACCCAAAAAAAAACAATAAAAAAAATGATAAGTTATACACTTTTTTTTATTTTATCACCACACAATATGGGGGGCAGACTTGTTAGCAAGTCCACATCCTTGAACCCAAACTCAACACATTTTGAACACACATTGAACTATTGATAAAGGAACCATACAATCAGGGATGAAAACTACTCAGCAGAACAGTTTTAGGTGGGTGTTCAAGTAGAGTTCAGTATGGGTTCAGTATGAGTTCAGTCTGAGTTCCATCTGCACTCCATCTGAGTTCAGGATGAGGACTTGCTAGAAAGTCCACCCCCTATATTGTGTAGTGTATGTAATTTTTCAGGTATTCAGAAAATTCTGTAGCATTAAAGATTAATTCTTTAAAGAAATAAAACATAATAAAATATTATGACTACTGGTTTTTTAACCCCTCAGTTGGTTGAACACCAACTTATTTCTTTTTAATTTCTTGAGAAGGGAGGATAAATTTGAAATTTCTTTTTTAGGTATCCATTTATCAAATTCATTTTATTTTCCCTTAAATCTTAATAAATACTCATTTCCTTTCTCTTTAGCAAGGATTCTTTTCTTGAGTATTTTTTCAATCTCTTATTTTTCCACAATTTCTTCAGGTTGCTTTTTAGGCCTTCCTCTTATTTTTGAAATAAGTCAGGATCATTTCCATGGTAAGGTTTTAATAATGAGATAGGGAAAACTGGATGTTTCCTATCATATGGGGCATATAATATGACTTCCACAGCATTATTACCAACCATTTTGTATACTACAAAAGTTCCCACAAAGGGTCCTTTAATTTAACATTACCTTGTAAGTTAAAATGTAGTGTTGATATTAGGACTTCACCTCATTTTTTGAATTCAAATTCTTTATGAGATTTATCCCACCTTTTCTTTTCATATTCAAATGCTTTTTGGATGCATTCTTCTGCATGCTTTCTACAAATTTTTTGCATATGAATAAAGAATTTAGTACCAGGGTGTATATCTAACCTTGGTAATCTTTTTAAATGATTTACTGGGATATTTGGTACATATCCCAGCCAGATTTAAAATGGTTTTTTTCTCTGTTACAGAATGAGTTGTGCTATTATAAGCAAAGTCAAGGCCAGGAATTAATGTTACCCAGTCATGTGTGAATTTCTCATTGTCTTTGTATTCTAATCCAAAGGCAAAATATCTTCTGAACATGTCTTCAAGAGTCTGTATCATTCTTTCAGCCAGCCCATCATTTTGTGGGTGGTGTGATGTAGAAAATTTCAATTGACAACCTGATACTTCCATCAAAGATGTCGAGAACTCTGAAGTAAATTTAGTGTCTCTGTCAAAAATAATGGCTTTGGAAAGCCCAGAAGTATTCATCACTTGAGTCCACCATAGTAATGCCAAGTCTTTTGCAGATACCTCTTTATGGGTGGGGATAAATTTACACATTTTTTTAATCTATCTACAATTACCCAACAAGAATTGAAACTTTCTTTCCTGCTAATAGCAAGACAGTGACAAAATCAATGTTTATAATTTCCCATGGAGCTTTTGGATGCTCTATTTGTTGTAATAACTCAGCTCTTTTTCCAGTCAATCTTTTAGATTTATGACAAAATTCAGATGTTTCTATATATTTTTGTAGATCTTCTTTCATGTTTATCCACCAGGCTGTATTTTTAACTCTAGTTAATTTTTTTTAAATTAAAATGACCAGCTCAGATTCCATCATGACAAGTACTTAACATTAACTCTTTCATAGAAGGTGGTATAACTATTACATTACCTAGATTTTTCCTGTAATATATGTATTCATCTTCAATTGACAATTTAACTTTTTCCAATGCAGTTTTATACTTTGGAGGTAAGGTTTTAATTAATGCACTTATAGAGGCATTAGTTGGATCATTTAAAATGGTAGATAATTTAGACAAATCTTTATCAGATAAATAATTTTCTAATATAGTTTGCATAAATTCTTCCTCTAAATCCACTATATAAATCCCAAATATATGTATAACCTAATTTTCAGGTACATAAGCTGGGTTTTCAGTATCAATTGGCAAAGGGCCTCTGGATAATAAATCCACATTAGAATTCAATGTTCCTTCTCTATGAGTCACCACGCAATATGGGGGGCGGACTTGCTAGCAAGTCCGCAAACTTGAACCCTAATTCATATCTTTTTGAGCACACATTGAGGAAGTGATGAAACCATCATGAAGAAGTATTGAATTTACTTTGAACACAAATGGGGCTACAAGGGCTGGAAAGGCTGGAGAGAGGGGTGAGGAAGGGTGTATGGGGTAGCAAAAAGGTTGGGAAAGAGTTGGAAGGGAAGATTAAGGGTTCCGAGGCATTTTAAATGAAGAAAAGGGTCTGGGAGAGGTTGAGAGGGGTGAAATGGGGATCAAAAGAGGATGGCATACAATGGGGCTGGGAGGATAGCGAAAGGCATGGGAAGGGAAGACAAGCATGTGTTGATAGAATTGAAAGGGATGGAGATTGGTGCAAACAGAGTGTGAAAATAGGAGGATGAACTCTGTTCTTCGGGCGAAGAACAGAGTTCACTTCCATAAAATATTAGCTGAAACAAAACAGAGTGTGAAAATAGGAGGATGAACTCTGTTCTTCGGGCGAAGAACAGAGTTCACTTCCATAAAATAGTAGCTGAAACATAGTTTTCAATTCTGTAAAAACAGTTGTAGGTAATAGAAAAAGTCACTGATCTTCAAAAAATACTTTGCATTGAGTAGACTCATGGAATGATTTTTTCTGGCTTCCATTCAGTTATCCTCACACTTTCACTATGTTTTCAATATAGATCCATTGTTATTTGTGTGATACTTCAAGTGAAAGTTCAGTATTACTTCAGTCTGAGTTCCATCTGATTTCCATCTGACTTCAAGTTGGGGACTTGCTAGCAAGTCCTCCCCCTATATTGCGTGGTGAGTGAGTTTCATTCTTCCTCTGTACTCTTTTACAGCTAGTTTCCATCTAAACATGTGCCTATTAGGTGTTTTCATGTTTAGTAATGATCTTACTGCACTGCAATCTGTTATTAATTCAAACTTCTGGTCTTCCAGATAGTAATGAAGTTTCTCCAGGGCCCACAATGGCTAAACATTCCATTTGGGTGGCACCATACCTTAATTCTGTATTTCTCAAGGTTCTAGATATATAACAGATAACTACTTCAGATAATTTTCCATTTATTATCTGTTTCTGCTGTAAAGCAGCAACTAACCCTGTGAAGCTTGCATCAGTATACAAGATAAAAGGGAGGTTAAAATCTGGAAGTCCCAATATTGGAGCTTACATTAAACATTCCTTTTATTTATAAAAGGCATGTTATCTTTCATTATTTTAAATTAAAGCCTCATTTTTTCTGATTTATGTTGTTAAAGGGGCTGCAATGGATTGGTAGTTTTTTATATACTGCCTATAATATCCGCACATACCTAAAAAACTTTGAACATCTTTCATATTCTTAGGTATACTAATGGATTGTATTGCTGCCACTTTTCTATGGTCAACACAAATTTGTAATCCAGATACAACATGTCCAAGTACTTTCAAGGATTGAAACCCAAACTTACATTTCTTTAACGCAATTGTCATATTAATTTCATCCATTTTTTGAAATACTCTTTTCAGGTGATTTAAATGTTCATCATATGTTTTTGAAAACACTATGATGTCATCAATATAAACTAAAAGCCATCCTTCAACCATTTCCTAATGAAAAATACTATCCATTAATTTTTGGAAGACTGAAGGCACATTCTTTGGGCCAAAAGGCATTCTCACGTATTTATATATCCCCATTTTTGTGGTTATGAGTAAGAAATTCTGAGAATTCTTTTCCACAGGGATCTGGTGGTAGCCTTTGTTTCCATCCAGACAGGAAATATATTTTGCTCCTTGTAAAGTAGAATGAATAGAAGCTATTCTTGGTAGAGGGTAAATATCATCTACAGTGAATGTATTCAGAGCTCTGTAATCACCGCATAATTTTGCCTTATCTTTTTCATATGAGATTTAACCTGGTGAAATAGCACAATACTTAGGTGTTGTGTCCATTTTTTCAACAATAACCATTTCTAACAACATTTTAATGTTGTCTTCAATGCCTTTCCTTTTTGCAGGAGAAGCTGGCTAAGTTTTCTTTTTCATGCTGCCAGGAAAATTATCCAAATCTCAATTTTAATTTTATTTTAATTTTTGTTGTTGTTGTTGTTGTTGTTCTTGTTGTTGTTGTTGTTGCTCTTTTTGTGGTTTTAGTTGTTGTTTTAGTAGTAGTTGTTGTTGTTATTGTAGTTGTTCTTGTTATTTATGTTGTTGTTGTTGTTGCTCTTGTTCTTGTGGTTGTTGTAGTAGTAGTAGTAGTTGTTGTTGTTGTTGTTGTTGTTGTTGTAGTTTTTCTTGTTGTTGTATTTGTTGTTGTTCTTGTGGTAGTTGTTGTAGTAGTAGCGTTGTTGTTGTTGTTGTTGTTGATGTTGTTGTTCTTCTTGTTGTTGTTGTTGTTGTTGTTGTTTTTATTGTTTTTTGTAGTTGTAGTTGTTGTTCTTGTTGTTCTTGTTGTTTTACTTTTAGTTGTTGTTGTAGTTGTTGTTGTTCTTGTTGTTGTAGTTTTTGTTTTTGTTGTTGTTGTTGTTCTTGTTTATGTTGTAGTTTTAGTTCTTGTTGTTGTTGTTGTTCTTCTGGTTGTGGTTGTTGTGGTGGTACTGGTCGTGATTGATCTCTTATTTTTCTAAATAATTCTTTATCAAGAGAGTCTACCAGTTTTTTCTGGAAGTTTTGTGGGGAGCTTTTGTTGGTCATGATAAGATTTAACAGGATAATTCCTTGGTTCATATCTATGATTTTATAGGACTTCATTACAGATATTAATAAAGGAAGAATTCTCTCTCACATGCTCAGTTCTTTCAACAATCAAATCCCTTAGAGAATTTGGTAATTTATAGAGAATTTTCTCTCTTCAAATATCATAATCCATTTTAGGAACCATGGCTCTAAGAAGTTTTGTAATTTTCATAAGGAAAAAAATAGGTTTTTCAGGAAAGGAGGACACATATTTAGCATTCTCATATAATCTCTGCTGGGCAAGCCTGAATTTTGAACCACCAAATTGATTTTCAATCAAGGTTTTCCACTCTTTCCAAGTATAATGTTGGTTGTCAAGTAAAACAGATTCATACCACATTAAAGCTACATTGGAAAATAAAGAAATTAATTTAGAGACAATTTCTTCATCTGGAGATTTATAAGAGTTTTTCAGATTATCAATTCTCTGAACAAAGTGTTGCCAGTCAGATGAAGAGTCACCATCAAAAGTGGGATATTTATCCATTTTGGGCCAATTTTTCTGGCTACTGGGATGGTCCATCTTTTGGTTTGAATTATTTAACAATAATAATTCCTGAAGTTTAGCCAGGTGTTCGGAAATTTCAGTATTTACAGAGACAGCTGGCACTACGCAATATAGGGGGTGGACTTGCTAGCAAGTCCTCAACCTGAACTGAGATGGAACTCAGATGGAACTCAGACTGAACTCATACTGAACCCAAACTGAACTCTACTTGAACACCCACCTAAAACTGTTCTGCTGAGTGGTGTTCATTCCTGATTGTATGGTTCCTTTATCAATAGCTCAATGTGTGTTCAATCTGTTGTGAGTTTGGGTCCAAGGTTGCGGACTCACTAGCAAGTCCGCCCCCCATATTGTGTGGTGTGGTTAATGAACATAAAAAGATTTTTTCCTAGTAGCAAAAGATTTTACAGACACATTGTCAGTTTATCTAATGGCAGAAATATGGGGAAGAAAGGAACTGCTTTGTTCAGGCCCTTTTCCTTTATTCTTATTCAATTTATTGGCAGCATATTCATATACACCATAATGATTGGCAGTTAAAGCTGAAAATTTTTCCTGTACGTCAGACACAGAATTTCTTATTCTTGGAATTTCAGACATCTGGTCATTTATTTTTGCAAGGGATAAAACATTTCTGTCCCCAAAAACTGTTTATTTGGTATTCAGTGCTTGGAAATCATTTTTCAGCTTTTTCAACTCATTGTGTAGAGACTTAATTTCAATTTTCAATGAATAATTCTCTTCAGTAAGGGGTTTTAACTCACTCAAAGTTATATGCAGAAGAATATTTTTATCTGAGATAGCTCTATGATCACTTCTTATTTGTTTTTGTTGGCTAAGAATATTATTCAAAGTTTCTTTGATTTTAAAATAAGCTGTATCTTGCACAGAAGAGCTTGCTTTACAATGTAAGTGCAAATTATTCAATCTATCACTCTCATGTACTAATACATCTCTTACATGTTTGTCTTTTACAACATTAAAATCAAATGTATCTTTCAATATATCCTCAGAGGATTTCTCAAGCAAGGTATAAACTTCAGGTGAAACAGAATCATTCTTAATTGCAAGAGAAAGATTAATTAAAGAAGTAGAGGTTAAATGTTAAGGTTCATCAAATGATAATTTACTAATTACATCATTAGGGCTACTCATTAAAGGAAGTTGTCTCTTTAAGGGTTTAACTGTTCTCTCACCATTATGCACAATATTACCTGTGGGAGAAGATTTTTTATTATACATACCAACATGTTCATCAAACAAATTACTTACCATGGCAAGGGAGGAAACTTCCCCTGCGCCTTCTTTCTTTTGCCTCCCTGATAAGGATGGGCCTGAGGAGGTTGATGGTAGGTTTGTGTCCTGGATGGGCCAGGGTGTTGAGCTACTGGCTGCTGAACATTTTGTTGTTAATGGTACATCAGGTAATCCCATGTCCACTGTTCCACTTGTAGAGTGTTTTGAATTTGAGTGATAGAGCTGGGTGCCTTATAGGGCTGAGAAGTTAGGAAAGGAGGAGGTTGAACCTGCTTTTGATTAGAAAAAAAAATTTTTTAAAAAAATTCAAAAATACAAAATTTAAAAAAAAAAAGTAAAATACAAAATTAAAAAAAAAAATTTTAAATAAAATTTTAAAAAATCAAAAATTTAAAAAAAAAATATTTAAAAAAAAAATTTAAAAAAAAAATATTTAAAAAAAAAAATTTAAAAAAAAAAAATTTAAAAAAAAAAAAGTTAAAAATTTGAAAATTTAAATAAATAAAATTTAAAAAAAATAAAATTTAAAAAAATAAAAGTTTAAAAAAATAAAAATTTAAAAAAATAAAAAAATTTAAAAAAAATAAAAAATTTAAAAAAAAATAAAAATTTAAAATAAATTAAATATTTAAAAAATAAAAAATTTAAAAAAAATAAAAAATTTTAAAAAAAATAAAAAATTTTAAAAATTTTAAAATTTTAAAAAGTAAAATAATTTTAAAAAAAATAATTTAAAAAACAAAAAATTTAAAAATTAAAAAATTAAAAAATTAAAAAATTAAAAAAAAAAAAAAAAAAGTTAAAAAAAAAAAAAATTTTTTTTAAATTTAAAAAATTTAAAAAAATTTAAAAAATATAAAAAAAATTAAAAAAAATTTTAAAAAAAAAAAATTTTTTTTTAAAATTAAAAAAAAAAATTTTTTTTTCAAAATAAATTTTTTTTAAAAAAATTATAAATTTTAAAAAAAAAAAATTAAATAAAAATTTTAAATTTAAAAAAAATTTAAAAATAAATAATAAATTTAAAAAAAATTATAAAAAATTATAATAAAAAAAAATTTAAAAAATAAAAAATAAAAATAAAAATAAAAAAAATTTAAAATAAAAATAATTAAAAAAAATAAATTTAATAAAAAAAAAATTTGAAAAAAAAAAAAAAATTTTTTTTAAAAATTTAAAAAAAAAAAAATTTAAAAAAAAAATTTAAAAATAAAATAAATTTAAAAAAAATAAAAAATTTAAAAAAAATAAAAAAAATTTTAAAAAAAATTAAATTTTTTATAAATTTAAAAATATTTAAAAAAATAAAAAATATTAAAAAAATAAAAAATTTAAAAAAAATAAAAAATTTGAAATATAAAAATTTGAAAAAATTAAAAAAAATTATTTTTAAAAAAAAAAAAAAAATTTTTAAAAAATTAAAAAAATTAAAAAAAAATAAAATATTTTTAATAAAAGTATAAAATTAAAAAAAAAAAAATTATTGTTTAAAAAAATAAAAAAAATTTTAAAATAAATTTTTTTTTTAAAAATTAATAAAAATTTTAAAAAAAAAAAAATTTTTTTTTTAAACATAAAATTTAACAAAAAAATTATTAAAAAATAAAAATAAATTTTTAAAAAAATTTAAAAAAAAAAAAAAATTCAAATAAAAAAAAAAATTTAAAAAAATTAATAAATTTAAAAAAAAAATATAATTTTTTTAAAAAAAAAGAAAATTTTAAAAAAATAAAAAACTTAAAATAAATAAAAAATTTCAAAAAAATAATAAATCTTTTTTAAGAAAAATAAAATTCAAAAAAATAAAAATTTTAAAAAAATAAAAAATTTAAAAAATAAAAATAAAAAATTTAAAAATAATTTAAAAATTTAAAAAAATTTAAAATTTAAAAAAAATAAAAAATAAAAAAAAATAAACAATTTAAATAAAAAAAATGTTAAAAAAAAATTTGTTAAAAAAAATAATATTTAAAAAAAAAAATTATTTAAAAAAAAAAAATTAAAAAAAAAAAAATATGAAATTAAAAAAATATAAATTTAAAAATAAAAAACAAATTTTTAAAAAAAAAAAAAATTTTAAATAAAAAAATTTATAAAAAAAAAATTAAAAATTAAAAATAAAATAAAATTTACAAAAATAAAAAATTTTTTTTTAAAATTAAAAAAATTTAAAAAAAAAAAAAATTTTAAAAAAAAAAATTAAAAAAAATTAAAAATTAAAATAAATAAAATAAAAAAAAATAAAAAAAAATTAAAAAAAATTTTAAAAAAAAAAAAAAAAATTTTTAAAAAAAAAAAAAAAATTTTAAAAAAAAAAAATTTTTTAAAATTAAAAATTAAAAAAAAAAAAAAATTTAAAAATTTAAAAATTTAAAAATAAATTTTTAAAAAAAATAAAATTTAAATTTTAAAAATAAAATTTTTTTTTTAAAAAAAAAATTTAAAAAAATAAAAAATTTTAAAAAAATAAAAAATTTAAAAAAAATAAAATATTAAAAAAAATAAAATTTAAAAAAAATAAAAAAATTTATAAAAAAAAATTTATAAAAACTTAAAATTTATAATAAAATTTATAAAAATAAAAAATAAAATTTAAAAAAAAAAAATTTAAAAAAAAAAATTTAAAAAAAAAAAAAATTAAAAATTAAAAGTATTTAAAAATAAAAAAAAATTATAAAAGAAAAAAATTTATCAAAATTTAAAGTTTAAAAAAAAAATTAAAAAAAAAAATATTTAAAAAAAAAAAAAAATTTAAAAAATAAAAATATTTAAAAAAAAAAAAAAAATTTAAAAAATTTAAAAAATTTAAAAAAATTTTAAAAAAAATAAATAATTTAAAAAAAATTTAAAAATTTAAAAAAATAAAAAATTTTAAAAAAATAAAAAAATTTAAATAATAAAAAAATTTAAAAAAAAAAAAGTTAAAAAAAAATTTAAAAATTTAAAAAAAAAAAAAAAATTTAAAAAAAATTTAAAAAAAAGTAAAAAAAAAAAAAAAGTTAAAAAATTTAAAAAGTTTAAAAAAAAATAATCAATTTAAAAAAAAAAAAAATTTAAAAAAATAAACAAATTAAAAAAAATTTATAAATTTTAAAAAAAAAAAAATTTTAAAAAAAAAATTTGAAAAATAAAACAAAAATTTAAAAAAATAAAAAATATTTTAAAAAAAAAAAATTATAAAAAAATTATAAAATTATTGTTAAAAAAAAAAAATTTAAAAAAAAATATAAAATTATTGTTTAAAAAAAAAAATTTTTTTAAAAATAAAAAAATTTATAAAAAAAATAAAAAATTTAAAAAAAAATTTAAAAATTTAAAAAAAAAAAAAAAAAATTTTAAAAATTAATCAATTTTAAAAAAAATAAAAAAATTTAAAAAATAAAAAAATTTTAAAAAAATAAAAAAAATTTTAAAAAATTTTAAAAATATTAAAAAAAATTTAAAAAATTTAAAAAATTTAAAAAAAATTAAAAAACTTAAAAAAAAAATAAAAAATTTAAAAAAAAATTTAAAATTAAATTAATAAAAATTAAAAATAAAAAATAAATTTAAAAAAAATAAAAAATTAAAAAAATTAAAATTAATAAAAATTAAAATTAAAAAAAAATTAAAAATTTGAAAAAAATAAAATAAAATATTTTTTAAAAAAAAAAATTATATATTAGGGGGTGTCAGTTCTGGCAACTCTGCACTTACAAATCCGCACTTAAATAAGTGCGGATTTCCAAAACACACTAGCCCCAATACTGGTGGATTTCAAAATGAAATAAGTCACTTATTTCACTCAAATCCACACTTTCTCAACCATAAGTGCTGATTTCACCATCAAGTCCTTTTCACTGATTTGTCAGCATCATCCCATTCATACGCAGCACTCTGCAGCATAACACTTCATAACTCAAAACATCGTACATCACTTACATCTTCATATCATATCATATAAGAGTTATGCCTTCCTCACTTTCAAATCATGATAAATTACATAAAGCAATGGCTTTTGTCAGCCAGGCTATTCCAGGAGCCCAGTAAATGATATGTTAACTTATAGGACCTGAAAGAGGTTGTAAGAATTGTATTTAATGTATATAAATTAATATTTTATTGCATAATAAAGTTATATAAGTGTCACCGGACGACCTACGCACAAGGTCGAGGATGTTCCTGTAAGTGAGATGAGGGATTTTTAGAAACTTCTTCGAAGCACAGAGGAATGATTCGAGGAAATGATTCGAAGGTCACTCGAAGTAATAGCTATAGGTTCGAGGTTCAATCGAGAAGAATTATAAACTAGTTCCAAGGTAATAATAATTCTTAAAATCTCACAAAGGGTTGGAAACTCAATAATCAAAAATTTAGGATTTAGAAATGAATATTTGAGAAGGTAAAAGAAAGATACAATAAAAATGATTTAACTTTTAAGGTTTTTACCACTATTAATGTAAATACGATATTATAATTTAATTCTAAGGAATATCGAACCAAATACCCAACTCCTTTTATATCCTTTGTTCCTCCTCGCATTGACCTCCCTTCCATCACAGCATTCCCGTTCCATTGACCATTACTAACATACACTTAGACCCTCTCTACTAAATATCCATTCATGCTCAATTCGTCCCTTTTAATTAATTAACAAAACTTTAATGAAAAAAAACTACTACTATACTATTTCGTTGATCCTAGCGCTGTGCGTCGCTTATTGAAAAGGACTAAGGTACCCTATTGGGAGATTGACTAATTTAGATTTAGAGTTTAGGCTAGCGCAGTTAAATAGCAGTACACAAAGGAAAATCGCAGTTGCTATGGAGAATTGCTTTCTGCACTTCGAGTATAGATTTAGGACTCGATATTTTTGATTTATTGAGTTAATTTCGCTTCGAGTGTCACGTGGCGCATGACAGATGCCCGGGTATAAAAAACGTGAACTCCGTTGAGCTTGAACCATCTTCCCACACTAATTTCCCTTGTCTAATACTTTTTCCCTCATCTCTCAATTATTTATTTTATAATGAACTGCCCTACTCCCACACCCACGCCTCCACACCCTAAAGCGGATGGGGGAATAATCACACGACAGTTTTCACAGACTTGCACGGCTTGTGAAAGCATGGAATATTTCTGTGTTGAAAGTACGGCAACTCGAGGCCCTCGCCAGAAATGCGAGTTTTGCCGTTGGCGGCGAGTGGCGTGCGATGCGTTGACGAAGAACGCGGAAATAGAAAAACGATTTACAAAAACAAAATTTTGGGTAGTTCCGAAGACCAAAGAGGTGGTCGAAGACATTTGGGATGTCTTGATCGAAGATGAACAATCGGTGGGTGAAAATGATAAGGAGATGAACAACGAGATCTCAACCTGGGTAACCCAGGCCACGAGTTCGAAGCGAGGTGTCGAGGAAGAGGTCGATGAATTGGTGGAGGAGGATGAAGATGAAGTCCCTGTTCCAGGGCGGGCACCCAAGAAACGTCGGGTGGTCATCGAGGACAATGAGGAAGAGAGAGAGGTAGAAGTCGAAGTGGCGCCCAGGTTATTTCTGGAGCCTGATCCCATCTTCGAGGTAAGTTTTAATTGTTTTATTTCAAGGATGAAGTTACTGATGAGTCTTGTTTCAGACATCGAATAACCTGGAAGAGCCGATTGCGGAGCCTGCGCCGGTTATACCTACTGAGGCAAACCCTCCAGCCACGGAAGTAGTTGAAGAGCCCGAAGACACCCTGGACCAGGTGTGGTCGAAGAAACCTCGTCAAGGTCAACGAGTAAGGTTCGCGGAAGAACTATGTGGGGAGGTTGACGCTATTATTGACGCTGCTTCCTTTGACGTGGCGGAGGAGCTCTTGGAGATTGGAGAGGTGGTTCCGGTAGGAGAGGAGGAGGTATTTGATAAATGCAGGAAGGAGATAAGGGTAGTTTTGGAGAAAATGAAAAGATTGGTTCGAGAAAAATTAAAAGAAAAAATTTGAAATGAAAAGGAGATGGAAAGAAGTAGAAGAAAAAAAAATGTATTTTAGTTTTATTTTATTTTTATTTTATTTTATTATTAGTATTATTTTTTTTTATTGTAGGTGAATGTTGTTAATTTTACAAGATTTGAGAGAGAGAAAAAGAAGAGAAAAAAAAAAGAAAAAAGAAGTTTTAAATAAAAAATTTTAGAATTTGAAAGAAGAATTTTAAAGAAAGAAAAAAGGTTGTTTTAATTGAAGGAAGTTTTAGTGTTTTTAAAAGGAAAATTTTTATGTAAGAAAAGAGAGAGAAAAAGAAACGGTTTTGTGATTGAGATGAGTTTGTTAAATTGAGGATTTTAAATTTTTTTTTTTTTTTTTTTTTTTTAAGAAATTTTAGTTTGAAAAAGAGGATAAAGAAAAGAAAAAAAAACAAAGTGTAGAATTTAAGAGAGTTTGAAAAGAAGATTTATTTGTTTCGAAGAATTATTATAGGGAGATTCAGGGGTTGAAGTTAAGTTTGAGGAAATGGTCGTGCCATACAGGATTTGATGATTCGAAGGAAAGAAAGTCTTTAAAAGAGAGAATAAATTTTTTGAAAGAGAAATTTTTGAAGAGAATTTTAAATTTAAGAAAAGAATGTATTTAAAAAATTGAAGAAGAAAAGAAAGAAAATATTTAGAGAGATTTATGAGTTTTTTATTTTATTTTATTATTTATGTTTATTCTATTCTATTTTATTTTATTTAATTTAATTTAATTTTATTTAATTTTAATTTTGATTTTATTTTATTGTATTTAATTTTATTTTTTGATTTTATTTTTTAGTTGGTTTTGGAGGAAATTTATAGAAGGAGAAGAAAGAAAAAAGAAGAGAGAAAAAAGAAAACAAGGCTAAGAAATTTAAGAGGTGTTTTAGATTTTAAAGAAAGAAAGAGAAAAAAAATTTTAAGGTTTTGGTTTTAAAGGATATTTCGCATGAAAAGATTTTAGGAGTTCAGGAGCGTTAGAAACATTGATGGCTGGTTCCCAGGATGTTTTGTCTGAGTCATTGAGGAAGCCTTCCCATTCCACGAGGTATTGAAGTTTCCCCTTGCGTATTCTTGAATCAAGGATACGACTTACTTCCCACTCTAGATGATCTTCTACTTCGACCGGTTCCGGAGGGGGTTGGTTCTTGCCCGGGTATATTTCTCGAGCCAGTTCCAGGAGAGATACATGGAAAACAGGGTGAATCGTCTGCCATTTAGGAGGTAACTTGAGTCGAAATGCAGTTTTAGAGACTTCAGAGTCGATTTCGAACGGTCCCAAGCGCTTTTCAGCCAGTTTCTTTGATGGTCTTGTTGTTCGGATGTTTCGTGCATCGAGCCATACTTTGTCGCCTGGTTTAAAGGAAGGAGCAGATTGTCGATGTTTGTCGGCCTGTTCCTTGTATCTTCGAATCGCTGATTCCAAATTTGTTTTAAGTTCTTCTTGGAGTCGTGATATAGTTCGAAGATAATGTTCCGCAGGATGATTAGTTCCTACATGAATTGAGTTGAATCGAGGATGTCGTCCATAAATGGTTTCGAAGGGAGATTGTTGTGTCGAAGAATGAGTCGAGTTATTATAAGCAAATTCGGCCAATGGTAGCCATGTGGTCCAATCGTCTTGTTGGTAACTAACATACATTCAAAGATATTGTTCAAGGATTTGGTTAACTCTTTCTGTTTGACCATCGGTTTCAGGGTGATGGGCTGTGGAGAGATTCCTCGTGATATTGAGTTGTTGACACAGTTGGGTCCAGAATGTGGATACAAACAATGAGCCTCTATCTGAAATAATATCATTTGGTAAGCCGTGTTTAGAAAATACATATTCTAAAAACAATTTTGACAAATCTTCTGCTGTAGCAGTAGTAGTGGTTTTAATAAAAATAGACATTTTTGAAAATCTATCTACTATTACTAATATAGCATCAAAATCATTAGAAATAGGAAGTTGAGAAATCAAATCCATCAATAAAGATTCCCAAGGTTTAGAGGGAATAGGAAGTGGTTGAAGCAACCCATGCTTCCGGTGATGGGGAGCCTTATTCCTATTACATTCGTAACAAGCTTTTATATAGGCCTTGATTTCCTTGGTCATACCTGGCCAGAAGAAATCCCTCGCTATTAACTGGTAGGTTTTATCAACCCCAAAATGACCAGCTAACGGAGAATCATGTCGACTATTGAAAATCCATAATTTTATCTCATTGTTGTCGGGTATGACTACTCTACCTTCAAAGACTAATAGACCTGATTCAATACTAAATCTTTTGGCCCCTTGCTTCGAGAGTATTTTGTCTTTTAACCCTAAACAATAATCGTCCTTCGACTGAGCTTCGAGGATGTTGGATAGTGGATTTCGAAAAGATTGAATTGTCATCGAATTAAGTTGATGAGTTGTTAACATTGATTCGTTGAAGATTGATTGCACATTTGCTGGGTTCTTCTCAGCAAATGCATCCCCCCGCTGTGGGTAAACGTCGTCCCAACGTGACAAGATATCTGGGACAATGCAGTTTTTTCCTGGGCGATAGGAAATAGAGAAAGAAAATTCAGACAAAAATTCAGCCCACCTGGCTTGATGCCTGGTTAACACTTTAGAAGACATGAAGTATTTCAAAGCATTGTGATCTGTTAAAATTTGAAAAGGACTATCTAGGCTGAGAAGAAAAGAACGCCATTTTTTAAGACAATGGATAATAGCTAAAAGCTCTTTGTCATGAATTTCATAATTTAATTCTGCGGCTATGAGTTTGCGTGACTCAAAAGCAACAGATGAAACAAATTTGTTTCAGGATTTAATTGGGAGATGACCCTTGCAATAGCATAATTGCTCGCTTCTGTCTCAACTATTGTCGAGGCCGAAGGATCAAAATGCCGAAGAATTGGGGCTGTGGTGAACGCCGTTTTTAGTGCTTCGAATTCCTTTTGTGCTGTAGAAGTAAAAACAAAAGGAATATCTTTTCTAAGAAGAGAAGTAAGATTGGAAATAGTTTTAGAGTAATCTTTAATAAATCTTCTATAGAAGTTTGCAAAACCCAAAAATCCTTGGAGTGATTTAATGTTTTTGGGCTCAGGCCATTCCAGGATTTTCTGGACTTTTTTGTCATCCATGACTAAACCGTCAGTGGACAACGTAAAACCCAAAAAATCAATTGATTTGAGGTGGAATTCACATTTATTATGCTTGGCGTAGAGACCATGATCTCAAAGACGATTTAGGACCTGTCAAACATGATGAATATGTTCATCCAGTGTTTTCGAGAATATTAAAATATCATCTAAATAGACGACTACAAATTGTTCAACAACATCTTGAAAGATATCATTAACAAAAGTTTGAAAAGTTGAAGGTGCGTTACATAATCCAAAAGGCATAACTAAATATTCAAAACTACCAAATCTAGTGCGCATTGCAGTCAGTGGTTCATGACCTTCCGCAATGCGAATAAGATTGTAAGCGCCTCTAAGATCAATTTTAGAAAAGAAATTAGCACCATTGAAAAGGGTAAGAAGTAATGACATAGGAGGAACAGGATATGCATTCTTCTTTGTGACTGTGTTGAGCTTTCTATAGTCAACACACAACCTAAGACTACCATCCTTCTTTTTTACAAAGAGGACAGGGGAGCCGGTTGGAGATTTACTGGCTCTGATGAAACCTTTGGCTACATTCTCTGCAATGTAGTCTTGAAGAACTTGAGATTCGTCCTTCAATAAAGAATAGACAGGACCTGCCGGAGGTACTGGGCCTATTAACTCTATTTGATGGTCGTAGGGTCGATGAGGTGGTAACTTATCGGCCTTGCGGATTGAGAAAACATCGAGGAAATCGTGGTAGATTTCCGGTAGAGTTGATTTGATGGCTTCAACGTTTATTTGGTCGTCCTCTTCATCTTCGAGAGAATCTGTCGAGGTGATACCTGTATTGAGAGAGCACAATTCAATTACTTTGAGGCAATTTAAATCCTCTTCGAGTGAAGTCATCGAGCTAGAAGGGTTAGCCAATTGCTCATTTAAAGAAGGTACAGATGCTTGCAAGTCATCTGGCAGAGATTTGTCCTCTAGCAGGACGTTGTCAGGCGGGTTGTTTAACTCCCTATTGACCTGCATTGAAGAATCAGAAATATACTTAGAGCGTGGGGTGATCAATCCCCTAGTCCAATCAATTTCGGGATTCCAATGCGTTAAAAAGTCATGGCCAAGAATGGTATCGTCCATCCTTGGGGCGTCCAAGACTGATAATTCCCACTCAAAGGGGGGAAAATTCGGAAAGTTGAAAACCCATAAAACTTTCTTACTTACCCAATATTTGGGTTCCTCTGATTCGACCAAATAGATGGGAGTTCAATCGATATCTGTAAATGTTAGTTGAAGCTTCTCGGCAAAAGATAAACTAACAAAAGAAATTGAAGCTCCAGAGTCTATAAGACAACTGAAGGGGATATCCTCCTTAAAAAGAATGAATCTCAAGCAGTTTAAGGCAACTCCAGTCCTTAAGACATGGAGGTTCTGTGCACTGGGAGAGATAAGATAGTTTGCTTTGCACACAAGTAAACTATCTACTAGTTTTTTGACTTCGAACTAGTACCTTCTCTTTCCTTCAACTTTACACAGTCTTCCAACTTGTGCTTACCCCCACAATACATACATAACCCATTATCTGCTCTTCTCTTCCTCTCAGCTTCTTTAAGTTCCCCTTTAGAATCCAGTACTTTGCTGATATCGCCTGGGGTCGAGCCTTTTGTTTGAGGTTTATCCTTTCCCTTATTGGGTTTGGATTGAGTCGAGGAGGATTGATTTGGTAGTGGGTGTGAAGAAGGTCCCGATTTAAAATTTAGGCCTTGAGATTTGTTGGCATATCGACGATGTTGAAGTCGTCCTTGATAAACGCCATCAAGTTCAAGGGTTCGATCCATTAAATCGGTTAAAGTAGTCATCTTCTGACCGTGAAGATTTAATTGATCCAGAATCCTCGAAGGAAGTCCTTTCCTGAAATGATACTTAAGGGCAGCATCATTCCAACCTACTCGAGTTTGAAGTGCTCTGAAGTTCGAGATATATTCAGAGGCTTTACCATTATCACTCATGCGAAGAAAATCAAGTTCAATTTCTGCGTTGTCCGTTTCATTAGGGTCCCCAAACAATGTAAAAAGTTGGTCTTCAAACTTTTCCCAATTATTGATAAGTAAGTGGGTTTCTGTCGAAGAAAGCATGAGTAGATAAGGTTCGAACCATCTTGCTGCTTTCCCGGCTAGGAATGAAGAAGCGTAAACAACCTTTGATCGGTCGCTGTTAAAGGTTCGAGGGTCATTATGGAACAGTAGCTTGCAGGTTTGCAAGAAGGGTCGCAATCTGTCGGGGTGATCTCCGTCGAATTTGTCAGGAGATTTCATAGAAGGAGTTTTGAACTTAGATCCCTCTGAAGACGTTGGATTTGAAAGGGTTTTCATAAAAAGTCTCATGAAATATTCCAGAGAGTTAGATGGTCCCGGTTCTGAGGATTGGCCAGAAGGGTGATTGGCAGGGGTGGATGGTGCCTCATGCATTGTATCCTCTCCTTCTTCTTCATCACTAGAATCCTCAAAATCTTGTGGAATGTCTTCTACAGATTGAACTGAATGTTGCCGTTCCCTAAGGTCGAGTGGTTCCAAAGAGTGAGTGCGAGAAACAGACCTTGTGGCTGTTGGCCTGCCTCTAGCGCAAGCTCTAGTAGTAGCGCCCGTAGGAGGAGTGCGTTGAACAGGTGCCATTTAAAATTTTAGAAGCACCTAAAAAGACGTAGTAGTGCAAAGAATGAGAACTACGGAGAATTAAATTATACTGTCACCGGACGACCTACGCTGTGGTAGCCTAAAGTTTAGTACGGCACCTAAATATGTAAATGGAGTTATCATGGCATGCAAGATTGGTGTTATTATTTTTTTATATAAAAGGGTTTTATTTAATTTATTGGAGTTTAAAATATGAAGAAATTGGTCACGAGCGAATGCCTACACGAAAACAATTTATTTTACGGAGAAAACTTATTTTTTACGGTCTAAAAAATTTATAAGTATTAAGTCGAGTCACTCAAGAACCTTGGGAAATTTTCCAGAATTTTTACTATTTTTCTTAAATTTTTAAATGAATTTTAAAGTTTTATAGAAATATTTACGTTTTCAAAAATTACTTAACTTTGATGAATTTTCACGGGGTAATTAGAGCTGCGCAGACTACGAAAATTAGTTTGGTATGTAAAGGGGAAGTAGCTCTATTATGTGTAATTTTTCTAGATTTTTTATTATGGTTTTAAGGTTCTAAATTGAGTCCAGAAGTCCGGACGGACTCCGTTTTGACTCCGTACGGACTCCGTATGGGCTCCGGATTGACTCTGGAAGAGCTCTGGAAGGGAAAATTTAGGCACGTGACTAGGAATACTTAAGCGCTTCTCAAACTCGAAATTGAGAGGGGGGACAGATCATACAGCTTAATCTTTAACCACCACGGTCTCATTTTTTATTACTCAACAAATTAAAATAACTTGTAATACCCTTATAACATTTATTATTCTTACATAACATTTTAGAAATACTGGTCAACAATTTAAATCACACTTCAAAACAGGGTATCTTTAGAAAGGTCTTCGTCGCTGGGACTTGATTATTGCTGTCTCATAAAAATTCAAATCATTATAAAAACATAAAAGTCAATCTTTTCAGATCTTTCACTGGTACACCTTAATTGTTGTTATCAGTATTTCTTTATCAACAGCCACTTTCTTTAAATCTCAATAAGCGTTAAATATTTTAGAGTTTCATTATTTTCATCAATCAGATCCAAGTAGATTGGTTAGCTTAGTGATTTAGAATTCCCATTTTGCTATTTTATTGGAAGGACGGGGTTTTCAGCTAAATCCACATATCTCCTCCGGATTCTGCTTACAGCAAGGTGACTGTAAGAGTTTACCTTACCATAGTTGGCGCCCAACGTGGGGACGATTTCTCTAGCTTTCTTTAAAGACTTACTTGGATCAAGAACGTTCTTAGCCTGCAAGAGGCTTATTTTCTGGAACTCTAATTGGATTTTTGTTATTGGCCTGCAAGAGGCTTGTTATTTTAACGGTTGTTAACGCTTTTCTTATGTTTTGGGATGTCTTCTACTAGTGGAACTGCTGTGTTGGCTGCTGGTGTACCTGTTAGGGCATCAGTAAGGATTGTATCTTGGGTTGGGCCCAAGTTTTCTGGAGATGATTTAGAAGGATTTTTACATAGGTATGAATCTGCAGCTGTGATTGATGGTGCTTTACCTTTGGATATGGTGAAGCAGATTAGGTTCTTTATTTTGGACAGAGAGGTGGAGAAGGAGGTTATTTCTATGGATGGTTATAAATATCAAGATTGGAGAAAGCTCAAGATGGAAATGGAAAAAAGGTGGCCAAAAGTTTATTCATTGGAGGATCTAAAGGATATAGCTAGGAAATGGGAATCAAAAGGTGGTGTAACATCTCTGCATCAGTATCATCAGTTTATGGTTGAATTTCAGGTGGTTCTGGATTATTTGTTGGAGTATGAAATTTTATTTCATGATAATGCATCAAAGTATATTTTTTGGGATGCTATGGGGGAAAAGGTTAAGAAAGATGTTTTGATGGTGCTTATTAATGCGAATTTAATGAAGGATTGCCCAGATGGAGAAACTAGGATTCCTGGTATGGAGGTGCTAAAGAAGGTTATTTTGGAACATCTGGATACTCATAACTCTGTTGATTTGGACTCTGGAGAAGACACAGAGGTCGCTCAAGAGATAGAAGAGGATGGTGTAAAAGAACTAGTTACTGAAGAAATTTCGGATTCAGCCATTCCTGAAGATTTTGTCCAGCCTGAAGATATTATTTTTGTTGACTCTTCTATTTGGAAAGAAGAGGTTTCTGAAGATGAAGATATTATTGTCACTGATGAAGAAAATTTGGATGTTGGGGATAATTTTGTTTTGGATAATTTGGAATTTGATTTAGAGGAATATTTACCTCAGGTTTTGTCTTCAAAAGCGGAGACTGTCTGCAATTCAGATGTGGATATGGTTTATGAATCTGGTATATGTATGGTGGATTTCTTTCAATCTCAGGAAGAGATTTTTATGGAGGATATGGTTTTCCCTGCACTAATAAAGAGTGTAGTGGCATTTGATAATAGAGTGCATAAATTGGATGCACTCATGTTTTGGAAAAGGGCTGTTTATTTTTTATGTCCAATGGTAGGAAAAATTATGGGGGTTTATTTTTGGGTTTTATGGAATCGGTGGATAAGCCCTTGGGGCAAAATTATGGATTATCTCCAGGGGATATCAAGAATATAATTCCTCCGAAATGAGGATAAACTACCTAAACTCGGCTGAAATTTTTTTATTGTTATGTCTTCAATTTATTCAGGATTCAAATTATTATGGATGCCCTCATTTTTTGGGGTAGCAGGGGCTGATCGCTCAAATGTTGTAATCTCTCCTCAGGATGAGATCCCGGATTGCAATAGGTCAGCTCACTTGGAGATAATTCAAGTGGATTCTCAATTATTTTCTGTTAATATTACTTTGGAGTGCAAATACGTTTTGGACTTTTCTATATGTTTATTGGATTTACCCGGTTTTTCTATTAAATTTAAAAATGGTAAAAAAGGCAAAATGGGCCAAATTAGGTTGGATAAAAATTGGAAGGGTATGTTCACGGACCTCCAGCAAGAGGGTAAACTGCAATTAACTCGTCAAAACTCAATAAAAAATCTCAGTATAAGTAAAACACAAAAAAATAATTTTTGTGAAAATTCATTTCCGGACCTCCAGCAAGAGGTTAAACTGCAATTATCTCCTTCTATTTTGGACCTCCAGCAAGAGGGTAAACTGCAATTATCTCATCAAAACCCAATAAAAAATCTCAGTATAATTAAAACTCAAAAAAATAATTTTTGTGAAAATTCAATTCCGGTCCTCCAGCAAGAGGTTAAACTGCCGACTTTCTTTACGGGTGATTTACTGTTGGATAAGGGAAGCAAAGGTGTCGGAAAATCTGTTTATAAATTAGACGAGGGAAAGGAGAAAAGGGTAAAATTTAAAAATGAAATAAAATATTTTTCTAATTTTTCTTATTCTGATTCTGGCGATGAAGAAGATTCATTTGATGAAAGTTTTAATGGCGATACAAAAGAAAATGTTTTACCTCAAGTTTATTTAGATGTGGAAGCAGCCAAATATAAGAAAGTAGCAAATAAAGTTCGACCTATTAATGAATTGCTACCTGCTGAATTAAATCCACCTTTGAGAAGACCAAGGTTATCAAGAGATCCTTATGAAAGTCCCTTGGTAAAGAATCCGCCTTAATTTTCTGAGACGTCAAGAATCACTTTTGAGAGACTGGGTGTTGTTAATTTTGGACCTGATGGTTGGTTGTCTGGAGAAGAGAAGAAGTTGTTGTTGGATGTGATGGTCAAGCGAGAGAAGGCCATTGCTTTTGAAGAAGAGGAGAGGGGTGTGTTGAAGCATTCCTATGGGGAGCCTTACAAGATTCCTGTGGTATGTCATGAACCGTGGCAGCAGAAACCGATTCCTATTCCAGCTGCATTGAAAGAAGCTTATATTGAAGTTGTCAGAGAACGGATATGCACTGGACTGTATGAGCAATCAACGTCAAGTTATTCTAGTCCGGTATTTTGTATCAAGAAACCGAATGGCAAGCTTAGAGTTGTTCATGATCTTAGGGAATTAAATAGGGTTACAATAAAGGATGCTGGGATACCACCTAGTGCTGAGGAGTTTGTTGAAGCGTTTGCAGGGAGAGTGTGCTATGGTTTGGGAGATATTATGGGTGGATATGATGAGAGAGAGTTACATCCGGACTCAAGGCCTCTCACTACATTTGATATGCCACTTGGACGCTTACAGTTAACAAGATTACCTCAAGGAGCAACAAATTCGGTTGCAGTTTATCAAGCTCAGATGGCTTGGATCCTTCAAGACGAAATTCCACAATATGCTGGAATCTTTATAGATGATGGAGGAATTAAGGGACCAACAACCGACTATGATAACCAGGTGTTGGAAGAGAATCCCGGGATACGCAAATTCATTTGGGAATTTGCAATTACATTAGAAAGAATCTTGTTTCGAATTGAAGAGGCTGGTTTAACTATTTCAGGTTCAAAATTTTCATGTTGTGTGCCAGCCTTAGAAATATTAGGCCATGTGGTATGTAGAGAGGGTAGGATTATGTCCAAGAAGAAAGTTAACAAAATTCAGTCCTGGCCAAGACCCAAGAATACGACCGAAGTTAGAGGGTTTTTAGGAGTTTGCGTATATGTTAGAATGTTTATCAAGGACTTTTCTTCATTGGCAGCTCCATTGAGACGGTTAACGAGAAAGGATGCAGACTGGGAGTGGGATGAAGAGTGTGAGAAGGTGTTTGAGAAGTTGAAGGAGGTTGTGGGGAGGGATTTAGTCCTGCACAAGTTGGATTATGGAAAAGATGCTGGTAGAATTTATTTAGCAGTTGATTCAAGTCAGGTTGCAGCTGGGGCGGTTTTGTCTCAGATGGATAAAGCTGGTTACATCAGGCCAGTTAGGTATGAATCGGTAGTATTTACTGAGGTCGAATCAAGATATTCTCAACCAAAATTGGAATTATGTGGTGTGGCGAAAATACTGAAGAAACTTCAGCATATTTTGTGGGGGCAACATTTTGAGTTGCAAGTGGATGCGAAATCGTTAATCCAGATGATTAATTCCCCAAGTTTACCGAACGCACCCATGACGAGATGGGTAGCTTTTATTCAACATTTTTCATTTGATTTAGTTCATAAGCCTGGCAAGACTTTTACTATGCCGGATGGTTTATCAAGGAGACCACCCACTGAAGAAGATTCAGACTCAGAAGAGTTCGATGAAGATATACCTATTATCAAAGCCAGCACTAAAGGAGCTGAAGACTTTCCATACCTCCCCTATGAGGTTAAACTGGCAGGACTATTGTGTTTAGATTATGATGATGATGACCTCCACCAAGAGGATAAACTGGAAAATAGTTTTTATGTTAATAAAGGTGTTGGAAAAGGTGTAGATAAATTCGGCAGAGAGGAGGTAGAAGAAGATGTGGTGTATGTAGAGGAAGATGGATTGGTAGTGTGGGATAGTAGTAAATTAAGGAATGGTGTATATGTTGGAGAATTAGAGAATTTAAATAAAAGGGTGGATAAAGAGAAAGAGGTATTTTCAAATACGGTTTTTGAAGGATCCAAAGGTTCAGAAGAAAAACGTCGACATAGCTCGATTAAAGATTTATTTAGGGGTCAACGATTATTGGCTCATTCATGTGCAGGTGATATTGGTGATAGAGAAGTCCCTATTGATGTTATATTAATCGATTTTCAAGATGAAGTCTGGGGTCAGACTGGTTTTTATTTTTTGTTAGTCAAATATTTGTTGACTTTAGAGAGGCCAGAAGATTGTGAAGACGATGAATGGGTGGCTATCAAGAGGAAGTCATCTACGTTTTACCTATCTGGTCGACGTTTAATGAGGAGGAGGTATCCAAATCCTCAAGTAGTTATAACTCAACAGAAGGGGCAAGAATTAGTTTTGAAATCACTGCATGAAGATCTCGGGCATAGAGGCATTGGAGAAACATTTAGAAGAATTTCTGATCGATTTTGGTGGCCTGGCATGAAGATGGCTGTTAAACAGTGGGTTCAGTCATGCGAAGAATGTCAAAGACGAAGTTATTTAAGGCCAAAAGAACCTGGACGCGCGACCGGTGAATATACGCTCTTTGGAAGAGTTAGTTTGGATGCCGTTCATATAAAAGAGGGACGGTATAAATATTTAATTGTGGCCAGAGATGATTTATCTGGTTGGGTAGAGGCAGCGCCTCTTATTAATTTAACTGCCAAAAATGTGGCAGAATTTTTTTTGAATAATTGGGTATATAGGTATGGGGTGATGAAGTTGGTAACGGTAGATGGAGGTTCTGAATTTGGGACAGAGTTTAAAGAGGCCGTATTGAAAGTTGGATCAAAGGTTAGGGTAGCAACCCCATATTATCCTGAAGCTGAAGGCATGGTTGAAAGAGGGCATCAAGTTATTAAGGATGCTTTAGTTAAAATGTGTGGGACAAGTGCCGAAAAGTGGAGGCACTATTTACCTTTAGTTTTATTTGCTGATCGAATCACTGCCAAAAGGACGACCGGATTTTCACCTTATGAACTTGTTTTTGGACAGAAAGCAGTTTTACCGGTTGATTTAGAAGCTGAATCTTATCTTGGAGTTGACTGGGACACGGTCAAAACTACTGAAGAATTATTGTGTGCAAGAATGATGCAGCTAGAAAAGAAAGAAGAATATTTAGAAAAGGCATATTCGCGGATGATGAAGATCCGAAATCAATCAGTCAAATATTGGGATGAGCGGTTGGCACATCGATTAAGGAAACCTTTGAACCCAGGAGATATGGTCCTGGTGTATAATAGGAGTTTGGAAAGTCAGTGGGGAAAAATGTTTGCAGATAGGTGGAATGGACTGTATAAAATCAAGGAGCAAGTTTCCGGCGGTTCATATGTGCTAGAAGAGTTGGATGGAGTAGTATTGAAGAAGAGGGTAGCGGCCGATCAAGTGAAACGGTTCTATCCTAGAGGCACCAGGAGTGCCGAAGTTGACCTCCGCAATGAGGATAAACTATGATATCAATGAAACTTTATGGATTCCTCCGCAATGAGGATAAACTATGATATTAATGAAACTTTATGGATTCCTCCGCAATGAGGATAAACTATGATATCTACGAAATTTTATGGATTCCTCCGCAACGAGTATAAACTATCTTCTTATTTTTATCAAAAATACTTTACTATCGTTACACTGCATATGGGCAACGAAACTGTGATGAAACATAACGAAATGCGAGAAAACCTTCATTGAAAATTTTCAAAATTTAAAATTCTTAAAATACGGGTGAAGATAGTGTTGGAAAATTTTAAAAATTTATTGGAAGAAGTGTTCACAGGGGAACCTTCTTAATTTAATATTGGCAAGTGTGGGGGTAATTGATGGGCTGGCTGCTCTATACACAATTACCCCATAATGTTTGTTTCCAAAATTTTCCCTGTTTCTAGTTGAATCCTGGCTTTGTCTTTTAATTTTAGGAAGTCCACTAAGACTATAAACTGGAACGAATCAAGAGACACCGCTCACAACGCCGGATTCAAGATTTATTTTATTTTATTTTGTTTTTGATTTTTTTTTTTTTTTTTATGTTAGATTGTGATTTCTTTTCTTTAATATATATTATGAATTATTGTAAAGGTGATGCTCACTGGTGGTCTCTAATCATTTTTATAAATTGGAGGGAGCCCACCCAGTGATCATCATTATAAAAATTATCTTCTAAAAACTTTCATTTATTTTCTTTTCTTTTCAATTTCTCAAAATTGTGTAACCACATCAAGTTGCACTTGGATGTGGGTATGATGTCGAGGGTACGGCTCATCAAATGGCCGGGGGGCATCTTTTAAAATTTTATTTTGAAATTTTTTTACTTTTTTTATCTTTCTTTTCACATTCGTTTATCTTTCTTTAAAAATTAAATTTTAACTTTTATTTCCAAACTATCTTTTTTTAAAATCTTTTATTTTAAATTAAAAAATAAAAATAAAAATAAATAAATAAAAAATAAAATAATAAAAAAATCAAAAAAAAAAAAAAAAAAAAAAAAAAATCAATTAATTAAATCAAAATTATTATTATAATTCTTAGTTTTATTTTTCAGTCTTCATTCTTTTTAGTTTTATTCATTTATTTTAGACAGGAAAAAGGGTCTAGGAGAACTCAATACCAATGGGATTTTACTTCAAGATATCTGTTAGTCCTCCAAGACTTTAAACTGGCTACTGTGCAAGACGTTCTTTAAGGTTTTTTATACATATTTTGGATCTGTTAGTCCTCCAAGACTTTAAACTGGCTACTGTGCAAGACGTTCTTTAAGGTTTTTTTATACATATTTTGGATCTGTTAGTCCTCCAAGACTTTAAACTGGCTACTGTTCAAGACGCTCTTTAAGGTTTTTTTTTACACGTATTTTGGATCTGTTAGTCCTCCAAGACTTTAAACTGGCTAATTTTCAAGACTATCGTTAAAATTTTTTTTTATTGGATTTGTTAGGTCCACCAAGACCTTAAACTGGACTGTTATCAAGCTGTTGGGTCCACCATGACCTTAAACTGGATTTCTTATCGATTAAATGTTTGGTCCACCATGACTTTAAACTGGTAGTTCATTCATTGTTTAGTCCACTATGACTTTAAACTGGAAAATTAATATCTGCAGGATAATTCAACATTCATTGGACCACTATGGCCTTATACTTGATTACTTGTTGATCAAATGTTTGGTCCACTATGACATTAAACTGGATTATCAAATGTATTCAATCTTTGGTCAAGCCTAGGCCTTACTTAGGAATTTATCAAGTTATTTATGCACCTAAACGATCTTTGGTCCACCAAGACCATAAACTGGCAATCGATTATATTTTTGGTCCACCAAGACTTTAAACTGGAATGTCAATCTTGTTTGGATAACTCAATTCAATCTTTTAATTTATCACTGTCCACTAAGACTCTAAACTGGTTATTCAATTATTTCTGGAATTGGGTGCTGATAAGCTTTAGGAGGTTAAAATTTTAGGTGATAATGATGCTATGGAAAGCATAATGGTTAATTAGGTGAAATTTGTGGCGCTTTAACATGGTCTAAAGTTAATATTATTATTGGAAGCCTGGCAAAAGTATTTTATGGGTTTGCTGTATAGCAAAGTTTTCAAATTGTGATGAAGGAATCAGAAGTTAGGATGGTAGTTGGATTTTAGGGAATGATTTTTTTTAGTGCCTCATAGTTAGGCCATTTTTTTTTTTGGTGTGAAGCTTGGAGGACCTTATGGCGAGATTGGAATCATAGAATTCGGCTCAGTGGGGGCCCTATGAGGTTGGAATCAGGAGTATTCGGCTCATAGGAAGATCCACTCTCTCAATGCTGTGACAAGAAGGAAGACTGGTTAATGGGAGTCTGAAGGGATTCAAACCTTGCTCTCGTAGTGGAATCATCACAAGATTTATTTTATGTTATTTTATGTTATATCAAGCCAGAGAAGAAGAAACAACGTTTTTATTATAAAGATTTAAAAGAAGACCAGCTAAAACAAATTTATCAAATTATTTTATTAGAAAAGATAATTCTTTTGGAATTGCTCAACCACTTATTCAAAGTTATAAGAATGGGGACATTCTCGATTGGAGGGAGGATGTGGTAGCCTAAAGTTTAGTACGGCACCTAAATATGTAAATGGAGTTATCATGGCATGCAAGATTGGTGTTATTATTTTTTTATATAAAAGGGTTTTATTTAATTTATTGGAGTTTAAAATATGAAGAAATTGGTCACGAGCGAATGCCTACACAAAAACAATTTATTTTACGGAGAAAACTTATTTTTTACGGTCTAAAAAATTTATAAGTATTAAGTCGAGTCACTCAAGAACCTTGGGAAATTTTCCAGAATTTTTACTATTTTTCTTAAATTTTTAAATGAATTTTAAAGTTTTATAGAAATATTTACGTTTTCAAAAATTACTTAACTTTGATGAATTTTCACGGGGTAATTAGAGCTGCGCAGACTACGAAACCTAGTTTGGTATGTAAAGGGGAAGTAGCTCTATTATGTGTAATTTTTCTAGATTTTTTATTATGGTTTTAAGGTTCTAAATTGAGTCCGGAAGTCCGGACGGACTCCGTACGGACTCCACTTTGACTCCGTACGGACTCCGTACGGACTCCGTATGGGCTCCGGATTGACTCTGGAAGAGCTCTGGAAGGGAAAATTTAGGCACGTGACTAGGAATACTTAAGCGCTTCTCAAACTCGAAATTGAGAGGGGGGACAGATCATACAGCTTAATCATTAACTACCACAGTCTCATTTTTTATTACTCAACAAATTAAATAAATTGTAATACCCTTATAACTTTATATTTTATATATAACATTTTAGAAATACTACTCAACAATTAAAATAACACTTCATATAGGGTATCTTTAGAAAGGTCTTCATCACTGGGACTTGATTATTGCTGTCTCATAAAAATTTAAATTATTATAAAAAACATAAAAGTCAATCTTTTCAGATCTTTCACTGGTACACCTTAATTGTTGTTATCAGTATTTCTTTATCAACAGCCACTTTCTTTAAATCTCAATAAGCGTTAAATATTTTAGAGTTTCATTATTTTCATCAATCAGATCCAAGTAGATTGGTTAGCTTAGTGATTTAGAATTCCCATTTTGCTATTTTATTGGAAGGACGGGGTTTTCAGCTAAATCCACATATCTCCTCCGGATTCTGCTTACAGCAAGGTGACTGTAAGAGTTTACCTTACCATAACGCACAAGGTCGAGGATGTTCCTGTAAGTGAGATGAGGGATTTTTAGAAACTTCTTCGAAGCACAGAGGAATGATTCGAGGAAATGATTAGAAGGTCACTCAAAGTAATAGCTATAGGTTCGAGGTTCGATCGAGAAGAATTATAAACTAGTTCCAAGGTAATAATAATTCTTAAAATCTCACGAAGGGTTGGAAACTCAATAATCAAAAATTTAGGATTTAGAAATGAATATTTGAGAAGGTAAAAGAAAGATACAATAACAATGATTTAACTTTTAAGGTTTTTACCACTATTAATGTAAATACGATATTATAATTTAATTCTAAGGAATATCGAACCAAATACCCAACTCCTTTTATATCCTTTGTTCCTCCTCGCATTGACCTCCCTTCCATCACAGCATTCCCGTTCCATTGACCATTACTAACATACACTTAGACCCTCTCTACTAAATATCCGTTCATGCTCAATTTGTCCCTTTTAATTAATTAACAAAACTTTAATGAAAAAAAACTACTACTATACTATTTCGTTGATCCTAGCGCTGTGCGTCGCTTATTGAAAAGGACTAAGGTACCCTATTGGGAGATTGACTAATTTAGATTTAGAGTTTAGGCTAGCGCAGTTAAATAGCAGTACACAAAGGAAAATCGCAGTTGCTATGGAGAATTGCTTTCTGCGCTTTGAGTATAGATTTAGGACTCGATATTATTGATTTATTGAGTTAATTTCGCTTCGAGTGTCATGTGGCGCGTGACAATAAGTATCTTATTACATATAAGGGTTATATTAATTTTATTGGTTATATAAATTTTTTATACATTTAAATTAAACATAATTTATTATATTCTACAAATAATGGCGCATTTTTTATGTATTTAATAATTATAAATTTATATTTAATTAATTAAAAACATATATTATAATTATAAGTGTAAAATTTACTTATAATATAATTAAATTAATTATTTATATTTATATATTAAATATCATTTTTTATAGTATTAAACAATAAATAATGACGCTTCTTTTGACCTATAATTGTGTCAGGAAAAACTAATTAATACTGAATTGAAATAAATTACATATTTGTTGTGTCAGAATATTTTTGTTTCACTTAAAAATCCTTAAATCAGACTGTACCATCTGTTTTGAATGATTTTTCTCATAGTTCCTATGTTCCAGGCTTGTTTAGTTATTCTGTCGGTCAGTCGTCTAGAAGAGGTAAGAAAAATAGGAGAAAAAGGAGGAGAGAAGGAGGAGGACAAGGGAAAATAAAGAAATAAACCAAAAAAATATCTATTTAATTTATTTGAGAGGGAAACAACAGTGAGCAACTTTGAGAGGTGACAAAAACTTAGATTTTATTAACAATAATATTATTAAATGTAAGGATTCTGCGCGGCAAACAATTTTAATTACTATCAGACTTAAAGCAACCTTTGATTTGTTGTATAGAATTTAAATTAGATTTGTATTACTAATAAAAAAAATATAAACGTAATAAATTGGTTATTTAATTTGTTGAGTGTGTAATAAGTGATGAGGCTACAGGGGATTATCCAAGGCCCTTTTATAGGCAATGGGTCCTCTGAAGCGCTACTATCTTTGTAAATACAATGATTAGAATGAAGTAAAACAAATATATCAAAAGAGTAAATGAAACATAACAATATAGAGAAAAACATGAAACAATTAATTAAAACCCCAATTAAGAATCCAATTTTCCCGTCATTAATTCCCAAATCAGTAAGTGAAAAATAGTGAATAACTAAACAAGATTGGAACATAGGAACTATGAGAAAAATAATTCCAAACAGATGGTACAGTCTGATTAAAGGACATTTTAAGTGAAACAAAAAATAATTTGACGCAACAAAACATGCAATTAATCTCAATTTAGTCCAAATTAATTTATTTGTTTTTTCTAACACAATTAAGGGTCAAAAGAAGCGTCATTAATTATTGTTTAGTATCATATGAGAGGTATTATTTAATATATAAATTTAAGTAATTAATTTAAATATATTATAAATCAATTTTACACTTATAATTATAATATATGTTTTTCAATTAATTAAATATAAATTTATAATTATTAAATACATTAAAATGCGCCATAATTTGTAGAATATATTATATTATGTTCAATTTAACTGTATATAAAAATATATATAACCAATAAATTTAATGTAACACTTTTATATAATAAAATACTTATATAATTTCATTATGCAATAAAATATTAAGTTATATTCATTAAATACAATTCTTACCCACTCTTTAAGGTTTTATAATTTATATATCATTTACTGGACTCCTGGAACAGCCTGGCTGACATATTCACTATTTTTACTTACTGATTTGGGAATTAATGGTGGGAAAATTGGATTCTTAATTGGGGTTTTTAATTATTTGTTTCATATTTTTCTCAACACTTACTCTTTGATATACTTGTTTTATCCTATTATAATTCTTGTATTTACAAATATAGTGGCGCTTCAGAGGACCCATTGCCTATAAAAGGGCCTTGGATAATCCCCTGTAGCCTCATCACTTACTATACACTCAAAAATTTAAAGATAATTTTATTACGTTTATTATTATTTTTTATTAGTATTATAATCTAATTAAAAATTCTAAATAACAATTTAAAGGTTGCCTTAAGTCTGATAGGAATTATAGTGTTTGCCGTGCAGAACTCTTACTTGAATAAATATATCATTAAAAAAAACCTCAATTTGTTCATCTCTCAACTCACTCGTCGTTGCTTCATTTTAAATAAATTATTCCTTTTATTACTTTTATCTTTCTATTTTCCCTTTAGTACCTTTTCCCTTTTGTTTCTCTTCTTTTCTGCCCCCTTTTCTTTCCCTCTTCTAGACAACTGACCAACAACTTTCATGGCTCTTGAACTGCTCTTGGACTCTGATTGCGATTCTGATTCTGATCTAGAAGAAGATTTTGTCTTTTTATCAAAAATGGCCACAAAGCATTACCTTCTTCCCAGAAAGCCTCAAGTACTTCATACCCCCAAGTACACCATCCAAACACTTCTTAAACTATCTACACCCAGTTTTAGACAGCTGTTCAGGACTTCTCAGGAATTTTTCCTTAAATTGCTTGAGCTTATTCAGGATCATCCCATATTTCACAATAATTCTCAAAAAGAACAACAACATCCTTCAATTCAATTGGCCATCACACTATGTCATTTGGGTTCAAATGGTAATGGAGCCACTTTGAAATGTTTAGAAAATGTCTTTGATTTAGGGTATGGTTCAGTTAACACTTATACCAAACAATGTATCACTGCCATCAACTCCTTGTAATCTCAACTTCTCACCTGGCTGGCCAACAAAAGAAGAGCGACTTGAATCATCTCAGGTTATGCAAGCAGAGGGCTTCCCAGGATGTATTGGTTTTGTTGATGGTACTGCTATTCCTTTGAGCCAGAAACCTGCTCAAGGTGGAAACAATTACTTTCACATTCTCGTCAAAAATTTTCACCAAAATATTTACAAGTCAAAAAAAATTCTATATCTGTTTTAAAAAATTGGCAATACTCTCCCCTGCATTTTATTGAAGCAAGGGGTGGATATCACCAAAATTTTTCTAAGTCATCAATTTCACATGTCAGATTTGAAAATTTGGCAATACCCCCCCCCCCTGCATTTTATTGAAGTAAGTGGTGGAAGTCATCTAAATTTAATATAATTACATAAATTATTAAATAAATATCTAATATATATCAATTTACCTAGTTTAAAGTAATGACAATCCCTCAAGCCAAAATGCAGATCAAATCTAGAAACAAAAGTTTGGGACTTTCCACAGGTATAGGCTAGAGGAACCCCATGAAACAAATAAATTTTATCATGATTACCATTTATACAACACAAGGTCGTGGGCCCATTACTTTAGTTGAGTAAATTGATACATAAAAAATATTTATTAATAATTTACGAAAAAATATATAAAATTTTTGATGACAACTCTAATCCCCATACTTTTTTGGATCTAAATAAATTTTTTTAAATTGATTAACTTTACCTTCTTTCATTACCTTATTGATTCTTTGAATCAACTTATGACTGATTTGAAATGAGCAACCAAAATGTGTTAAATCTTGACAGGATTCCAAACCAGGAGGAGCTTTGGTCGTTTGATGATTATCCTTAGAAGAATTCCAAATAGTTTTGATGATACCATTTCCCAAACCAAAATCAATGATGCACCGGTGGTCTGGAAAATATAAACCATGTCATTTGATTTTAGCTGGAGATGGTATTGGTTGGCCAGTAATCAGTTTGATATATGAGAATATACCAAAAGTAAGAAAATTGGTGTCCTTGGTATCGGAGTGAAGTTTATTGTGAAATCCAGAATGAGTGATAATTACATTAGAAAATAAAAGATATTCATGGCTGATATCTTCCCATTCAGAGTCACACCAATTTGGTATTCCAACTTTGGTTGCAAGTTCATGATTTTTTTCAAATGCTTTATTACAGTGCTTTTTGAGTCAAAGAGCAAGAAAAGAGTCAAAGGAAGGTAGAGTGTCCCATAAGCAAAAATCTTCATCTTTTTAAGCTTTAGTGATATTCTTGAGCAATGATTATATGCCTATATAATTGAAATGCCTAGATAATAATCATATAAGAGTTTCAGAATCCTTATCCTCTAAATATGCAATATAAAAATGTGAAATAAGACAAGTGAAATTTGGAAAAAAGGCTCAACTTCAAAGGTCAAAATCTCAGCAACCACTGAACCCAATTCAAACCTGTTTGAGGGAAATGAAAGTTATGCTTTAGTAAAATATTCAGTTAAAGGACATGTGATTTAAATAAACCTAACCCTAATTTGTTACATAAAAAAATGAAATAAAAATTTAAATTGGGAAAAAAAAGGCTCAACTTTAACGTTCAATATCTCAGCAACCACTGAATCAAATTCAAATCTGTTTGTGGGAAATGAAAGGTAGCCTTCAGGAGAATCTTCAATAAAAAGAACATTAGATTTGAATAAACCTAACCCTAATTCCGAGTCTGATTTTCAAAATTTTACAAAAACTTGAAAAGTGGTAATGAAGATGAGATCAAAAGGAGTTTTATAAGTTCACTGTTATCCAGATAAGAGTCATACATATATTTAAGTATGAACTTTTCATAAAAGGAATGAGATATCATATAGGCATGAAAAAAAGGAGATGAAACTTACCTTGATTGAAAAGTAGGAAAAATAGAGTGAGAAAGATTGATGTTGGAATTGTTTGGAAATTGAATATGGAGTAAGTGAAATGCATAAAGAATGTGCAATGTATGTGTTTCAATGAAATGGAGCCAAAAAAAAGTGAAATAAGGGAAAGGGGGGATAATGACCATGCCAAGGAGGGATGAAGAGTAGGGTGATGGAGCTAAAAAAAGAAAGTAAAGAGGGAGAGAAAAAAAAGGTTAATTATACCATTGAAATCAAAAATAACCACTTACAAAAAAAATTTAGATAAAAAAAATAAAATAAACAGAAAAAAACAAAAAAAAATTATAATTAGTAATCAAAAAATCAAAAAAAAAGAATAAAGTGACTTACCTGGAGAGATGAGATGACAAAATGAATGAAACCAAATTGTTTGAGGGATGTTGGAGGAGAATAGGAAAAGGATATGAGGGATGAATGAAAAAAAAAAATCACTGACAAAATATGCGATTTCATGTTGAGCTGGTGAAAGAAAACCAATGAGCCATCCAAAAAAAAGATTTTCACTGTAAATTCCAAAAAAAAAAAATGAATATGCAACAAACCAAAATACCAACCCAAGTGAATGAAGTACACAAAGAGGACATTTGGAGAGTACAAAATGGTATGGTAAAGAAAGGGATGATGTGGCCAACATGTGGTTTTGAAAAAAAAATCACAAAAAAAGTGCTGATTTGAGGTCAGAACTGACTCCCATTTTTGAAATAAGTGACTTTTTTGCAAAATTGAAGTGCTGATTTGGTTTGAAATCCGCACTTAAGTTAAGTGCAGATTTGCCAGAACTGACACCCCCTATTAAAAAATTTTAAAAAACAAAAAATGTAATCTAAAAAATTAAAAAAATAAAATTTTTAATAAAAATTTAAAAAAAAAAAATTTAATTAAAAAAAAAATTATTTTTTTAAAATAAATTTGTTAAAAAAAATCTGTTATATAACCATATAACCATGACACTACATTTCATACATACTCTTTAAAAAAGTCTTTGAATAGGATCTGAATGAATACATCTATTTTTCTACCAACTATAAGATTGTCATCCATTTATCATAAGTGAGATTTTTTACTGAGACCCTTATATTGAATTATATTTTACTACTTATTAAATTTGTACCACTTTATTCATTTGGGACCTTTAAAATCTTTTAGACAACTGACTAATCAAGCTATTCACTTCTTGGTACTTGAACTCATCCTGACATTTTGCATCTTTTTTTTTTTAATTATTATCTCTCACCTTCTCATCCCTTTTTTTTTTTTTTTTTTTTTTTTCTTCTCATTATTTATCATTTCATCATTCCATTTCCAACAATATGGATTTTAGATTTTGCTTTTCCAGAATTATTATTTTTTTATTTGTCCCACACCTATGACCCCACTACTGACCTTAATATAATAACTGACCAAAACCCCATCCTCCACCCCCACTTTTATCAAACAAATTCAAGTTTCCAACTCTCACTTACCTCAACATGAGGCCTTTCCACACTCTGACTTCCTCCTCCTTCTTTCACCATTCTATCCTTCTCTCTCCTTTCCTTTCTCTTTGTCTTCATCCTGATTCTTAAATTTTCTAATCCCATCATCAAATCCACCATTCCACTACCACCACCACCACCACTTCCATCTCCATCTCCCCCACCTTTCAAAACCTCCATCCACATCTCCATCTCCCTATCTTCTACCTCTTCCTCTTCTCTATCCCCTCTTTCTTCCATCTCCACTTTACACTTTTCAAGTTCATCCCAAACATGTTTCACTTTTGCTTCTAAATTGTTTTGAAACTCATCTAATCGGCTCTGAATCTCTTTTCCTAACTTTATGAAACTGTTATGTTCAAAAGTCTGAACACCTTTTTCTTCATCAGATTTTGTTTCTGTTGGTGCTTCTAGTGTTGTTCTAGATAATAATGATTCCATTTTTTGTTCCTCCTCCTCTTCATCATGATTTTTTTTGCTAGTAGATGTTGAGTAATAGGCCTCCAATCGGATAAGCACAGGTAAAAGTGCTCCAACTTGCGCTGCAATAAATTAAACCAAAAAATAATCAACCAGGCATTCAAGAGAAATATCACCATAACCTTTCACCAACATTCAACCATCTAACACCAAACACACACACACCCATACTTGAAAAAAAAAAAAGAAAAAAATCATACACTGAAATTCTCCAAGCCTAACACTTGACACCTTTACCAACCCTTTCAACAAATACTCTTCTTCATACACACTTCCCCTCTTCCCGATTGCTTTCTTTCTCCCTTCTTTCTTTTTCATTTTCGAATGTTTTCTGCAATCAAATAGTCACAGCATATCATAACGCATCGCATCACATTGTGTATACAAACCAGAAACCAATAAAGAAAACCCGGTCATGTCATAAATGTCAATAGACCATTTTATAGCAAACAATAAAAAAAAAAAAAAAAAACCAACGTAGATGCCCGACTACTTCTAAACGATCGGCTCATAGCACCATGACTAGTACCTGAATGATTCGATAGCCAAGCAGCAGCAGTATACCGACTATAATCAGTCCGAAGGGCAGTCGTCGCTTCAGTCCTCGCATCCGCTCCATCTAGAATCTCATCTTGCGCTTGACCATGTTGAGACAGGAAAAATACATCTAACCAAAAAAATCAATATAAAATAATAAAAAAAAAACAATGGAATCATGAATCAATCAAAAGTTCTTTTTATTGTTCTTAAGTATTAATTCTAATACTAAATCAGTCAAAAATAACCAAACCAAACAAGACTGACTCACCAGGATTCACCTTCCTTACTTCAAATAGTTCACCTAGCCTAGCGACTTGTTTTCCAACCTGCTCACTCAACTCTTCAATCTCATCCATCAAACTCTTCTGATACTCAACTACACTAGGTCCAATGTACTGCTTAATCAAGTCCGTCCGCTTATGTAAAAAAGACTGAATATACATGTTTAATGATAATGATTAAAATAAAGGGTCATATAACAAGACCAAATAAGACTCAACTTGTCGTATTGCCTCAGCATAAGCATTCCCCTGACAAAGAAACATGACTCCTGTTTCATCATTGCGCAAGTAATCAATTTGGATCTCTGCCGCTTCAACAAATCGTTTAGAGCTAGCTAATTTGTCTAATGAATAAATCATATAATCAAAACCTAAACAATTAAGGATACAAAACCAAAAAGTAATCATTTCAGACTTACTTGACATGAAAGTAGCTAGCTCGACCATCTTCTTCTTGTTACCCTTCTTGAATCCAATTCCATCTTCTTCCTCTTCTGCTCTTGCTCTTGCTCCTGCTTTTGCTCCTCCTTCTTCTTCTACCTCGTCAACCAAACAAACCATTTCCTGCCAAGCATCAGCATTTAAATACCCCTCAATAGCTTTCGATTTCTTCCCCGCCAAATCATACACTATACGAAAAAAAAAAAAAACACCCCCACCGAATGCAAGTATGTTTATTGGTTTAATTATACACGCTGTTAAGAAAGAATGGTTTTCATGTAAATACCTAAAGCTGCTTCCATAGGCTTATTATTTTGCATATACCAGTCTCCTTGAACATCCCAGACATACTATCATTTCATATCATATATATAAATATATTATGATTCTTCTCAGTTAGCATGTGATAATAAATTTATTTTTTGTATATATATAAAAACTTACCTTCATCTTATCAAGTTGTCCTTCAAAAATCTTACACGCGGTATGAAAAAGAGAATGTTTAATGGTATAATTAATAGCTTGATCAAAATGCTCATCACCTACGTAAGAAAGAAAACGTGTTGAGAAAAAAAAAAAAAAAAAATCATCATCATCATTACACCATTACAAGAATTTTCTTTTCAGTTATAGCCAATTCTGAACCAATGCCATCCCCCCACCTCCCCAGGTCGCCCCCAGAATACAGAATTAATAAATAAAAACAAACCAGCACCACAAAGATCAATCAAAGCTTTCTCCTTCCGACCCAGATAATCATCGATTTTAAATTTCATTAAATTTAAATTTGGTTCTTGTTTTAAACTTTGTAGGAAAGGGAGGTATTCTTTTGGATCCTGCAATCCATCCCATCCACCGACCGACCGACCAGCCAACGAACCAACCATTGTATCCAAGGATATAATCAAAAAAAAAAAAAAAAAAAAAAAAGAATAAAGATCATAATTAACCATCGCACTTTTATTTTATTTATTTATTTATTTTTTTAAAAAAAAAACCAAAGCTAATCAAGAATTCAAAAGACCCATAAAAAAAAAAACCACCACCAACACCACCACCACCCATGTTACGCTACACTGGGTCACGCTAATCTATATAACATGGACACACATACCTTTTGAGAATGTTGAGCCACCAAAACAGTCAACGATAAATCATACATTCCTAAAGCCACTTTAAACAATTCATTTGCATCACTCAAATAAATCATATATTTGATAGCTTCATCGATTCGATCGTTTCCTATTACTTTTGTATATATTAATTAACATCCATACACACATACAGAACACAGACAAAGATGACTTAGTTGTTTGTCGTTCGTATATCAAATGTAGAAAAATTCAATTTCCAAAGACAAGAAGAACAAAATACTCACGTTCCAATTTTCTTAAAAATCCCAAAGCAGAAACATAATCCGGTGGTCTCTTACATACATACGCCGTTAAAATACAATCCAAATATTTGATTGGATCTTTTTTCCCCAATAATTCAATCATTGAATCGCATACTTTGAGGATCTTAGTTGAAGGGTCCAAGCTTTAAAAAAAAGTAAATGTAGAAGAGTATGGCCCATAATGGTTAATTGATAATCAACATCTTTTTTTAATTAATTTAATTTTTTTTTTTTTTGATTTGTTTAGAGAAAAAAAAAAAAAAAAAATTCTATTTTCACAAACTCACTCAAGGAAACCCATATTATTCTGACTCCTCCTCCAACTATTAACAACAGAAAACAAACCCTTACCTTTGCCACTAGCACCACCTGTCTCATCAACCCCATCCCTTGCCGTTACATCGAAATCCTTAACACTAGTCAAAAACAAATTCAAATCCTCAACACAACTACCAACTTGCTCAACAAATTCTTCCAACTCATTGAAAAATCGTATTGGATCAAAATCAATTAGTAAATTCAAATCGATTCGATGAGTTCGACAAGTTTGGAATGCTTTTCGGTAATGGTTTGGTTGTTGTTGTTGTTGTTGTTGTTGTTGTTGAGGAAGAAAGGAAGGGGATGATGAACTTGAAAGATAACCAACACAAACCCTTCTCAAAACTAACACTCTAGGAAAAATAGTTTCAAGATTTCCTCTTGGCATCTGTAAGACTAAACACATTTTGCTAGGTACTACTGTCACGATCTTGGAACCTCTTTCGATTCTTCGATTTGATAATGGAATTGACTCTATCTTCAGTAATGTGGGTTGAGTTGTTTGTGGTGGTTGTAGAGGTTGTTTTGTGATACTTGATTGGGTTAAGTGGTTAAAGTTTGATTGTAGATGAGTATTATTATTATTATTATTATGATTATTATAAAAAGGAATAAGATGTGAAAGTTGAATAAATTTAGCTTCATGAGATGAAGAAGCGATATAAATTAAAAAATGTTCATCCACAATAAATGAAGAACAACATTTTTCAATCAAAAGATTTCCAAAATATAAATGATTATGTTCTGTTAACCCAATCGGATAGGCTATTGAGTCATGATGAGTGGAACCTTTGGAAGAATCGGTTATGAGGGTAAAAGTGGAAGAAAATTCAGGGAAAGAGGCTATAGATGAAGTAGTTTCAGAAGATTGATTTGAAAGGTTTACTAAATAAAAACAAATAAATAAATAAATAAAATGGATGGGTAAAGAAAAAAACGTGTTGCATTAAAAAAAAAAAAAAAAAAAAAAAAAAAAAAAAAAATACATTTTAAAATGTTTCCACAACTTGCTTGGATAAAAATACCAAGAGATGAAGAAGAAGAAATCATAAGCCATCTTTCGTTAACGGGAGCCATAACGATTTTGGGTTTTGGGGAAATACCAGAAATGGTCTCCTTTTGGTTAATGGGTTGAGAGATGTATTGAATAACTAAACCATCAGATGGTATACCGGCTTTGATTTCAGTAAATAAAATGACAAGTAAAAGATGAGAAGATTCTTGATGTGTAAGAGCGATTTGACGATATATAATTGAATGAGGGGTAGTGAGGATTGGAGGTTTGATTTGATTGAGTAGAATAGGAAGGGGTAAGGGATTGGGTTTAGCAAGGTCCCAAGAATAAACAAGAAGTTGACCATCTGACAAGAGAACAGAAAAGAGATGATGGGTAGGACTAAAAGCAATATGAGATGGAAGAATGACGGGTTGGTGATGATGATGATTAATTTGTAGTTCGATAGAAGCCATTGGGGGAGGAACATTTTGATAACGAAATGGAGTTAATAATAATTGATCTGTAACACACACACAAACACATCGCATTCCCATCTCAACATGTCATTACACCATCTGTTTGTCAACATATAAAAAAAGGGGAGGGGAAAACATGACTGACGTCCATCGATGACAGCCACGGAACCAGTATCGTTGGGCATAGGTTTGCAATCAGACAAAACTTGCCAGTTAAAAGTGTGTCGTTGAACGGAATCTATGGACCACTCGTTCAAGCACACCATGTTGTGAATCAATGTAAGAGAAAAAAAAAAAAAAAAAAAAAAAAAAAAAAGGTCAAAGTGAATGCGCACTTGGAGTGGTTATGTAGAGATGTAAAGGATGATTTGGATGCCATAGCATACGGGTGATTTGACGATCTTGAGGATCCAAAGTGGATAGAGGTTGAATTTCGGCTTTGAGGTACCAATGATAGTTGTTCCTTGTCCATAATTGAACTAAACCAAGCCATCTATATAAATAAGAAAGAATCGACTAGATGGATGATGGTAAAAAAAAAAAAAAAAAAAAAAAAAAAAAAAATCTTTTTCACCCGCATATTCTGTTGAGAAGGAGGAGTCATTATTATCGATGATCAAGTTGCGAAGGATTCCAACAGCCAAGATAGTCGAGTCAGAGTTCCAACTTAGTGCCCAAATATTGTCAACTTTGGAGGAATCGGGTAGAGGGAAACCATATCTTTGTAGACCATTTCGTTCAAAGAAGAAGATTTGAAGTTTAGGAGGGGATTGAGTTGAAAGGAAAGAAGTGGCGATGATGGAACCTTCAGGTCGCCAAGATAAATGAGATAAAAGACGACCTTGTTTGATAGGTTCCGAGGTGGAAGAGAGTTGAGCGGTTCGTGAATAGACACGAATGAGACGAGGTTGATGATGATGATGTTGAGGGGGACAGGAGACGGAGAAAAAAGCACCGTCGGCTCTCCAACTGATGAGATATTGAGAATCGTCGTCTTGTAAGAGTTGATGATGAAGATGATCGGGGATGAGCTGAGTAGACGAGGGTTCTTTTGCAGCAGATTTTCCAAGGGAGCCATGAAATTGAGTAGATTTAGAGCCCCAACCTAAGGCGACGGGTTTATCTGAGAAGAAAGAAAGAGAGAATGAGAAAGATGGAAGAGGATAAGAGAAAGAGAGGGTAAGGACCATGACCAAAGTGAAGTGTATGGATATGAGATTCGGATAAGACGTCGAACTTGAGAGTCATGAGGACCAACTTATTTAAGCCTGTATATTAGATATGTTAGTTATATAAAAAGAAGAGGAGATGGGTAAGAGAAAGAAAGACCGGTGACGAGGGCCAAGATTTGAGAGTCAGGACTCCATGATGCAGCCTTGATACCTTCAGGAAACGAGCCGACGGTTTGGAGCTATTTTTGGATGAGAAGAAAGTTAAGAGAGGGAGGGAAGGGAAGGGAAGGGAAGAGAAAAGAAAAGAAAAGATACCGAGGGATGGGGAGTAGTAGTAGGACAGATGGCGATTAAACCGCTAGTGGTGATGATGGAGAGTTGAGAGATGGAGTGGAGAAGAGTGAAGGAGAGAACGGAGTATGGAGAGAGCGCAGAGGGGAGATGAGCGATGGGCTGTAGAGAATTTGAGAGAAGGAGAGAGGGAGAGTGATAGACAACGAAAGCGTTGACAGCATAGAGTGCAAGGGAGTGTGGGGAGAGAGCCAAGTGTTGTAGGTGGTGTGGATGATGTGGGTGTTGAGGGTGTTGTGGGTGTTGTTGTGGATGATGTGGATGATGTGGATGATGTGGATGATGTTGCTGCTGTTGTTGCTGCTGTTGTGGATGTTGTGAGTGCTGCTCCTGCTCCTGCTCCTGCTGCCCCCCAAGAGTCGCACAGTTGACCTGAAGAGTGACGAGTGAGCGCATGAGATGACTCCAACCTGCGTTGCTGCCTGCAGGAATCCAATGCGACTGGCCATCCCACTCAATGTGCTCCTCATCCTGCTCTGGTATCTTTTCGCCACTCTCCTCTCTCTCTACAGTCAGTCTTCTTCTTCTTCTTCTTCACTTATGTTGAGCTAAGCTAATCTCTCTCCCTCCCTAGATAAATGGATGTTCTCCCCTCTCCACTTCAACTTTCCCTATCCTCTCTTCGTCACCACCTTGCACATGCTTGTCCAGTTTCTCTGCGCTGCTCTCTCCCTCTCTCTCTTTCCTCACATCAGACCCAATCAGATCCCTTCATCAACCCTCTATTTGTATCTCTCTCTCTTCTTCTACATCCATCCATCCATCCTTCTTCACTCATCTCCTCTCATCTCCTTTCAAATAGAACTAAAGCCTCTCCTTGTGGCCTCGCTTCCGGTTTGGATATCGGTCTCTCTAACTTGAGTCTCAAATCCGTCTCTTTGTCTTTTTACAGTCTGTCTTCCTTTTCTCTCTCTCTCTCTCTCTCTCTCTCTCTCTTTCTCTTGCTCTTCAATACTAACCTATCCTCCTCCTTCTTATGGAGATAGCCATGTGTAAATCTTCTTCCCTCGCTTTCGTCTTGTTGTTTGCTTTCTTGTTCAAACTCGAAAAACCTACCTTCAAATTAGTCGCCATCATCACTCTCATCACCGCCGGCGTCGTCTTAATGGTCTCATCCGAAACTCAATTTCAATTCTGGGGAATGGTTCAAGTCCTTTCTGCTTCCTGTTTAGGCGGTTTGCGTTGGTCAATGACTCAGCTCTTATTAGATAAAGAAGAGATGGGAATGAATACGCCCGTCGCTACTATCTTTTGGCTCGCTCCCACTATGGGCATCTCCTTGGCTTTTTGCTCTGCTTTGTTCGAAGGTTGGGGCAATATCATCACTCAAGATCATTTCTTTGGAACCTTTTCCATCGCTCTCACTACCATTGGCTATATTATCCTCGCCGGCATCCTTGCATTCTGTATGACCCTCAGCGAATATTTGTAAGTAGGTTGATTTCTCTCTCTTTCTCTCTCTCTCTCTCTCTCTCTCTCTCTCTCCTAATCTAATCATCACTGCTCTTTTTATCATTTGCCATGTCTATTTTAAAAAAAAAGCTTGAATATGCCCCCTTTTTTATTTTATTTTATTTTTTGAAAATAATCTCATCTGCCCCCCTCCATCATTCTTTTTTTTTTTTTTTTTTTTTTTAGTTTGATTCAAAGAACTTCTGTCGTCACACTATCCATTGCTGGCGTCTTTAAAGAAGTTGGCACCATCTTTTTGTCTACCATTGTTTTCCACGACATTATGACACCACTCAATATTTCGGGTTTAGCTATCACTTTAATAGGAATTGGCTTATATAATGTTTTGGTATGTTTGACTTTTCTTCTTCCTTTTTATTTCTTATTTTTTTTATTTTTATTTTGATTGTGGTAAACAGAAATATCAACAATCTCTTCAAGCAACAACAACAACAACAACAGATAGAGAAAATATTGAATACGTTGCTACTGAAAATGATTTCAATCAATCTGATTTGGTAAATTGATCTTTTTTTTTCTTACTGAGAGAAGCTTTCATGACTTGATGTTTCTGTTTTTTTTTTTTTCCCCCTTAGAATTCTTCTGTAGATAAGCATAGCCATTCTTTCTTTGGACCTACGCACTCCGGTTATGAACAACCTAGAAACTCATGGGACGAAGAAGAAGGTGACAATCCAATCCAAGATGATCAAGAAGTTGAAATGTTACATTTATCATCTAAATTATATGATGATCCACTTAAACAACATTTCACACCTTTTTCTGAAGATAATCATTCTTTGTTGAGTAAGAGTCAAACTGATCAGATTGATGGTTCCTATGTTCTTCCTGCAAAAGTCAATCATCATCATCAAGAACAGCAAAAGCATCAACAAGGTCATCATAAAAGTCCAAGTTTAAGTAGAATGCTCGAAGTTCAACATGTCATTGGTGATGATCATGATGAAACTTGGGAAGACACTTGGGAAGTCAGTCATACTGGGAATGGGTTATATGAGTCAACTGATCAGTTGAGTTCAGTGACTTCAAATCCTTGAAGTTGTCAACTTATCCATTGAAAAAAAAAAAAAAAAAAAAAAAAAATCTAATGATGACTTGATGATTATTTTTTGTTCTTCTGCATGTTGTTTATATATATACATTCATTAATAATAGTCTTTCTCAAAGTATTGGGTTTTTTTTTTCTTCTTACCAAGATATAGATGTATATATGTTATAGTCTTATAGGTTAGGTTGTTTTTACAAAACAAAACAAAACATTCTTCTTTTTGTAAAAGTAGTGGCATGAAAGGGTGGTTGAGTTTTCTTTTTGTTGGTGATGTTTTTATTTAGAGTCTCTTGGTGTTTTTTTTTTTTTTTTTTTTTTTTTTTGAATGAGTGAGTGAGTGATTTTTTTGTGCAAGGTGTGTAATTAATTGATTACATATGGTATATATTTCTGTACTCATGCTCTGAATGAGATTCAATGTGGAATCAGAATATTTAACTCATTCTTTGTGTAGGACTTTGTCAGTGTATGTTAGTATCTAAGTATGATTTAATAGTAAATATTAATGGTCCAATTACTTATTTATAAATGATTTAGTGATTAAACCTCAGGGGAAGACTAATAAACTAGTTATTCTCAATATAAACTCACAATACTTGAATTTTTATGTGTGCTAGTGGTGGAAAATAGATCAATAAAATATAGTTATAGCTTATATAAAGATAATATCAATTTATAAAGGTATTATAATGTATTTATATATTATAGTAATTGTGTTGTAGTGTTTATTTGAATTTTAGTAAGTGATGTCTAATAACCCATCAAAATCCTCCCTTACTTATACCAAAATCCACCAAAATGCACGCAATTACAGCACTGTGAGGGCCCATCACCTCCCCATGGTGTCCATTTCAATCAGTTTCAACACCCAGACCTCCAGTAAGGACCCTCCATCACAATGAATGATATCATACACCCATACCATCAATAGAATCAACAGATAAAAATCAGATACCATAAAGAAACAGGTATACATAACTCATCCAAAGAGGATAAAATGAAAAAAAAACAAAGCATATAAAGAAAACCAAATCAACTGTCCAAGCTCCCAATAATATCCTTAAGTATCTGTATTCACCCAGGAATGATATCCCAACCCATAAATCTGTGAAAATCCATCCAAGGAAGCAGATTGAGTTGTCCAAACTGGATATATGCGCATGTAAAAAGGTGTATATGCTTTTATAGGCATTGTGAGTCCACTGAATATGTCCATATAACCTAAAATAAGCTGAAAAATAAAGGTCATAGGCTATTAAGAGGTTAAAACCCGCTTATAGACCTAAATATACATAATATAACTACATATTTCATTGAATATTATGAGGTTTATGTATACATATAAGCTTATTTATGTCTATAATTACTTCATATCACTTAAGAAAAGTATATTATGACTCCATTAACACCTTAATCAGTATTATTAGGCTATGGATAAGCTACATAAACTACTATAAGTCATATAATTGTGTAATTATTATATATATATAAGCATTATAACCATATATATAAAAGTATTATCACCTTAATGTTAACTTATAAGCTTAATGTCATTAAAAATTATCTTATTTTCTACATAAGAATTACTCATTCCTGGGGATACCTAGGCTGACAGATTTAGTGTGAAATGAAAAAAAAAAAAAATGTGGGTGGGGGCCAGCTGCATTCAGCTTAGATTTACCCAGCTGAAGTGAAGCCCTGTGTGTGTGTGTGTGTGTGTGTGTGTGTGTGTGTGTGTGTGTGTGTGTGTGTGTGTGTGTGTGTGTGTGTGTGTGTGTGTGTGTGTGTGTGTGTGTATGTGTGTTGATTCTGGGTTAATTAGGGCCCTGGTGTGAGTACCAGAGAATAAGGAGATGTTAAAGAGTAGAGCATAAACAAGTTACACAGATCATCAGCAGTCATGTGACATTGCATGTAGGCATTCACCATCCAGACTATTCACATGCCATGTGATACTCAAACTAAAATTCAATCTTTTTAAAAGTCCATCATCTATTTCACAAATAGATACACAAATCACAGATGTCACATCTATATAGCCACTTCTTTTTCCCTCTCTGTGTGCTTTGATTTGATTTGATTGACTGTGCTAGCAAACCAGGCTATCTAACCCTTTAATTTTCAATTGGTTAATGCTCTGTTTATGCCCCCCCACTTTTTTTTTACAATTTTTTTTTACAATTTTTTTTTTTTACAATCTTAAACCAATGGGTGTGGTGTGTATTATTAATGTTATATGGTGTAGACAATCTTATAGTACTCTAGCTATAGGCCTTAACCAAGGGAGTTGAAGAAAAACTAGAGAGAAAACGCTGCTATTGTCAGCCTAGATATCTCCAGGTTTGAGTAAGTCTTATGTTTAAAATAAGATAACTTTCATTACATTAAGATTATTACTTAAAAATAAGGTTAAAATACTTATATATATGGTTATAATACATATATATATATATAATTTTACACTATTATATGACTTATAGTACTTTAAATAGCTTATCCATAGCCTAATAATACTTATTAAGGTGTTAATGGAGTCATAATATACTTATCTTAAGTGATATTAAGTAATTATAGACATACATAAGCTTATATGTATCAGCCGGTTGTCTAGAAGAAGAGGAAAAGGAAGAGGAAATGGAGAGGAGGAAAAAGGTAATGTAAAAGGGAATTATATACAATAATAAAATAGTATAGTTATTTTAAAGAAGAGGCAACAAGTAGATTTTAGAGACTTTATACAACAGTGAGGTTTAATGAATTTGAATATAAATATTTAATAAGTAGTTATTTTCAATGCGCAGCAAACACTTTCTATTACTAAAAGACTTAATTCAACCATTGTGGTGATCCAAACCTGGGTAGGCCTTTGGAGTGCATATTTGGGGGTATTTGGTATGTAGGATGTTATTGGGGTTATGGTGTTATTAGTGTTTTTTTCATCTTTAGGTGATAGTTAGTAGTGTTTATGGAGGCTTAAGCTAGGGTCACTTATTATGTCTCACCTTAATGTCCTTTCTTTTCTCTTCATTTTGGTATCCCTATGGGTGGTTACCTTGTTTTATAGGGTAGTTATGGTGTTATTATTGGTATTTATCAGATGTTTATTGCTTAGTGGTGCTTATGTAGGCTTAATTTAGGGTCACTTATTATGTCTCAGCTTATTTTCCTTTATTTTATTTTCATTTTGGTATGTCTTATGTGTGTTTATCTTGTTTATTAGTGAAGTTATGGGTTTTTAGGGTTTTTAGGGGTTTTATGGGTTGTATGGGTGTTTTAAGGCCTAGAAGCCGCCCGCCCGCCCCCAAGCTGCCTGCCTGCCCCTAAGCGGAGCCTCCTCCAAGCGGCCTGGCTGCCTGGGCGCTGGGGAGGCGCTAAAATGCACTTTTATGCATGAAAAAGGCTGGGAAAGCTGGATTTTGGGCAGGGAATTGGTCAGGGTGGTCTGTGCACTGGCTGTATGATGCGTGTGTGGGAAGATTTTTAGGTCTGTCTGGTGACTACTTTCTTGGCTCATCAAGCAGTCAAGTGTGTTGAAAAGGGGCTTTAGCAAACAGGAACCAACTTACTTTAGCAAGTGAATCTCACTATATTTTTCTAAAGGGACAGGGGATTTTCTCTCTGGTTTTTCTCCAACTCCCTTGGTCAAGACCTATAGCTAGTACTATAGGATTGTCTACATTTCTGGTGCCCAATGTGGGGACAAATCTGTTGTCTTTTTGGAATCTCTGTTGATCTAGGCTTCTCTCTTTGATGGATCTCCTTTGGTGGATTTTTAATTTGGTGCTATATCTCTTTGTGGTTGGTCTAGGGGTCTTCTTTTCTGTTGGATTTGGTCCCTCCTAGGTCTTTAAGGCTATTGGGGGGGGGGGACTTTGGCTATCTTTGGTCGATATTGGAGGCTGTAACTTGGATTTGCTAGTATGGTTAAGATTCAGTCTTGGGATGGTTCAAGGATTTTGAGGGAGGATGCAAAGGGGTTTTTGGCTAGGTTTGAGTTTGCTGCTGAGATTGATGGGGCCTCACTGTTGGACATGGTTAGGCAAGTAATCTTTTTCATTGGCAATAGGGAGGTGGAGAAGGAAGTTTCTGATATGGCAGGATATAGGAGTCAGGACTGGGGAAAGTTGAAGATTGAAGTGGTTAAAAGGTGGCCTACTACTTTCTCAATGGTGGATCTTCATGGGATTTCTGGGAAGTGGGAATTGAAAGGTGGTGTAACTTCTCTTTCTAAGAATGGGGAATTTATGGAAGAGTTTGGGGAGGCTCTGGATTATCTGGTATATAATGATATATTACCACATGAAGATGGGGCCAAGTATGTATTTTGGAGTGCCATGGGTAGGGATGTAAAGGTGGAGGTTATGGAGAATTTTTTTCAAGTCTGACTTGATGAAGACTCTTCCAAATGGGGAAAATAGGATTCCTGCTATGGCTGTTTTAAAGGAGGTTATTTTGGTATATTTGGATGGTATGAAGGATAGAGATGTGGAATCTGGAGAGGAAATACTTTTGGACAGAGAGGTTCAGAAGACTGTGGTGGAAATTTCAGCTTCTGGGGAGGTGTTGGAGCCATCAAATTTGGAAGATGGTGATTATGATGATGTTTGTGAAGCTTATTTTTCTTTTCCAGAGGATACCATGGGAACTCAGGAATGTGTTTCAAAGGATGTTTTGGAGAGTTATGCACTAGAGGATAAGTGTATTTCCTTAATTTTGGATGAATTATGTGAGAAGGAGGATTTTCCTGGTCATGATGAAGGATTTTGGGATATTGAGAAGGAATCTGAAGTGGATGAATGGTTGTTGAGGGATGAGTATTTTTCTTTCTCAAGTTCAGATAATGGCTCATTGGAGGACGATGTATCAGTTGAATTTTTGGATGGACAGAAAGTGTCACACGCCATGTGACACTCGAGGCAAAAGCAGCTCATTAAATAAATAATAAGAGGTTTTAAATCCATACTTGAAGCTCAGAAAGCAATTCTACATAGCAACTGCGACTTTCCTTTGTGTACTTGCTAATCAACCGCGCTAGTCTAAACTCTAAATCCAAATTAGTCAATCTCTCAATAGTGTGTCTCAGTCTTTTCTTCAATAAACGACGCACAGCGCAATAGTCAATGTAATGTTGCACTAAAAGGTTTATGAAATGTCTATGGATTATTAAAAGGGGTAGTGAGCATGGACGGAATGGTTAGTGGAGGACTAAGGGGTTAACGGATGTTAGTGAGGAGGGTCCAGGTGTAACGGGTGTATTTTAATGGTCTGTGGTGTGCGGAATAGTGGATGGGTATGAGGTCAATGCGAGGAGGAGTAAAGGATATAAAAGGGGTTGGGATTTAGGTTCAACATTCTTTAGAATTAAATTATAAAATGTATATATAGTTAATAGTGGTAAAAGCTTTAAAGTTAAATCATTATTATTGTATCTTTCCATACTTTCTCAGTAATCATTTCTAAATCCTAAAAACTTTGATTATTGAGTTTCCAACCCTTCGTGAGATTTTAAGAATTTTAATATTACCTTTAACTTATATTTGAATCCGTCTCAAACATATCTCGAAGCAGTAGCTCTTTCTTTGAGTCATCCTTGAATCACTTCCTTGAAGAAGTTTCTAAACTCCTCTCTCCATCTCACTTCCAGGAACACCCTCGACCTTGTGCGTAGGTTGTCTGGTGACAGTATAATTTAATTCTCCGCAGTTCTCATTCTTTGCACTACTACATCCCTTTTTCAGGTGTTTTTCTCTAAATTCTTGAAATGGCACCTGTTCAACGCACTCCTCCTACGGGCGCTACTACTAGAGCTCGCGCCATAGGCAGGCCAACAGCCACACGGCCTGTTTCCCGCACTCACTCCCTGGAACCACTCGACCTTAGGGAACGGCAACATTCAGTCCAATCTGTAGAAGATATCCCACAAGATTTTGATGACTCTAGTGATGATGAAGAAGGTGAGGATACAATGCACAAGGCACCATCTGCCCCTGCTAATCACCCTTCTGGTAAACCTTCAGAACCTGGACCATCTAATTCACTGGAAGATTTAATGAGACTTTTCATGAAGACCCTTTCAAATTCAACGTCTTCAGAGGGATCTAAATTCAAAAATCCTTCCATGAAATCTCCTGATAAATTTGATGGAGAACATCCAGACAGATTGCGGCCCTTCTTGCAAACCTGCAAGCTCCTGTTCCATAATGACCAATCAAAGGTTGTTTACGCTTCTTCATTCCTAGCCAGAAAAGCAGCAAGATGGTTCAAACCTTATCTTCTCATTCTCTCTTTGACAGAAACCCACTTACTTATTAATAACTGGGAAAAGTTTGAGGACCAACTCTTCACATTGTTCGGTGACCCTAATGAAACTGAAAACACAGAAATTGAACTTGATTTTCTTTGCATGAGTGATAATGGTAAAGCCTCTGAATATATCTTGAACTTCAGAGCACTTCAAACTCAAGTAGGTTGGAATGATGCTGCCCTCAAGTATCATTTCAAAAAGGGACTTCCTTCAAGGATTCTGGATCAATTAAATCTTCACAGTCAGAAGATGACTACTTTAACGGATTTAATGGATTGAACCCTTGAACTCAATGGCGTTTACCGAGGAAGACTTCAACATTGTCGATACGCCAACAAATCTCAAGGCCTAAATTTTAAATCAGGTCCTTCCTCACACCCACAGACAATTCAATCCAAACCCAATAAGGGAAAGGACAAACCTTGACCAAAAGGCTCGACCCCAGGCAATATCAGCAAAGTACTGGATCCTAAAGGGGAACTTAAAGAAGCTGAGAGGAAGAGAAGAGCGGATAATGGGTTATGTATGTATTGTGGGGGTAAGCACAAGCTGGAAGATTGTGTAAAATTGAAGGAAAGAGAAGGTACTAGTTCGAAGTCAAAAAACTAGTAGATAGTTGTGTGCAAAGCAAACTATCTTATCTCTCCCAGTGCACAGAACCTCCATGTCTTAAGGACTGGAGTTGCCTTAAACCACTTGAGATTCATTCTTTTTAAGGAGAATACCCCCTTCAGTTGTCTTATAGACTCTGGAGCTTCAATTTCATTTGTCAGTTTATCTTTTTCCGAGAAGTTACAACTGACATTTACAGATATCAATCAAACTCCAATTTAATTGTTCGAATCAGAGGAACCCAAATATTGGGTAAGTATAAAAGTTTTATGGGTTTTCAACTTTCCAAACTTCCCCCCCTTCGAGTGGGAATCATCAGTCTTGGACACCCCAAGGATGGAGGATACCATTCTTGGCCATGACTTTTTAACGCATTGGAATCCTGAAATTGATTGGACACGGGGATTGATCACCCCACGTACTAAGTATATTTCTGATTCTTCAATGCAGGTCAATAGGGAGTTAAACAACCGGCCTGACAATGTTCTGCTAGAGGACAAATCTATGCCAGATGAATTGCAAGCATCTGATCCTTCTTTAAATGAGCAATTGGCTAACCCTTCTAGCTCGATGACTTCTCTCGAAGAGGATTTAAATTGCCTTGAAGTAATCGAATTATTCTCTCTCAATTCTGGTCTTCCCTCGACAGATTACCTCGAAGATGATGAGGACAACCAAATCAACGTTGAAGTCATTAAATCAACTCTACCAGAAATCTATCATGATTTCCTCAATGTTTTCTCAATCCACAAGGCTGATAAGTTACCACCTCATCGACCCTACGACCATCAGATAGAGTTAATAGGTCCAGTACCTCCGGCAGGTCCGGTCTATTCTTTGTCAAAGGACGAATCTCAAGTTCTTCAAGACTACATTGCAGAGAATGTAGCCAAAGGTTTCATCAGAGCCAGTAAATCTCCAACCGGCTCCCCAGTCCTCTTTGTAAAGAAGAAGGATGGTAGTCTTAGGTTGTGTGTTGACTATAGAAAGCTCAACACAGTCACGAAGAAGAATGCATATCCTGTTCCTCCTATGTCATTGCTTCTTACCCTTTTCAATGGTGCTAATTTCTTTTCTAAAATTGATCTTAGAGGCGCTTACAATCTTATTCGCATTGTGGAAGGTCATGAACCACTGACTGCAATGCGCACTAGATTTGGTAGTTTTGAATATTTAGTTATGCCTTTTGGATTGTGTAACGCACCCTCTACTTTTCAAACTTTTGTCAATGACATCTTTCAAGATTTTGTCGAACAATTTGTTGTCGTCTATTTAGATGATATTTTAATTTTCTCAAAGACACTAGATGAACATATTCATCATGTTTGACAGGTTCTAAATTGACTTTGAGATCACGGTCTGTACGCCAAGCATAATAAATGCAAATTCCATCTTAAATCTATTGATTTTTTGGGTTTTACATTATCCACTGATGGGTTAGTCATGGATTACAAAAAGTTCCAAAAGGTCCTGGAATGGCCTGAGCCCAAAACCGTTAAATCCCTCCAGGGAGTTTTGGGTTTTTCAAATTTCTATAGAAGATTTATTAAAGATTACTCTAAAACTATTTCCAATCTTACTTCTCTTCTTAGAAAAGATATTCATTTTGTTTTTACTTCTACAGCATGGAAGGAATTCAAAGCATTGAAGACTACATTTACCACAGCTCCAATTCTTCAACACTTTGATCCTTTTGCTTTGACAATAGTCGAGACAGATGCAAGCAATTATGCTATCGCAGGGGTCATTTCTCAATTAAATCCTGAAACAAAATTGTTTCATCCTGTTGCTTTTGAGTCACACAAACTCATTGCAGCAGAATTAAATTATGAAATTCATGACAAAGAGCTTTTAGCTATTATTCATTGTCTTAAAAAATGGCGCTCTTTTCTTCTCAGCCTAGATAGTCTTTTTCAAATTCTAACTGACCATAATGCTTTGAAATACTTTATGTCTTCCAAAGTGTTAACCAGGCATCAAGCCAGGTGGGCTGAATTTCTGTCTGAATTTCCTTTTTTCTATTTCCTATCGCCCAGGTAAGAACTGCATTGTCCCAGATATCTTGTCACACCGGGACAACGTTTACCCACAGTGGGGGGACACATTTGCTGAAAAGAACCCAGAAAATGTGAAATCAATTTTCAAAGAATCAATGTTAACGACTCATCAACTTAATTCAATGACAATTCAATCCTTTCAAAATCCACTATCCAACATCTTCAGAGCTCAGTCAAAGGACAATTATTGTTTAGGGTTAAAAGACAAAACACTCTTGAAGCAAGGGGCCAAAAGATTTAGTATTGAATCAGGTCTATTAGTTTTTGAAGGTAGAGTAGTCATACCCGACAACAATGAAATAAAATTATGGATTTTCAATAGTCGACATGATTCTCCGTTAGCTGGTCATTTTGGGGTTGATAAAACCTACCAGTTAATAGCGAGGGATTTCTTCTGGCCAGGAATGACTAGAGAAATCAAAGCCTATATAAAAGCTTTTTACAAATGTAATAGGAATAAGGCTCCCCATCACCGGAAGCATGGGTTGCTTCAACCGCTTCCTATTCCCTCTAAACCTTGGGAATCTTTATTGATGGATTTTATTTCTCAACTTCCTCTTTCTAATAATTTTGATGCTATATTATTAATAGTAGATAGATTTTCAAATATGTTTATTTTTATTAAAACCACTACTACTGCTACAGCAGAAGATTTGTCAAAATTGTTTCTAGAATATGTATTCTCCAAACACGGCTTACCTAATGATATTATTTCAGATAGAGGCTCATTGTTTGTATCCACATTCTGGACCCAACTGTGTCGACAACTCAATATCACGAGGAACCTCTCCACAGCCTATCATCCTGAAACCAATGGGAAAACAGAAAGGGTTAACCAAATCGTCGAACAATACCTTTGAATGTATGTCAGTTACCAACAAGACAATTGGACCACAGGGTTACCATTGGCCAAATTTGCTTATAATAACTCGACTCCTTCTTTGACACGACAATCTCCTTTCGAAACTGTTTATGGAAGACATCCTCGATTCAACTCAATCCATGTAGGAACTAATCATCCTGCGGAACATTATCTTCAAACCATATCACGACTCCAGGAGTAACTTAAATCAAATTTGGAATTAGCGATTTGAAGGTACAAGGAACAGGCCGACAAACATCAACAAACTGCTCCTTCTTTTAAACCAGGCAACAAAGTATGGCTTGACGCACGAAACATTCCAACGACTTGACCATCAAAGAAACTGGCTAAAAAACGCTTGGGACCATTCGAAATCGACTCTGAAGTCTCTAAAACTGCATTTCAACTCAAGCTACCTCCTAAATGGCAGGCTATTCACCCTGTTTTCCACGTATCTCTCCTTGAACTGGCTCAAGAAACATACCCGGGCAAGAACCAACCTCCTCTGGAACCGGTAGAAGTAGAAGACCATCTAGAGTGGGAAGTAAGCCGTATCCTTGATTCAAGAATAGGCAAGGGGAAACTTCAATACATTGTGGAATGAGAAGGCTTCCTCGATGATTCAGACAAAACATCCTGGGAACCAGCCATCAATGTTTCTAACGCCCCTGAACTCCTAAAATCTTTTCTTCTTAAATATCCTTTAAAACCAAAACCTTAAAACTCTCTTTTTTTTCTTTTCTTTCTCTTTTTCCTTCTTCTCTTTAAAATCTAAAACATCTCTACCTCTAAAATTTCCTTATTCTTTTTTTTCTTTTTCTTCTTTCTTCTTCTTTTCTTTCAAAAGCTTTTCAACCTTATTTAAAATAAATAAAATAAAATTAAAATAAAATAAAATTAAAATAAAATAAAACTAAAATAAAATAAAATAAAATTAAAGTCAAATAAAATAAAATAAAAAATAAAAAATTAAAACAAACTAAATAAAAAATTCATAAAACCTTCTAAAATTTCTTTAAAATTTCTTTTCTTTTCTTTCTTTTCTTTTCAAATTTTCTATATACATTCTTTCCTTAAAAATTTCTTTTCTTCAAACTATCAAAATTTTTCACAAATGTAACACGACAATCTTTCTCAAACTTCACTTCAACCTCTAAAATCTCTCTTTTAAAATTCTTCAAACAAATTACTTCTTTCTTTCAAATTCTTTTTAAAAAATTATTTCTTCTCTTCTTTTTATTTTTTCTTTTCAAATAACTAAAATTCCTCAAAACTTCAATAAATAAACTTTCATAAATAACAATTTTTTCTTTCATTAAATTTTCATTTCCAACAAAATTATTTCAATCAACTATTTCTTTTTTCTTACTTAAATTTTTTCTTTTCAAAATTTAAACTAAAAATCCTTCAATTAAATATTCTTTCTTTACTTCTTTCATTCAAATTTCTTCTTCTTTCAAAATTTAAAACGAAATTTTATTCAAATCTTTTTCTTTCTTTTTTTTCTTTTTCTCTCAAAATCTTATAAAATAAATATTAAAATTTTAATTAAAACAACAAAATAAAATAAATAAATATACAAATTGTTTCTACTTTTCTTTTCCGCTTTCTTTATTTTTCTTTTTCCTTCCATTTTAAATTCTCTCCTTTATTTTCTCTCAAACCAATCCCTTCATCTTCTCCAAAATCACCCTTATTTCCTTCCTACATTTCTCAAAAACATCCTCCTCTCCTACTGGTACAACTTCCCCAATCTCAAGTAACTCTTTGGCCACGTCGAAGGAGGAAGCATCGAAAATCTTATTGACTTCACCGCTTAACTCTTCAATGAATCGAGTTTGTCAACCGTGGCGAGGTTTCTTCGACCGTACCTGGTTGAGAGTCTCTTCGTTGGCCTCCCTCAAATCAGTAACTGGTTGATCTGCCTCAACTGGCAGCAATGGTGCAGCTTCCGCAATCGGAACGTCTGCAATGACATCTGAATTCTAAAACAAGATCATCAGTAACAAAGTTTCTAAAATAACAGAAGAATGGACTTACTTCAAATAATGGGTCAGCCTCTAGAAATAACTTTGATGTGACTCCCACTGTCACTTCTTTTTCTTCTTTGTCATCTTCAATGACCATCCGCCTTAAGATGGGGACTTCCTCGTCATCTTCCTCCACCAATTCATCCACCTCCTCTTCTACCCTTTGTTTACCCATGGCTTGAGTTACCCAGGACGCCATAGTGTCCTCCACTTCCTCCTCAACTGCTTCTGATTGATCATCACCAATCGACACGTCCCATATATCTTCGACCACTTCCTTGGTCTTCGTTATTACCCAATACTTTGTAAACCTTTGTTTGATGTCAGAATTTTTGGCTAAAGCATTGCACGCAACCCGTCTCCATCGGCAAAACTCCCATTTCTGGTGAGGACCTTGAGTAGCCGTGTTTTCCACACAGAAGTATTCCATCAATTCACAAGCCGTGCATGCTTGGGAGTACTGTCAAGTAAGGAGCCCACCATCCGCTTTGGGGTGAGGAGGCGTGGGAGTTGGAGTTGGAAAAGCTAACATAATAAATATATAAACAAGAATTAAATAAAGGGAAAATAGTGTGGGAAGCATATGTCTCACACTCAACGGAGCTCGCATTTTTATACCTGGGCATCTGTCACGCTCCACGTGACACTCGAGGCAAAAGTAGCTCATTAAATCAATAATACAGAGGTCTAAATCCATACTCAAATCACAGAAAGAAATTCTACATAGCAACTGCAACTTTCCTTTGTGTACTCACTATTCAACTGCGCTAGTCTAAACTCTAAATCTAAATTAGTCAATCTCTCAATAGTGTGTCTCAGTCTTTTCCTCAATAAGCAAAGCACAGCGCAATAGTCAATGTAATAGTACATTAAAAGGTTTATTAAATTTCTGTAAATTATTAAAAGGGATAGTGAGCATGGACAGAATGGTTAGTGGAGGATTAAAGGGTTGACGGATGTTAGTGAGGAGGGTCCAGGTGTAACGGGTGTATTTTAATGGTCTGTGGTGTGCGGAATAGTGGATGGGTATGAGGTCAATGCAAGGAGGAGTAAAGGATATAAAAGGGGTTGTGATTTAGGTTTGACATTCTTTATAATTAAATTATAAAACGTATATATAGTTAATAGTGGTAAAAGCTTTAGGTTAAATAATTATTATTGTATCTTTCCTTATTTTCTCGGTAATCATTTCTAAATCCTAAATATTTTGATTATTGAGTTTCCAACCCTTTGTGAGATCTTAAGAATCTTAATATTACCTTTAAATTATATTAGAATTCTTATCGAACATATCTCGAAGCAGTAGCTCTTCCTTCGAGTCATCTTCAAATCACTCCTTCAATCATTTCCTCTGTGCTTTGAAGAAGTTTCTAAACTACTCTCCTCATCTCACTTCCAGGAACACCCTCGACCTTGTGCGTAGATTGTCCGGTGACAGCAAAAAATTTAAAAAAACACTAGTTACAATTAGGCAACTGTTGGGACACCAATTGTAGAAAGTTCTAAAGTACTAAGCATTAGACACAATGCGAGATGGGTTGGTTCTTCTTTTCAATTTCTAAAAAGAAGTGCCTGCCACTCTTATTTTTAAATACAGCGCAATAATGTGTAACACTAATATGTGATTAGAAATTTTATAAGTTGAGAAATGAGTTTAAAAAAAGACAAGTATTACTATCTGGATATTTCTATTCTTAACAAGCGCTAATATTCACAGCTACTCCCTCTTGAAGAGCTCTCTTTGAATATACCTTATTATAGCAATAAAATAACTCTAATACTAGTCAATCCTACTGAATCTATATATTCTCTCTATGTTTCCATCTTTCACTTATACTATAATAAATACGCACGCAGACGCAGGAATGACAAAAAGACTCAGAAAAATCTCTAATATATTCTCAAACAAATGGTCACAGACAGAAAATCTAATATCTTATACTTGACTTCACAATTATTAACTATTCTTTTGTTAACTAATTATTTGTCAATTGTTCTCCCTCTTTATTACTAGATGTGATACCCCTTTTTATATTTTTCCAGCGCTCAAAACACAATTCTCTAGTGGATCTCCAGCGCTGACTCTAGCGCCACATTAGTAAAATAATAACCAATCTATTAGTAAACTACGTACACCACTTGTAACAACTACAGCACCTAAACACACCCTATGCTTACTAACACTAGTATTAACTTGTTTCACTCATACTCCACATGCATGCTCCTGACTGTACCTTTGTTTTGTTTCAGCACTAATTCCAAGTTTTTACTCCTTCTAATGCTGATATTAGTTTCCTTGACTCTTGGGTAGCTTTGTGATTAAGTCCCTGCTCTCCTTACTTCATCACTAATTCCATAGTTCTGACAACTCGATTAACTAGTTAACCTCCTACATTACCTGTTTCAGTAAGTTACCACACTTGCTGCGGTGCAGTATACTATGCACTTGAGTCCTTCCTTAAGCCATAATTCCTTCCATAATGTGTAACACACAATTATTGGATAATCCAAATCCATATTTTACAGTGCTTGCAGTCCTAAATTGATAACACATAATTCCCCATTGTGCAGTGCATCCTGCTGAAAAATCCAAGTGCAAAGACCCTGAATCTTCTTCCGCGCTTCTATTTCCCTTTGTTCTTGAAACACACAAATACGTATTATATTTTAGCACTGCCTACTGCGCTATGAATCCCCTTTGTTCTTCTTGGACTATGCAAGCTGATTGGTTCAAAATCAAACTTCCTGCAAGGTGTGTACCACAACGTCTATGTTGCTTTTTGGTAGGAGCTACCTCTATTACTGGATCCAACCGATTTTAAAATATTTCATTGAACTCATCTTCTGGGGCCATTGATTGCTTTCCATTATTAAGACCAGCCACCCAACCTAATATTTCTTTCCTCTCCTCCTGATTTAGTGTGTCCTCCGCACCATCTACCACCAAACTGTTTTCTTTGGACACCTCCCATATTTCCTTGAAAATGGCCTGATCCTTAGCAATAGACCAAAATTTGGTTGAAGCAAATTGTTCCTCAACAGTTGAATTCATCTCTAATACATTAAAGGCTACTTGATGCTATTGAAAAAACTTTCACTTCTTGAAAGGACCTTGAGACACTGTGCTTTTAACACAAAATAAATCCATAGCTACACAAGAGGTGCATGCTACCTTGAATTGGCAAGTGGGGTTGAGGAGGAGTTGGAGTTGGATAGTGATTTTCAGGAATTATGAAAGATATAAAAGTATTTTTTTAAAAAAAAAGACTCCATTAAAATTTTAATAAAAAATAAAATACAATAAAGAAAGAAGATAAGGTCAATAGAGAATTCTCATTCTAACCAGAACTCACATTTTATACCCAGGCATCTGTCACACACCATGTGAAACTCAAAGCAAAATTCAATCTTTTAATCCATAAATCAATACACAAATCCATACTTGAAGTGCAGAAAGCAACATCTACATAGAAACTTCTTTTTCCCTTTGTGTGTCTCAACTATACTGCACTAGCAACCATTCTATCTAAATATTAAATCTAAATCAGTCAATAATATGATTATAATTTTCAATCTTTAGAAAATGTGAAATTTAGCAGTGCTATGCTCAATGATATACTTTCAAATGTTGGGTTATTGTGTGTCTGAGGGTAACTAAAGGTCTGTGAGTAGGAATAGTATTAAGGTTAAAAGACCTGTGGGTTATATTGGAGTGTCAGTGATAAATTAAGGGCATTTCATTATAGGGTTCAATGTAAGGTGTAGTTGTCTATATAATTGGGTTGATTTGGATCAACATTCCTGAGAATTAAATTATAATATCATTGTGATAGAAGTTAAATTTATATAATGCTATTATTGTTTCCTACCTTTCTTAATAATCAATTTCTTTTCAAACTCTTAAGCTCCTAAATCCTATTTGATTATTAAGTTTCAACCCTTCATGAGATTAACCTGAATATATAGAGTTACTATAAATTACATTATTATTCACCTCAAACTTATCTCAAAGCAGTATTAAATTATATTTGACTTATCTTCAAACCACTCCCTTGAAGTATTCCTCTGTGCTTCAAAGTAGTCTTCAATAATCTTTGCCAATCTCTCTTACTCAGGAACACCCTCAACCTTGTGTGTAGGCCATCCAGTGACACCTGCTCCCCCATTTTTTCACAACAATTCTCAAAAACAACAACATTTTTGGGAAGACTACTATTAATGCTAACACTAGCTTAAGTTGGGACTGGCTTTGCTAAAGACATCAGTGAGATGAACTGAGACTGGCTATGTTGGAGCTTAAAACAGTGAGGTCTACCACTATGTGAGACTAGGAAGTAACTGAATTACTAAATATGCTGTCCAGTGAGGAGTTCCCCACAGCACTTTCCCCATAAAACCCCCTAATGCAATATCTCTCTCTCCTGAATATTACAGTGAATAGCACCCATAGAACTCCTCATCCTCACCTCTCAACCCAAATGCTAGCAAATATGACTCTTAAATTCAATTGGATGTTCCAAACTTTTTTTTTTGGTCTCTGTTGGTAATTTATTTTGCTTGAAACATTTGGAAAAATATTTTTCTTTAGATCATGGTTCAATTAATAGCTATACCAAATGATTTATCATGGCTGTTCTTCTCTTATTTTCTCAATTTATTTCTTTGACTAAACAAAGAAGAGTGATTTGAATAATCTCAGAGTATTCAAGAAGAGGGTTCCATGGGATTTAATGGGTTTTATTGGTGGTACAACTAATCCACTAATTCACAGCCCTACTCAAAGTGGAAGCAATCAATTTCACCAAAATAAGTTGTAGCATTTCTTTTCTGTATCAGAGAGTTCCATTGCTTTTTTTCACCAGATATTAATTATGTACAAAAATCTTTCATTATTTGGTCATATTTTTTTTAAAAAATGTAATTAGGTGCCATAAAAATCTGGTACATTTTTGAATTCATATATTTAATCTAAAATGTATCCATGTATGAATGTAGTTTTCTACATGTCTAATGTAAAATTTATATTCCTTTCAAATTTTTAAGTCTAAAATACAAAAATTTGCTTTTTTTTAAAAATTTTCTCTTAAATTCTCAATTCAAAAAAATGGAAATACCCTACCCCCTGCATTTTATCCAAGTAGGAGGTCCAGATTGTCAAAGTTTCAATTTAAAGTATGGAATAAGACACAAAGATAAATAATTAGACTTCAAGAAACTAAATGTGAAAAAAAAAATCATGAAAATATATACTATAAAATAATGTAGAAATGACACCACAACAGCATGTCCCAATGTTCTAAAATCTCAAGTAATTAAGGTGGATAAATGACTTGTATATGTTAAATTACAACATTAAAAAGATTTAAATGGCAAGCTTTCTTTGACCCTGTAATGTTCATGTCTAACTAAGCTTTTAGAAGTAATGGATTTTTTTTCTTACCTTACTTACCCTATTGATTAAGTCTTGATTAATTTGAAAAAAACAGCCGAGATGAGTGAAGTCATCACATGATTCTGAACCAGGTTGATCTCTTTTTTTTTTTTTTTTTTGATAATGATTTTCCAAAAAATGATAAAGAACTTTATTCATTTTTCTTAATTTGAGTCAACATGATTCTTTAATATATACAGAAAAATATCAAATATCTTCATAAAAATAATTTATAAAAGTAGAATACTTGCTTATTTTCATGAAATCCCACCATGATAAACCCCCCTTACCTCCCCCCAAAAAAAATCATGTTAAATGATGTCAATAGTGTACTGAAATAAATCAAAAATTGCACCAAAAATCAGTAAACTTGAGATTTCCTTTGAAAAATGGAAAAAAAATACTGTTAGTTATAAATATGCACAAAAAATTATGATATATACATTTTTGAGAAGGTTTACTTTGTAAAGATAAGTATTACCAAAGCAAAAAAGTAAAAAGTAAAATAGGGCAAAAAAAAAAGTAAAAAATTAAAAAAGTGAAAAAGCAAAATAGTTCAAAAAAATAAAGAAGGTTTAACTTTAAAGGTAAATATCTCAGAAACTACTGAATAAAAATCTAAAACAATTTGTAGGAAATGAAAGGTAGGCTTCAAAGGAATTTTAGCTAAAAAAATGAGATAGGAATATGTCTAACCCTAATTCTAACAATTCTTTTTTCCAAATTTTATAAAAAAATTGAGAAGTGATAGTGAAAATGACAACAACAGGGGTTCAATAAGTCTACCATTATCCAGAGAAGTGTCCTATATAAATTGGAGTTTGCATTCATGACAGAAAGAAAGAGATATCAGATAGGCATGAAAAAAAGGAGATGACATTTAATTTGATAGAAAGGTAGGAAAAAATAGATTGAGAAAGAGTGAAGTTGGAATTTGGTGGAATTTTAATAACTATGAATATTTCAAAAAGAAGGCTCAAATATTAAGGTCAATATCTCAGCAACTACAAGATGCAAGGAAGGATGAAAACTTCAGCTGAAAAAAGGTGATGAATCAAGAAATGAAAAAGGAATGAACTTACTGCAATGAGAAAGTTAAAAAAATTGATTGAGAAATGTTGAATAAGTAAATTTCAAAAGCTCAAGAATGTGACAATAAAATGTTGCTAATTTTAGTGAAGGGTGAATGCTGAGGATAGTTGGGTAGAGAATTTCAGTTTATGCTAGTGTTTAAGTATGATTTAATAGTAAATATTAATGGTCCAACTACTTATTTATAAATGATTTAGTGGTTAAATCTCAGGGGAAGACTAATAAACTAGTTATTCTCAATGAAACTCACAATACTTGGATTTTTATGTGTGCTAGTGGTGGAAAATAAACTAATAAAATATAGTTATAGCTTATATAAAGATAATATCAATTTATAAAGGTATTATAATCTATTTATATATTATAGTAATTGTGTTGTAGTGTTTATTTGATTTGTAGTAAATAAGTGATGTCTAATAACCGTCAAAATCCTCCCTTACTTATGCCAAAATCCACTGGAGTGCACAGAACTTCAATCCAGATGATGTCACTGCTATCCCCGGCAATTACAGCACTGTGAGGGCCCATCACCTCCCCATAGCGTCCACTTAAAGAAGTTTCAACACTCACATCTCCAGTAAGAACCCTCCATCACAATTAATGATACCACAGACCCATACCATAAATAGAATAAACAGATCAAAGCGGATACCATAAAGAAACAGGTAAAATAACTCATCCAAAGAGGATAAAATGAAAAACAAAGCATATAAAGGAACCAAATTAACTGTCCAAGCTCTCAATAACATCCCCAAGCATCCACATTAACCCAGTAATCATATCCCAACTCATGAATCTGTGAAAATCCATCCAAGTAAGCAGATTAAGTTGTCCAAACTGGATATATGCGCCTGAAATAGGTGTATATGCTTGTGTAGGCGTTGTGAGTCCACTGAATATGTCCATATGACCTGAAATAAGCAGAAAAATAAAGTTTATAAGCTATTAAGAGGTAAAAACCCACTTATAGACCTAAATATACATAATATAACTACATATTTCACTGAATATGAGGTTTATGTATACATATAAGCTTATTTATGTCTATAATTACTTAATATCACTTAGGATAAGTATACTATGACTCCATTAACACCTTAATAAGTATTATTAGGCTATGGATAAGCTATTTAAACTACTATAAGTCATATAATAGTGTTATAATTATATATATGTATTATAACCATATATATAAGTATTTTAACCTTATTTTTAAGTAATAAGCTTAATGTAATTAAGGTTATCTTATTTTAAACATGAGAGTTATTAAGTCCTGGAGATACCTAGGCTGACAGAGAAGGTGATCTGTGTGTGACATTTCACAAGGATGAGGTGAAAAAAGATGAGATGTTGTGTTCAACATGTAATTTTGAAAAAAAAATTGTGCAAAAAGTGCTGATTTGAGGTCAGAACTGGCACCCACTTTTGAAATAAGTGACTTTTTTTTTACAAAATTTAAGTACTGATATGGTTTGAAATCTACACTTAAGTTAAGTGAGGATTTTCCAAAACTGAAGCCCCCTATTGTGTTCTTTATAGCTTTAGCACATGCTTTTTTTGTAGTTACTTGCTGTTTTAAGATGCACAGTTGCTGATTGACCTGTGTTTAGGTATGTCTGTTTTTGAAATAACATGCAGATCTTTTTCTCTCTATTCTGTTTTATTTCTCTCATTGCTTCCTCCAGTCCACTGCTTCTCCCTTGGCTGCATATGAAAGTCCTTCTACTGTGTGGGGAGAATAGAGTCTTTTTCTATGTTTTAGCACAAGCTTTTTTTCTAGTTACTATCCAAGAATATTGAGACTAAAACACAAAAATTGCAAAATTAATTTGACAGGTCAAAAGTTGAGCTGCATAAGGTTTTACATATTGACTTGTCAAATTTGAAATGAGGCTACCATGGTTTGTTCATCTTCTTCCATACTCAGCATGCTTTCTGCTAAAATTTTTATATATTTTCTTCTGAACAGCCTGAAAATCAGCCCCTCTCCCCCAATCCATTCCTTTTGTGTAATTTCCCCTGTCCTTACTTCTCATCCGATTCTTCCCACCTTCCAGGTTATTTTTTCTTCTTTGATTTTTATTCAATAATCCATTTCTTACTCCAATTCACCATCAGTCCTAAACTTTATTCTTTGTACAATAAGTTTTTTTTTGTTCTCATATTTATTCTTTTTGTTTAAATTTTTCAGTATGACACAAATTCTTCAGAAATCCTAATGGTGAGTTGCAAATATGATCCCAAATTGAAGCTCTTTTCTGTATTGGTGTTTCTCAATTGTGTTTCCCTTCTTGATATTAATAAAAAATACAGTGCATTGATTGGACATGCCTCTATATTCCAATGGGCTTTTAGCTTCCACAAATGAAGCCTTTTCCAGGACCATGCAGCAATTTAGCAGTGGACAATACTCCTATACATCACAATGGGAGTACATGAAATAGTGCAAGCACACAGTTGTTGTATAGCATACTTGCCAGGATATTTACCAGACTTCAGCCCCATTGAAAAGGCATTTGGAATCTCAAAGAAAAACTTGAAAAATATAGGCCTTTAATTGATAGCCCTGATGATTAACTGATTCTTAACTACTTTCTAGAAATTTCATTCACTCCATGTTTAATGAGAAAACTGTTTTGGGCAAGTGGTTATTCATTTTGACCTTATATAGCCTTAAATTATTAACTCTTTGAAGTTTAATTTTGTGATAAACTTATGTATTCATTGCATGTTATAATTTTTCAAAATGTGTCCTCACACCAAATTAAAAATGAGATCAAATATTTTTGTATTTTATAATTTAAAAAATAAATAAGTAAATAATCTCTCTTTGTGTGTACACAATTACTACTTATTAGCTTCCCTAGTATTTTTTTTTCTTCACAAATGGGCTTTGAATTTTTTAGCAGATTGGACTAAAATACAAGCAGCTCCTTTTGCAACTCCAGCTTTAAACAGCTTCTCAAAGGGGTATTTTTTCAAAAAATTTCCAATGAGTCTTTCCAAGTTCCTTCAATATATCCAGAAGAGCATCAGAGTTTTTTTCAATTTTTGTAAACTCCTAATAGTCCCAAAGTGTTGTCTTGTCATCTGAACCAAGGACAGAAGAGCTTAAAGCTCTATCTTCATGATGAGATAGTGGTGGTGCTAAATCAAAATATAAAAAGAAATTTAAAAAAAGAATAATTTGTTGTACCAAAAAAGTTTAAAAAAAGAATAACAATGAGAACAAAAAAAAACTTACTGTAAAGAAAATGAAGTTTAGGACTGATGGTGAATTGGAGTAAGAAATGGATTATTGGATGAAAAGAGAGGAAGAAAAAATAACCTGGAGGGTGGGCGGAATTGGATGAGAAGTGAGGATAGGGGAAATTGGACAACAGGCACAGGTTGGGGGAGAGGGGCTGATTTGCAGGCTGTTCCAATATATATATATAAAGGTTATCAGAAAGTTTGCTGAGTGTGGAAGATGAACTAACCATTTTGGACTCACTGCAATTTTGATAAGCCTATACCCAAAACCATATGCAGCTCAACTTTTGACATGTAAAAATAATTTTGCAATTTTTGTGTTTTAATCTCAATATTTGCGGATGTAACTGTAAGGTGCACAGTTGCTGATTGACCTGTGATTAGACTTTTTCTGGGCTAAAGCTTCTACACCTAGGTTGAAATCATCCAAAAAGATAGAAAAAGAAAACTTTTTGTGCAAGGTAAGGATGCTGATCATCTATGGACAGAAGACATGAAGTGAGCATTCTATATCCTGTTAAGTATTAAGACCTTAATACTATAAAAACTTAAATTTTTTGATCTTTGTGTTAAGATGGCTGAAAAGTTTAAAAGCTGAGTAGGAAAGATGGTATGCAGTATGGTGTAAAATATTTATGTATTATTAGACTTACATGATGCCACTTGCAGTTTTCATCTTCAATAGGGGGTATTAAAGTTAGAAATTTGTAATTATTTTCAAGGTATTTCACAACTCAAAAAGAAAGCCACAAACTTGACAACAATTCTCATTAAAGAGGTGTATTTGGGGCACAATATGGCATATTTTAAGAAGTAATCATGGTTGATTTCGTGGAAAAAAGAGGTATTCTGAAATGGGAGATTTCAAACTTTGATACCCCCTAATTTCTTGATTATTTATTTATTAGTTTTTAAATTCAGGGTAAGAGTTAAAACACTTTACTTCATCATTATTATTTTTATGACTCTATCATGATGGCTGATCAGGTCTTTTTTTTCTTAAAAGGTACAATCAATTATTGTATATTTTTTTATCTTCATCTAGTGTTGCTGCGGTTGCATTTAGTAGTGCAATTACTCATCAGTGCATGGTTTGACTACTTATGTTGTGATTGATTGAAATATTGTGTTCAGCACATGCATTTGTGCTCCTTCCCCTCTATCTCCTTCTTGATATCTTGACTTTACCCTTAAATCTCTTTACTTATATCCATACTGCTTTTGTTCCTAATTAAGGATTCATTTTCATAACATTTGAACTTTTAAGGATTCACCCAAAAAGCCCAGATAGAAAACATTCACAAGTTAAACCTCTTCAAAATACTGAATAATCATGACCACCTTTCAACGTGCAAGAAAATCAAAACCCATTCCACCTGGATGCGGAGTCTCACACTACAATGGGGCTCTCTTAACGTCTTCGGGTATCCCTTCATTCGATGATGTACTTGGCGGTGGGATTCCTATTGGACACTCGCTGTTACTTGGTTATGGGGCAAAAACTGGCGGTTCTGCACATCTTGTTCTCAAGTATTTCGTCGCTCAGTCTTTAGTTTCTGGACAGCCTGTCATCATCATTTCTACACGGCATAGTGAGCCTGATCAGTTAATTGACTCATTAATGGCACCTATGGCAACTGAATTGCAAAAACAGTCTGTTCATACTCAACCTCACTCTACTCCTCCAATCGGTGTGGTTCAGCCTCTTAATATCGCATGGCGGTACGAACATTCTGCCACTTTGGAGCACATTTCATCATCTTCTTTAGCTGCATCTTCCTTTGATCTTACACGCACATTCTGTCTCTCAGCCGAACAACGAAAGAGTATCCAGATTATTTATTGTGACGATTTCGATGAACTTGATCTCCTTCTCACCGATCTTAAAAGTCGTTTATTAGAAATCGGTAATCTACCAACTCGAATTGCAGTCTTGGATCTAGGATCTCCTTTGTGGCCTTTACATTCTTCTGCTGTCGGTTTCTTACTCTCTTCACTCAGTTCTTCTTTGGTTATGGATATAGATTTTTTTTTAAAAAATCTTACTGTTTGTGCGCCTTGTTCAATTAATAGCACATTTTTTCCTTCCTTGTTTCTCTCAAAAACATTATCCAACAAGTTTCGTCCCTTGCGATGATCACATTTCCTCAGTCTCTTCATACTTCCGTGGTGTTTTCACATCTTTGCTGGGCAGTAGATGGCGTCATGGTGTTAGAATCTTTTGCTGGAAATGATTCCTCTCAAGCTGCTTTTCCCGGTAAATATCGATTTATTCAGTTTTCCATTCTGATATTTAATATTAAAAGGCTTATCCCGATTCCCTTCCTCTATTATAAAAACTTTTTACAATTTTTTTATTTTTATTTTTAGATTACCAGGGAATTGTAACATTTCCTAGACTTCCTGCCCCCGGCTCACTTACCCCAGCTTCAACGAAGCTTTCCGTACTTCGTGGTCTTGGAGCAGCAAATGCAGCTATGGAAGCTGGAGGTATTGATAGTAATTTAGGTTACAAAATTGGACGTCGGAAAGGTTTTAGGATAGAGATGATGGGTCTTGGAATCGAAGGCGGTATGAGTGATCATAAGACTGAACAACCTTCATCACCTTTAGTTCCCTATAGTGTTGAATCAAATTCAACAATGAGTAATGTGATTGGAGTGGAGATTGAACAGAATTTGAAAGTTGATAAGAAACAAGAGGGTAAAAGGAAACTTAGAGTAAGATTTGATGGTGAAAATCAATCGGATGTAAATAAAGCTAAGAACTTGACTAATATTGATTGGTGAGATAAATAATAACTTTTGGCTGAATGGAATGGATATGTAAATTTAAATTTATTTCATGAGTTTAAGATAAGTTGTTCTCTGGAGCTTTTTCTTTAGTGCTTTTTTATTTATAAAGCATGATGTTATAGGATTCAGAAAAAATTGAATAGAAAGGTCTTGTTAATTTTTTTTAACATCGAAGGGGCTCTCAGACTCTTGGCTACATTCCTCTGTTTCTTAACTTGCAAGCTAAACAGAATTGTGGACTGAGTCTACTTTTGGTTTCAAAATTATGGCAATAATAGGGGGTATTTAATATAGGAAAGATGCCAATACATTATATTAGTTTATTTTCATAAAAGTATATGGATGAATTCCTTTCTTGGTAATGAAAAGAAGGTTTTCTTCGTAACAATGAATATTATAATTGAAATTTAAATGATAATTAATTCAAAACAAAAAAGGCATTTTTTTTTTCTTTTTCAAAAAGCTATACTTTTCATGTTTGACATGCTAAAATTTTTTCATTTGATTTTAAACAGGATGTGTGCTTTAGTACTTTATTTTTGTTTTTATTTACTTTTATTTTGTTCTAAACCATTAATAACAATAATGAGTAGATTGATTTCTCAAAATACTTTACAATTAGTAAATTTAATAAATAGGGGGTCTCAAACATTACTAAATATGCCACATAAACACACCACAAAAAAGGTACCAAACCTGCAATCAAAAAATGAAATACACCTTCAAGGGAAAAATGTATTTCAACAGTGTATTTTTTCCCTAGCATGTCTGCTTTTGGGTCAAACAAATCATTAGGGGGTATCAAAGTTGAGGGATCCACAATTAGGGATCAGGAATTTTTTTTTCCTGGGATCTGACATTATTAATTGCGGAAGATTCTTATCCACTAGCCCCAGGGCTAGTAGATAAGGAATCCATAATAATGCATTATCCCACCTCTTATACCCCAATTTCCATTCCTAATTCCTGATCCCAAACTCATCACATCCATGATGGATTTTTAAGAAAGTCGCATGACTTATAATTGCTGATACCATCCTTATGTCATTCCTCACTCTATGCTACTTAATTTTGGTGGCAAAAACTTATAGTTTTTTTCTATCTACACACCTCAACTGCACATTTGACAGTGAATTCCCACTTCCCTCATCACATAAGCCTTCCATCAACAACTATGAAACACCTCTCTACTAGGCAGCTACTTCACTTAACTATGAATGCTATTGCTTTACTTTTAGTTCTTTACTGTAAATCGGACTCTGATTTGGAAGATTCTTTAGCCTATATGTCTTTTCTTTCCAAAAAGGGTTACATAAAACCAATGGGGCCAAATCTTCATCACAATCAGAGATATGATCTCTTCTCCATTCTCAACATTCCTCAACTAAACTTCTCCCAATTCTTTCTTCAAAAATTATCAACTCATCTCCAAACATCCTATCTTTCATAACAATTCTCAAAATAAACAGTGTGATCCTGCTATTCAACTTGCTTTTGAATTATGGTGCTTTGGCTCAAATGGAGATGGTGCTGTTGCAAGACGTTTGGATAATCTCTTTAACTTAGGATATGGTACGGTGATATTATACACCAAGCGCTTTATGATTTCTATCCTTTCCCTCAAGTCTCAAACACTTTCTTGGCCAACTCCACAACAGCGACTTGAATCCTCTCAAGGAATGCAACCCAAAGGTTTCCCTGGATGTGTAGGTTTTTTTGATGGCACGATTATACCTTTGAGTCAAAAGCCTACTCATGATGGCAACCATTATTTTGATTGCAAAAAAAGGTTCCTTCAAAATGTTCTCCAATTTCACATCTTTCATAAACTAACTTTTTATCTTCTTTGTAGATACTCTATTGCCATTCAAATTGTCTGTGATGTCAAAAAAAAGTTTATTGATATTCATAGTGGCTGCCCTGGCTCATGTCATGACTCTTCCGTCTTCCAAAGAATGAGGATTTCTCAAAGTCCTGACTCATACTTTGACAAATCTCAGTACCTCCTTCCAGACTCAGCATATGCAAATGGAAAGTACATTATACCTGCTTTCCATGGTGCAACTTAAGAAAATGACCCCAGAACCACCTTTAATTATCACCTTGTGCAATCAAGAGTAAAGATTGAAAATGCTATTGGTATTTTAAAGGGAAGATTTTCTAGTCTCTGGGAGCTCAGAATCCAATTTCAAAAATAAATTGGAGATCAAAATGGCAAACCATTGGATTATGACTTGTGTAATACTCCACAATATCCTAGCTAATTTAAAGGATGAGTGGAATGATCTTTATGAGGAAGAAGATCCTGAACCAGAGCCAGCTCTCCCCTCCCTTGAATCACAAAACATTCATTCAACCAGCATATGCTCTATCATTATGCCAATCACCCTCCACCATTTTGACACACAACCCTTTTAATTTTTTGTTTTCATACTTTCCGAATTTCCACTATGTATACTTTATTCACTTGGCTTGTTATTTTTGTTTGTTGCATATTCATTTTTTTTTTTGAATTTACGGAGAATATCTCTTTTTTGGATGGCTCATTGGTTTTCTTTCACTAGCTCAACATGAAATCACATATTTTTTCAGTGTTTCTTTTTTTCATTCTTCACTCATATCGTTTCCCTCCTCTCCTCAAACTTCCCTCAAATATTTTGGTTACATTTTTTTAACTCATCTCACCAGGTAAGTCATTTTTTAATTTTTATTGAATTTTTATTTGCTAATCATGATTTTTTTTTTTTGCTTTTTTTTTTTTTAAGTGCTTCATTTTTTTTTCTCATGGTTAAACTAATTTTTTTTGATTTTTCTCTCCCTCTTTTCTCTCTTGTCCTGCTCTTTTTCCCTCCTTTCCCCCCTTCTTGACTACCTCAATCCCCCCTTTCCCTTCTTATTCTCTTCCCCCCCTTTGCCCTCTTTAGGCTCTTTTTCCCCCCTTTCCCCCCCTTTCCCCCCCTTTCCCCCCTTTCCCCCCTTTCCCCCCCTTTCCCCCCTTTCCCCCCCTTTCCCCCCCTTTCCCCCCCTTTCCCCCCCTTTCCCCCCCTTTCCCCCCCTTTCCCCCCTTTCCCCCCCTTTCCCCCCCTTTCCCCCCTTTCCCCCCCTTTCCCCCCCTTTCCCCCCCTTTCCCCCCCTTTCCCCCCCTTTCCCCCCTTTAAGCCACCTCTCCCCCCTCTCACCTCTCACCTCACCTTCACCCTCTATCTATTAGCTAACAAATCTCAATGCAATTTATTTAGTAATAAATAATTGGTGCTGCTCTAATTGTTTATTACTAAAAAAATTTCTTAGTGATTTTTAGCTAATTAATTTAATAGCTAAACAAATCACTTAGCAATCTATTTAGCTATTAAAGTGGGGAGGAGGCAAGGTGAGAGGGGAGGGGGAGGGGGAGGGGGGAGAGGGGGATGCGGTGGAGGGGAGAGAAGAGAGAGGGGGGGGGGAGAGTTGAGAGGTGGCCTAAAGGGGGGAGAAGGTGGTTTTGAGGAGATCAAGAAGGTGAAGGGGGGGTTTGAGGAAACCAAAAAGAGTTAAAAGAGGCAGACAAGGAGGGGTAATATGGGAGTATGTAAAAAAATATTTTTTAATTTTTTTGTTTTTTTTTTACAGAATATTATAAAAATATTTTTACAGTTCAAGCTGAATCAAAATTAAATTTGGTGTGTGTTTATAATTTTGATATTTATTTTTGAGAAAAAAATTTCATGAATTGAAATAATTAATCACTACTCAGTAAAATTTCCATATTAAAAACTGAAATTCAAGCTATATGTAAAACTTAAAAGATAATAAAAACAAAGTTATATAAATTTATTAAAACTTTAATTTTAGTGCTTGATTTCGCTTCAATGCTGTATTGTGGGATAATTTCAGTGTCAACCTGGGAATAAGAACCATATATTTTGCAAAGTGTTCTCATGTTAAAAAATGTGCTTCAGGTAAAAATTTTGATATGTATTATTTCTCAAGAACTGAATTATATAGGTAGAAGTGGTACTTTTTCATAATTATTTCAGTCTCAAATTAAAAAAATATTATATGATATTCATTTTGTAAAAAAGACACAATAGGTACTGTCAGTGTCGTCCAGTTGTCTAGAAGAAGGGAAGAAAAGGGGGAGAAATGGAGGAGGAAAGGTAAATAGGCACAAAAGGTTTATAGGAAATAAAAGAAATAAAATAATAATTTATTTAAAGAGAGGCAACGACAAGTTACTTGAGGGACAACAGTGAGGTTTTATTAAATAACAATATTATTTAAAGTAAGGGTTTTGCGCGGCAAAAACTATAATTACTATCAGACTTAAAGCAACCTTTAAATAGTTATATAGAATTTAAATTAGAAATTTAATACTAATAAAAATAATGATAAAACATATTATATTGACAATTGGTTCAGATTTTTGTTTTTATAGTAAGTGATGAGGCTACAGGGGATTATCCAAGGCCTTTTTATAGGCAATGGGTCCTCTGAAGCACCACTACATTTGTAAATACAAGAGTCATAATAAGATGAAACAAGAAAATAAAAGAATAAGTGAAACATAACAATTTTGAGAAAAATATGAAACAAACAATTAAAACCCCAAATAAGAACCAAATTTTCCCACAACTAATTCCCAAATCAGTAAGTAAAAATAGTGAGTAGCTAAACAAGCCTGAGACATAGGAACTATGAGAAAAATAATTCAAAACAGATGGTAAAGTCTGCTTTAAGGGTTTTTAAGTGAAACAAGAAAAATATTTTGATGCAACAAAATATGTAATCAATTTTAATTTAATATAAAGAAATTAATTAATTGTTCCAACTATGTAATTAAATAATTAATTTAAATAAAATAAGTAATTAATTTATTACTAAATTAAGTTGAGAATTATAATACTATTTTATAAAATAAGTATTATAATTTATTTAATTTTTTATTGACACAATTAAGGGTCCAGAAAACAGCGGCAATAATTATGGATAATGGTATATGAAAAAGTATATTTTAATAATTAAATTTAATTAATTAAAGTAATTACAATATAAGATAATAACTTTAATATAATTATCTTATAAGTTTTAAATTAATTAATTTATAATTATTAAATAAACAATGTGCCCTTTGTTATGGAATATAATTAAATACTTTTAAATTATCTTATAATAAAATTAAAATAATATTTACTTTATTTATATAAATAAAATAAAATATTAATATAAATTTATTATGTAATATAATATTAATGTTAAATGCATACTCTGCAATTATTATGTCTTTATTTAATTCCAATAAATTGTATTTTTATTTACTGGGCTCCTGGTACAGCCTGGCTGACACTCCCTCACTCCAAAAAAAAAACAAAAAAAATGCTATGATTTTTTCTTTTTATACTTTTTTAATAGAGTAGAAAGGTTTGAAATTTATTTCCCAGGTATCCATGCATCATATTCAGATGACTTATTTTTAAATCTCAATAAATACTCAGTACCTTCTTCAGAAGTGATAATTCTATCATTGAGAATTTTATCAATTTCTGCAGTTTCTGTGACTTCCTGAGGGTTTTTCTTAGGTCTACCTCTTCTTTTTGGAAATAAGTTACTGTTGGAAGTATAAGGTTTTAACAGGGAAATGGGGAAAACAGGATGTTTTCTATCATATGGAAAGTATAACACAACTTCAACTGCATTATCTTCAATCATTTTTTTCACTACAAAAGGACCCACAAAAGGATCTTTTAATTTGTTGTTACCCTGTAAACTGAAGTGGACAGTAGATATCAACACTTCATCACCCTCTTTAAATGTGTGTTCTTTATGGGATTTATCCCATCTCTTCTTCTCATAGTCAAATGCTTTATCAATACAAGATTGAGCATGTTTTCTGCACAGTTGTTGCATTTGAACAAAAGATTTGACACCAGGTTCTAATTCCAATTTAGGCAATTTACTATTGAGTATTTGAGCAGGAGTATGAGGGAAATAAACTAGCCAAAGCTCAAAAGGTTTCTTTTGAGTAACAGAGTGAACCGTGCTATTATAAGCAAATTCAAGACCAGGTAATAAGGTGACCCAGTCATGAGTAAATCTGTCATTGTCTTTATATTCCAATCCAAAGGCACAATACCTTCTAATCATATCCTCTAGAGTTTGAATCATTCTTTCAGCTAGACCATCAGTTTGGGGATGGTGAGCAGTAGATAATTTTAATTCACAACCACATATATCCATTAGAGACATCCAGAATTCAGATGTAAATTTTGGATCTCTGTCAGATATAATGGCTCTAGGGAATCCAACTATATTGAACATATTACACCACCATAAGAAAGCCAAGTATTTGGTGGAGACATCCTTATGGGTGGGAACAAATTTGCACATTTTAGTAAATCTATCCACTATTACCCAACAAGAATTATAATTTTCTTTACCTGCAATAGGAAGACCAGTGACAAAATCCATATTAATGATTTGCCAGGGAGCATCAGGTGCTTCAATTTGCTGTAATAACCCTGCTCTCTTACCAGTCATTCTTTTGGATTTCTGGCATGAATCACAAGATTCAACATATAATTTTGCATCTTCAGACATATTAGCCCACCAAGCAGTGTTTTTGAGTCTAATCAATGTCTTCTCAAGATCAAAATGACCAGCTAATATGTCATCATGACAAAGTTTGAGGATAATTTCTTTCATAGAAGGAGAAATTACAATTACATTAGTAAGCTTTCTTCTATAATAAATATATCCCTCTTCAATAGAAAACTTTCCTTTACTCAAAGCATTTTGATACTTTGCAGGAAGAGTTTTTATCAATGCTTGAATTGAAGCATTCTTAGGATCATTTAAGATAGTAACCAATTTATTTAAATCAGAATCTTTATCATATGAATCCAGTATTAATTGTAATAACTCCTCTTCCATATCAACTATAAATATACCATGGATATGAACAGTATCATCTTCAGGTACATAAGCAGGATTTGAGTCATTATTTGGCAGAGGCAATCTAGACAGCATATCAACATTGGAGTGAACATTTCCAGCCCTATGGATAATTGCCATCCGTCCTCTGTATTCTTGAACAGCAAGTTTCCACCTGAACATATGTCTATTAGGTGTTTTCAGGTTTCAGAGGGACTTCACAGCACTACAGTCAGTTACCAATTCAAACTTTTGGTCATCTAGATAGTAATGAAGTTTCTCAAGAGCCCAAAAAACTGCTAAGCACTCTAATTGAGTGGCACCATATTTCAATTCACTATTTCTCAAGGTTCTTGAAATAAAACAAATTACAACCTCTGAGGATTTATCATTTATAATTTGTTTCTGGTGAAGGGCAGCACCCAGACCAACAAAGCTAGCATCTGTGTATAGGACAAAAGGTTTGTTGAAATCTGGAAGAGCCAATATAGGGGCTGTCATTAAGCAACTTTTTAATGTATCAAAAGCTTTTTGACAGTCATTATTCCAGAGAAAGGCAACATCTTTTCTGGTCAGTTTTGTAAAAGGCAAGGCTATGACCTGATAATTTTTAATATATTGTCTATAATAGCCACACATACCCAAAAAAATTTGGATTTCTCTTACAGAAGTTGGTGCTTTCACATTTTGAATGGCAGCAACTTTGTTTTGGTCAACACAAATCTGTAAGCCTGACACAACATGGCCAAGGACTTTCAAAGATTGAAAACCAAATTTACACTTTTTTAAGGACAAGGTCATATTGATGTCATCCCTTTTTTGGAAAACTCTATTTAAGTGAATCATATGTTCATCAAAAGTTTTAGAAAAAATTATAATGTCATCAATATAAACCATGAGCCACCCTTCAATTATTTCTTGATGGAAAGTGTTATCCATGACTTTTTGAAAATTTGAAGGAGCATTTTTAGGGCCAAATGGCATCCTAACATACTTATATATTCCCATATGAGTAGCAATAAGCAAAAAGTTTTGAGAATTTTTCTCAACTGGAACTTGATGATATCCTTTATTACCATCCAGACAACTAATAAATTTTGCACCTTGCAAGGTAGCATGTATTGAATTAATTCTGGGTAAAGGATAAATATCATCAACATTATAAGTGTTTAATGCTCTGTAATCTCCACATAATCTAGCCTTATATTTTTCATAAGAAATCAAGACTGGGGATATGACACAATATTTTGGGGTGACATCCACTTTCTCAATTATATTCATTTTTAATAAGGTAGAAATATTATCTTCAATATCCTTTCTTTTTGTTGGAGAAGAAGGATATGGTTTTTTCTTAAGACTAGGAGGAATATCACTCAAGTTACAGGATAAAGTAATTTTCATTTCATCGTTAACAGCTCCTAAGACATGAGAACCATGAGCAAAAGCCATAGGGAAAAAGGTAATTGAGGCAATAATAGAATCCTTTTGTTCACTAGTCAACTGATAACCAAAAGAAGCAGTATTTATTTCATTTAATAAATCATCCATTTCAATTGTTGTTCTGCCTTTACACTGGATTAGTGAGTTACAAGACTTTAACAGATGCCCAGAAGGTTTTCTAGGGGAGGAAATTTTGAATTTCCTTTTGCCATTCAATCCCAAGGTGAAGCAATTATTTGCTGGGTCCAATTTCACACCAAACATGGTTAAAATATCATTACCCATAATAAACCAATTGCTTAAATTATCATTTTGCATGACAACAAATTCACAAATAGCTCTGACAAAACCACCATTATATTTGAAAAATACAGAGGTTTTGTATTTGCCAATAGGAATTAAGGTAGAACCATACCCTCTCCATTTTTCAGAAGTTATAGGTAACAATTTACTCAAATAATCCTTATCTACTGAAGCTAAAGCTTTTTCAGACACTACACTTCCTCCAGCACCAGAGTCAAGAACTACATCAACATTTTTACCATTAATGATAACAGGTGCTTTCAAGGGGGATATGGCTACAGAATTGTTAGTAATATCTTTAATTATTTCAGCATTTTCCACTGAAGATAAATCCAATACACATTCTTCCGATATATTATCTAAATAATGGACATCCTGTTCTAACATTAAAACATCTTTAACAGAGTCATTGCCATAGGAGATATTACTTTCACAATCACTAGAAGAATTATTTACATCAATTTCAGCTTCATCAGTGTCTTCATTCTGTTCAACAAGATTAATTTTCTTGTCACAAACATGACCCTTTTGCCATGGTTTGTTACATTTATAACAAGTATTTGTTGCATATTTTTTAGGTGCAACTGGGGCAGAGGGTTTACCAGATTTTTCTGGGAGTTTTGTAGAAGGTTTATTCTGATCATTATAAGAATTACCAAGGTAATTCTTAGGTTCATATCTATGGTTGAGTAGTACCTCATTACAGATATTAATGAAAGAAGAATTTTCCCTTACATGCTCAGTTCTAGCCACAATCAAATCTCTAAGAGAATTAGGTAATTTATACAAGATTTTATCTCTCCAAATATCATAATCCATCTTTGGATCAATTGCTCTTAGGATTTTTGTTACTTTCATAAGAAAAACAATGGGCTTTTCAACAGAGGAGGATACATATCTAGTATTCTCATACAGTCTTTGCTGAGCTAACCTGAATTTTGAACCACCAAAATGATTCTCAATCAAGGATTTCCAATCATTCCATGTATAATGATTGTTATCCAAAAGGACAGATTCATACCACATCAAGGCTACATTGGAAAATAAAGAAATTAGCTTAGAAACAATTTCCTCATCAGGTAGTTTATAAGATCTCTTTAAATTATCAATTCTTTGGATAAAGTGTTGCCAATCAGAGGAAGAATCACCATCAAAGGTAGGATATTGGTCCAACTTAGGCCAATTTTTCTGACTACTGGGATGGTCCATTTTTTGGTTTGAATTATTCATCATTAATAATTCCTGAAGTTCAGCCAGGTGTTCAGAAATTTAATTATTTACAGAAACAGCTGGTGCATGACCATCACAAGATTTCTTGCTAGTAGCAAAAGATTTTACAGACTCATTGTCAGCTTGTTTAATGGCTGAAATATGAGGAAGAAAGGAGGAACTCTGCTCAGGTTCTTTTTCTTTATTTTTATGCAGCTTATGGACAGCATTCTCATTCATACCATTATTGATGGTTAAGGTTGAGAATTTTTCCTGCAGGTCAGACACATAGTTTCTTATCCTTGGAATTTCAGAAATCTGGTCATTTACTTTTGCAAGAGATAGAACATTTCTGTCCTCAGAAACTGTGTGTTTGGCACTTAGTGCATGGAAATCATTCTTTAGCTTTTTAAACTCATTTTGTAGAGATTTTATTTCACTTTTTAATGAATAATTTTCTTCAGTAAGGGGTTTCAATTCACTCAAGGTCTTATGTAGATTGATATTTTTATCTGAGATAGCTCTATGGTCACTCCTTATTTGTTTTTGTTGGCTAAGAACAATATTCAAGGTTTCTTTAATTTTAAAATAAGCTGTATCCTGTACAGAAGAACTTACTTTACATTGCAAGTGCCAATTATTTAATCTATAATTCTCATGGATTAACACATCTCTCAAATGTTTGTCTTTCACAACATTAAAATCAAGGGTATCTTTTAATATTTCTTCAGAAGTTTTCTCAATTAAGGTATAGACTTCAGGGGAAACAGAATCATTCTTAATTGCAAGAGAAGGATTAATTAAAGAAGTAGAAGTTAAATGTAAAGGTTCATCAAATGACAATTTTCTAATTACATCAATAGGGCTACTAGTTACAGGAAGCTGTCTTTTAACAGGTTTAACTGTTCTTTCACCATTCTCAATATTATTACCTGCAGAAGAAGTCTTATTAGAAAACATTCCCAAGTGACTATCAACCAAATTACTTACCATGGAAGAGGAGGAAACTTCCCCTGAGATTGAGTTTGGGATTGTTCTTGGGCCTTCTTTCTCCTTCCTGGTTGGTAAGGATGAGGAGGAGGATGGAAATTGGGTGTTCTGGATGTGCCAGGCTGATGATGAGGAGGATGTTGCACATTCTGCTGGTAGTGACTCATTAGATAATCCCATTTCCATTGCTCTACTTCCATAGTACTTTGATTTTGTGTGAAGGAGCTGGGGGGCTGTGAAGGTTGAGCCTGAAACTGAGGCTGATTGGGAGGCAACTGAGGAGGGGCCTGGGCCTGATTTTGGTTCCTGAGTTCCTGAACTTGATCCCACAAGGTGTCTACTTTTGCCTTGTATTTCATTTTTTCTGTATTCAGTTCTTTGATGTGACTGGACAGATTGCTGATTTGCTGGGGCAGAGGAAGCTTTTTTATTTAGAATCCTTTTGGAAGACCTTCTTGAGGTACTGGGGGTTTTACTTCCTTCTGTTGTGCTGGGGGAAGGGGGTTTGATTTGTTTACTTCTCCTGTCATTTCCACATCCTGAATTATGTAAATTTTTCTTGTTAGCATAAGATTTTTTATGTTCAGCTTTAGAAGAACTCACAGTATCAGCATCATAATCAATTTCAATTTCATCCACTTGCATGTTATCCACTTTCTCAGCCAAATTGTTGGACGTAATAGTGGGAAGATTAATTAATTCCTTAAAAAATTAATAAACTTCAGTTAATAATTTGCTCAAAATATTAAAATAAAATTTTTACTAATTAAATTATATAAAAAAAATTTTTTTTTAATATAAAGTAATATTTATAAAAAAATAATTAATAATATGGACTGCAAAGGAAAATTGGGAATAAACAATTAAGTTATTTTCAACCAATTAATTAAATTACCAAAATTAAATATGGCAATATATGGGACTAAGTACAAAGTACTATTTAAGTCAACCAAAATTAACAAAAAATTAATAAAAAAAATTAATTTAATAATGCAATTTTTATTAATAATAATGTTAATTTCTTCTAGGACTAAGAGGAATTAAACACTCTATAATGGTCAACTAGGGGAAAAATTTAATAAATGAACACTTACACTCAGTGACTCAGCACAAGGCCACAATCACTGTTATTGCAGTAAAAATATAGTAATATGAGTGAGAGGTGCAAAGGTTAACTTACTATAGTGATCAGAAAATCACTTCAAAATAATAGATGAATTAATTTAATATAAACCTAATAGATTGAACCCAAGTTCGAAACACGGTCGCGGCAAAAGTTTCTTTTTTGCTGGGTGGTCCGTGCGCTATGTGGTTCGTCGCAAGTATTGATCGTTGTCGTCGTTTGGAAAGGCTCCTACTTGTCGGCCAGTTGTCTAGAAGAAGGGAAGAAAAGGGGGAGAAATGGAGGAGGAAAGGGAAATAGGCACAAAAGGTTTATAGGAAATAAAATAAATAAAATAATAATTTATTTAAAGAGAGGCAACGACGAGTTACTTGAGGGACAACAGTGAGGTTTTATTAAATAAAAATATTATTTAAAGTAAGGGTTCTGCGCGGCAAACACTATAATTACTATCAGACTTAAAGCAACCTTTAAATAGTTATATAGAATTTAAATTAGAAATTTAATACTAATAAAAATAATGATAAAACATATTATATTGACAATTGGTTCAGATTTTTGTTTTTATAGTAAGTGATGAGGCTACAGGGGATTATCCAAGGCCTTTTTATAGGCAATGAGTCCTCTGAAGCACCACTACATTTGTAAATACAAGAGTCATAATAAGATGAAACAAGAAAATAAAAGAATAAGTGAAAAATAACAATTTTGAGAAAAATATGAAACAAACAATTAAAACCCCAAATAAGAACCAAATTTTCCCACAACTAATTCCCAAATCAGTAAGTAAAAATAGTGAGTAACTAAGCAAGCCTGAGACATAGGAACTATGAGAAAAATAATTCAAAACAGATGGTAAAGTCTGCTTTAAGGGTTTTTAAGTGAAACAAGAAAAATATTTTGACGCAACAAAATATGTAATCAATTTTAATTTAGTATAAAGAAATTAATTAATTGTTCCAACTATGTAATTAAATAATTAATTTAAATGAAATAAGTAATTAATTTATTACTAAATTAAGTTGAGAATTATAATACTATTTTATAAAATAAGTATTATAATTTATTTAATTTTTTATTGACACAATTAAGGGTCCAGAAAACAGCGGCAATAATTATGGATAATGGTATATGAAAAAGTATATTTTAATAATTAAATTTAATTAATTAAAGTAATTAAAATATAAGATAAACACTTTAATATAATTATCTTATAAGTTTTAAATTAATTAATTTATAATTATTAAATAAACAATGTGCCCTTTGTTATGGAATATAATTAAATACTTTTAAATTATCCTATATTAAAATTAAAATAATATTTACTTTATTTATATAAATAAAATAAAATATTAATAAAAATTTATTATGTAATATAATATTAATGTTAAATGCATACTCTGCAATTATTATGTCTTTATTTAATTCCAATAAATTGTATGTTTATTTACTGGGCTCCTGGGACAGCCTGGCTGACAGTCAGTATGTCTAGTATATAAGTATGATATAATAGTATTTATTTATGGTCCTACTACTTATTGATAAATGATTTAGTGATTAAACCTCAGGGGAAGACTAATAAAATAGTTATACTCAAATAAAACTCACAATACTTGGATTTAAATGTGTGCTTAGTGGTGGAAAATAGATAAATAGAATATAGTTATAGGTTATATAATGATAATATCAACTTATAAAAGGATTTATAATATATTTATAAATATTAATAATTGTATTGAAGTGTTTTATTGAATTTTAGTAAGTAATTGATGATAAATAACCGTCAAAATCGCTCCTTATACCCAAATCCCCTGGAGTGCACAGACCTTCAATCCAGATGATGTCACTGCTATCCCCGGAAATTACAGCACTGTGAGGGCCCATCACCTCCCCATGGCGTCCACTTCAAGCAGATTCAACACCCAGACCTCCAGTAAGGACCCTCCATCACAATTAATGATAACACAGACCCAAAACATAATTAGAAAATCCAGATAAAAGCGGATACCATAAAGAAACAGGTAAAATAAGTAATCCAAAAGAGATTTAATGAAACCCAAAGCATATAAAGGAAACAAATGAAGTTTCCAAGCCCCCAATAACATCCCCAAGCATCCACATTAACCCAGCCATGACCTCCCAACCCATAAATCCATGAATATCCATCTAAGGAAGCAGATTAAGTTGTCCAAACTGAGTGTATGCGCCGGATATAGATGTCTATGCTTCTGTAGGCATTGTGAATCAACTGATTTTGTCCATATGACTTAAAATAAGCAGAAAAACAAAGGTTATAGGCTATTAAGAGGCTAAAACCCACTTATAGACCTAAATATACATAATATACTGCATATTTCACTGAATATGAGCTTTATGTATACATTTAAGCTTATGTATGTCCATAATTACTTAATATCACTTAAGATAAGTATATTATGACTCCATTAACACCTTAATAAGTATTATTAGGCTATGGATAAGCTATTTAAACTACTATAAGTTATATAATAGTGTAATAATTATATATATATGTATTATAATCATATATATAATTGGTTTAACCTTATTTTTAAGATATAAGCTTAATGTACTTAAGGTTATCTTATTTTAAGCATAAGAAATACTCAGTCCTAGGGATATATAGGCTGACACTCCCTCACCCAAAAAAAAAACAATAAAAAAATGTTAAGACATTTTAATTAAAAGTGAGGAGTGAAATAGAAAAATACTCTTTAAATTTTCTATAATACATATACTGAACAAACAGTATTATTTTGATTTAAATTTTTTCAAGAGATTTTCAAGATCAGAGATTTCATTTTCTGGAATCCACTGGTCATATTCACTTGATTTATTTTCAAATCTTAATAGATACTCAACTCCCTTTTCTTTTGTAAGGTGTCTCTTTTTAAGTATCTTTTCAATTTCTGCTTTTTCAACTATTTCTTCAGGTTGATGTTTATGCCTTCCTGATCTTCTTAGAAATAGAGCAGTATCATTAGAATGGTATGGTTTTATAAGAGATATAGGAAATACTGAATGTTTTCTATCATATGGTGCATATAGAATAACCTCATCAGCATTGTTACCAAACATCTTTTTTACTACAAATGGTCCAATGAATGGATCTTTCAATTTAACATTATCATTCAAATTGAAATGTAGTGTAGAAATAAGGACTTCATCACCCTCTTTGAACATTTGTTCTTTATGGGCTTTATCTCATCTTTTCTTCTCATACTTAAATGCCTTTTTTAAACATTCTTGCGCATGTTTTCTGCATAATTCTTGCATCTGAAGAAAAGACTTAGTACCTGGATGAATATCCAATCTAGGTAATTTATTAAGAGTTTTAGCAGGGGTATTAGGTACATAACCCAACCATAACTCAAATGGCTTTTTGCCAGTGACAGAATGTACTGTACTATTGTATGCAAATTCTAAACCTGGGATAAGGGTTACCCAATCATGCGTGAATTTGTCATTGTCCTTAAGGTTAAGACCAAAAGCGCAATATCTTCTTATCATATCTTCTAAATTTGTATCATTCTTTCTGCTAGCCCATCAGTTTGTGGATGGTGTTCTGTAGAAAGTTTTAATTGACACCCTGAAACATCCAGAAGTGATGTCCAGAACTGAGAAGTAAATATAGGATCTCTGTCAAAAACTATTGCTTTGGGGAAACCTGCTATATTTAACATTTTTGTCCACCATAAAAAAGCCAAGTCCTTTGCAGAAACCTCTTTATGAGTAGGAATAAATTTTCACATTTTTGTAAATCTATCAACAACTACCCAGCAGGAGTTATAATTCTTATGTCCTGCTATTGGCAAACCTGTTACAAAGTCCATGTTAACTATTTCCCATGGAGCTTTGGGTTTCTCAATTTGTTGTAATAAACCAGCTCTTTTTCTTGTTAATCTTTTAGATTTTTGACAAGAATCACATTTCTCAACATATTTTTGAACATCATCAGAAATGTTAATCCACCAAGCTGTGTTTTTTACTCTGGTTAATGTTTTATGGAAGTCAAAATGACCTCCTAATATATCATCATGACATATACTTAACATTAACTCCTTCATTGAAGGGGGAATTACAGTTACATTACTCAATTTTTTCCTATAATAAATAAAACCATCCTCAATGGAAAATTTTCCTTTTTCTAATGCCTCTTTATACTTATTTGGTAATGTTTTTATTAAAACATTCATTGAAGCATGAGATGGATCATTTAATATTGCAGTGAGTTTACTCAAGTCAGGATCTGAATCATAATTATCAAGAATTGATTGCATAAATTCATCCTCAAGATCTACAATATAAATGCCATAAATTTTAATAATATCTGATTCAGGAACATAAGTAGGATTATCATCATTATTAGGCAGAGGTACTCTAGATAAAAGATCTACATTAGAGTGCAAGGTTCCTGCTCTATGTGTAATAGTCATCCGTCCTCTGTATTCTTGTACAGCTAATTGCCATCTAAACATGTGTCTATTAGGAGTTTTCATGTTTAAGAGTGACTTAACTGCACTACAGTCAGTTATTAACTCAAATTTTTGGTCTTCAAGGTAATAATGTAGCTTCTCAAGAGCCCATACTACTGCCAAACATTCAAGTTGAGTAGCACCATATTTCAATTCACTACTTCTCAGAGTACGTGAAATATAGCAGATTACTACTTCTGACATTTTTCCTTCAATAAGTTGTTTTTGATGCAAAGCAACACCCAGACCAATAAAACTTGCATCTGTATATAATACAAAAGTTAATTTGAAATCTGGTAATCCCAAGATAGGAGCTGTCATCAAACATTCTTTTAGCTTATCAAAAGCCTGTTGTCTTTCATTATTCAAAATGAAAGCTTCTGATTTCTTTATCAGTGTGGTCAATGGTGCAGCAATTAATTGGTAGTTTTTTATATATTGTCTATAATAACCACACATTCCAAGAATAGATTGTACATCCTTTACATTTTGAGGAATGCCAATATTCTTTATTGAAGCCACCTTATTTTGGTCTACACATATTTGTAAGCCAGATACAATATGATCAAGCACTTTTAAAGATTCAAACCCAAATTTACATTTTTTCAATGCAAGGGTCATTTTTATTTCATCCATTTTCTGAAATACCTTCTTTAAATGCATTAAGTGTTCATCATATGTTTTAGAGAACACTATGATGTCATCAATGTATACCATTAACCATCCTTCAATTATTTCATTATGGAATGTTATATCCCTTAACTTCTGAAATACTGATAGAGCATTTTTTGGTCCAAATGGCATCCTGACATATTTATAAATTCCCATATGTGTTGTTATCAACAAAAAGTTCTGTGAATTCTTTTCAACAGAAATTTGATGGTACCCTTTATTTCCATCTAGGCAACTTATATACTTAGCACCTTTAAGGGTAGCATGTATAGAGGCAATCCTTGGAAAGGGATAAATATCATCTACTGTAAATGTATTTAATGCTCTATAATCACCACACAGTCTTGCTTTATCTTGTTCATAAGAAGTTAGCACTGGTGATATTACACAATATTTTGGTGTAGTTTCAACCTTCTCAAGAATGTTCATTTTTAATAACATCTTAATATTATCCTCTATGTCTTTCCTCTTCATTGGTGAAGCAGGGTATGGTTTCTTTTTAAGACTAGCAGGAATATTATCCATATCACAGGTTAAACTAATTTTCATCTCATGATCTTTACAAGGCCAAGTTCATTTGTACCATGTGCAAAAGCAATTGGAAATGCTTTAATTAAGTCCAAAATATCATTTTTCTCAGCTTCACTTATCTGAGTGCCAAATGATGCTTTAGAAATTTCTGTTTCCAGAATTTCCATCTCATTGGATTGTCTTCCTTTGCACAGAGAATTTGTTACTGACTCAATGTGTAAGACTGTGTTAAAAGAATTTATTTTAAATTTCCTTTTACCATTCATGCCAATGGTAAAATTATTATTAGCAGGGTCTAATTTCACACCAAACTTAGTCAGAATATCATTTACAATGATAAAACAGTTACTACAGCTAGTATTATCCATTTCTACAAAGTCACAAGTTACTCTTACATAACCATGTTGATGTTTAAAGAAAACAGCAGCTTTGTATCTACCAATGGGGTGTAGCACTGATACAAAACCTCTCCAATTTTTACTCTGAAGGGGTTCAAGCTAAGACTTATTCACTATCAATTTTCTGTAATGTTTTAGTAGAAACAACAGAACCAGCAGCTCCTGTGTCCAATACTATATTAACATTTTCACCAGAAATGATAGCTTGAACCGTGATAGGTGTCATTTTAAAGTTATCAGCTTGTATATATTTAATGATTTCAGCATCCTCAAAATTCAATAAAGATTCATTTGAGTCCATATTTAATATTGGCTTTTCATAGATGGACAAATCATCTTCCAACATACAGACTTCATTTTCATCACTATATGAGATATTACTGTCATAATCACTTGATTATTTACTTTTTTCAGTTTCAGATTCAGATTCACGTTGATTTTCAACAATATTTATATTTTTCTCACATTTGTGACCTTTAACCCAAGGTTTGTTACACTTATAATAAGTATTTGTTTCAAACTTTTTAGGTACTACAGGTGCAGTAGGTTGTTTCTGCTTCTCCTGAAGTGTTTTTGAATTCTAATTTTTCACAGGTTCAACATTTTGTTTATAAGTGGAATACCTTGATTCATACTTATGGTTTAATAATATTTCATTGCAAATATTAATAAAGTCAGAATATTCAGTAACTTTTAATGCTCTAGCTACAACAATGTCTCTGACAGATATAGGTAATTTATATATTATCTTATCTTTCCATAAGTTAAAATCCATATTAGGCTCTATGGATTTTAATATTTTATTTAAATTCATTAAAAATACCATAGGTTTGTCACCTTTCAAGGGATTGTAACTAGTTTTCTCATAAAGTCTCTGCTGAGCAAGCCTGAATTTAGAACCTCCAAATTGTTTTTCAATAAGTTGTTTCCATTCAGCCCAAGAGTAATCTTTACCCTCACTTAAAACAGCTTCAAACCATAATAAAGCAACATCCTTAAATAAAGAAATTAATTTTGATGTTATTTCTTCATCTGGTGACTTATATGAGAATTTCAAGTTGTCAATTCTTTGTATAAAATGTTGCCAATCAGAGCTGGCGTCCCCATCATAAGTTGGGTACTGATCTATCTTAGGCCAGTTCTTCTGATTGGATTTTATCTCACTAATATTAGGTAAATTCAATAACTCATTTACTCTTGATAAATGGTCTTGTATTTCCTCCTGTATGGATTTGTGACTTACATTTTCAGATTTGACACTACCACCAGATGGTTTTAGTTGTGGTGGTATAGGGAAGGAATGAGATTCACTTTTGCCAATGAAAGGATTATTGTTATATTGAGTATACTTATGATTATCCTGGTTCATTGGTAGATTGGCAGTTTCCATCTCAGCTTTAGTTAATATTTGTAGTAGCTCAGAGACACTCTGATTAGTCTGGGCAAAAGATAACTTAGTTCTTGAATCAGTTTTTAACAAGTGTGCTTCATACAATTTTTCAAACTCACAGAATTTGTTTGAAAGTTCACTATATTTGCTACTCAATGAATCATATTTAAGAGTTAGAGACAAATATTCTTTCTCCAATTCTTTATTATGTGTTTCCAGTTGAGAAATATTTAATGTCAAGGATGAATTTGTATCACTAGTGAGCTTAACTTTCTGTTCCTCACAATCAGTCATTCTATTCCACAATGCTGAAACAATTCTATGGACAGTTGGATTATTGTTAAAGTACTTCATGTCTTCCTTTTCAATTCTCTCACTATCCTGTGAACTTCTTATTTCACTAGTAAGTGTTGGCAACTGAGGATTAACTGTATTATTATTATGAATAGTTTCGTTATTGTGGAAAAAAGACAAGTCAGGTGTATCTACATCAAAACCTAAATTTCTTAAATCCTCCTCTATTTTCTGCACAGATGTAACATCAATAGTATTACCTATATTGTAATTATCAGTATTGTGTTCAATCTGAGAGGGTAATTTACTTACCAAGGGATAGATTCCAGTCCTGATTTTTGGCGCTTTTTTCCTTTGTATGGGTGAACTGAGGAAGTCTGATGAGGTGGAGGATTCCTGTTGCAGCTGTGGCTGGTCCATTGTTGATGGAACCAGTCCCACTTCCATTTGTCTACCAGGATTTTCTCCTGGGAGTGATGTGACCTGCCTGAAATAGGGGGTTTCTGACTTGCTTGACTTGGCTGGCCTCCCTTTAGCTCTGCCAGTGTTTGATTCATTTGTTGAAACCCTAGCTTGCAATTGTTCTGTAATTGCTCTACCTCTTTGAGCATGAGTGATTTGGATTCTTCCAACTTCAAAACCTGTTCGGCCAAGTGGGATAGTTGATCCTGAAGAGGAGGAGATGTCTTTTTTATGGTTTAATTTTTTAAAAGGGCCTCTTTTTCCTCTATGCTCATCTTCTCTGCCTGGGGGTATGACTGACCCTCCATGGTTATGTCCTGGATAGTGTTTGTTAGCTTTAGACCTGGTATTATAAGCAGGCTTTTCACTTACACTGTCCTGAGGAGCACTCATATTGTTAATAATGACAATATATCACGTCTAAAGAAAGGAAAAACTCTATGGAATTAGTAGACAAAAGGTATTAGCAATGTTATTACTAATAAAAAAGCACTGGAGCTTACCCTGAATTTATATCTTTATTTATTTAAATAAAATATAAGAAAAATTCAAAAAAATCTGTTAAAAATATAATAATAAGTTTAACTAGACCTTTATAAGGGTGAATAATTAGCTTACCAAGCTTTAACCAAATACCAATTTAATTGGGTGTTATATTGGTGGCCAAATACCAAGTGAAATTGGGTTTATATTGGGTACAGTTACTACTGTAAATACCTAATTTTTATGATAAAAAATTAGTACAATTATTATAAGGGTTCTTTTCCGTAATCACTGAGTTATTATGACCCACTAATATGCAGCAGACCCAAATATTTGGTTTTTTTTGAGCTATACTAAGTAAAAATCACGTCCTAAGGCTTATACTAAAAAATCAATAATTATCAAGGAAAGACTCCCAATTTTCAGTATGTCTAGTATATAAGTATGATATAATAGTACTTATTTATGGTCCTACTACTTATTGATAAATGATTTAGTGATTAAACCTCAGGGGAAGACTAATAAAATAGTTATACTCAAATAAAACTCACAATACTTGGATTTAAATGTGTGCTTAGTGGTGGAAAATAGATAAATAGAATATAGTTATAGCTTATATAATGATAATATCAACTTATAAAAGGATTTATAATATATTTATAAATATTGATGATTTTATTGAAGTGTTTTATTGAATTTTAGTAAGTAATTGATGATAAATAACCATCAAAATCCCTCCTTACTTATACCCAAATCCCCTAGAGTGCACAGACCTTCAATCCAGATGATGTCACTGCTATCCCCGGCAATTACAGCACTGTGAGGGCCCATAAACTCCCCATGGCGTCCACTTCAAGCAGATTCAACACCCAGACCTCCAGTAAGGACCCTCCATCACAATTAATGATAACACAGACCCAAAACATAATTAGAAAATCCAGATAAAAGCGGATACCATAAAGAAACAGGTAAAATAAGTAATCCAAAAGAGATTTAATGAAACCCAAAGCATATAAAGGAAGCAAATGAAGTGTCAAAGCCCCCAATAACATCCCCAAGCATCCACATTAACCCAGAAATGACCTCCCAACCCATAAATCCATGAATATCCATCCAAGGAAGCAGATTAAGTTGTCCAAACTGAGTGTATGCGCCTGATATAGATGTCTATGCTTCTGTAGGCATTTTGAATCCACTGATTACGTCCATATGACCTAAAATAAGCATAAAAACAAAGGTTATAGGCTATTAAGAGGCTAAAACCCACTTATATACCTAAATATACATAATATACTGCATATTTAACTGAATATGAGCTTTATGTATACATTTAAGCTTATGTATGTCCATAATTACTTAATATAACTTAAGATAAGTATATTATGACTCCATTAACACTTTAATGAGTATTATTAGGCTATGGATAAGCTATTTAAACTACTATAAGTTATATAATAGTGTAATAATTATATATATATGTATTATAATCATATATATAATTGTTTTAACCTTATTTTTAAGATATAAGCTTAATCTACTTATGGTTATCTTATTTTAAGCATAAGAAATACTCATTCCTAGGGATATCTAGGCTGACAGGTACTTTAGATTATACCCATGCAGCAAAGCAGCTGTAAAGGCAATCATATTTTGATTAAAAATAGTATTATTCCATATTTTAAATGAATTGAAAAAATATTTCAATTCTATGGTGTTGAAAAATAAATTAAGTGAAATTTTGCAGGTATGCTTTTTTAGTATTTAGAATAAAAGTATTGATAGGAGTAATTCACAACTGAAAACTTACACACAATTCTAAAATTAAATATATGGGTTCAGGATTTTTCAATGATTTATTTGAATTATGATATTCTTGCTGATTGTTAGATCTTCTATGATGTTTCTATTCAATTTCTATGTGTGTGAAAAACAATCCTTTCGATATTTTATTTAAACAGAAGAATTTATAAATCTTCTTGAAATTTGCCTTATCGCAAAGCAATACTGGAATGAGCATATTTTTATAAAAATTAATTTAAATAGCAAAATTTCAAATCTTCATTACAGATTTAAAACAGAAAATAAATATTAAAATTTGACTTTTTATAAAAATATATATTGTTTAAAAAGATATTTACTTATTTTTTTTTACAAAACCACCAATTTTATCCTGTGAGGCTTCCATTCAACTTACAAATATAAGGCTAAAAAATCAATATGATTCTCTAGAGACTCTATATAATGTGTACCTAAAACAAAAATATTTTTTGAAGTACTTCAAATCTAAGCAGAAGAGCTCATACCTTTTTTATATAATATAGTTGTTTAAAATTGATTTTTAGTTAGTTTCTTAATCTGTCATATGGAAAGAGCTCATATCATAACAATATATAATAATCTTAAAACTATTTTTAATATAATATTTTCACAAAACAATTCTTAATTTTTACTTATTTTCAGAACTTCAAAGTATTTAATAAAAATATTTTGATATAAAAATATAATTATTTTTATATTTAAAAATACTTAATAAAACTTATAAAAAAGTATAAATTTTCTCATGACTTAACTTAGCTTGAACCACACTTGGAAACAGGATTACATTGAGATTTCAATCTAAGTTTCACCAAAAACATGATAAGTAATTATTTTGAAAATGTATATAGTCATTTCAATGAAAAAATTAGTAAAAGAAAGGACTCAGAAATTTTTTCTGTTACTGAATAGATTATCTAAATATATTGAGGCAGATAACTTATTAAAATTTCTTATATTTGCAGTTATTAAAGTCAATTATCCAGTTATATATAGTAATCACAAAACAAGAAATAAAGCTAAATGGTTAAATATGTAGATAAATCTTTTATTCAACATTTACTTGAATTATTTAATTTAATTCAAAGCTACTTTTAATCTAACCAAAATATTTTACTATTACATTTAAAAATAAATACAATTAACTCAAAAAAAAATTTAAATAGTTTAAAATTTCTTTAAATGTTTTGTTTTAGTTTTCAACTTTTTTCTACAATTTTCCTATTAATTTATTTATTTTATCATGTATAATTATCAGAAGCATACTTTGAATTCTTGGGTAAAAAAGGAAAATAGTATTTCATTGCCAATGATTTTACTATATTACTTTCTTAGTCTTAAAGTGCATTGTAAATTAAAAATATAAAATAAAGATGTATAAACTATAGGTTTAAGTTCAAAAATATCAATAAAAATTATTATCAATCATTTTTCATATTGGCAGAATAGAGTTGTAGATTGAGGGGGTGGACTCTAATTTTTTCCTGAAGAATAGAGTTCACTCTCCATTTTTTACTACCTCAATGGACAACCTCTCAATCTCTCCACACAAATGTTTCTGCCTTGTCATTTCTGTTAATACTATTACCACCCCACCCCTTTATTTCCCTCCTGATACATTTGATACACCCTCTAAGCTTCAAAATCCAAGTTTAAGACCCCCTCACTACTCCCCTCTCCTCTATTTTAAATTTTAACACAACTCCACCCCTTTTGCTATCATCCTCATCCCTCATCATTCCTTTCTCACCTCTCCCTACCCCACCCCACCCCTTTCAACCTCAACCTCACCCCACTCTTTTTAAAACTAATTAAAATGCTTTTGCTTTCAACCCACTTTTTTCACTCTTCACCCCTGACATTCCCCATCCCACCCCACCTCAATCTACCCTTTCAATTTTCATCCCACCCCTATGGCTTTCCAAATCACCCCCTTTTCTGACTACTGAGTAAAAGGGGCTAGAAGGAAAGCCAGAAGAGTGATTTTGAGAAAGTTGAGGTGAATGTGGTCAAGAGGGGATTAAATAGGTTGTTGAGGGGAGCAAAATAAGTGAGGAGGGGTGGAGAAGGGGGAATAAAGGTTTGGGATGGGAGAGTTCTTGGTAGACTTGCACTAAGTGTAAGAGGGAGAAAATTTAAGATAGGAGAAGAATGAGATGTGAAATTTAGGGAGGAAAGTACTTGTAAGGACCATTTTGAAACAATTTAAGCTCAAAAACTATATAATATATTATGAGACTTGGAAATCATAATGGCATGAAACATCCCAAAAAAAACTTAAAAATATTTTCCAATATTTAATAAACATAGATTTTATTCTCATAAAAATTCAATTTTTTATTTTTTTGATATAATGGAGATCATGATAAGTTATATTTTCAATAGAATGGGGCCCATATCCTGTTTTAACTTATGTAAATATGGGATGTAAATCAATCTTACAAATTTTTCTATTGACTAAATTTAATGTTAAATGATTTTAAAGAGTGTTTCAACTTCCACATATGTTTTGAAAATAGATAAATAACTAATAATATTTATTGATATAATGAGAAAAGGTGATTAGTTCTCAATTTTTTAATGATAAAAATTTGATGAAGTATAGAAAGTCAATAAATATTTCTTGATGAATAATTTTTTAGAACATTGGATGTTTTTTCAATATATTCATAGGGTGAAAATCTTATAAATTTTTTTGAAATCTCTTATAATTCAAAGTATATGAGAGTTTCATTAGATTCAAAAAATGAAAAAACTGTATAATTTTTCAAACTCTTATGAAGCGGCAAGGCTAGATTGATAGTGGGGCTCATTTATTTTTTTATTCCTTCAACAAATCCTCTAATTCAAGTATAAATATTTTTTGAACTATTAATAAACTGTGGTTCAATGAAGGTTCAAATTAGTTTCAAGGTGTTTTCAAAGTAAATTCACTATTTCTTCATGATTGTTTCATCACCACCTCAATGTTTGCTCAATTAAATTTAAATTAGGGTTCAAGGTTGCGGACTTGCTAGCAAATCCGCCCCCCATATTGGGTGATGTATGGAATCAGAGTTAAATGGGGCTGAATCTGAAGCACAGGTACCACCTGCCACACCATCTCCACTTGTCAAAGGCTCAAATATTGCAGTCCCAGAAATCTTTGATGAAAATTGGGGCCCCCAGGTGGATCAGTTCACTTTGAAGGTAAACCTCTATTTCCTTCTCAATGGTCATCAATTTCCAGATGAGAAATCAAAAATTTGGTCTGAAATATTTTACCACACAGATGAGGTGGCATGCTGGGAAAGGCAATATATCAAAGAGCTCCTTGAAAATTCTAAGTCAGAAACAAATTTTTACCAATTCATGGCAGAATTCAAACTAGAATTTGGTGATCCTGATGTGACCATATCCTCAAAATATGTGTTAAACCAATTACACCAGACACACTCAGGTTCTGAGTATAAATCAAACTTCCAGGGCCATGCCAGTTACATAACAACATGGGGAAAATGAGCACTAATGTTTCACTTCAGAAAACACCTCTCTGCCAAAATTAGGAATGCCATATTCAGCCATTCTTGCACATCCTCCTTAAAATTGCTTATTAAGCTAGCCATTAAAACTGATAATGAGTTCAAGTATCAGAGTGTGGATGGTGGAGGTGGTGCTTGGATTTGGAACAACTATGTTTCATCAAGTGGTTCCAGTACTCAGGACTCAAATGCAATTGATATTGATGCAGTGAATGCATGAGGCACTAGTGGGAGAAGAATGTTATCTGATGAAAGATACCAGAAGCATATGAGGAAAGGTTTTTTCCTACCATGTGGGAATAGTTGTCATTTGGCAAGGGAATTTTAAGAGAAAATGAGGGCTAGTGAAGTGAAAGGTAGAACAGGAAAGGAGCAGGTAATATATAGCACTTTAGAGTGAAGTTTGAACCCTCCTTGAGAAGACTAGAGAGAGAATATAAGTTCGATTTAGTAACAAAGTTATAAGTGTGTAAGCCACTTGAAATAAATAATAATTAAACTATACTGAGCTTGCCTTTAATAACCCTTGACACCACAACAAATATAAGAGCCTGGCTGGACTGTGGGGTCACAGACTATTTTATTTTTAACAAGTTTTTACAGGGAAATAGAAATAAAAAAGAAAAATTGGACCACCCCAGGCATCTAAATATGTTTGATGGATCACTGAGTGGGGGAGAAGTTAGAAAAAAAATTTCTTGAAGATTATGGTGCAATGGAAGGGAGTCTCAATGCAAATCTTACACAACAAACCTAAAAACCAGTATGTCATGGTACTGGGAATGGCATTGCAGGACCAATACAATCTGCACATTGACTGAAAAGAAAAAAAGGTCCAAATGGGAAGGGAAGAGAAAAGTGGTGCTAAAGTATTGGCCCCCTGGCCCCTTCAGGGGTCAGGGGCCCATCCCAGCAATTCTTCTGATTTTTTGTTATCATCAATTGACTTACTACCAGAAATGGTGCTTCCTCATGATTCTAAGCAGCAGTCTAGTGATGGGTGTCACCAGACAGCCTAGGCACAAAATCAAGGGTGTTCCTGGGTAAGTGAGATTGGTAAATGTGTTTTAAGACTTCTTTGAAGCACAGAGGAATGCTTTGAGGGAGTGGCTTGAAAGTACATCTAAGATAAATTACTTTCTCCAAAGTAAGTTCAAGATAAATAATAATGTATGGTAGAGTAACACTAAAATTCAAGGAATCTCACAAAAGTTTGGAACTTAATAATCAAAAGGGATTTAGGAGTTTTAATAGTTTGAAGAGAAATTGATTATTAAGAAAGGTAAGAGACCATAATAGCCTTATATAAATTTAACTACTATCACAACAATATTATAATTTAATTCCAAGGAATTTCAAACCAAATACCCCCAATTATATAGACAGCTCCATCTTGAATTAACCCCTTTAATAAACCACCCTTAATTCATCAGTGACCCTCTGATGTAACTGACAGATCATTTAACCTTACTCCTATTCCTACTCACAGACCTTTAATTACCCTTCAACATACAATAACCCATCATTGAAACTATACTATTTATCCAAGCACTAATACATTGCACATTTTATTAAATTTGAGAAGTATAAGCAACTGATTGAATAATCTAGATTTAAGGTTTAAATAGCACAGTTGCCAGTGTATTCAAATCAAGACAACATAGGAGAAAAGTAATTAATATGCAGATGTTGCTTTCTGTACTTTGAGAATGTATTTGTGTATCAATATATGGATTAAATAATTGACTTTTACTTTGAGTGTCATGTGGAAAATGACAGATGCACAGGTGTAAACCACAAGCTCTTTTGAGATTGAGAAATCTTCATTAACTTATCTTCTTCATTTCCTTCTTCTTGAAAATTATTTTTACTAGAGTTTGTAAATAGTTTTAATTTTATATATTTACCATGACCAATAATAATAACAACCCTACCCCTACTCCTCCTAATCCCCAAGATGATGGCAGGATTCCCATGCACCAATTCAAGATAGTGTGCACACCATGAATTGCTATGGATCTTTTTTGTGTGTAGAGTACCACATCCCAAGGCCCTTGTAAGAAGTGCAAGTTATGTCAATGGAATTGTAGAAAGACTTTTACAGTTGCCTTGCTGTAAGCAGAATCCAAGGGAGTTGGATAAACCAAAGAAAACCCTGTCCCTTTAAGTTAATAAAGAGTTCAAAATTAACTAATCTAAAAACTCTACTTGATATAAAATGACAGATAAACCATTTTTTAATAACAGTGTTAAGATTTAGAATCAGTGTTCTTAATAATGAGGGAAAGAAATACAACAGTGAAGCTATATTTGGAAAAGTTATTTAAATGATTGAATATTAATGTTTTTTATGAAGCTTTTATTTTAATTAGATTTACTTGTTAAAATCAAGTCCCTGGTAATGAGACCTTTACAATGATACCCTATAAGTGTAAATAAAAATGTTGTAAAGTGAAATTTATAATATGTTATGTAAAAGTGTTATATTTATAAGGGTATTATAATTTTTAAATGTTATTATCTGTTGTTGATTGTTAGGATATATGTGATCATTAAGATACAAGATGTTAGATAGATTGTTAGCTACTTTTCTAATTTTGAGTCAACAGGCTTTATATGCATAGTGTGTGTCAGTATAGTCTAGTATATAAGTATGATATAATAGTAATTTTTTATGGTCCTACTACTTATTGATAAATGATTTAGTGATTAAACCTCAGGGGAAGACTAATAAAATAGTTATACTCAAATAAAACTCACAATACTTGGATTTAAATGCGTGCTAGTGGTGGAAAATAGATGTATAATATATAGTTATAGCTTATATAAAGATAATATCAATTTATAATAGCTTTATAATATATTTCTGAATTCTAATAATTGTATAGTAGTGGTTGTTTGAATTGTAGTAATTGCATGATGATAATAAACCGTCAAAATCCCTCCTTACTTATACCCAAATCCACTGGAGTGCACAGACCTTCAATCCAGATGATGTCACTGCTATCCCCGGCAATTACAGCACTGTGAGGGCCCATCACCTCCCCATGGCATTCACGTCAAGCAGTTTCAACACCCAAACCTCTAGTAAGGACCCTCCATCACTATTAATAATAACACTGATCCAAACCATAAATAGAAAACCCAGATAAAAGCGGATACCATAAAGAAACAGGTAAAATAAATAATCAAAAAGAGATTTAATGAAACTAAAAGCATATAAAGGAAACAAATAAAGTGTACAAGCCCCCAATAACATCCCCAAGCATCCATATTAACCCAGAAACATCCTTCCAACCCATAAATCCGTGAATAACCATCCAAGGAAGTAATTTTAATTGTCCAAACTGGGTGTATGCGCCTGATATAGGTGTCTATGCTTCTGTAGGCGTTGTGAGTCCACTGATTTCGTCCATATGACCTAAAATAAGCATAAAAACAAAGTTTATAGGCTATTAAGGGGCTAAAACCCACTTATATACCTAAATATACATAATATACTGCATATTTCACTGAATATGAGATTTATGTATACATATAAGCTTATGTATGTCAATAATTACTTCATATCACTTAAGATAAGTATATTATGACTCCATTAACACCTTAATAAGTATTATTAGGCCATGGATAAGCTATTTAAACTATTATAAGTTATATAATAGAATAATAATTATATATATATATAATAAAATAATATATATTATTATTTTAACCTTATTTTTAAGATATAAGATTAATCTACTTAAGGTTATCTTATTTTAAGCATAAGAAATACTCAGTCCTAAGGATATTTAGGCTGACAGTGTGTCATGTGCTTCATTTTCCCCAGCTGGTGTAGACAATCCTATAGTACTAGCTATAGGCCTTGACCAAGGGAGTTTGAGAAAAACCAGAGAGAAAATCCCCTTTCCCTTTAGAAAAATAAAGTGAGATTTACCTGCTAAAGTAAATTGAGTCTTGATTGCCAAAACCCCTTTCCAACACACTTGACTGCCTGATCAGTCACAGTAGTAGTCCCCAAACAGACTATCATACACAAGAGCTGAAATGTAGACCAATTTCCACACCAGAGAAAGCAAGATACTTGATTTAGGTTACAAAGCTAAACAAGAGACAGAAAGATACTTGATATAGCTAATCCCCTGACTTCAGTAGTATTTTTAGGCCTTGGCCATGACTGGATTTTATTAACTTTTTTCTTTGCCATAATCCTTCCCTCTTTACATACCAGATTTTTTTTCTTGATTATCTTCAATTATCTTGAAATTTTTTTCTTCATTTCTTTAAGAGGAACCTTTCCTAAAATGGAAACCAGGGTTTCAAAATTGCTCACATGTGTGGTCAAGGTAATGTTTTTTGAAAAGTGTAGAAATAAACCTATTGGTGCACAATTGGGAGGACTTACTTTTAGACCCCAATCTCACCACTCCAAAATTTTTCCACAATTCCACATCTTCATCCTCACTTCCATCTTCTAAATCATCAAATCTTGATTCATCTGCTGAATCATATCTTCTAAAATCGTGCAGTTAATCCTCATTCTGGAGGCCCAAAAATTGATCTTGATTATCTTCTTTCTTTAAAATTTTATGCAGTTTAACCTCATGCTGGAGGCCCAAAACTTGATCTTGATGATCTTCACAAAAATAATTCTTGTCTTCTTTCTTGATTATCTTTAGATTTTTTTCTTGATTTTCTTCTGTTATCTTGAAATTTTTATTTTATTTTCTTGAGTTTTCTTCTATCCTACAATAATAACCAGGGGTTTGTTTACCCAATGTTCACAGACGTGGACAAGGTAAAGTTTTTGAAAGGTGTAGAAGAAACCCTGGTGGTGCACAATCGGGAGGACTTACTTTTAGACCCCAATCTTACCACTCCACAGCTTTTCCACATATCTTTTAATAAAGATATATAACCAATCTTCTTATTTGAACTTGAATTAAAAATAATTGAGAATTTTGAGAGAGAACAGATACTTGATAGAAAACTTGAAGAAAACTTTCAGAGAAGAGAAAAATTAAAAAGAGAAAGTTGGAAATCTACTTGGTATATCTCCAAGGGAGCTGACCTACTACAACCCGGGATTCCCTCATCTTGGGGAGAGGTTGTAGCACTAGGGTGATCAGCCCTCATCACTCTAAAAAAGATAGACTCCCACTAGAGCCTGAGCCACACTCCAAAAATCCAGAGGAAGCACCCACTTCCCTTCTTCTCCTACAACAATCCATGCACTGGCACATTGAAGACAAACCAGGCCTGGTCTCCCAACCAACCTCCCCAGGGGATGATAACCTCATTTGAAGTCTCCTTTCATCTTCACCAGTCAACTCCAAACTGATTCCAAAATCAAATTGATAGCCAATTCTTGCTTGAAAATCCATCAAGTATGGCCCACCCAAAACAGCTTTTACTGTTACTTTGGCAATATAAAAATGAACCTTCCCTGGGGCTCCACCAACATCCAAGTTCACAAACTCAGATGTTCTAACCAATTCAGTGACATGGCCACCAATCCCTCTTAAATTTCCACCAATACCTGTTTTGATGGGGAGGCCCAGATGAGTTGCCTCAAACAAAGAGATCAGGTTAATCTGAGAACCTGAATCCACCAATGCCCTAGCCTCCCTGCCATTCAGAGTGACATTGACATAACCCAGAGGTGCAGAAAAATGAGTTTCCAACCCTTCCCCAAATTTTTCAGCAGAATCAAAAATGTATTCTACCTCCCCAGAAGAAACACTTCTCCTTGTAAACAACTTTTTCTGCCTATCAGCCAACCCAGAACTGATAGCATACAACTCCCCATAAGTAAGTGAAACCTGACCCTGATTCATCCTTTCCAGGACAGAGTCCATAACATTAACTTAGCCAGAAACCACTGGCCTCTCAAAGTGAGCTCTTTTCTTCACTACCTTGGTCCTAGAAGATTCTTGAGGACCAGAACCACCAACAGATTTACCATCAACAGGAATTAAACCAGATTCCTCACCAGAACCTCTAACTCTAGCAGGCTTTGGCAATGAAGCTAAAGGGACATCCTCCTCAGAGTCAGAATCAACATCCATTGCCATTGGCTCACCATTCATGTCCAATGCTCCAAAACTAGGAGGCCCATATCAGCTATACTGTTCTGCATTTTATACAGCTCCTCTTTGTTGTACTTCTTCCTAGCTGCACTCAGCTTAGGATCCAACTTTGAAGCCTTAGGCTTTGCTTGAGCCTGAGAACTGCTCTTAGGCCTTCCCACCTTTCCTGCTTCCACATCATAAACACCAGACAAGCATTCCCCACTTGACTTTCCACCACAAGAATACAACTCCAAACCACCAAAGGAAAATGTAAATGAGACTCTATTAGCCTCCTTTCCCTTTCCCTTGCCATCATCTCCACCCTTACCAAAAGAAGAAGCCTCATTAGGCAACTCTTCAAATCTTGGCCTCCTTGAGTTGACATTATGCCTCATCCTGACCAAGTCCACTGGAGTGTGACCATCATTAGGCTTTGAAAAAGAACCATCTAGGAACTTGAACACTTTCCCATCAAATTCTACCTTCCCTTCAGACACATCCCTATTCAGTGCCCAACAATCATTGGACTTGTGTCCCTTCCTGCTACAATAAGAGCAGACCCGAGGATCACTCCTACCAACCCTCCTATCAAAATATCTAGGCTGAGAAGGAGCCCTATTGGCCTTCTGAGCCTCCTGAACAAAAATATGTAGCTGTTTTTTCAGATCAGCCAACTGCTCCACTACTGGATCAACCTCTTTAGGCTTCTCAGGAGCCTTTCCCTTGCTCATACTTTCCTTCTTCCTAGACTCCTACACATCTTCAGCAAAAGCTTCACTGACCTTGCCAACATACTTGGTGCTAGCTTCTTGACAAGAATCCACTTCCAAAAGTTTAAGATGAGCCTCCACAAACTCCTTTACCACAGAAAGAGCTGGAAATTTCTGATTCCCATTAGGAAGAATCTTCATCTTATCCTTCCTTGCCAACTCCTTCAGAACATCAATCCTGACATTCCTGGCCAGAGAAGACCAGAAAATATCCCTTAAAGAGTCAGTGCTCTCCTACTCCTGCATATCCACCAACTAATCCACTACTGGCTCCAACTGAGCCAGAAACTTCCTATAAGTATGTAGGTTATCAATCCCTCCATAAGATTTCCATTCACTTGCAATCATATTGAGATCTACCATAGAGTACCTGGATCCTCACCTGATTGTCATCTGCAGCCACAACTTTTTCCAATCTTTCCTCCTATAACCCTCCAGAGAAGCAACTTCCTTCACCAGAGCCCTTTCACCAATGTAGAAGATGACTTGCTTCACCATGTCCAAGTGAGAAGCACCATCCACATTCCCAGAAGCCTCAAAGAGCTCCAGAAACAACTTCACATCCTCCCCAATAAGCATAGGCCCCTTCCAGGACTTGATCCTGACAGAAGTCCTAACAGAAACAGAAAGATTACCATCCTGAACAGCACCCACAGTGCCACTACCCCCACTAGAGAAAGAGGGTCCAGAAGCCATGGTCCAATAGATTCCAGAAAGCCAGTCTCCAAACACAGTAGAGAGTCCAAAAGTAACAGAAAATACAAAAAGCTAACAAATCCTCACCCCACGTTGGGAGCCAGAAATGTAGACAATCCTATAGTACCTGCTATAGGCCTTGAACAAGGGAGTTGGAGTAAAACTGGAGAGAAAAACTCCTGTTCCTTTGAGGAATATCAGGTGAGATTTATTGCTACAGAAAATTAGAGACTGTTACTATACCCCTTCCAACATGCTTCTTGACTGCTTAGAAAGTCAAGAAAGTAGCCTAGATAGATCACAGACCAAAGAGAACCTGAAATGCAGAAAGATCCACACCAGAAAACCAAAACACTGTGCACTTGTTGCACAGAAAACAGCAATAATACTTGATGCATGTTGCAAAGCTAAACCAGAGAAAACAGTTGCCAAAGTTGAGTTAAATAAAGAACTAACCTTGAAACAAACACAGCCAATTGTGGCCAAAAAACAGTGATATATTACCCAGATGGTTGTATGATATCTAAAGTTCTCATCTCTACGGTATGAACACACAGACCAGCCATCTAACATCTATGAATAGCAACTAATTTTGGCGCTGTAGACAGCCGAATTGAATAAAAATCCTCTAGAAACGCTCCCCAGCCTTCTAAAACTAAGGCAGGCAGGCCGCCCAACATTGGGAGGCCCACCTAGAGGTGGTAGGACCTCCCTGAAGCCAGAAAACCACTAAAAACCTCCAATAAAGCTCAAATACTTAGAAAAATCCACCACAACTACTAAAACCCTTAAAACACAAAATTAAGCTATGACAACATTGTAACATAAAATGTAGAGCCAAATTAGCTCTACTTAATGGTACTAAGCACTTAACCCTAAGACCTAATTTTAGCCTGTAAAACATGAAAAAGAAAATTAAACAGCTATCTTTTAAAAATGAAAAGTGAGTCAATGACCCCTTAAAACTTGGAATATGAAAAATATCATCAAGACATCAAATGTAGAGAAAAACCGGGGCTATCCAATAGTTGTACCCATGTACCCAAAGTGCCAATATTCACTGAATAAAAACCAAAATACACCTAATTCTTTAACCAATGTCAATCAAGACATGCAAAAACAGCACCAAACAGACCAACAAAGTCCTCTGCCAATTTTGGAAGAACACAAAGGAGCTAAAAAAGAAATTAAAGAGTGGGAGAAAAAAAAGGCTAATTTTACAATTGAAATCAAAAATAAACACTTACAAAAAAATTTAGATACAAAAAATAAAAATAAAAACAGAAAAAAGCAAAAAATTATAATTAGCAAACAAAAAATCAAAAAAAGAATAAAATGATTTACCTGTAGAGATGAGATGAGAAAATAAATGAAACCAAATTGTTTGAGGGATATTGGAGGAGAAGAGGAAAAGGATATGAGGGATGAATGAAAAAAAGAAACAGTGAAAAATTATGCAATTGCAGAAAATATGCAATTTCATGTTGAGCTGGTGAATGAAAACAAGTGAGACATCCAAAAAAGAGACATTCAGCATAAATTCAAAATGATGATGAATATGCAAAAAACAAAAACACCAAACCAAGTGAATAAAGTACAGAAGTTGAACATTTGGAGAGTATGAAAAAAAAATTAAAAGGGTTATGTTTCAAAATTTTGGAGGGTGGTTGGTATAATGACAAAGTATATGCTGGTGGAAAGAATGTTTTGTGATTCAATGGAGGGGAGAGCTGGTTCAGGTATGGGATCCTCTTTTTCATAAAGATCATTGAAAAGACATATAAGATAAATTGTCTTCCAACCCAGAGTCAGCGGCTAAAACTAAGGTGATAGCATTTATAGCTGTGGGAAGTTGCTTCCTAGTAGAGAGGTGCTTCATTAATGTTGGTAGAAGGTTTAGGTGACGAGTGGGAAGT